>CM060937.1:476568071-477193071 GCA_030765085.1 Allium cepa
ATCTATTTACAATATGAATTATATATTTATTTTATAAATAGAAACCAATTTATTATTTTTAAAAGATAAAATAACCAATTAAATACTTATTGAAGAAGATTATTAAATCAATTTGAATTATTACTAACAAAATTATCAATATCAATTTAATTTTAATACAGATTATTAAATTGTTATTGTCAAAAATTCCGTGATGTTACAATCCTTACCCCTTAAAAGAATTTCGTCGCCGAAATTTAAAACAAAGGTAATTTAACAATCTCATTAAGGATTTTAATTTTAAAACACAAGCATATATCAAACGTATGCTAACAACCATAGCAACGAATTCAACCAATCAAACAAATCAAATTATCCAGACAAAATTCTGGATAAAATTTCCTCGAGTTTCCCCAAGTGTATATACTGGGATACTCGCTCTACAAGGTCCAAATAATCAAAACTACAGAGCTCCTGTTCAACTATATCTATAACACTAGACAAGATATCAGACTACATATGAGTCTGACTCAACAACCAAAACTTCAGGACTGCTGGTTCCAGAACTAGAGATAGATCATACACGTACTCCCTCGGGGATACAGATGAGTCAGAAACTCCACTAAAACCTGAGCTGCTTCATCAAACACTACCTCTTGGAATCATCCTTCTACTAAACTGAACCACCATACCACACCTGGAATCCCAGACGATAAGAAAACTCAATCTCCAGATGCGGACAAAATCTGACTTTCCTGAAGACATCCGGAAAAATTCAGATAACCCAAGAGAACACTCAAACAATCGCAAGTCACTTTTGCGATCAACCCAAACCAAATCCAAAGAAAACTGTTCTCCCTTAATCAAACAGAACAGCTTACACTTAACTAGCCAATCCATCGAAGAAACGGGTCCACTCTGCTGCTTCTGAATTCCTCCTTCAGAAATACTGCTAAGCCAGAAGACTTCCTGCTGACAGAGAACACTCCGAGCTGCACTGCTAACACAGATGCCAAAGAATCCTAATCAAAGCTCTTCGAGAAACTCGGACCTCAAATCAATAGAAACACCAGCCGAACACAGCCACAACACCGAAGCAGACTTACTTCCTTAAACTTGTTCCAAAGAAAACTTCTTCGGGAACATCCATAGTCACTGCATCTCATCATGCAACTACTATTTCCTGAGGTATCTAAAATACCATCACTCACTTCTTCCAACTAACAGATCCAAACTCTATTCATCCAACTTCATAAATAGAGTCCGAACCTTAACAGGTTTCCTTCAGAGATCAATGAAATCCTTCGTCACTGCAAAACTCACTCGAAACGGTATTAGGTCTACAGTCTCGACAGATACGCTTTCGACCTCAAACATTCAAACTCCAACCAATGGTAGTCATGTTACACACACTACTACCCCATCTACCTTTATAACTTATATTGGAAAACCCGAACAGGTAACCCAACAGATATGTAGAAATAAATCTACATATAGTAATATATAAAAATTACAAATACGCTCTCTCAAGATAGACACCGCTCCAGAGCCTAGGTATATATTCACTCAACATGCTCTGATACCAACTAGACGACCCGACTTTCTCACCACCGAAAATCGTATCATCTTGAAGAAAGAAAGGGATAGAAAAGAGAAAAGAAAGAAGAGAAAGAAGAAAAGAACATCAGAATCTAAACAGCGGAACGAATAAATTGTATTAATAACATAAATATATTTACAATATGAACTATATATTTATTTTATAAATAGAAACCATTATATTATTTTTAAAAGATAAAATAACCAATTGAATATTTATTGAAGAAGATTATTAAATCAATTAGAATTATTGGTAACAAAATTTTCAATATTAATTTAATTTTAATACAGATTATTAAATTGTTATTGTCAAAAATTCCGGGATGTTACACAAAGATAGCATTTACAGATATGTTGTAATAGGGTTTAGTATAGTTTCTACAACTCTAGCACTTAAAAGTGCTATTATAGCCCTTAGTTCAATTTAGTCTTTTAGTTCATTTATATCAATTACAGCATTTACAAAATGTTGTAATATCTTTTACGTTAGAAATGATAGCATTTCAAAATTGCTGTTAATTAAATTCCAAGTTTTCAATAAAATTTCATAAGCAATTAAACTTAAATTTAAACCAATTTAACTTATAAAATATTATATTTTCACACTTCAAAATGATCATTTAAATACCCTTTAATTTTTGATTTTATAAAGTGAAATTTTCATACAAAGAATTTTTTTTTTTATAATTTCACTTATAAAATTCAATATACAACTGTATAACATTTCATTTACTTTACATTTTAATTTAAATTACCATTTCATAAATTAAATTTAAATTCCATTTTATTTTTCTTAACTTAACCTTTATTTTTAAAACACATTTCACATTTTCCAAGTTAAGTTATATTTCAAATTTCAATTTTAAACACTTATTTATTGAACTATTTTAATTTATAGAAAAATTAATAACACTTTATAAAATCATTTTAAATTTATATTAAAATCAAATTATCATATTTTCTTACTTAATTTAAACTACATTTATAAGCAAAATCATAAAAATTTACTTATATTTCAAATTCTACTCTACCATTTATTTATTTCACTTATTTAACTTGTAGAAAATGACTAACATTTATAAAAATCACTTTTAAACTAAATTTAAATCAGAATATCATAATATTTACATTTTTAAAATATTTTAAAAATTTAGAAAAATATATATATTAACCACGGGTCTGTATACAATTTCTAACCTAGGTCAAATGATACGGATAATATATCATTTCAATAATTTATAAAGATTAATCTGGGTTCTATCATTTCAAACCCGCAATTTCAAGTTAAATGAAATAAATAAAAATCGTTCAGGCCTATCATTTCAGCCCATAACGATTTTTCCCTATTCTAAAGTCCATTCGGGTATGTATCATTTCAACCCATAGTGATTTTAATCTACAGGGAACTTGTAGTGTGATAAAGTGATATAAATAAACAGAATAGCATTATATAACTGTAACAGATGATATGACAGGTGTTTAAATAAGGGTGTGCATCATATGATCATAAAATGGGCAGTTATAACAAAATAATATAATTTATAGATTCATAGGATGTAAATTTACTAATTATATAAATACAAATGTCTAGTGAGATATACTCACCTCTTAATGCTGGGGTTATCAATTCAAATGACACAAGGAATTCTAGAAGGCATGATGACATGAAAAAAAATTCAAGTGGAAGAGAACCAAGCTAATGATCTTGTCACAACCCATAAACAAAACCAAATATAAATATAAATTCAATACATATTGAATTTGAAACAACTTTGAAATTAAAGAAAATTGAACACAATAGTTTTTGCCATGCTTTCAACATCCACTTGCTAGGCCTAGGGGGTGAATATGGTTGGGTTTGGTGTGGGGTTGGATCAGGTTTGAGTCTATTGAGGCACGGCTACATGTGCTAGAAGTGGCAAAGGAGTCACAACAATGAATGTGAGGAGACAAGGCAACATAGTGGAGTTTTGGTCAACTTTTGGGCTCGGCTACATGGTCTTAGGCTCAGCCATGAAATGTTTCAGATCTAGACAGAGGTAAGGCCGAGGGTAAATGGTCATGGTGGTGGTGGAGCATGGGGAGGTGGCCAAGGCAAACCAAGGTGATGGTGATGAAGACTAGGCTCGGTTAGGCATGTTTTAAGGAGTTTGCAAAAATTTTGTGGAGTTTTTGGTCATGGGGAAGGTATGGCCGGATCTGGTTAGAGGAAGAGGATGTGATAGGTGGTTGATGGTGAGTAGGAGCAGGTGGTGGAGGTTATGTCCAAGGTATTAGTGTGGAGAGCATGCAAATATGTGAAGAAATCATGGCCAAAACGAGGAAAAAGAAAAAGTAGAGAAAGCCATTACCAAATTTCAGAAATGCTTATGGCCGAAACTTTTCTGAAATGAAAAGTTTTCTTTCACATGAAAACAAATAAAACTCATGGCTAGCAATAAAGTGGTGAACGGCCAAAATGTGAAAGGTCTGGCAAATGAAAAGTCAAAAGAAAATGAAGAGTTTTTGCCTCTTCAATTTACCATTTCTTTAAATCGGATAAAAACAAAAGAACTTTAGTAAATGAATTAGAAACTGAAAACAAAGTGAAATAAAATGAAAATAAATAAATATTTTCAAAAAAATAGAAAAAGAAATAAAGAAATAGTTTAAAATATTGAAGTAGAATTAAGAATTGTAAACAAAAATACAACTAGTATTGGAAAAATTCCTACTACACTTCAAAAATGTTTTAAAATAAGTCTATACATAACATGTCATATGTATACACAAATTAAAACATGATTTGACAAACAAAATATTATTTATATGAATTAAAATAAACAATTTCGTTAAATAAAACAATTTACATACGATATTGTAAAAAGCATAACATTCAAAATATAAATTGGATTGCAATGAAACAAAAAGCAGTATTCTTGAAATTAAGTTTATTTTCCATAATAAAAAATAAAATTCAAAATTGAAATATTTAAATTTAAAATTTAAAATTTAAAATTTAAAAGTCAAAGTTTGACCAAATTGACCAAAATCCATATTTTCTAGAAAATATTCCATTTATTCAGGTTTCAAATTATAATTCATACAAAATCAAAATTTATTTTTATAATAACAAAATTTATTCATTTTAATAAATAAAATAAAGTTTTTAAATCAGCCATCAAATAAAATAATCAAAATAAATAATTGAAAATAATCACAAAATTAAGGGTTGTTACACTCTCCCCCACTCAAATCATTTCGTCTTCGAAAAGGAATAAGCAAGGAAAATAAGGAAAAGCAAGATAGAAAAGGCAAAAAGTACCTGAAACGAACAATTTCGGATTCGAAGCACGAATGCTCTCCGTCGTCTTTCAGGTACAATCCCGATCATCGGTACTTCACTGTACTTAAATCAGACTAACAAATTTCCTTCTTAGCTGCTTCGCACCTCTATCGACAATACGAAGTGGCATCCTCTCGACAGTCGAATTAGGCTAAATATCCAACTATTAAGAGCAGAAGGCCGAACAAAAGAGCTGGGTCATGAAGATACCAGAGAAGATGTGAGACGAGGAATACATCATGCACTCCAGAAAATTTCTCGGGAAAATCCGAACAATAAGCCAAAGAACCAACTCTTTCCATAATGCGGAAAGGACCCTCGAAGAGGAAGAAGGTAGAAAAGGTAGAAGGGAAAGCACGTTGAAAGACAAGGATAACCATTATTTTAAAACCATATACATTTCAATTTAAAAAATTTATTTACAATATTTACAATATTTTATAATATGATGAATAGTCATTTGATTCAAATTTGTTAGTTCGAAGTAAACAATATTTAAAATAATTTTAAATTATTTAGAAAAGTAAAATAAATGATCAAAATATCCTTTATATAATACTTCATCAAAATACTTTTATAACTCAATGCTTAACAAGTTTACTTTCGTTCTCGCAGACTCTAGCCATGAGTTGATCAGGCGCACAGCTAGAATTTTCCATGTACTTAGTAGACTTGTTTTGACACCTAGTGAAAAATACTTGAAAACCTTTAAAAACAGATATGGAAAGTACAATCCAAACAAATTAACCAAACCGAAACATTTGTCCAACCATGGATCGCAGACACACAATGGTTACGCCTTAACCCCCCAGGAAACGTCCGTACCTGTAAGCTATCTCAGCCTGCGAATTACTCCTTGATGACTAGTAGACCGTAGATACATAATGGTTACGCCTAGATCCCCAAGGAAACATCCGTACCCTTAAGCTATCTCAGCCAGCGGATTTCGCTACTAATACGACCTATATAGATCGTAGGATACACAATGGTTACGCCTGTATCCACCCGGAAACATCCGTATCCCCAGGCCATCTCAGCCAGGCTAACTACGCTATGCAGTCGTGCTCATAAGACCATGGAGATCGCCATGGAATTCGATGGACACTCGAGTATCATATCCGAAAAACCTAAATAAAAAAGAATAATATCGATAAAATGAATCCACAATGTGGCCACAAAGCGGATATCAAGCAGAAGGCACTTTCCATATCTTTACTTCGAAAATATGTATCATATAATACCTTTTCAAATCACTTTCAAATATCATATTTATATGAAGTCCATTATACATAAGATTCCATCTTCAAATTGAGTACTTTCCAAAATCAATAGTATATCAAATCACACATATATAGAATTCGATTATATAAGATTTCTCTTTCCAAATTGAGTATCTTACCAAATCAATTGTTTTCAAATCAAGTTCATACTTACACAAATCAATTTTATATAAGTTTGATAACTCCCAAATGAAGTATATAATAAAACAATGTTCTCAATTTCAATTCCTTTCAATATCAATTCAGTTTCAAAATCCTATATGATTTTGCCAAATCATTTCTTCCAAATTACATTTATTCAGTTTCAAAGTTTCTTAAAGCAATAGATTTAGGAAATAATCCTGGTTTCTAAATCAACAAAATTTAAGTCAAATAAATTCATTTCCAAAACCATCATATAAATACTGGGTTTAACTATCCAATATATTTTCAAACCAAATTTTTCTCTCAAAATCAATTATACCTAAAATTTCCAAGTTATATCCCTTTAAAACGTTTAAACCATTTATTTCAACTCAAAAGATCAATTTACCATTTTCAAACTATTTAAAACTAAATTTATTCAAAACATTCCAAAACTAAATTCTATGTCAGTATAATTCAAAATAGTCTTATTCATTTACTTAACAAAATAGTTTAAACTCATTTACCTAATCGAATGATTTATATTTTCCAGGATTACTTAGCTTTGAAAATTAAACCTTGATTTGGAAGTGCTCAAACTTTTAAAAGCAGTTGAAGAAATCATATTAAAATCCAAAAGTAGGAAATCACCAACAAATCAGTAAATCAATTCCAATAGATAAGGTTATACAAAAACAATCTGAAATTCGAGGACTGAACACCGGCTTACTTTATATTATTTCAACATATATATATATATATATATACATATATCTTCAAATATCAAATCATATTTCGAAATATGAAATCAAAATTGGTTTCACAAAATCACTCGCATAGCAAAGCTACTAGAGTTGCCTCTCCCCACTCAGAAACTCGAAAATCAATGCCGATGATGCATGCATTCATCATCCAAATTATTTTCCAGCGACATAAGTGGGTTTTGGACTTTTATTTTCTTGAAAACTTCTTTGAAATCTCTTTGAAAATCATTGGAATTCATTAAAATCATTTGAAACATTTTTAATCGGAGAAATATCTTTAAATCATATTATTATTATATATTTTCCAAAATCTTAAAACCGATTTCAAAACACCGGAGTTCGATTCCTCGAAATTGAAATTCAAAACCTTTCAGTTATAAATCATTTTTATATAGGTCGAATTCTTATAAATTTTCAAAATTTCAAATCCTTTCAAAACTTCAAATTCTCATTTTAAAAGTTATATAATCCTTATTGAAAACATTTTACTTTTATAAAATGTGGTCATCCATATCAAACTATTAATTTAGATGTATGTACAATTTCAAAATATAAACAAACACAAATTTCCAAGGGATTTTTTTCCAAGAATGGATTTCAAAACAAACAAAGATTCAAATTTAGAGGAACTCTAATCAATTAGAATTCTGGTTCGAAGATAAGCTCGAACGAAGTTAAAATAATTTAATTACCAAATAGGAGATGATAAGCCTATATAAATCGCGGGCGACCTTAACTGGTCAACCGTGACTTCAGGAATATAACCAATGCGGAAGTCTAAGGAAAATCGACATTCGATCGCCTGAGATAGAATCCAGGTAGAGCAGGAGATAGATAGCATCGTAAACCGAGGATATAGAAACCTCCGGTGAATCAATGATAATTGTAAAGGAGTTTCACCCCTTTACAAATCATTCAAAGATTTGCGGAATCACCGATCTTTATAGATGTCATTCAAAGTCGAGTTATGGAATTCCCCAAAATCAAAAGGATAAAAATAGGGAAGACAAGACTGGATTTCAGAACCAGTGGGAGCATTCCAAAGTTCAAGGAATCCTAATCTATAAGAATCCAAACCAAGAGATTACTAACAAGGTGGATACAGAAGGAATGAAGTTTAGAAAATCTATATTTCAAAATATGAAAATTTTATACTAATATAATCTTTCAAAATCTTTTAAAATAATTTTGAAAACCATTTTATACTTTGAAAATATGTTCTCTCACAAAGATATGATTCTGAGATTGATTTCACTCATTCTAGGATATTTCTACCCTATCTCTAATGAATTTTTGCTCCGCAGGCTACGGTTTGCCTAAAACCAAAGCTTTGATACCAAATGTAACAACCCGATATTTTCAGCCATTCGCATCCACACATGTCGGACTTGAATTGCTCAAATTACCACATTGTAATAAAAATTTGGAGGAAATGAAAAACAATCACAGAATCACAGACCCAGAAATATCAGAATAACTCGCGGCGGAAATTAAAATACCATAGTAGTTCATGAAGCTACTATAACAAACTCCCAAAACGTAATACATAATATCGGTCTAAAACATATACAATAGAAATCAAAAATATATAGAAGTTTATAAATACCAGAGCCGAAATAGAACAACTGAAACTGAAATGGATAGATAACTAGATAAGCAAAATCTCCAGCTATTCCTAGCTCCAGAAAAGAAATCCAAAGCTAAGCTGTAAATACTCAGGCTGACCCAATCGTGAAGTAAAACAAAAAACATTCGAGTCAGGGCATACATACTTATATAATGTAAACCAACTCAAATGAACTGTACCAATGCACAAGAACTTAAATGATGCTTGAAATTGCCCATCCTCTAAGGATCAGTTAAACCATAAATTAAATGCATCCCGTGGTTAAAATTCCAAAATGGTATTTTATACATCTAAATCAAATATCATGTCAAAATTCAATATCATTTCAAATTCATTTTAATATCAAAATATCATATTATTCCAAAACCATATTCAAATTTATTTAATTTAAATACCATTTCAAATCACATTTCAAAATGGTTTATATATCAAAGCAAATATTCTAATTAAACTAATTAAATATTCCATTTAAATCATTTAAAAATAAGTTATTATATTTAATAATCAAATATTCAATTCTCAAAATTTTACCATTTTCAGAATTCATTTGTTTACTTCAATTTATTAAAATAGTGAAATTTCAACTTTCGCAGCATTTAGAAAATGCTACTACAAATTTACATTTTAAAACAGTTCATTTTAACAAAGATAGAATTTACAGATATGCTGTAATAGGTTTTAGTTTAGTTTCTACAAGTACAGCACTTACAAAGTGCTATTATATCCCTTAGTTCAATTTAGTATTTTAGTTCATTTATATCAGTTACAATATTTACAAAATGCTGTAATATCTTTTATTTTAGAAATGGTAGCATTTCAAATCTGCTGTTAATTAAATTCCAAGTTTTCAATAAAATTTCATAAACAACTAAATTAAATTTAAACCAATTTAACTTATAAAATATTACATTTCACGCTTCAAAATGATCATTTAAATACCCTTTAATTTATGATTTTATAGAGTGAAATTTTCATACGAAGAAATCATTTTTTTAATAATTTCACTTATAAAATTCAATATACAATTGTATAACATTTCGTTTAAATTACCATTTCATAAATTAAATTTAAATTCCATTTTATTTTTCTTAACTTAACCTTTATTTTTGAAACACATTTCACATTTTCCAAGTTAAGTTATATTTCAAATTTCAATTTTAAACACTTGTTTATTTAACTATTTTAATTTATAGAAAAATCAATAATACTTTATAAAATCATTTTAAATTAAAATTACAATCAAATTATCATATTTTCTTACTTAATTTAAACTACATTTATAAATAAAATAATAAATTCCAAAATTTACTTATATCTCAAATTCTACTCTACCGTTTATATATTTCACTTATTTAACTTGTAGAAAATCACTAACATTTATAAAAATCATTTTTAAATTAAATTTAAATCAAAATATCATAATATTTACATTTTTAAAATATTTTAAAATTTTAGAAAAATATATATATTAACCACGGGTCCCTATACAATTTCTAACCAAGGTCAAATGATACAGATAATATATCATTTCAATCCGTAATTTATAAAGAAAAATCCGGGTTCTATCATTTCAAACCCGCAATTCCAAGTTAAATGAAACAAATAAAAAACATTCAGGCCTATCATTTCAGCCCGTAACGATTTTTCCCTATTCCGAAGTCCGTTCGGGTATGCATCATTTCAACCCATAGTGATTCTAATCTACAGGGAACTTGCAGTGTGATAAAGTGATATAAATAAACAGAATTGCATTATATAACAGTAACAAATGATATGACAGGTGTTTAAATAGGGGTGTGCATCATATGATCATATCATAGGCAGTTATAACATAATAATATAATTTACAGATTCATAGGATGTAAATTTACTAATTATATAAGTACAAATGTCTGGTGAGATATACTCACCTCTTAATGCTGGAGTTATCAATTCAAATGACCGAACGAGTTCCAGAAGGCATGATGACATGATAATAGATTCAATTGGAAGAGAACCAAGCTAATGATCTTGTCACAACATAAACAAAACCAAATATAATTATAAATTCAATACATATTGAATTTGAAACAACTTTGAAATTAAAGCAAATTGAACACAATAGTTTTTGCCATGCTTTCAATATATGCTTGCTCGGTGTAGAGGGTGAATATGGTCGGGTTTGGTGTGGCTATGGATCAAGTTTGAGTCTATGGAGGCATGGCTACATGTGCTAAAAGTGGCAAAGGAGTCACAACACATGAATGTGAGGAGATAAGGCAACATAGTGGAGTTTTGGTCAAATTTTGGGCTTGGCTACATGGTCCTAGAGCTCGACCATGACATATTTCAGATCTGGACAGAGGTAAGCCTGAGGTTAAATGGTTATATCATGGTGGTGGTGGAGCATGGGGAGGTGGCCAAGGCAATCCAAGGTGATGGTGATGAAGACTAGGCTCGGTTAGGCTTGTTTTAAGGAGTTTGCAACATTTTTGTGGAGTTTTTGGTCATGGGGAAGGTATGGCCAGATCTGGTCAGAGGAAGAGGATGTGATAGGTGGTTGATGGTGAGGAGGAGGAGGTGGTGGAGGTGATGGCCAAGGCACTAGAGTGGAGAGCATGCAAAAATATGAAGAAATCATGGCCAAAACGAGGCAAAAGGAAGAAGAAAACGTAGAAAAAAGTGGAGGAAGCCATTACCAAATTTCAGAAATGCTTGTGGCCGAAACTTTGCTGAAATGAGAATTTTTCTTTCACGTGAAAACAAAAAAAAACTCACGGCTAGCAATAAAGTGGTGAACGGCCAAAATGTGAAAGGTCTAGCAAATGAAAAGTCAAAAGAAAATGAAGAGTTTTCACCTCTTCAATTCACCATTTCTTTAAATCAAATAAAAACAAAAGAAATTTAGTAAATGAATTAGAAAATGAAAATAACGTGAAATAAAATGAAAATAAATAAATATTTTCTGAAAATGGAAAAAGAAATAGTTTAAAATATTGAACTAGAATTAAAAATTGTAAACAAAAATACAACTAGTATTGGAAAAATTCCTACTACACTTCAAAAATGTTTTAAAAATAAGATCTATACATAACATGTCATGTTACACATATATACATAAATTAGAGCATGATTTGACAAACAAAATATTATTTATATAAATTAATATAAAAAAATTTGTTAAATAAAACAATTTACATATAATATTGTAAAAAGCATAACTTTCAAAATATAAATAGGATTTCAACGAAACGGAAAGGAATATACTTGAAATTAAATTTATTTCCATAATAAAAGATAAAATTTAAAAATTAAAATATTTAAATTTAAAAGTCAAAGTTTGACCAAATTGACCAAAATCCATATTTTCTGGAAAAAATTCCATTTATTCAGGTTTGAAATTATAATTCATACAAAATCAAAATTTATTTTTATAATAACAAAATTTATTCATTTTAATAAATATAATAAAGTTTTTAAATAGACATTAAAATAAAATAATCAAAATAAATAATTAAAAATAATCATAAAATTCAGGGTTGTTACATAAAACAATATTATTTCATTCATCCTTATCTTATTTTCTTTTGAAAATATGCCTCCTAGGGACATTGGAAGCATTGTATATAGGCAGGACTTGCCATTTTGTCTACCCATTAATAAAATGTGCTTCTTTAACCAACGGAACCGTGTTCTTGCAAGCTAAACTCCTTTATAAGGCAACTGACGACATAGCCGAGAAAATGCACCTTTACCCCAGTATGATGGATGGGGTGTGTTTACTCATTAACTGCCAGATCGACGAGGCGTATCGATCCTCAACCTTTCGAGAATAGGTTTTATTGGGAAGGTTTAAACCACTAGATCGACGAGTCGTATCGATCACCAATCTTCAATGTAACGACCCGTTAAATTCAATGATATTAAATGAATCAATTTGATATGTTTTCTAATCTAATTTAAATTGAAATAGAAGTCTTAGGATTTTTAATGGAGTAAATGTAGGGGTTAGCTAGTAACTGTAATTAAAAGTAAATAATTTAAAATGTTTATATGACATAGATTGAAATAACGAAAATTTGTGTTTGTGGTTATAAGTCATAATTAGTTGATTAAAATAGTATTAATGAAATAATAACTGAATTTAATTGCAATATATAAACATCAGAAAGATTTAATTGGTGGATTAAATTTGTTAAAGTTCATAAGTTTTGTAATTTAGTTTAGTAGAACTTTAAATTATAAATGAAGATTGAAATAAACGATAAATTTAATTATGTCAATGGTGACTCAAGACCTAGGTTATAGGAATTGGAATATAATCCAATTTGAATTAAGTAGAAGAAGGATTTGGTTAATATGTAAGTTATTGTTCAAGGTATTGAATAAAAACTTGGAATCCAATCATAATTTAATGATAATAACGTTAGTATTAGAGAATAAAAATATTTCAATGCAGTACCCGAATGAACGGAATAAAATGAATACATATTGAATGGAAATGAAATGTAAATTGGCACATTTGGTTGAAAGTTAATTTTAAGAAACATATAAATGTTGAATTTGTGAATATTAATATAAATATTAACTTGAATGGGATTCATTAATACAAAGATGTAATAAGTGTAGATAGTAAAAATTTAATGGATGTAGTGGATAAAAAAATCTAGTAGTAACATAAAATTTATTTATATGGAAAAAGAGTATAGATTTGAACAAATTTATGAAAATTTGATAAGAACAGTGGTTGTAATCAGTTTGGTTATTTAATATTTGGAAGATAGAGATTTGTAAATCCGTTAATAAATTTATAATGGGAAGGAATGGTAAGAATGTAAAAATTATAAGCATTTGATTCAGTTAAGGGAATTAAATTATAATAAATGGCCATTTAATAAATTCAACGTTCTGTGAGAAATCATAATAGTTGTGTAAAATGTGTACAAACTACAACTTGGAAATTTATTGGATTTATAACGGTTTTGGTATTGCATTTATGAGTTTAAAAGTTATTCCATTTTGTAAAGTAATAAAAGCTTATTTAGGTGACTAGAATTTAGCGTAACGACTATTGTGTGTTACCTATTCTTGTTGCTTGTTAATTTAAATTTTGGGAATCAAATTCAATTTATCCGCCAATTTACCGCAGTTAAAGTGAAATGAATTGGTGAATGAGTAATGTTAAATGCAAATAAGATGTAACCAAGAAAATTCCATTTATAATAATTTACGTAGAATGAAGTAAAGAAACCAGGAAATGAAAATGTGAAAATGTGGATGCAATGAGATCTTAAGTAATAATAACTTTGTTAGGTAAGTGATAACGGATTTTTTTTGTATAACCAAATAAAGATCCAAATTTATTTGGAAATTAATTGCAATCAATTGAATTTATTGCAATTAAATGGATTTATTATTTAATAGTTATGTAATTATTTTTTGGAAGAAATTGGAGTTATTTGTAATAAGTATGAACCTAATGTTAATTTTTCTTATAGGATTGACAATTGATATGGAATGAAAAGAAGAAAATTTGGGTCAGTAAAATTTGGAATTTATGCATAATAAAATGGATTCTAACGTTAAATACTACGTTATTGAGATTTAAATTAGACTTAAAGAATAATGATGTGAATCAGGAACTAATGTTTATGGCATCTTTATTTTAGGTGAAAGTTGAGAATATAAAGATTTAAAAATCTAAAGTATGGGTTTTGAGAATATAATTTATAAAATTCTTAAATATAAGAAAGTGTAGAAATTAACATTGCAATTAATATACTGTCAACTTTTAATTCACAGCTAAGCCTATTAAATCTTTTCAATTGATTACGAATCATATAAGAAATAAAATTTGGCCAATTTTAGAATTTAATATAAAATTTGGATTTTTATAATTTATTTAATGAATATTAAAAATAGCCATTTTGGCCACGGACTCGGATTTCGACGAAACCAGTTTCATCGGATCCGTATCGGTGAATTATTATAGGGTTTCAAGTTTCGTATCGATCGGACTTGTCGTTTGATCGTACGGGCGTGAAACGCCTTGAAATCAATTTTAATAAAATCAATTTGAAATCAATTTGGAAATTTTGTTTTCAGCATAACTTCTTCATACGATCAAATTTGAACGTGAAACTTTTTCCATCGCATTCAGAATATTTTAAATTACCTATTTGGATATATAGATTTACGAAATTTCATTCCGGAGACATAGCGGGCTTTTTGGGTCATAGTTTGTTCCGCACGTTCATTCTACGGTCTATCTACGCTACCTCTAACCCTCTATATAAACCCAGCTATTCAAGCCCTAGCCTCCGCCTAATTTCATTCCATCTGCGCATATACTTTCTTCAAGCTCCTCTTCTTCTTCAATGGGTGCAAACCCTAGATCCAATCAATTCAAAATTTCAATGAAAATTCAAACTCTTCAGAAAAATTCCACAAAAATATATGTCGATCTTCTCGAAACACGTAATCCCATGGTGAAATTCGTTTTTCAGTTGGAGTTACCGTTTACCCAGAATAAATTCAAACAGTTCGTGGCCGTTCATCAGCGTCGCATCAAAGTTCGCCTGATCGAAATTCTGTTTCTGGGTTTTGGAGAGGGAACCGAGGGGATCGCATCTATGTGGTTATTTTGGCGTTTCGACGGTCAGATTTGCGGCAAAAATTCAATAGGGTTTCATGTTTTAGGCTTGCGCTGGAACTTGCGTGCGTTTGCTTCTGGAAAGAAGATGGTAGCCGCGTGCGTGATAGTGGAGGATGAGGTGGCAAGAGTATGAAATGTGTCCTCCTTTTGTTGTTTTTAATTTTGAAATTCAAGTGCAATAATCGCTATAACTTTTACATACGACCTCGGATTCACGCGAATTTTTTTTTGTTAGGATAGTAATTTAATTCCGGACTTGATGACGCTGGTTTGGACGAATTCCGAGACGGGCGAATTTTTGGGTTTAAATCGAATTTAAATTCGATTTAAATTCAAAAGGTGAGTGTTTTAACCCACTCACAACTACTAGAAGCTTTTATGTTTGTTAAATAAATTTTAGAAATGAATAGAAATTTATTTATGAGTATTTGGCATGTTTATTTCACTCATATTTGTTGAAATGCATTTATTAAATTTAACTGTTAATTTAATTCATTTATTGCGTATAAATTTACAGTTAAAATTTATTTGTTTGTATATGAACTGCTAGTTAACAGTTATATAATTTATTACTGAATATAGACTGTAGATTAATAGCTGTTAAATTTAATTTGAATAAAATTGCCAGTATTACCTGTTATGTAGTACCAAAAATAATATTGTTATTGATTGATATTGATTGATGATTGCGATTTGGATGATGGATGATGTTGATGAATGGATGTTTATTGTATATCATTAAATTGCAAATTATCATGCATACTTCATTTCATTCGGGATTGTGGTTTGAAATGATATATAACCGCAAAAAATTTATATCTTTTAAATTGCGGATTGAAATGATAAATATCCGTATCACTTGACCATAGGATAGAAAATTATATACAGGCACCGCGGTATATATATAACTATTTAAATGTGATTTCTATGGTTTGGATGGAATACGGTTTATAATAATCTTAAATTTTATATTGTATAAAGATTTTTCTTCCATATATATATATACATATGAAGTTGAAAATTTTGAAATTAAAAGGTGTATACAGATCTTTATTAAAAATGGAAGAAAATTAAGAAAACGGAGTTTAATAATTTATATCATATGTTTAAATGTTAAGTTTGGAAATTTTAAGATATGATATTTATAATTGGATTTTTCCCAAAATAAATTGAAATGAATATTCTAGTATAATTTGAATGGGAAAAATATATATATTTTATTACTAGAAATTGAAGTCTTATTTTTTTATGGATTTTATATGAATATTCAAGACAAATTAATAGAACAATTGATTTGTTGAAAGAATAAAATCCAACTTTAGTTTGAAATATTGATACTCAAAATGGATATACGTATATATAAATAAATTGAAGTGGTTTTGGAACTTGAGAGAGATAATATAAATTTTGGCTTAGACTTAAATAAAGAAATGTATTTGTAAAGCCATGAGAACTATTTTCTTTACAAAGTAACTTTAAAGTTAAACCATTTATTTTATATACCGTGGAATATCCAAACCATTAGAGTTTTAAAAGTTATGGTTTTAAACTATAAATTTCAAAATATTATGCTTTGAAAAATATTTGATTTTCAGACGTTATGAAGTTTAAAGCATTATGATTTTGGGAAAAGAATTTTATTTGGGATAAATGATATAATATGGTTTTGGGTTTTAAAATGATATCGTATTCATAATTTTAAAATGGAAATGTTTATTCTGGTTTTAAAGTATAAACTATTTTAAATGACCGCGGTGTTATAATAACGATGGGTTGGCAAAGAGACCGGGATCGGATATGGACATACTCTCTGTCGATACCGAAAACCACTTTGACTAACCGTGTACGCGGTGGAGATTCCAGAATGAAGTAGGTGGTGGCGACGTTTCCTGTAAGGTAAATACGTGGACCCGACTCCCGTGAGTTGGCATAAGGTGGCTAAAACAGGAGCGATTCTCAGGCCAATGAGGTCATTCCTCTGATCGGACCCTCCTCTTCGATATTATACTTTGATTTTGGATTGATTCAGTGGCCACTTCTATATTTTGATTTTGGGGAGTTAGTCCGAGGTGGGCGGTAACTGCGGCTACGCGTTTCCACCAGCCTGGATAGCAATTGGTATATCTACCCTGGCATTGCCTAGTTGTGCCGTGTCACCTACCATACCGAGCCTTTACTACGAGTTTCTATTTGTGTCGTACCTATGGAGTATCCTCTGGTAGCCTCCCGATCAGGAGGTATTACGGTACTGTATAGACTATTGGCATTATTTGTGTTAAGGGCTATATGGGTAACCCCTTAACGCTATTAAAAAGTAAGTTTATTTTATAAATAGACACTATTATAATAGCGCAATATACTACATAGTAAATAGTTTAACGGATCCTTAGGAGATGTAAATCCCGAACATCTCTTGAGTTACTGTACTCATATTTATTTCTGTTAATTTAACTCACATAAGATCTTTTAGTCTGACTCGAGTGTTTTTGTCTTTTCAAATTCGCTCGGGTCAGTCCGAGCGTTTCAGGATAGAAGACTTTAGCTTTGAAGGACGAAGACGAAGGAGTCGTATTATTATTATCTATAGTATTGCACCACACTCATACTGTTCCGCTGCATTGATTGTATTGGTATGTGTAACTCTGATATTTATTGTATAAAGCAAATCAAGTATTTGTAAACTGTTTTGAACTGTATATTTATTATTATATTTTATCCTTCCGCTGTGAGATTCTGTGTTGTTTCTATTTCTTCTCTGTTTTTTCTTATTTACCCCATAACAATCTGCCCTTCCGTATGGTTTGAACTGGCACGTGTGTCGGTTTAAAGTGTGCGAAAAGGCAGGATGTTACATTCAAAGAACTGGTGCTATCCCAAAACTAGCAACGTCAAAAAGGTTTAAACTGTTGATTCGATGGGTCGCATCGATCTCATCCTTCTGAGAACTGACGTTGTCCTAGGACTGACAATGTCGAAAAGGTTTATACCATCGGTTCAAAGGATCTTATCAATCTCCAACCTTCTAAGAATCAATGTTATATCAAGATTGGCGAAATTGAGAAGGTCTAAATCATCGAATCGACATGTCATATCGATCCCCAACCTTTTGAGAGCTGGTGTTGTCTCAAAACTAGCAACGTCGGAAAGGTTCAAACCACCATATCAACGGGTTATTACGATCCTCAACCTTCTAAGAAATGGTATTTTCCTAAGACCGGCAATGTCAAGAAGGTCTAAACTGCTAGATCGATGGGTCATATCAATCCCCAACCTTCTAAAAACCAGCATCGCCCAGGACAAGCAATGTTGGGAAGATCAAAACTAACAAGTCGATGGTAAAATCAACCCTTGCCTTTTAAGCACAGCGTTGCTCCGGCATCATCTGGAAGGTCCAAACCGATCAATCAATGGTCATATCGATTCTCTACTTCTTAAGAATCAACATTGCTTTAGCAAAGCCGGAAGGGGAAGATTACTCTTATAAAATCGTTGCTAACCAAAAACTAGCAGGGGCACGATATCGCTCACAGGTAAGGGATGAAATAAGGCAGCTCCAGAACATAATCAACGATGCACTTATTTTTGGAGATGGAAGCAGGCGCTCGACTGTGTTTTCAATTATATCTTTCTAGAGCCAACTTCCAACCTCTAGGAATCTTACATTGTCCGAAGGTAGTCAATGTTAGGAGAAAAGCCATTAGCCTTTAGGAATTCATTGTTGCCCGAAGATTAGCAATGATGCGAAGTGTTGAAAAATTACTCAAGCACTAATCAGATGATTCGATCCCAATTTTTAGGAACGTACCATCGCTCGAAGATTGGAAAAGCTAAGGAGGGACATTCAAAATGGAACCATCAATGCACTAGCTTTCGGAGAGAGTAGCCGAAGCTTGTTCGGATCTTTATCCCTATCTTGATGTGTTTGTCGCTGCCTGAAGATCGGAAACGCCACGTAGGTACCAAATTCCGACCTTTAGGAATCTGACCATACTCAAAGATAGGCATCATCGAGAAGCTATAAACCCAAATCTTCAGAGATTTGTCGTCACCCGAAGATAGATAACCTTAGGATGGCAAAATCTTAAAACCTTTAGGAATATGATGTTGCATGGAGACCGGCGACATCAGGAAGAAGTATTCACTTTCGAGCTAATCGAATCATTTGACTCTAACATGCAAATATTAGCTATTACTGGGAGATAGGCAACATCAAGGACGAATCTTCAAAATGTAATCACCAAATGCTAGTTTCCGGAGATAGAGACCGGTGCATGCCCTGATTTTCAATCCCGAACTTCAGGAACTCGGTTGAGGCCAAGAGATAGGTAGCGTCAAGAAAGGAATACTTGAAATCGAGCAATCAAAACGCTGGTTCCCGAAGTCTGGACTAGTGTCACTACAAGAAAACTTGTTTTTAATAGCATTAAATGACATCCTCCTCATGTCGCATGTAATTACTTCAGTAAGGCTATTACAATAATAGCGTGCAGACACGGTAAAAAGACGGGCAATATAATTTTCATATTCCCGCTTACTTTATGCTTTATTTTTGTTTTGTTAGCATTTTTTCACCAACACAAAAGCCCTAATTCTTTTCCTAAAATTACAATTGCTCTTTCTCCCACTTCAATTCTCTTCAAAAAACCTAACATTTCCAATCCTAAATCAAGCCCCTCATAATTTGATGCCTGCAAAGTTTCTCCAAAGTACTCCACTTGCTATCCCAAAAATGCATTACCTATATATAAGGAGAGATAGCCCGTGTCTCATGTTTGGGAACACCCGATCTGATATAGTTCCGAGATCAGGTACAAAGAATACAATTAATGATTGTACCTCAAGCACTTGATAATAGTAGTGATTTAAATGGTGTTTCAAAATATATTGTGCGGAAGTCACGATTGGAGATTAAAACACCTTCAAGGGGATAATCAAAAGAATGATGTGATGATCTTAATGGAGAAATTGAAATTGAGATGGTATGGTTCCTTCAGAAATAAGCATAGAAGGTAAAACATAATTGTGTGATAGTAGTTATCTTCTATTCATACCTAAGGGTTAATTCTAGATAATATATTTCATTAAATATTATACACTTGAATTACTAGCAGTGCATTGACTTTCTTTAATGGAAATAAAATTCTATTTTCTAAATTGCACTTTGCCTAGTCATTGAATTACAGAAGGTGAAATGCCTTTAAACTGTTGGATATCAGATATCTAATTGTCTCATATCTTCACTTTGAATGGGTGAAACACATAGCAAAGCCCAGTTGACTAAGGTTTTTAGAACATAGATTATGGAATATTGTTCATATTTTTTATTTTAAAAAGTGAACCATAGTTGACAATTCAACCATCGGGCGTACGATGGCTTCATAAAATGTGTACATACCATTGGACATTATTTTTCATAGTTAAGTTTATAGTTTATCATACAAATTTGCATTATATTCATATGTTTCTATATATAACACCAAATTAAGATATTTGTTTTGATTATAATATTTCCTAACTCTAAGTAGCAATATTTATGACAACTGCCAATGATGCCAATAATAGCTAATATAGCTTTGATAGATTTATGTTTAACCTTGTCATCGTTTTCCTTTCAGGTGAAAACATGGGCTGGACTTCTAAATGCTTTTTGCCCAAAATGTAAAGCTTAAGCTTGAACTCATGTACAAAGTACACGTTCAGTCTTCCGAGGATGCAAAATTATTGAAAATATTTCGCAAGATCACTAGGTCTATGTATGATCAAGATGTGCTTCAAAAGGGCACCATACTTCTTTAGATCAAAAAAAGAACAAATCTCCAATGGAGGTATGCATCATTATTCTCTTCCTAATTTCTCTTGACAACCAGTGTCACTCTTAGCTCCCTTTTTATTGTGGTTGAATGTCTTCTGATAGATGAAGTGTGCTTGAGAACAAATGAACTCGCTATTTCAAATTGGAACCAAAACTGAATATATTCTTACAACGGGTTGTTGAGCTGTTTATTGGAAGCTTAGAAATATTGCATAAATATGTAATTCAATTAGGCAATTAGATTTATATATTGTTATGCAATGTTGTATTATTTACTTATATTAAGATGGTAGGACTTCAATGTTTTGCTGACATAGCCTGTAAACTTGCTTCGCATAATTGTTCTTCCTTGTGTGCTAATTCACACAGCATTGTAAACTATGGATTATAATTGCATTCATTTAATTCATAACTTCAAAAAAATCTCTCGCCATGACTTCCGCTACGAACTGAAATATTCCAACATGCTTCTTTATGTATTAAACCCTTTTAAACCTATGATTTTCACCAAATGTCGAGCTTCTCTATAGCAAATCAAGTCGACACAACAACAAAACTGACTTCTGACAGCTTCATTTCTCAGCGTTTGATTTTTGATTGTGGTTAATAGTAATTTTAGGAAGAAACTTATACCTACAACGCTGTCAAGTATGCATTAAGGCTTAACTCCTTTTTTGTTTGCCGCCCAACACAGATTTAGGTGTATTTTTTGTTTGTTGTCTTTCATTTGAATCTTCCCCCTAAAAAAATCGTTCATGTGAGGTCAGTGTTGTTGTTCCATTCCTGCATCCAAAAAGAAACAAGATTTTTCTCTATCTATTTCTTCATTCCTTATTCTGGGTATCCCTTTTCCCTTAAAATCTTAAGTCAAGGATGCCCTAACTCGATTTTTATAGGCTTTCTGCTTAGTAATATAAATTGCAGGTTTCATTGCTTGTAATCTGTGTCTAACTTTAGCTGAATACAATTCATCTTTTCCATTCGTCAAATTCCAGCCGAGGAGAGCTTTCTAAAAATTAGGTATAAAAATTCAAGTTTGGTTTTCCATTCATAATTTGAGTTATTTCTTACCCTAAATTAGGTTCGGTTACAAAAGTTTTAATTCCTCTTATTTTTTATTATCCTTTTATAATGTTGAATGCCTATAATAAACATGAAATGAAAGGTGAATATTATTTGATGATTAATTTATGAATTTAGTTTAGTGGATATAATTAGTGAATATAAAATAACCTACGATGCCTAGTACATGACGTCTAGGAACCCATATGTAAAACATAAAAACTCCTTTTATTTTCTTTGATCGATATAGATATATGTAAAAACGATGATAATTGTAGTAGGGTCTACTTAAAACTAACCCAAGTTATGAAGTTGGATGATATAAACCTTCTGAACCAAAACCACAATTAAACAAATCATATGCACATCTAAACTAATAAATCTTGTTAGTTCATTGCCATTCCATGTAAAGATCGCCTAACAGGCCATTTCCCTTCTAAATTTGACTCAGAAAGTAGTGCACTTTCTATAAGTGTTGCCTAGATGTTGTTTTCTTGTGTTGTGCTTGAACATTTTCACTTCCCCGTTAGAGATTGACAGTCGATATGTTTATTTCTGCATCTTTCTTATAACATCCATTTTATATTACGCAAGTTGATGTTCTGTTACATTTTTTTGATACACTATTATCAAGCCCTTTTCTTTTTTACAGTTTTTTTGTTTCTTCTCATCAGTACAGGCTAATTTGGGCTGCCATTCAAAAGGAAAACCAATAACATACATGGTTCCTTCTAAAGTTCCTTTAGACAAGGCTTACAATGATTTTGTGTTATCTGGCAAGTGATATTCTTCGAAGAATGTGATATATTCCCGAAAAAGAACTAGGTGAGAAGTATGTACGCCGCATTTTTTGGAATTGATTCTCTAGACAACATCCTGTGTGTTTTGTAAGTTTAATGTCGCTATATTTATTTCTTTCAAAGAATAAATTCAAATCATTAAGAAATGTTCATTATCTCCATAAAACCTTATACTTATTTTGTTCTATGTGAAATATATGTCATGTCCATGCAACTTCTTATGCTAAGTAATAAGAATATTTGGAAAGGATATTAATTCTATTTTCTATTAGGAATACAAATGTTTTTTATGGACATGTATATATATATTAATGCTATCATAGAAAAATTGATTCATATAATTCATAGGTATCCAATAAAGCTAACATCAAGTTCAATCCAGAATAAACTATGGTTAGCATAAGGCAAAAAGACGTTCCCTAAAAATTAAATTATACTATATATTTACAATAATATGGGAAAGTTTATGTGACAAATAAAAGTCAATAAACCTTGATCAGTATGTCAAAAATTAAATTTCAATAATTTTATAGCAATGAGATATTTTAGATATAGTCAATTGTATATTAGTCATTTCTGATTAATGTGTTTCTTAGATAGCAAGTCATATAGTGTTAATTTCGAACTAATAATAGTCGGACATCCGAATTCCAGATTCCCCTTTTAGTGCTCCATTAAGTTTATTTGCACAATACTACATTGAAAGTAGTGATATTTTACATTTTGGGAACTTGACAAAGGTTCACAAAATTTTATTAGCTAATTTGTACCGCATAGTAAAATTGATTGCAAATTTCCTATTTCAAATTAATGAATGCGAAGATATTTTATTTTGTGTCGAATAAATGTTTAAAAAAAATTGTTTTACATTACGATACAATGTATTGAATGATTATTTTGATATTTCATATCATTATGATTGATTGTCCGATACGGATGTTGCTTTATATGGTAATGGTGATTCAATAGTTCATCCAATCAGTAAGTGAAGTTGTGACATGTGAAAATATTTATGCAACCAATTGATCTTTACCTATGGGAACCATGATGTTTTCCATGCATTATTTACTCTTTTTGGTATTCTCTCTTATTTATTTTTTCTTCTATTCAGACCACTAAATTTTTTTAAGAAGAGAATGTCCCGTATACTGTTAGACAATCAAAACATACATAAGACTTCAACTTCATTCTACCAGCACCAATAACAACGGACTGGTTTGTCTACTTCCTCAAAATTCTTTTTTATGGTGTTTTATTTGGAACTTTGTTGTGCATATTTCTGTTTATTTTCCTTGCCTTATAAATCATTTCACTGATTTATATTCAATAATTAAAAGTTTAGGTGATCATGCACTATGCATGTTGATGATCTATATTCACTCGATACCTTGCCCACTAGGCTTGACATAGGCGAACCAAAGCATGAAACATGAAATTGTATTAACCAGGCTTTCTTCTCAAATTAAATAATATATTTTTGCGTAAAGCTTATAGTTCTTAAGCATGTCAAATGTTTTATATAATTCATTTCCTTTTAAAAAAGTTCAAAATAATCTATTAAATAATAGTAAAGCAGAAGAAATTTAAGCTCTCTTATTAATTGTAAGAGCTTTCTCCACTCTCCTTAATTCTCTCTTTAGATATTTTACTTTTAAATTTTTATAATTTATCACTTTTATTCTACTATACTTCTAATGTCAATTTATAACCAAATACATACTTTTAAAAATTTCTATAATTATTCACAAACGTCTTCTTAGTTCTTCTCTAATATTTTACATTTAAGTGCTTACATTTAAATTAATTACGTAATTCAAAATTTAAACCATTTGATAAACTCAGATGACTAATATTTGATACGTCATGTAAATCCTAAAATATGAACAATTTCAATAGTACCATAGTAGCATCAACAAACCGGTGAACAATATTTTCGTTTGCATACAAAGATATGTAAATCACATGCATAAATTATATATATGATAACAAATATATTTTATTATTCGTTTATCTCAATGAAGTTAATATGCATTACACTAAGAAATTATATTTTTAGCTTTAAAAATCTATATTTTAAATTTTCATAGTTACTTACAGACCCTTCTCAATTCTCTCCTAATATTTTTTACTCATATTCAAGTATTTAACTAATTATGTCATCTTTATTTTAAATCATACAAATAAATTCAATTAATATTTAATTTATCTAATAAATCTTAAAATACGCCGATTAAATATGTATAAAAACTCATATATATAAGCGAAGATGATAAGTTTAATTTTTATTCATATATAAAGATATATGAATCGCGTAATATAAAATGTAAACATAAACAATAATATTGTTTAATTTATAATTCGTTTATCTAAAAAAAAAATCATATGTTGCATTACAAAAAAAAAATCGTTTTTTTACAACTTTTAAACGATTAATTTATATTTTACAGCATTTGGATGTGGAAGCACGGATTACTTTGATAAAAATTAGGTTATGTTGACATTTTCATTTTCAACACGATAATAAAACTTACCCAACCCATACTTAAACGAACGCTAAAGATCTTTTTTTTTTGCAAATATTGAAGTCATAAACATGACACTCTTACAACATTATGAAATTTATGATTAACTACAAAGTTAAAAAAATGGTTTCCTAATTGAAATTTCAGATGATGAATAAAAGTCACGTGCAGATAAGTTGATCATAAGATGTTTTCTCAAGCACAATTACATACAAAGCTCTTCTCATTTTTTTTCCAACTTTCTAACGGTTAATTGCACATATTTAATTAGTTAGGTTGATCGTTGATTTAAAATATTCAAATATATTCAATTACATAATATTTGTTATTTTATTATAAATCCTTAAAAATATATATACAATATTCATATTGATAGAAATGGAAAATTTACCTTTTTAGTCCATATCTCTAAAAAACACACGTATCATATAGCATCAACTATTTACATATATAGTAATAACAAACTATATATATATATATATATATATATATATATATATATAGCTATTACAAAGTTAGGACAACAATTCCGACAAGAATATGTGGTTAGCGACCATCTACCTTACATCTAATCATTGCATGTCATTTTAAATTATAATTTTCTTCATTTCAATAAATTTATCACACTACTTAAAAAATATTAATTTTTAACAATAATTAAATTTTGAATATTATCTTTTAACAACATTACCGTATGCAACGCACGGGTTACACACTAGTGTTGAAGTGTTTCTTAGAAATTGATCAAGTCTATAGTAATTCAGAATCTCCTTCATTAACTAAAGATGACCTTCCTCTTCATTGTCTTCACTGACTAATATTACAAAAATATTGATGGTTATGAAGCTATGGCTGCTCCAGATGTCAGTTTGAAATTGTCTTCACTAACCAAAAATTTGGAATACTCCTTAGATTTGACTGTGGAAATGGATTGGAGGATGAACTTAAAAGATTTGAAAGTGTGCTTGACATTGTTTTTTATATTGTAATCCTGCAAAATGTCAATGATTTCTAAATAGAGAACTATATCGTATACCTCAAATAGATTGCTTTCTGAGGCTGGGTCGTTGTCATTGCGTATAAGTTTTCGATTTGCTTCTTCTGGCATGTTCACTCCAAGTTGCACCGAAGTCTATTCAAAAGGTGGCAATAATATTATTTTTAGCTTAATAGAACAACATTTTTTATATACATCAAAAAAGTTAGTGAAATTCACCCCCATTTCAATTTATCCATCTTGAGATCAGCAATATTTTGCCAACTGTAATCTTTATTTTTACTAAGTAATGGATTGCAAAAAGAAACATGTTTGTTTTCATCAGCAATGTGATGTTGGGTAGGTAATTTGAAGAAGCTTGTAGACCGCACTGGTTTATAGTTATTTTATATACAAATATCTAACTAGATAGATATAACTCTCAGTGTTCACTTTAATAAACTTACTTTATGTATTTCTATTTTCCTAGAGTCTTGCTAAGGACACCATCAAATGTCCATAAAATCATGATTTTTTAAATATTTCTAAAATGTTTAAGGGAAAGAATACTAAATGGTGCCCTTAGCAATACTTTACTCCAACATGATTTACCAACGATTGAGCCTAATAACCCTGACCCATCAAACATTAGGTTAAGTTAAACATAAATAAATAAATAGAAAGTGAAAAACAGAAAACGTGACCTTCCAACACCAGGCAGAAGGAGGTCCTCTCCTCGATCACCAGTGGTTGATGCTCTCAACATACTTCCACTGATGTGAGAACCGAGTACATTACTTGCTGAGCATGGTTCATGTGTTAATCAAAGCAGCCCTTTTGGTGTAATTGTGCTTTCATTATCCACGGTTACACCAACTTATCAAAATCGAGGGTGTCTAGTTTATATGCTAATAGAATTGTAAAACATAAGCATTCAATTTATACAAACACAAAATTAATCCCCAAAAATGAATATTTTGAATTTATATTCATAAATCTATAGTAAATTCCATGTAAAACCAGTTTTATGTGTCCAAGCTCAGTAAGGATTTTGTATCATTTATGTATACATGGTTGAAAGCGATGAGTAGAAAAGTATAAAGAAACAATGAACATGAGAATCATGCAAAGAAAATGCTTTCTTTTTTGGCACCATTCAGATCACAATTCAATGGTGAAATAATAAACAAGCATACTCTTTTGCATTGCTTAATAGTAGAATTAACTAAAACATGTGTACATACACTATTTAATATAGATGTAGGATTGTTGGTGACGGATTATATATAATCTATTTTTATGCAGGTAAGCAAAAGAGAAGCTTTTGATTTTTTTTTCTCACTAGCTGGCTTATCCCCCATTGATTCAATTGTAGTCATTTAAATCAATAAATGTCAGCTTCATATTTGATTTACTTGACTACTTAGTGCATCTTTAGGGAAAGCAAACTGCATGCAACTTGTTTTGCGTGATCAGTCATACTGCTATTTGCACCGAATACTACAAGATCCTACTTGGTACTTATTTTGAGTTTATTTAATTGTCTTTTTTTCTGCATATCAAATCCTTGATAGCGGTCTTAGAGCATTCCTTTGCTATATGAAAGATTGCAAGCTAAAGTTGCTAATAAAAGGTTCGTTTTTATGCATTTGAATGTGTACGCTATTATGAAGTATATTTTGTTATATACGATAAAAATCCGATTGTGATTTGATCGTGTAAATATATATTGAATTGGATGTGCGGGAAAGCACTAACTGCGCAAAGGAGGTGTTGTCAGAAATTCATGAAATCCGACAAGTTTATAAAAATCAACAAAGTTTAAAAGAATTAACTAAGTTAATCAGGTTTTATAAAAATTATTTAATTTTTTAAAAATCAACTAAGTTTTATAAATTTAAATTAATATCTAAGTATTATTAAATTTTAAATAAATTTATGAAAATTAATTAAGTATAATAATTAACCAAGATACCAAAGTTATATAAAAATAATTAAAAATAAAATATTACTTAATTTATAAAAATTAACAAATTTTTATGAAATTTAACCACGTTATCAAGTTTTCTACAAATTTAACAAGATTAACAAAAAATTTATAAAAATTAACCAATTCTTATAAAATTTAACTAGGTTATATGAAAATTAACTAAAATTATTTAACAAATTTATAAACTAAGTCTTATAAATATTCAACTAAGTTAATTAAGCGAGTTTTATAAAAATGAACTAAAGTATGTAAAAATAAACTAATTTATATAAAAATTAACTATGTTAATTGAGTTTTATTAAAATCAACAAAATTTAATTTTTTTAATTAAATTAACTAAAGTTTATGAAAATTAATTTTGTTTTATAAAAATCATATTCTCTATTTTGAAATCTATGTTACATTGTTATAAAAATTGACTAGGTTTTATAAAAATTAACCAAGTTAACTAAGTTTTATATAAACTAATTAAGTTTATAATAATTAACTAAATCTAAAAGAATAATAATAATATAATAATAATAGTAGAAATAAAATAATAATAATATGATAATATAATAATAATAATATAATAATAATAATAAAAATAATAATAATAATAATAAATTAACTGAATTTAAAATAAGTAACTAGGTTAATTAAGATTTATAATAATAAAATAAGCTAACTATTTTTTTAAAATTAAATAAGTTTATAAAATTTAATTAAGTTTTATAAAATTTAATTTTATAAAATTCATGTCCTCTATTTTAAAATCTTTGTTAAATTGTTATAAAAATTGACCAAGTTTTATGAAAAATTTCTAATTTTGGTAAAAATTAGCTTAGTTAACTAAGTTTTATAAAAATGAATTAAGTCTGTAATAATTAACTAAATTTAGAAAATTAATAATAATACAATATATAATAGCAATAGTAGTAATAAAATATAATAATAATATTACTAATATAATAATAATAAGAAGAAGAACAACAACTACTACAAATTTACTAAGTTTAAAATAAGTAATTAAGCTAATTAAGTTTTATAATAATTAAATAAGCCAGTTGTTTTTTTAAAATTACATAAGTTTATAAAACTAAACTAAGTTTTATAAAATTTAGCAAATCTACAACAATATACATGCAATTGTTGAATAAAGTATTTTAAACAAAATTTACATCCATTTTAGGAAATTCGATATGTTATTGATACTGTTTCCATATGATTATATAAATTAAGTAAATTTTATAAATTAACTAAAGTTTATATAAATCAATTTAATTTCATAAAAATTAACTAAGTTAATCAAGTTTCGTATGAATTAATTAAGTTCGATATAAATTAGTTAAATTTATATAATTAAGTTTCATACACACACACACACACATATATATATAAATATGTATATATGTATGTATAGTTATAATTGCTAATTGCTGGAAATCTTTTTCATAGGTAATAACCCATCTATAGTGCATATAAATGGCAATATGCCGCCGTATATTAGTAATTTGAAGTTATTTTGAAGTGACAATTTTTTTGGTTTGTACATTTAATTGTGATGTGTAGTACGATCTTTTATCACTTGTATTATTTATACTTTTAATGTAATGTTCATTAAATATTACGACATATTATGCATTATTCAATGTGTATGTTGAATGGTCAGTTATATTTCATTTAAAGTGATCTATATGATTGCGTGAAATGATACATTGTGTTTATGTAAATTTATCGATTATAGTGTGATAATGTATTTGTACGTACAACAAAAATGATTTTTAAAACACTGTTAAAGGATTTGATAGCATTTTTAAAACGCCGTTAAAGGATTTGATAGCATCTTAGTAACGTTTATGAAATGCTATTACGGTCAATAACCGCGTTTATGACCGGCGTACACCAACATGTCTTTATAATAAAGGGGTTTTTATAGCATTTTGAGAAAGCCATTAATAAGAATTTTTATAGCATTTCGTAAACTCTATGAAAGATGTGTTTTTATAGCGTTTCTTATGTTTCAATAAGAAGTTATTGACTTATTATGACTTGTTGATTTACGGTGTTTTATAAAAAGGCTACAAAAGTCTTTTATAGCATTTTTTAAATGCTATTAATGGGCCTTTTTGTTGTAGCATGTGCAGACTGTATTTTGGAGATCACAAAGGGAGCGGAATCATGAACGATTCCCAAAATGATCCTGATAGCCCCAGCGATGGAATTCATGCAATTGATTAGACCACGCCCGTTTGTAATTTGGGAATCAACATTATCAATGTGCAATCAGATGCGAAGGGAGAAGCTAAGTATGCTACCAATACGGTCGACTACTGACAGCGTAGTAGAAACACTTGCCACAATTACAACAAAGAAGGTAAATGGGCTAGTGGAAGCAGCAAACAAAATGGCCTCGATAACAGGAGGAAGCTCTTGGTATAGAAAGGCTCGGAATTAAGTCACCGATGTACTAGTTTTTAGAGATAGGACCCAGTACATGGCTGGAGCGTCGACCATAGTCATCTGAAGTTTTATAGTTAACAAGAAATAGACAACTTCGAGGAAGAGAAATCGATTGATTTGTGTGCTAGTTTTCGAAGATTAAAACTAGTGTCTGACCATATTTAAACGACGGTACTGGTGGCCAAGCAGGATACACTTGGCCGAGGATAAGGCGAGGATAGTGTGGAAGATTAAACATAAGTATTATCGGACTAGGTGCTATCGGACAATCAACCCTGCACGTTCAACTCATACCAAAGCCCGAACTCACGGCAGAACACTTCGTGAATAGGGTTTTGTTCATGATAGAAACATATGAATAAGGACTAAATATTATAGATAATGTTCCCAGTGTTAGGGAGCAGTGCAAAACTTGGACTACTTATGAAAAACATATGCCAAGAGAAACTGGACCTAAATCATCAGGAATCTGCAATTGCCCGGAGATAGACAACGCCAGGGAGGAATAACCATGTAGGGGTCGATCGGATAATTCAACCCCATCCTGTAGGAATCAACTATTGTCTGAAGGTATGTAACATCAAGAAGGATGCTTGAAATTGAACAATTCATGCGCTAGTTTCCGGAGATTAAAAGAAGTGCATGATTGAATTCCCATGGCAATGCTAGCGGCTAAGTGGGACATGCTTGGTCGAGAATAAGCAGAGGTAATTATAGAGAACCTAAGGCAGGTATTGTTAGATTTTCCCGATCCAGGACCGAGATAGTAAAAACACACTAAGTCAAAGGGCAGTTGAATAATTTTTCCCATAACATTTAGCTACTACTACTGCCTAGAGTTAGGCATTTTAAAAATGGGTTCTGCCAACAAGATTTAGTTCATGAAAAATATCATACAAAGGGAGTATGAACATCCCACCCGCTGCTCCAAGATAGTTAGAAATGTCACGGAACTGGGATTCTTCATGGCTAATAGCTGGTCGAAAGGAACACGACCTATTTAAAGCAAAAAAAAGAGTATGGACTATATGACCAAAAGGATGACGATAGGCCAGCAAGCTTCAATAGATCCCTATTTGTTCCTCCCTCTTCGTCCAAGACCAGTAAGGCCATGTACTGATCTAGAGGAGGAGGCGGATTTAGCAATATCTCCATAAGAGCAACTGTGCCTTGTAATCCATTCGTAATTGATCGCACAGGCATAACAAGAATAAAAGGTGAAGCCTAAGTTGTGGAGGATCCAGCTTCAGAAGGACTAGATGTACCACCTATGGCCTTAAAGTGCAGTGATTGGCGAGTCATCCTAAGTAAGGAAGTTTAGCGCTCAACACGATCATGTATGTTTTATTTTGAAAATTAAAACCCACGGACCAACGCTCGGAGTCCAAAGGATATCGACACATGTCGACCAATCTGATTTCGAGCGCTAACCAAGGCAAGTGAAAAGTGTCGATCGATGCAGTATAAGTCTTGTATCTCGTAGCGATGAATGAACCATCTTATGTAGATAGCTCGTTCATGCTAGAAAAGCCAGTTGTGTCCTAAAATGATATTTATTTTAGAACTTACCCGTATCTGTAAGCCATCGATAATGGAACCACTGTTCGGAGTGACACAGAAACATTCTTTGTAGGAACAAGGGAGATGAAGCAAAAGGAAAAGCATAGTGATGGAATCATCCAAGTTGATCGTTCTTGAAGCGAACCGTCTTATTGGAATGCAAGCGGCAATACAAGAACAGGCGTGCATTGAAAGGAGTTAGTCGAACTTAGAAAGTCGGAGGAGTTTCCAAATCTGTATGAATATGAGCTAAGACAAGCTTGAGATCTATCATAGGTCAAGTGCAACCCATACTTTGACTATCTCCACTAAGAAGCCGTCGGCTGCACCACCACCATCATTATCATCACTATAGCGATGGCCATTCCACTGGCTTTGGATAAATTTTACTCGAGGCAGGAGCCAAAAGCTTTAACGGAGGCAACAAAAAAGCAAAATTGAAAACAATACACAACGAAGTGAGAGCATGCTCGTCTAAGGCATGGAGCGATCTTCAGAGTATAGATCTTATCCATAGCACGAAGAATGGAGAATTGAATTATAACTATTCAAAATGGTTGAACGAATGTCTACCAGAAAAAGCAATGCTTCGAAGCAGTTTATGAACAACTATATGGAATCAAGGGATAGTAAATCAGAACTTGTCTTGATCTACAGTATGCTTTGTTTTCAACAAAAGCATACTCTGTAGGGAAAGTGTTAACTAGGTTTTTGACCAAGCCGATTCCAACCGAAAGTTAGAACATCGAGACGAAGAAAAAATGATTCAAGGTATTTGGAAACATCGTAAAACATTAAGAGAAAGGAAATATCAAAAAATGAGAAAAAAATTGACTTGAGTTTTTTAACTTGGTGCTTGGAGTCGGACTTGAGTCATATCCGAGCAGAACCTAGGAAAAATAAAGGAAAACCTGAGTTGAAAAACAACTCGGTACCGAGTAGATTTTCTCGGGACTGGCACACAAGACTCTGAGATCAAACTCCAAGCAATCATCACTGGGAATAACTTGGGTCTGACACACAAAACTCTTGGTTCAGACTCCAAACAATCATCACTAAATGTATAACTCGGCATCGATCCATTAACTCGGTATCAAGTGGTTTTTCTCATGTCCATCTCACAAAACTCTCAGATTGGACTCTAAGTAATCATTGCTGAGCAGAACTTGGGTTTAACTCACAAAACTCTCAGGTTAGACTTCAAGCAATCATCACTGAGCAGAACTCGGGTCAGGCATGCAAAATGCCCTGGTCGGACTCAAAGCATTCCAACCTTTGGACGACTCTAAGCAAACACAAAAACGACTTAGGTTAGACACCAAGTTAGGTCATGCCCGACCCGAAGCTCATGATTTTTATCGACATGGTTTTCTCCTTCATGATCACTCCAACACGATTAAAACTATCTAGAATGATGGTATGAAAAATTTCCCTAGAAATAGAGTTAAGGAAATAACTCGGTAGCAAGTCATTTAGGTCGGTACCGATCGTTTTCCCTCCTTATTCCTTCTCCCAAACTCCATACATCTCATGTACTACTCCAACCACTAACGGTCAAGTGGTTTTTGGAGTTTGGGCGACCTATTCCAAGAGTTGAAGAGAAGAAAACTGCGAAAGTCGGATAACATAAGTGATGGTGAAACAATCACTAGAATCAACTTATAATTGATGAAAAGAAATTGAACACATTAAGTTAAAGATAGAAGATTAGTATAAAAGAGTTGGGGAAATTTCCACTAAAGGAAATGACTCGGCACCTAGTCAAATGACTCAGTACTGAGTTACTATTTTGAATCGGTGGACTCCAAGTTCACTTGTGTAACCTTGAGCCAACTCCTAAAATCTATTGCAAGTAGGCTTCTAACCCAACACATCTGTTTCCTTATAAATACAAACAATAAAGTACCCAAAACATGATCTTCTCCCTGAACTTTCTTATTTACTCTAGATTTAGGATTCCACTGCTCTTCACCATCTTCCTCCTTCATGATAGTCATAAAGGCAACTACTCTTGGCAGTTTTAGACCTTAGAACTTGTTTAGATCTTGTACTTGAGACTCGAATTTCTTGTCATCTCATACAAACTATTAATTTGATGTAAGCCGGAGATTTCTGAACCACTATAAAAATCTTGTGTCCCTCTATTATATTTCTTTTATTTTCAAAACTATCTTCTAGATCTAGGTTATACAGGTTCTCAAAGACTCAATCTTGGGTGTTGATCCATTTTTGGCGTCAGTAGTTACTTACTCATGCATACTCAAATCTGGATCAGGATTGTGGATATACGGATTGCAAGGACTTCTTTGTAAGTGCCTTCGGTTCTGTTCGAGGCCGGAACAAACTTGTATGGATAGTATGTCTGACATTACAAATTGAGATATAAAGCCGATTTCTTTCAAATATATTTCTGTCGGTGGCGGAGAATTTATTCTCTTAGCTTAACACCCTTCTCTGAGACGTACGAGCTCAGAGGTTATGTAGTTGATGGTTACCAGCGATATATTCCCAATTTGGTAATGTGACATGCTGAGTGTTGCTGTGAAATGATCATGGTTTGATCATTTGTGATATGATCATTTGTTTGATCACTTATCTTTGTGATCATTTCTATGATCATTTGTTGACCCAAAGCACAGCTTTTGCATAAAGCGTGGCTTTGTGGATGAGACTTCGTCGAGCCTCACACCCCGGAAAGGTCATAACATGAAAGATGCAGCAAGGTTATGAGGGGTAGCTCCCTTTAGGGTATGTGCATTTCCTTCTGGAAAAAGGTGGTATCATGGTATGGAACCCAGATACTTACTCATGTTGAAACACTTTATTTATCATTGTGTGATGTTGGTTAGAGAGCTCTCGGATAAAGGTCCCAAAGGACCGAGGGATGGCATACTCGTGTCAGTTGTTACCTAGTTTGAAAGGTAACCCGGCCTTGTGTTGGCAGAGATCCGGTTAGGTTCTCGGGACGTCCTTCCAGAGGCATTTCCATGTGGCAATGGAAAGTTCCTTGGCCTGATCATTTGTTGGAAATCCAAAGAAACAATTCGAGACTTGTACGGTTTTAGTTGTAGAACCTGCCATCTAATATGGTAGCCATAGTAGGCATAATATAATGGTACCTATGCTGGCTAAGATTTATATTCTACTTTCGAAATATTTCTACACTATGCACTAATAATAATATCAAATGTTTCTTTTTAATGCGTATCAAGCATCTTTGACTAACATAAGAAGAAATCTCCTACAAGTCTGCGTTTGCATTGTGTGTGTGGTGGGAGGTCTTATGGTAGTTACATCTTCAAAAACATTGCGAATTGACTTTTAAAATATTCCTCTATTTTGATTTTAAAGATAAATAAACTGTTTTGAGTTCTCACACCAGTCACATGACTAACTCGGAGTTTATTGTTTTCCTTCCTAAACTCTGGGTGCCCACCAATTTCCACACGGGCAGTCAAGAGTTAAGGTTTACCAGGATATTCTGGAATTTAGGAGTTGCAGGAGGCAAGCTGGATGGCATGGCGTATTACTAGTATATAGTATTTCTTTTCCACTGTTTGTTGTTGTTTGTTGTTGTACACTCTGATGTGATGTAACGTAACGTAATGTAATGTAATGTAATAACTGATATAGTTCTTTGTTTAAAGATTATTCATTTATTTATTATATGTTGTTCCGCTGCGATTGTGAGATTCTAATGTTGTTCTGCTGTTTTCTTTCCGTTCTATTTTCTTTTCTCTCTATTTCCTATCGTTTTCTTTTTTCTTCTGTCTTTTTCTTCTTTTTAAAACCCTAACTATTCGGTTTTTCGGCAACGAAAAATCGCGTACGTTACATTTATTCTTTCTAAATTATCAATTTTAAGGATCTAAGTACATTCACAAATCTATTCAAAATGGTTTGGACTAATGTTGCTTAAACATTGTCACTGCAAACCCAAAACCATTTCACTTACGCTTATCTAAAACATTCTTTTCAAAGATCTATTTACATTCATAAGCACAATAAAAAGAGATTAAAGACGAATGTTATTAACATATTGTTGCAACGAAGCCTAAAACCATTTATACCCAGCATTATCATTAAAACATTGCTTTTTAAGACCTAAGTATGTCTACACCAATTAAACAAGGTAATATACTTTTAATTAACTTCCCAAAACCATTTATTTTAACAAAAGTGTTATGGTCCAAAACTTCTTTTATTCCTTTATAAATTTATTAACTTACTTTTTCCAAACTTACATTTATATAAATACGTTAAAAATACTAATAAATAGGTTTCAAATATCCATGTAACATATTACATGAAAATAACTAATTTATAATTTGATGAAAATAAATAAAAAGCATGTTTTATATTATAAACCTCTTTATTTTAAAAATTCATAAATAATTATTATAAACGTATTTAAACTTCAAACCAAATTTAAAATACAGAAAAACATTGTAGAAAACATTCCTTAAAGGATTAGAGAAAATGCCAAATTTAAATATCGTTTCTAGTCACTTAAAACCTCAAGCAACTTACTATAGAATTTATAAATGCCGTTAAAAGTCCTTGATAAAGAACGATATTCAAAAGCATGAACTTTGCGACCAGTTTTCATAACTTAAACAAATGTTTTAGGACTTGAAACTTATACAGTATGTACTACCCTTTGGGTACTTAAATTCCATTGGAACAAACCCTAAAAATGTTTTCCAATTTATTTATGATAATTCCCGAAAACAAGGTATATATTTCATAGTGTATTTGTAACCATCTTTTTACTCTAATTTTAGCTACTTTGTTTGACCATTTCTAAGATCTTTTAAAGTTTATTTTTTTTCTAATAATATTTACATATATAATACTTATTAAAAATGTAAAGAAACTCCTAGGAATTTCTTTTAAATTAATTACAAAAGTGTCCAAAAACAGGACATTTCAAAGTGCTCGTATAGCGACCTTCTTCTCGCTATATCTTTTTGCAACTTTGTTTCACAAGTTATTAAGCAATTTAAACTTCCATATTATTCCAGTAATTAATACCCTTATAGAAATTATTGGAAATGCAAAGATGCCTCTAGGATGTCTTTCAAAGTTAACTTCGAATATCGTCGAACACAGGTCATTTTCAAAATAAATCAAAAGCGACCTTTTTGTTTCTAACTTTCACAACTTTAGTTCACAATTTCTATAATTTTCAAAAATAATTCCTTTCTACCCCATATACCAAATGATGTGTAGAGAACTACCAAAAATATTTATATCATGTTAAGATCACAAATCTTTCATTTACACAAGTTAAAGTTAACAAATGTCAAAATGTACTTATAGCGACTATCACTATATGTACCATTCTATATCCATTTCAAATTCAGCATAAAATCCAAAAAACCATTTAAACATCTATTCAAGACCATGCCTCATGTTATATGAGGTGAAAGGAGTAATGTTGTACAATATAAAGTTGTCATTTGCTTTCAAAAGCAAGAGAGTCCAAAGTTTATAACTTAATTAGTTAATGTGACTTTAACTTTATATTTACACATATAAATAAAATATATGTATGTATGTATGTATAAACACAGGATGGTGAGATAAATCACTCAAATTCAGTCCTACATTAAGCTCAAACACACAGGAACAAAGAACCACTTCCTACCATCACCTAAAAGCCTAAAGACACTACCTTTAGCTCACCTAAGCCAAGCCATGCCTCCCCTTCCACATCTATGCTCATGGCTCAAAGTTGAATCCCACTTTAATCTTCACTTCTTCCACTTTTACTTTAGATCCATGCTTCCTAAGGTGCTGGTGAAAGTTTGGCAGAGTTTGGAGAAGATTTAAACTAATTAGAGAAAGTTTAATAAAGAATAAAATGGATTAATGCTAATCTACTTCCACCATTTTTTGTCCTTTTATTCTTTTGAAGCTTTAGCAAATAATGAAGTGTTCAAGGACTCTTATCCCCTCTTTTGGCCAGCCATAAAGAGCCACTCTCCATCTCCTATGCATGCTTTACCCATGTTTCTTTATACACCATTTATTCCACTTGAAAATATCTTCTTCTTTTCGCACCTAACTAGTTAACTTTTAGAAGCATTTTTCTAATTAATTTTGTATAATAATTTTATTTTCTAATTATCTAAATAATGATTAACTAGAACAAGCATAAAAATTTCAAACAACTTTTTGGACAAAATGTTGTTTATTGATAAAACAATTTTCGATCATTTATCGTTATACCAACGGACTATATATTTCTGCAAACACTTTTCTAAAATAAGTTTACCATCATTAGTTATTACTTAACAGGAGGTTAATAAGGTTAAATCATCTTTATCACATTTAATCCAAGACTTAAATATTTAAATAATTCAGATATTCAAATATGAAGTGTTAGACATTTCGTGTCGTTACATAGGGTCGTAAATTTTCAGTCGCTATTAATCAACCTTGTTCCAAAAATGACATCAAAGCGTAGCTGTTTGTGGCATTCACCTAGTACATTGGATGTCCTAGCTTCGATCCCTATAACTAGTATGATAGGGGGTTTACACATTGCGATCTGCGATGAAACATTGCCTCTTACCTCTACATGACCGCTGATGGTTGTGTTAGTCGAAAGGCTGCATATAAAACTCACACATGGTTTACTTGGTTGGTCACCCCAATGGCATTTGCGTTAGACCAACAATAGTAATAAAGTCTAAATAGTCTATGCGGTCGAATTAGAGAATTTAGGGTCAACTACTAGTACTTACTTGTCCAATGAGTGTCCAGACTAGCAGTGTGTGAGCTTTGGATTGGATAATTAATTATTCTTTCCTAGCTAGCTATTAGATCGGCCCAGTTGGTAGAGTAAGTCCAAAAAGTTGGTGTTATCCCGCTTTTTGGCAAAGCCGTGATACCAAAAGATCGATCAGAAACGGAAAACAGTTCATCTCAGAGACCGGTTGTACTTCGTCTCGCTATGGATATCACTGAATTTTGTCCAAGTCCAGATTGAGCTACAATCGATGGGACACGGCAAGAAAGACCATAGGTGTCAACATCTCGAGTTTCAAGTCAATCCGAGTTCATACGCACGAGTTATGATCGGTTCAATCTGAAGGGCAAGGCTTAGGTTTCGAACCCATCGTTGGCCAACGTTTCGAAACCATCGCGTTCGAATCCATAAGCTTCGAATCCACCGAACCACCTCGGGTTCGTCTACGTCACCTTCGAATCCATCGTGTTCGAACCCATCGTGTTCGAACCGATGGGCCTCGTGTCTATGGAGAAGTGACACAGTTCGTATCCATCACAAAAGCCATGCTTCGAACCCACCACAAAGCCTTGTTCGACTCCAAACAAGAGCCCTTGTTCGAACCCATCCATGAAGTTATGTTCGAACCCATCCATGACGCTAAGTTCGAAACCATCCTGTGTAGCCTCATTCGAATCCACTAGGTCAACCAACCATGATGACGTGTCTTCCATCGATTCGAATTCGCCGAGATTTATGGAGTCGAAGCGGTCAACTCGGAGTGAAGACCGGGTTGGTTCGAAGTTTGCGCTCCATGTCACCACGAAGTCACGTGCCATGATGGATTCGAAACCATCTGTTCGAAAGCATGGTTTCGAACCAAACAGCCATGCAATGAACCCCATTTCGAATCCATCATATCTCCCAATCTACTGATCCAAATGCCATGAAATTTTCACAGAAGCTTGCATACATGTTGAAGAATGTCCACGCCAAATTTCACCTCGATTGGATGAATTCTTGATCGGTTCGAATGGAGTTCGAACCGATGCCAAAGTGGGCCCAAACTTCCTGAGACCGTGCGTGTGGGCCCCCTCACGTGCCAGAAGTGGTCTCCCGAGTTTTCAGCGAAATATCAGCAGCCCACGCCTATAAATAGAGCCCCAGGGCCAACGAAAAAGGGATCTTCTGACTCTGAAGCGCCCAGACTCTGCCGGATCGAGATCTCCATCATTCTACACCATAGATTTACTGTCGATTTCGAATTTCCAGTTGTAATTTGCTGTTGATTGCTGCAACAACTTGTAATCATTGAAAGACAATCAATAAAACATCAAAACACTTCACAGTGGACGTAGGCAACACGCCGAACCACTATAAATCGCTTGTCTGCGCATTTAATTTATTGCTGATTGGAGTTTTTGTTAGATAATATCTGTTTTGAATTTACATTCTTGACTATTATCTCCTCAACGACTCCCGAAGAGTGTTGTGCCCAATTTTGACGCAAACACTTTGGTGCTTTCACTGAGAAACCCCAGCTTTTCTCCTGCTCGTTGGATCTGTCATCGATACCGGATTGAGTAAATCTAAGAGAGAGATCTAGATCATTGAATTCGACTTCCTTCCCTTCTATTCAGATTTGCATAAATTCTAGGAAAGGAATTCAACTCTCATTATGGTTAGCACAAGAACCACCTCGAACGCTGTCAATCGAGAAGAACAGGATAGACAAAATCCTGCCCCTCTACTTCCATCTAATCAGGATGTCGCTGGGCACCCAGAACCATCGGGTCCGGTTACCCGACAAGAATTGCAGTTGTTACTTTAAGAGCTGACCCAGAGTCGACAACAACTAGAAGAACAGCTACGCGCTAACGCTGAGCTAATCAACAAGTTGGATCGCCATAAACGAAAGAGATCCACGAGAGATCGTGCTTCTCGCTCTTCCAGCGAAAGTTCTTCATCTTCTGATTATCATAACCGACCTCCACGACCCCAGTTAGATGGGAGTCGTATGCCACCCGTTGGAAACCAACCGACATTGACCATTGGACAAATAAGAGTTGGTCCGTCAGCCAGTTTCCAAACCGGACCCTCCTCCCGAGGAGGTGCCGTTCCTCACCACGCCGCAGAATACCGCACCACTAGCGTTGCGGCTGAACCAGGGGTCGACGCTCAAGATCATTCGGACCTGGACCGTCGTCATAGCGGTCGTACTCCTGAACCGTACGTCCTAGAAGATTATGAGCCAAGAAGGCAAGACTTGGACCGTCGACGATATCCGGTTCAAGCCCAAAGCACGGAACGTGATCATACTCCGGCACAAATGCCGGATCTTTCAACTATGATACGTCAGATGATCCGTGAAAGTCAGGGATTTACAAACGACGATTGGGGAGTTTCTCGAAGTCACACTCCCTTTACGGACGATGTTCTCAGTGCTGAACCCCCACGGCGATTCCGAATGCCCACTCTACCCATGTACGAGGGAAACTCCGACCCCAACCAACATATTCTAAAGTATGAATGGTCGATGACCGCTACCAGAGCCGACGATGCAGTGAAGTGTCGTAGTTTCCACATATCCTTGGGGGGCATCGCCACCATGTGGTTCACCCGATTGCCACCTCGAACCATCTCTTCCTTCGATCAGTTAGCCACAAAATTCGTTGAGCAATTCCGCATGCACGTCGCAAGGCCAAAGGATGTAACCACTCTATCTAGTGTCATGCAAGCTCCCGGAGAGACGCTCAGGCACTACTTAGAGAGATTCCATACTGCATGCGCGGAGATTAGTAATCCGAACGATAACTCCATCCTTATGGCGCTGACTAAGGGGATCGACCCCGATTTTGAATTCGGTAATTGGCTAGCTGGGAAACCACCTGCGTCATTGGACCGTTTCCATGCCAAAGCAGCTCAATTCCTGAGACGGGAAGACGCGAAACAGTCTAGGAAGCAAACTGGCGCAGGGCCAAATGCGGAAGGGACCCAAAGCAATGTTGCAATAAAACAGTCCGGTGAGAGCTCCGAAAAAGTTCAGTTGAACATTAAAAATAAACAGGCTCGGCGAAGAGAGAGCGTGAATCAACTTAAAAGACAAGATCAAAATCGCGGCCCGCAACGCAAAAATCCGAAGTTCGACAGTTATACTCCTTTGAATACTTCACTGGAGGACTTGTACTTGTGGACCCGTAATACAATTCAATATGAAAAGCCTGCTCCAAGGCCGTCATCAGAGAGACAAATCCAGACGGAAAAATTTTGCAGGTTCCGTGAAGGCTACGGGCACGATACGAACGAGTGTCGTCACTTACAGGATCTTGTTGAAAAACTGGTCAAGGAAAGGAAGGTGGAACAGTTTGTGCGGACACCGCAGCCCAGAGAAGCGGGCCCATCCAATCTAATCAATGAACCCAATCGACCGAGGCAGGAGGACTCGACTTGTCCCCGTGGGAGATTGGTGATAAACGCCATCAGTGGCGGGCCTACTTATTCAGGAGCCTTGAACGACGAAGAACCTCGTCACTGTCACACATGACAGGCTCCTTCAATCCATGAATACTTTGCAATTTCTTTTACATTCTGAAATTTGAATTTGTAATGAGGCACTGATTTTGCCACATTTTCTTATTTTAGCAAATAAAATGCTATCTCTTCAAGCTAAAGCTGTGATTCGCTGAATACGATGTTCAACAATCACGACACACGAAGAGCTAAGTTCCATCAAACAATGGAATTTATTCAAATAGCGAGTGACTGCGTTACCACCGGCCACTCACTAAGTGAAACCCTAGCTCGGGGCAAGCCACCACATCAAAGGCTGAACTGGACCAACACACGACAATCTATTCAAAAATTCGTTCCTAGAGCGCGAACGGACTCCAACTTCCCAGAGTGCGAATTGGAGTATAAACATTAAACAATTCTTTCCCGGAGCGCGAACGGACTCCAACTTCCCAGAGTGTGAATTGGAGTATAAACATTTAATAATTCGTTCCCAGAGCGCGAACGGACTCCAACTTTCCAGAGTGCGAATTGGAGTATAAACATTAAACAATTCGTTCCCGGAGCACGAACGGACTCCAACTTCCCAGAGTGTGAATTAGAGTATAAACATTTAATAATTCGTTCCCAGAGCGCGAACGGACTCCAACTTCCCAGAGTGCGAATTGGAGTATAAACATTAAACAATTCGTTCCCGGAGCATGAACGGACTCCAACTTCCCAGAGTGTGAATTGGAGTATAAACATTTAATAATTCGTTCCCAGAGCGCGAACGGACTCCAACTTCCCAGAGTGCGAATTGGAGTATAAACATTAAACAATTCGTTCCCGGAGCGCGAACGGACTCCAACTTCCCAGAGAGTGAATTGGAGTATAAACATTTAATAATTCGTTTGCAGAGCGCGAACGGACTCCAACTTCCCAGAATGTGAATTGGAGTATAAACATTCAAAAATTCGTTCCCAGAGCGCGAACGAACTCCAAGTTCCCAAAGCGTGAATTGGAGTATAAACATAAATTACAGGTTCCCGGAGCGCGGACCGAAGCATCCACGCTAACTCCAGATTCCCAGAGCGTGGAGTGGAGTGTAAACGTCAATTCCAGGTTCCCGGAGCGCGAACCATACTACAGATGTCGATAACTCTCAAATTCCCATGGTGCGAACCAAGTTATCGATTACAAATTATCCTAAGTCCCCAGAATGTGGACATGTGCTTAAGGTTTGCAATAAACGCACTCAACCGCCAAAACACAAATGTTATTCCCCGAGACTAGGGGGAAAAAGCTAAGTGTTAACCGCTAACCGAAGTGATACAATGTCCGAAATTCGATTGTTCGCCGACTACGACTTGCGACCAAGATTTTCAGACTTGGCGAATAAAACAAACTCTACTTGACGGTAAAAACATCACAAGTGCACCGGACTGAAAACATAACGCTACAAACATTTAGGCATGAAAGAAATGAGAGTTGGAGTGAAATTTAGTTTCCAGAGTGTGAGCCAAATCTAAATTCCCGGAGAGCGAATTGGAATGCGAACACTACCTCTTGGTTCCCGAAGTGCGAACCGGAGTGTAAACGTCGACCCTAAATTTCCAGGATGCAAACCGGAGCATTAACTTTGAAATTATTCTAAGTCCCCGAAGCGTGGACATGCGTTCAAGATTCGCAAAAGAGCACGGTCGTAAACCCATCATCACAACACTTAAGTAGAAAACATAGTTGAAATAAGAAAAACAGAATTTTATTTTCAACTAACTTAAGACAAGGACTTACACGCAAATAAGTTCTTCCAAAAAAGAGTGCCTACTAGCAGGGGCCGAACCTGCATCTATACACGGCCTACTAACAAAAAACAAAAAATAAAACACCAGTTCCTATCTACCAAAAAATTCGCTTGAGCGGCCCATCTACTTCTTCTTTTGGAATCTTCTAATCAGCGGTTCGTCTTCGGGCTCGCTGGAGACAGAGATCCTTCGTTTGGAGTGCTTTCTCTCCAATGCTTGTTCTTCGGCCGAAGGCATAATGTCGACGTCTTCCTCAGAACCTGAATCTAAATGAAGGCTCCCCGCCGGAGGGGTAGAAGGGACCGGACCCGCACCGGAAGATGGAATAGTGCCACCACCGACACTACCGCTTTGCCCCTCAGCTTCCAATTCAGCTTGAATCTCGGCCAGAATCTCTTCATCGTGAATCGTCTGGGCTTGGCTGGGGGCATCCGCGGTCTGCATTGAAGAGCTGGAGGTAGGCGGGAGGTCACTAATGATAAATGGCAAGTCAGTGAAAGATCCACCCTGTGGGCCAAGCAGCTCACTCACCATTTGTTCGTCAAGAGATAGGGACCTCCCCTGCGCCGCTTCGGTTGATACTATAGTCACGACAGTAGTCTCGGTGGCGATGGCCTTATCCCCTTTGCTCGATTCCTGGGTCGCGACAATCGAAGCAGCTCCAGTCACTAAACAAAGATAAGAAGAAGTTATTAGCAACTGCTTCAGAACAAACTCTCTATTGAGAAAACACTTGAGATAAATTCGGAATACCTTCCCCAGCTTGACTTGCGGACGACTGAGCGGCCTCAGAAGCATGCTCCCGAATGGGAGATAACCGCGGCTGTTCCGGGTCATAAGCGGGGACGGTCTGTGAACTAACCACAGATACAGGCTCAGACGGAGGCGGAGCGGTAGTTTCGAGAGCAGTGGCACGATGCTTAACGTCTGACCCTTCTCCGGCCTCCAAAGATCGACTGCCAACCATCTCCTTCTCATGAGCGATCATAGCGTCATGGAGGACCTTCTTTTCCTCATATGTTAGCAACTGATTTTCGAGCTCGAATCGGTCGACCGATTCACCCGGGTGCGCTTCCTCTTCCTCTTCAACCAATCGTTCCCAAGCACTGTGGAGATGCACTGGGTAATCCTGAAGCCAGGCCAAGTTTCTGTGCTTCAATACATTGGCATTATAGGTGATGAGCAGATCTTCGATGTCAGCCTCTAGCCTGGCCTCGGCTTGCTGAACTCTCTCCTCAATTTCCTCCTTGACCGCTTGAACTTTGGCCACTGCCTCATCCCGTTCGTTACAGAGTATAACGGCTTGTTCGCACGCCTCCTGGGCCGCATTGTTTGCATCGTCCCTATCCTTGGCGATTTCGGCGAATTTGGATTTGAGCTCGTTTAGCTCCTTTAGCGCCGCGTCCCTTTCGGCAGTGACCAGAGTATTCCGATGGCCCATGTCCTCCACCGTGGCATAGTGCTCACGCTTCATTCTATCCATCGTAAGCTGGGCTTCATCGGCCTTTTTGATGGCTTCCATCTTTGATTTTCTGGAAGATTCGGCCTCGGTGTTCAACACGTCGATAATACGGCTTTTTTGGGCCAACTCAGCCTGCATTTTTTCAATGGTGGCCCCACGCTCGAAGGCCAGTGACGACGCCTTCTCAGCCGCCTTGTACCATGCCCTGTATTGGGCATAAAAATCGTGCACATAATCGTGCGCTGTCTGCTCGGCCTCAGGCGGAATTCTTTTCAAGTGAAGAGGGAAGATGTAGTTGTCAAAGCAAATGTTTGGAAAGTCCTTCTTCAGCTGAGCAAGCCTGATTGCCCCTTCCCTCGAAATTTCAGTGGGGGGTTGTTCCGCAACTACTGGGGGCATTGCCTCAGATCTGGGATGGCGAGATTCATGCCTAGAAGATTGAGAGGTTGACTGATGATGCGAGGACTCAGAAGAACGAGGAACATGGACAGGAGGCTGTGTAGGAGCCCTTGGAGGAGGGGTGCGCGATCGAGACCGATGTCTGTAATCCATGTCTCTCCATTCTTGGCTAAAGTACCCGGAGTGCCTGCGATCATAACTCCTATCCCCCTCTCTCCGTTGTGAATCATAATATGAGGAAGATCCGCGAGCATGTCGTAGACTCCCCAGCATCGAGCCACGTCTAGTCATAGTATCTGCAAAGAAAAGTGAGAATAGAGTTAGTGGTTTCTCGAAACCGATAACTTAAGACTTTGTACAATGTAGTGTCGTGAAATGTGTATGAATATGCATTTCCCCCGACCAACCAGAAATGTCGACTGAGCTAGTAATAAAAGGCTCGCTCAATTCAAGAGTATGTGAAACTCCTCCAACCCGGCGTCATGCTGAAAAGACACATCATCCGGGATTGGAAGGTCGGTAAGCCCCTCGTAAAGACTTTCGGTTCGCGGAGGAGACATCTCGGAAATTCTAACTCCGGGGGAGGATCGGGCCGCGACAACCGACTTCCATCTCCCCTTCTTAGTTGGCGTGACGACGGCTGCCTTGCCTTTTCTTTGCTCTTCAACATCTTGAGCCACGTCTATAGGCTCCAACAACGGCTCATCGTCAGTATGAGTTCTTTCAGAATCAGCCTCCTCGGCTATAATGATTTTGGGCTTCTTGTGCTTGACTCGTTTCTTCAAAACGACCTTTAATGCCCCCTCGAACAGTATGCTCTGCCCTTGTTCAATCAATCCGCAAGTTCGGAGATTCCTATCCGTCAAGAGCAGCTCAATATCCCTATCTCTACTCGAGACTTCGCGAAGCACTCGCACCATCTCCCTAAAGTGCTCGCCCTCAGGACGCTGAATCATCGCTGTAACAAAAGAGAAGAAGCATAAGTTTCACTTTGACAGCAATTGCCTTAGTGATTGCTTGATAACTCGACTACACTCACGTCTGACTAACCATCGCCGGGCAAACCCCGGAGGACACCTGACGTAGAACCATTCCGTCCTATAGTAGCTCAGCCTGGTCCAGGACCCGGTAACCACTTGGTAGTTCCTCACCGCTTCCAGGAATGTGAAGGAAGGATAATCACCCCGAGTTTTGAAATTGAACAAGTATCTGATCTCAATCGGGAGTGGTGGTCGATGGAGATATTCCATGAATGCGATGAACAAGCTATTGATCGACGCATACCCGTTCGGGTGCAGCTGAGATAGGGCAATCCTTAAAAACGACAATACTTCCCTTATATACTCGTTGAACGGAGGAAGTGTCCCGGCTGCACACGCATGGCGGTTGAATGCAATATACCCTTCTGGTGGATTGTGCGGTCTATCATTCGGCCCTGGCAGTAACACATCGTCCAGTGACTGGCGGTGCCACAAGCATATCCTTCCCAACATGTCTTCAGAGATATTGGATGGAACGGAATCCGATGGATTTGCAATGAACGACGCATTAGGCAATTCGTCCGGGGCTGGACCGACGATCTCAGGATCAATGTCCGGAACCTCTAGTCTCGGAGAGGCTGTACCTCGAGTCTCCTGCTGCTGTGAACTTGACGGTTCCATAACTAGCTAACTCATGAGAAACCATCGTTAGACGACAAAGGACCCGTGCGTTCCCCAGTGTAAAGTGTATGAATATATGTTGTGTAGTGCCATGCATTACTTGAATGAATATCGCAGAGTTAAAGAAAATATGCAAACGACAAAGCTACGGAGTCCACTTACAATGACCGTCATCGTTGAACCGCTTGTATGACGGAAATTTGATCTGAATAGAAGTCGTTATTGTTCCATCGACGAGCTTCGAAAGGTGGTCAAGTATGCAATTTAACATGTCCAAATATGCAAGGATGAAGCTCGCCAGAGTTATGCTCAGAAAATATCAAATTTTGGAATCCATCATAGGGGGTTCGAACCGATCACAGGCACTTCGTTCGAAACCACTCTAATATCACTTCGAATCAATGGCTGGAAAGCTCGCTTCGAAACGATGAACAGGTGTCGATGTCGAATCGATCGGAAATGGTTGATTTCGAATCGATCCTTGTTTGGCAAGTTCGAACCGATCAGGAACCCTCAACTTGACATCGACGTCATTCGAATCGACGTAAAACTGCGAATTTCGAACCGGTAGCCAATGGATTCGAATCCATCGATTCGAATGGATCCATCGAATCTATCAGTCGGTGCGAACTGCGTCGCCCCATAGAACCATTCCATGGATCGATGCGAAATCCAACGGCCAATGGCGCACCCATCATCGGTTCGAACTCGAATCCACGCATCGATTCAAAACTCCTCTAAGAGCCAGATCTGGATTTACCAAATCCCAAGAAAGGCCGATCGATGAAGGAATGATAGGTTCGAGGTAGCTATGCCGTGTGAATTCAAGGTTAGTTACCTAGTTTGGATGATAGGTCTGGGAATTGAAGATTTGGATCTCAAATGGTTCGAATACAAAAGCACGACACCTTCTTCTCTGGAGTTTCGAGTGCACAGTAAAGCAAGGCAGGAGTAAAAAAGTAAAAAGTGAAAAATGGCGAACCCTCTGCTATTTATATGGGGAGTTGGGGATGACCGGGTCGATTCGCCACCCAGTAAACTTGACCGGTCGCAACCAGTCAAGACGCGCATCGATTCGAAGTCTCCATTCGAAACCATCGGCCTAGGACCCCATCGATTCGAAGTTACCCTCGTGTCGCATCGGTACGAAGCGCGTAGCAAGGCGACGAGCAGCATCGATGCGAAACAAACGCTGGGCCCATCGGTTCGAAAGCCCTTGTTCGGACCAACGACACCGTGTACAACCGTCACCAATTGTTTCGAGCCGCCAGTTCGAATCCATCATTCCATACCGGTTCGAATGTCAGCTTCGAACCCATCACAACACGAATATAAGCCACCCATACGAGTGTAGATTTCGAACCCATCGGAGCTCGCACCCATCGGTTCGTAATGTCGCAGTCACGCAACGCAGAGTCATTTCCTTCAACCTTCTGCATCAGTTCAGGAGAGGATCGATACGAAGGAACCTTCCAAAACAACCATCAAGTGTTGTCTCGATTCAAATTACAAAATCGGTTCAGGAGAGAATCGATACGACGTTCAATAGTAAACAGAACTAACCCGACTCATGGACGCATGACGTTTACAAGGGTCAAACTACCATATATGCATATATGTCGAACTAACGATCGATTTTAAACATTTACAGGGATCAAACACTCATCCCGCTACAAATGCAACAGCCAACGGCTAAGCACTATTATACAGCAATCGATCATATCAACACAAGGTTACAACAATACAGCATATGAGTTTCAACAAAAAAGAGTGCAATGATTGTTCAGAGAAATTGTAGCAGTTCAAAGCACGTCATGTTCCCACAAGACGTACTTTGGGGGGCAAAATGTTATCCTGCTTTTTGGCAAAGCCGTGATACCAAAAGATCGATCAGAAACGGAGAACAGTTCGTCTAAGAGACCGGTCGTACTTCGTCTCGCTATGGATATCAATGAATTTTGTCCAAGTCCAGATTGAGCTACAATCGATGGGACACGGCAAGAAAGACTATAGGAGTCAACATCTCGAGTTTCAAGTCAATCCAAGTTCATACGCACGAGTTATGATCGGTTCAATCTGAAGGGCAAGGCTTAGGTTTCGAACCCATCGTTGGCCAACGTTTCGAAACCATCGCATTCGAATCCATAAGCTTCGAATCCACCGAACCACCTCGGGTTCGTCTAAGTCACCTTCGAATCCATCGTGTTCGAACCCATCGTGTTCGAACCGATGGGCCTCGTGTCCATGGAGAAGTGACATAGTTCGTATCCATCACAAAAGCCATGCTTCGAACCCACCACAAAGCCTTGTTCGACTCCAAACAAGAGCCCTTGTTCGAACCCATCCATGAAGTTATGTTCGAACCCATCCATGACGCTAAGTTGGAAACCATCCTGTGTAGCCTCATTCGAATCCACTGGGTCAACCAACCATGATGACGTGTCTTCCATCGATTCAAATTCGTCGAGATTTATGCAGTCGAAGCGGTCAACTCGGAGTGAAGACCGGGTTGGTTCAAAGTTTGCGCTCCACGTCACCACGAAGTCACGTGCCATGATGGATTCGAAACCATCGGTTCGAAAGCATGGTTTCGAACCAAACAGCCATGCAATGAACCCCATTTCGAATCCATCATATCTCCCAATCTACTAATCCAAATGCCATGAAATTTTCACAGAAGCTTGCATACATGTTGAAGAATGTCCATGCCAAATTTCACCTCGATTGGATGAATTCTTGATCGGTTCGAATGGAGTTCGAACCGATGCCAAAGTGGGCCCCATCATGTGCCAGAAGTGGTCTCCCGAGTTTTCAGCGAAATATCAGCAGCCCACGCCTATAAATAGAGCCCCAGGGCCAACGAAAAAGGGATCTTCTGACTCTGAAGCGCCCAGACTCTATCGGATCAAGATCTCCATCATTCTACACCATAGTTTTACTGTCGATTTCGAATTTCCAGTTGTAATTTGCTGTTGATTGCTGCAACAACTTGTAATCATTGAAAGACAATCAATAAAACATCAAAACACTTCACAGTGGACGTAGGCAACACGCCGAACCACTATAAATCGCTTGTCTGCGCATTTAATTTATTGCTGATTGGAGTTTTTGTTAGATAATATCTGTTTTGAATTTACATTCTTTACTATTATCTCTTCAACGACTCCCGAAGAGTGTTGTGTCCAATTTTGACGCAAACAGTTGGCCAACTTATAATGGCCTAATTTGGGCCTTGAGCTAATTCTCGAAATTCAGTTTGAAAATATAGAAATATATATTTAATTTCGATGATAAATTTAAATCATAAAATGAAATTTTTATAAAGGTTATAAAAAAATAAATTTTTTCTAAAATGTTTTCATAAATAAAATAACTAAATTCAAAATTTTAATTATTTTGATTAATTAAATAAAATAAAATAATTAATTAAATGGCTAAATATATATATATATATATATATGCAACTATAACTATTATAATTATATATTTATCTTAAATATATACAAGTTAAATTCTATTAAAAAGTTCGTACAACTTTAACATTTAATTGTTTGATTAAATAAATGAATTTATTTATTAAACAAAATTAATTAAAAGTTATTCGGTTAAAATATATACATATATTGATATGTATTTGTATAAGCTATAAATGTCTAGTTAAGTATTTATCCTACGTAGTGTAATACGAGTAATATATAATTTCACAAATTCTATAGGAATTAAATAACCCGAAAATAGGCATAAGGACAAACTTATAAAAAATTAAACTGAAGAATAACAAGTTTTTGTAGACTAAAAGACATTGTTAGTTATGACTATCATTTTGTATGGTGTATAATTGAATATAATGCTAGTTATAACTAGCATTTTGTGTTGTATAAAAGCTTTGTATAATGCTAATTATAATGAACATTTATTTTATAACCAAAAAATAACCTTGATGTCCATTAGCTAATTTTTTTATTCAAAGTTATTCCTTTTTCCTAATTCCACAATTAAATAATTAAATATTATTTAATAATTATATTAAAATTAATCAATTATGATTTAATTAATTATAATTAAAATTAATTAAATACAATTTAATTAATAAAATACATATATATACATAATATAAGTTAATTAAATTATAATATTTATAAACTAATTAAATTTATATAACTATATACTCATAAAATATTGTAAGAGGAACTTAAATAAACCCAAAACATATCTTTTAAATAAGTACATATGTAAAGTCGTATAACGTAGTTTCAGATGTGTATGACACTTGAATCACGATGGTATTTCATAAGAAATTCATTATTCCTTAAATCGATGTCACTCAATCTGTATATATTAAAGATTTTGAATCTTTAATATATAAGTTGGCATTTACCATTTGTATATTAATAGATTATTTACATAATCTTGAGTTGTTGAGCAAACTCAAGCTTGGAATGTTATGTATAGTACTATCAGTATATTTACTAAAGAATGTAAGATACACGCATGCATTTGTTGAGAAAACTCAAGGTACATGCATTATACTTAGGCCGTCATGAAATGATAGGTTTGAGTGAATAATCTATCTCAATTTGTTGAGTAAACTCAAGGTCAAGATCAAGATTGGGACAAGGACCATGGTTAGGAGGACATAGATTTATCCATCTCTTACAAGTCTACAATTTGTTTAGTAAGCTCAAGGTTAGAATTGTAAGGTAAACGAATCCTAACACTCACTAGAGGAATCATAAGGTTTCCTTATTTCTATTGGGGTGTTGAGGAATATAAAATTTTAATGGGAGGCTTTTGCTAAAAATAAAATGATAACGTTTAACCTTTGTAATATTACAAGAATATATACTATAAAATTTAAGTTAATCCACTTTTATAAATTTATGCAACTGGTATAATTTGTAAATAAATTATCAGTTAATATATACAAATGAACTAGATTAAGGTTGACAAAGAAATATAAAATATACTTACTAATAAATACTTTGGCATGTCGTTGCTTCATGAACAATGCAAAAACAAAATTATACAACTACCAAAATGTTCATTCCTTGGTTGCTTAATTGTTAATTTATCTGAGATTGTGTATTGTCTTCTATGAGTTTTGAACTCTTAAGAAATAAGAATATGGATATTTGAACCATCTTCGATCACATATAAATGCTGTATGGGGAACAGTCGTGATTTTTAATGTGCAAAACCTTGATAAATTAGTTTAAGCAATACAGAAGCATGGATATTTGAACCATCTTCGATTGCGTATAAATGCTATATGGTGAACAGTCGTGATTTGTAATGTACAAAACCTTGATAAATTAGTTTATTTTAAATGAGCAAGTAAACCATAATACTAGATCATATATTCAATATGATTGCTTACACTAAAAATCTATTTTTATTAAATGTAGCTTTAGATCGAGAATATAAAGATGAATCTAGGAATTCAGTTATCAAAATGTTAGTTTGATTAGTTTAAGTGAAGTGTAATTTATCTGATATCTTTATATTTTAAGGTTGGCTATAAGCATTTTTAAAAAGAGGGTGATGTGGTATTTAATAAGGATTTCCTTTAAATGATTCGACCATTTGGAAAAGAAAGCAAATATACAAGAGTGGATGTAACTATGTTGGATGAAGAGAGTGAACAACCACCTTTGCTTTAGAAAGGGATATCAGAAACAAGAATTGTATAAAATACGGGTAGATACTTAATATGGAATGAGAACTGTAATTTCTATTCCAATTGTATTTTCATATTGAAAACTATTTTCTATAAGGGCTATTTCTTTGAGTTTAAGATATTTGGTGTAAAACTCATGATTGTATACTAGCTATAGTAAATAAAATAAATGGCCCATGTTAAGTGGATGAACTAAGCTTCGTATTTCATAAGCTATTGTAGTAATGGAGGAAATAGTGTGCCATACACCAAATATTATTTATGAAATAATAAATATTTCCAGTGTTGATAGAAATAGATATAGTTTTATTTATCAGGAATATTATGAATAATCGTTGTGAAATAAATCTATTATAATAACTATATTTATTTTATTGCATTGGGTATGTGTTAGTTATAGAAAATCAAGAAGTATTAAAATCTTTACAGTTATTTTGAAATTATGAACTTAGTCATATCCTTGAGAAATAATACAATAACTATACGATTACGAATAATACAGTATTGAGAATTGTATCTCAAAAGATTAAGGTCAAAGTACTCATTTTGGTGGGAGTTACAAAAGAATTGGTGAACTCTTCCAATTGGTATGTATAAATGTATGCAGTTCAAAGTCTAAAGATATCAAAATGGATCTAATAACTTTGTTATATACATTGGTGAATTATTGTATAAATGAGCATGTGCATTAGAAATATAAGTATCAGTGATAAGTTCGTTGATTATGAAATGAAAGTAGGAAACATAACAGGCAAAGGAAATTATATAATTTGATTTGACCAAATAACCGATTATATCGGAAAGGAGTTCCAATAGTACGTAAAATGAATAAAATTCAATCTTAAAAGCCATTTCTTCCCATGATACATAATAATGTATCGATAAGGAGTAATTGTATTTTGTTGGAGATGGTGTGATTGATTGTGGGTAAAGTTGAGATCTATCTATAGTGATGTGTACATAAGAGTAAGTACATAGGTTTGGTTTAATTTGATCTAGAGCATTGTTTACAAGATCATAGAAGATAAGTTTTGATTAGAAATCTCTACGTATACTAGGTCAAGGAGTTGATACGTTGTGCAAGTCGAGAGGTCGCATGTAAATATTTTCTTATGAGGGATCTTGTGTGAACCATCTCAAAGGATTTTGGAAACAACCAACATTGGTTGACTAGTTTATGTAATGAATAATAGTTCCATAAACTCAAAATAAAATAAATTTCATACATAAAGGCAGTTTATAAAATGTTTCTGAATGCCTATTCCAATGTGCCGAGAAACAACTATTGTTTCAAGAAACAATAACTTTGTGACAAAAGAATTTCCTTTTGAAATTATCTGTAGTAAAATGGAACTGGATACATTTCGAAGATAAAACCGATTACAATGGATGAAATGAAATTAACCAAGCCAAAGCAGACACAACTCATTGGAATGTCTAGTAAGACACTCGCACATTAAAAGAAACAATGAATTTCATATCAATATCGAGAAAAAAAATTCCTTAGTTGCCAATAAGCCATTAAGAGTATTGATTCTTCCATATGGCACGTTGCGCTAATCCTGGATGGATTCCAAGTACAATATCAAAATATTATTTTGATAGTTGAAGGAATACAATCCATCAATTGTGATGTTTGTTCGAGAAAAAGACCAATATAGTAGGAATAGACTAAGCAACGTGATAAGAATAACATCCTTAATTTCAATTATTGAAAATAAAATAACAGACTCATCATTCAATATGCTTAAGGTAATCTATATTTTATTCGCAAAATCACACCAATATGATTTTGAGTTTTGGTGCATATTGTTGAAGTTGAAATTCTAAATAATGATTAGAATATGCTATTTTCACATAACAAACAAAGTGTCTCGAATTCAGTGGAAACAATACCGAATTCGTGGGTTTTAGATAGGATTCAAGAACTGGTATGAAAGTATTGTTCAACAGGAATCAGAATTGAGCAAGTACTTAAAAAAATAAATCAAACAGTCTGCTTTTCATTCAAATGAAGAGGAAGCACATGGTTATATGAAAGAATATTCCAAGGTACTAAGATATTTCTAAACCGTTAGTAATAACATACTACTGATTATTAATGATATTCCAACGTTAAAGTTGGTTTTAGTTTGGATATTTAGCCCTCGATATTAGATTTGAAAATAACATATTTTATAGTCATTATAAAATAATATTGAGATTTTCGCAAAATATATAAATGAATACGATATTAAAATGTTGAATATGGAGCATAAGAGATGAATTCCTTATGCGTTTGCAGCAAGTATTATCGTATATGATTTGTTTTCTACTATATCACTTTTTGCTTATGTACTTGGCAAATTAAGCAGATATCAAACTCGAATTAAGATCACAAAATGGTAGACAAAGGCGTTCTTAAGTATTTCAGAAATATTAGAGAATTTTTTATGGAAGCTATGAAGTCCTTATGAAGTAGTATTTGGACTCGAACTTCATAGGTGATTCTAAGCATTATATGTTCAAACAATAAGTTGTGGCTAATTCCAAACCTAGTTTAGGAGCTTAAATTTAGAAATGTTCCAAACAAGAGTTTGTGGATAATTCTAAATGTCTTGTGGATCGTATGCTATCTAACTTATGCGTAATATGTAGGTATATAAATCAATGCAATAGTAGACAATAAATAATAAAATATAAAAATGTGCAAACCAGAGTTTTTATACTGGTTTGGACTTCTGGTCCTACATCTAGTCTCGAAGATCCCCTTTGGAATTCCCTTTAAACAAACTAACCTCACTGTGCCAGGAGGAATAGGCTTAATACAAAAGTGTCTTTGACAATCTTGTTTTCAATAACACAGTTTTTGACTTATAGTATAAATCTTCTTATTATCTCCTTTGAGTATATGAAATATGATTGCTTTGAGTTGTAGGAAGTGATATAACCAAATGGATTGAGAGTATGTAATAAGTGTATATGCAAGAGAGTGCCTTAAAATCAAGAAAGCTAAGAATAGATCAAATCAAGATAAGTTCGTTGTTTCTACTCCTTAATCAAGATGCTTTTTATGGAATCAGAGAGGTGTAGATAAAGAGTTGTTACTCTACGAAGAAATCTTTTCATTTTAATGGTAGCAACTCTACACGAAAGATGATTTCCTTTAGTTTCAAAAAGAAGCCACTTTTCAAATATGACAGTATTTTCCATGACATACGTCCGTGGTATAATGACAGACATTCGTGACTAGTTTTAATTTTTAACCCGAAACTTGTCACAGACGTCCGTGAGTATATCTTAGACGTCTGTGCGATGAAAATGCAGTTTTCCACAATATTTTGATGTATATAAAATTGTACGTGATCGTGTACGCGTATATACTCAAGAAGACCTTAACAATATTTTATCTAAGACTCTTTTACACTAGAATAACTTTAGTATGGCCAATGAATCTTCATTTCTCTTTGAGTCTCAATATCTTCTATCATGGTTTCCGCTTGTAGTATATACCTGAAACCTTGATAAAGTATATATAAGTATATGATTGTATAGTTTTTGTCAATGAAACATAAGTTGGGGGTTCTAACAAATTCGACCAATAGGCTGTGTACATCGCCTTGAATAAGTGCAACAATAAAAGTAATGTGTACACACACACACTCAAATTTCTGACTAAGTTATGGGTGATTTGAAAAATTGAGGATCGCATGACATTGTTATATGATTGCAATGTCGTGATGCAATGCATAATAGAATCTAGAGCTTATTAGAAGTCAGAAGCATACTCTAAAATGTTCCACATTATAAAGTTAATTTATCAGCATTAATGAGAGTTGATTAACATAATAAATAATTAAAACGATATAGCATGCCCATTTATTAGAGACTAACGAGATATGTTTTGAGAAAACTTAGTGAAATGTTGGGATTAAAATTCAATAATTGACTCCAAGTGCAATTGGAAGGCTGAGAAAATCAAGGGTATGCTCTAGGGGTAGTTATGTAATTTGTTACACAGATCAATCTCTTTAACCAATCTCATTCATAATAAAGGCATTTAACTTCCATTATATATTTTATTTTATAGTGATATAGTTAGTTTAGTAATTAAATTATATTAAATAGAAGATCCTTAAATGATATGTTATGCGGTAATACTTATAGATGTTATAATTATGAGAAAATTATAATAAAACAACATATTATTTTACATATTCCTAGTCAAGATGTTTTGAGCAAGGATATCGATACTCCATTGAGACCCGAGTATGTAACACTCTCCAAATATTAGACATTGTATTACTCATGGCTTCTAGGGGCAGCAAGAGGTTATGTACTGATAGTTACTGAATAACTGTATAACGACTCATCCAAGAGTTTTCTGTTATTTAATAATAAACAAGTTAGAAAACCTTATAAGGATGGTATTACACAATTCTTCCAACTTGAGAGTACCATTGAGCTTCAAAGTGGATACTTCACTTTAATTATGGATAAATCATGCATTGGCGACCATCGAGCGATGTAGTCAGGATCGAGTTATAACATTGAAATTGAAACACTATTAAATGGAGAATTGTTCCCTTGGTTACATAAGGTTAGTATCACGGTCGATTGCGGTCAACTCAAAGTCAAAATCTATGGTCATAGTAGTATGGTTAATAATCAAATTTATTATTGAACCATTGACTTTGTTTATGGACTAACCGAGCTGAATGTGGATGACTTTGGAATTTTGATCAAAAACAACATTCTATAAATCCTTATATGATACGGTATCAACGAAAATAATTGATGTAGATAATTATTACTAAAGGTACCGCTTAAATTTATAAAATTGGATTTTACCGATGAGATTTTCTACTGCTTACGGAATCCATACTTGTGAGTCGTACAATTGAATTCATTTCAGTCTTCGAATTGCCACTCGGTTTAATTGGTTTACAAGGTATTATAAATTAATTAACATTTAAAGAAATATTAACTGTTGTTGTATTTAATATTTGGAGTGTTTTCAATGAATGCGATAGCCACTAGAAATTTTCTAGTTACTACTAGTAATTAATTAGGTGTATATATGAAAGTTATATTTGTACGTATGGATATATGACACCGATAAGGATTTAAATTAGATTTAAATGAAGCTAAATGCTTCTGGGTTTTGAGATCCATTTGGTCCATTATTGACTAAGTTTGGGCTAGTAAAAAACGAGGGGTAAAGGGGGTCTTAGGGCATGACTTGTTAAGAGGAGATGGTGGAAAGATATTTCTACTGAATCAAATATTTAAGCGAACATGAGCCTCCACTTTTTAGATTTATTTTGTAGCTCCATGTCTCCTACTCCTTCGTTGCCATAACCCCACGTAATCCAGCCCACTACCGAGCTCTAACATCCCAATTCATATACAAAGCTCTTCCAAGTGGCGGCACTTTGAAGTTTGCCCATTTGGAAAGGGACCAAGGAGATTTGGAGACAATTTGAATCGATGCGTAAATCAAAGGCTACTTCTCTTAGGTATATTCTTTTGTATTATATATATTGTTCATTATATGCTGTTCATATCATTATGGCGATTTTATATATATGATATTGTCTCCCCATAAATATTAACATATATTAATTTATATTAAATAATTAATTTATATAAAATTGTTAATTTAAATTCAAAATTTAAAATAAAAAATATATGTAAATATTTTAAATTCAACCATGTTTGTTTTCTAACACACACACACTCACATATATGTACATTGATTTTCTAAACGTTTCAAATTTTAATTTTATTTTTAAATGTTTATTTACTTATTTTAAAACCTAAAGTGCCTTAAAGCTTTTTAATAACATGTGTATATATATATAATTAAATAATTTTTGGATGTTAAAAATAATCTCTTACTGAAAATAGAATTTTATTCAATGATATATATATATAAGGAGTTTTCAACAACACTCAAAATAGTGCAGCATCCCAAATGCCCTCTGATTTCCACCACAAGCTCCGATTCAAATAATATTCACTACCACCATTATTTGAATTAGAGCCTGTGATGGAAATCATAGGGAATTTGCGGTGCTGTTGTATGCTTCTATACATATATATTAAAATATTAGTTAATATGACATTTACTTTAATATTATATAAACACACACACTCTTAATGTATCTCAACCGTTGTAGCGTCCACTGATTTCAACCACATATGTGAATACAATGAGTTCCAATTATCTAGATCTGTTGTATCACCAATTGTGCTTAATTTATTTTTTTCGAAATAGCCTTTTATTACAATGCTTTATTGTCACGTACTCACCATAGAATTAGATATAGCCTATCCTATTTTTCATTTATATATTATTTCGGTCAGTCCAAGACTTTTCATGTACAAGGACATTAGCCACTTTGGATGTCGGGTGTAACGACCCGGTATTTTCAAACATTCGCATCCAAACATGCCGGAATTGAATTGCTCATAATATTAAGTTGTTAATTATATTTGACAAAATTCAGCATATATAGTAAATAATAATAATGCAGCGAAAACAAATGGAACAGTAGTTCATGAATCTATATATATAGTCAATAAGATACAACAGAAGTCTCGAATACAATAGTCAAATACAAGATCAGATTACATCGCTAGACTCAACTGAATATCAGAAACTGGATAGATAGCTGGATCTTCAAGCGAAGCTCCAACTCCAAAGGTGAGCCTCGAAACCTGAAACAATCAATCTGACCCGAGCGCAAAGCAAAGCACAAACACTCGAGTCAGGATTAAAATTCTTATATAAATAAATCCCACTCAAGTGAAATAACAACTGAAATACAAGTAACTCAAAGGATGTTTGGGATAACCATCCTCTAAGGATCCGTTAAACTATCTACTATATAGTAATATACGCTATTATAATAATGTCTAAAGCAAAAAAAATTTACTTAAAAATAGCGTTAAGGCCTTACATTTTCCACCTTAACACATATATATTGCCAATAGTTTATATAGTACCGTTGTACCTCCAGATCGGAAGGCTACTAGAGGATACTCCATTGGTACGAGGCAAATCAAACTCGTAGAAGGTGTGCTAGTGTAGGTGACACGACACAACTAGGCAATGCCAGGGTAGATAAACCAATTATGCATCCGGACTGGTGGTAACGCATAGCAGCCACTACCGCCCACCTCGAGCCACACTCCCAAAAATCAAAGGTGCACCCAATCAATCACGACGTAATAGAATGGTATCGAAGAAGTGTGTCCGATAAAAGGATCTACCTCATTGGTTCGGAATCGCTCCTGTTTTAGCCACCTTATGCCAACTCACGGGAGTCGGGTCCACGTATATACCTTAATAGGACGTCGCTATCATCCTACTTCATTCTGGATTTCCACCGCGTACACAGTTGTTAAAGTGGTTTTCGGAGTTGGCAGAGAATATGACAACTTCCGATCTCGGTCTCTTTAACAACCAAATGTTATTATAACACCGTGGTCATTTTCAAAATAGTATATACTTCAAAATCAAAATATCATTGCCATTTCAAAACAGTATCAATACGATATCATTTTCATTTCAAAACCAAATCAAAACTATATCATTTCCAAAATCATAGTATTTCAAAATTATAACACTTCAAAACCAAAGCACTTGAAATTATAACACTTTGGACATCAAATCACTTTGAAATTCATAACTTCGAAAATATAACTTCCACCACTTAAACAGTTTAAATATTAAAATAGTATATATAATAAAATAGTTTATAAAGTAAAATAATTTACATAAAAGAGTTATAAGTTAAAATAGTTTATATAAAATGGTTCGTATTAAAATGATTTATATTAAAATAATTTATAAAGTAAAATACATGAATGGTTTTTAAATATAATTTAAAATATACTCATATAATAAAATAGCTTCCTTAAATTTCACAAGTAAATTCCAAATCAACTCGAATTCCAAAATTCAAATTTAAATCAAATCTCAAATCATCCATTTCAATTTCAATTCAATTAACCCATTTCAAATTATATCGATTTCAAATACTGATTTGAGCCACAATAAACCATTTCAATTTCAATATATTTTAAAGCATGAAGTATTCCACATTTTCAAAACTAAATTTGATAACTTCATATATACCTCAAATTCACTTTAATATTATTTAGCTTTGAAAATATTCACTTAATAAATCAAATATCCTTTAAATAGCTCAAACTTGAAATATTCATTAATCACTTCAAACCAACCTCAAGTAAAAAAATCATATCCTTTAAAAATCTCAAATTCAATAAGTTCCAATCGATTTTAACTAAATATAGTTCTTAATTAAATACAATTTCAAATCTATCTTCTAAGCCTTAATTTACCAAAAATCATTATAAATTCTATATTAATATATAATTTAAATGCTTATCCATAATTATATTCAATAAAATCAAACTTTATTATTAACTTATTTATTAAAACAAATTTGTACATAGCTTAAAATCAAGAATTTAGCTATATATAAAATAAACATTTATATAATATCAGAAATCAATATTTATATAAAACTATATATTTCTTTCCAAAACCATAGAAATTATTTCAAAATATTTTTATATATTGACCACGATGTCTGTATGTAATTTTCTATCCTATGGTCAAGTGATATGGATATTTATCACTTCAATCCGTAATTTAAATAAAAATACGGGTATATATCGTTTCAACCCGCAATCCCAAATTCAATTCATTGAAAATCGCTTGGGTCTATACAATCCATAACGATTTTCTCCTATTCTATAGATCGTTCGGGCATGTATCATTTCAACCCATAGTGAATTCTAAACTAACAGTGAACTAGCATATTGATAACTGATATGATAATAATATAATAAGCATACATCATCAATATAAATAACAGATAATGATGTCAGATGTCATAGGTGAACATATACCAATAACAACATATATACAGCAATGTAAATAACTAACAATAGCATATTTCAATTATCGTTCCAATTGAAATCAAATTTAATAAATATAAGAACATTAATTGTGAGTGATTACTCACCTTCCGAGGCTAGAGATAGACGATCGAAGCTTATAACAAGAAATCGATGAAACAATTAGAATCAATTCGATAGAAACAACAATAACATATATATATATATATATAATTATTTCCTTGAAGTCAATATTTAATTTAAAACAAATATAAAAATAACATATATATATAGATATAATCAAAATCATTAATAATATATTTTTATTTTTATTTTCAAGTCAATAACTTTACATTAATATCAAAAATTAAATCTATATATGTATATATATGAAAGCAAACTTCACATCTTTAGTGAACCGGATTATACCTACACCAAATTATACATGTATATACCAGTAACAATATATACTACTTATATAACTGAATATTATAAACAACTAATATAACAACTTATATACTGTATACTGACATTCATATAATGTTCACTGACCAAACTGTACTAAACCTTTATATATTAACTAATATGTAAATTGTTTCAATCATATATATATAATAATTATAAAATTCAACTTTGGTACATTATCTAAACTGTCACAATATAATTTATAGCAACAAGCCTTCACAATTAATATATAGTCACTTTTCAAATCCAACAAACAATGACAAGTCATGCCATTAAATTGATGTATATAAAGACAGTACCTTTAAAACCAATATTTAAATTCAATATTCCCGCCACATACATTATGAAATCCATACTTTCAAGTTCAATAACCTACTTATATAACCCAGTATATATAGTTTTATACAGAACTTTTAGAAATCAATACAAAATAAGCAATATAACTCTGTCATTATTAATACATATGCACCGCAAACTTTTATAGCTAATATATGTAACGCCCCGGAGATTTTCGACTTTCGAAAATTCAACATCGATACTCACTTTATCGACTGCCGAGAAATCGAAGGCCGGAAACACGGAATGTTATGGGTTTTAAAAAGAATTTAAGAAAAGAAAAAGAAAGAAGAAGAGAAAAAATGGAGAAAGAAAACAGAAAAACAGAAAGACGGAGAATTTGATAATAGAAGATAGAAGAATTTTTTTAAAATAGAACGGGACAGAAAGGAACTACAACATAATCTCACAATTCGCAGCGGAACAACATATAATAATAAATGAATAATCTTTAAACAAAGAACTATATCAGTTATTACATTACATCACATTTTATTACATCATATCATCACATCAGAGTGTACAACAACGTACAACAACAAACAATGCAGCGGAAAAAGAAATACTATATAAACTAGTAATACGCCATGCCATCCAGCTTGCCTCCAGCAACTCCAGAATATCCAGAATATCCTGATAAACCTAACTCTTAACTGCCCGTGTGGAAATTGGTGGGCACCCAGAGTTTAGGAAGGAAAACAATAAACTCCGAGTCAGTCATGTGACTGGTGTGAGAACTCAAAACAGTTTATTTACTTTAAAATCAAAATAGAGGAATATTTTTAAATCAATTCGCAATGCTTTTAAAAATGAGACTACCATAAGGCCTCCCGCACACACACACATGCAAACGCAGAATCGGAGGAGATTTCTCCTTATGATAGTCAAAGATGCTTGATACGCATTTAAAATAATATTTGATATTATTATTAGTGCATAGTGTAGAGGAAAATCATTTCGAAAATAAAGATATAAATCTTAGCCAACATACGACCATTATCGTATGCCTACTATAGCTACTATCCAAACAGTGGTGACCACCATAAGTGAATAGCAGGTTCTACAACTAATACCGTACAAGTTTCGTATTGGGAATTGGATTTCCAACAAATGGTCAGGCCAAGGAACTTCCCATTGCCACATGAGAATGCCTCTGGATGGACATCCCCGAGAACCAAACCGGATCTCTACCAACACAAGGCCGGGTTACTCCTAACTGAGTAACAACTGACCGAATATGCCATCCCCCGGTCCTTTGGGACCTTTATCCGAGAGCGCTCTCTAATCAATTCACACAATCATAAAAACAAAGTGTTTCAACATGAGTAAGTATCTGGGCTCCATACCATGATACCACCCTTTTCCAGAAGGAAATGCACATATCCTAAAGGGCGCTACCCCTCATAACCTTGCTGCATCTTTCCTGTTTTGACCATTTCCGGGATGTGAGGCTCGACGAATTCACGTCCACAAAAACATACTTTATACAAAAGCCATGCTTTGGGTCAACAAATGATCAACACAATGATCATTAAGATAGACGATCAAATAAATGATCCTATCACAAATAATCAACACAATGATCATTTCAGCATCACTCAGCATGTCACATTACCAAATTGGGAATATATCGCTGATAACTTCAACTATATAACCCTTGAGCACATACGTCTCAAAGAAGGGTGTTAAGCCAAGAATAAATTCTCCGCCACCAACAGAAATATATTTGAAAGAAATCGGCTTTATATCTCAACTTGTAATGTCAGGCATACAATCCATACAAGTCTGTTCCGGGCTCGAACAAAACCGAAGGCACTTACAAAGAAGTCCTTGCAATCCGGATATTCACAATCCTGATCGGATTCACCATCACATGCGGAGAACTCAATATCGGAGCAACTCGGTGCAGAGTCAATCGATAGTTCATCCTATCGTTCTCGCAAATATCCGGTCTTCAACACCGATCTTCAAATGCGATTCACAACGACGTATCACATATTCGGAATGGGTTATACGACCCCATGGTCCTTTCCCGGTTAACCCGAATAGTGAGCGCTTATTTTAAAAAAAAAATAAGTGTGGCATTCAATTTCAACCAAATTCACAACAAATACCTATTCAAAGGTATATATCGATAGTCGGTTATTGAACTATCAATGGATATGCCAACATCACCAAATTCCAAATAATTTTCCAAATTATTTAATTTCAAAAATATCTTTAGAAGATATAACTTTCCATATCTCAAAAATAAATCAATATTTATTTTTAAACCTATTTTCCAAATTTCCTTTATAAATTCCATATTGAATTTATATTCCCAAAATATTTATGAATATACGATTTCAAATACTCATTTCAATTTATCTTCAAAAAGATAAATTCTCTAAACTTTCCATTTCTCATTGGAAAAACAATTTCCATACTTATTTATTTTATAAGTAATCCACAAATTTTATTTATTTTCAACCTTGGAAAATATTCCATATCCTCTAATCGAAATTAAGTATATATTTCATTCTTTAAGGAAATCATTCACTTAATCATATTTATTTGGGCCAAAACGAATGTTACGTAAAACATCGTTACGACAACCCAAAATCACTAGTATAGGGATTCGAAATTAAAATAGATATATATAAATCCCAATACTATACAAAACATTTCCTTTCGGAAATTATTTACTATAACAACAGTGTTATAGTCTACCATTTCCTTTTATTTCTCGAAAACATCTATTTCAACAATAAACGTTGAAATCTATGGTTTCGAATCTCAACATATTTTAAAACATCGTTAGATCGTTTTAATCTTATTTAAAACATCACATTCTAAATAATTTCTTTAACATATTATTCACTATTTAAAAACGTGAATATACCTTGTTAATAAATTTCATCACTTCTATTCATTTTATTTTAAGGAATTATTCATTGTCTAAAACATGAATATAACTCCATTAAAAATTTCAACAATTCACTTATCAAAATAAGTCGTTGCTGATTTATAAAACAATGTTTATAAATTCTATTTCTATTTCTTTTATAACAACCTCCTTTTATAAATTTCCTTTATCAACTTATCTCAATTCATATCACAATGATATATTAAAAATTCATATTATAATTCCAATATTTATAATTCATTTATTTATAAAATCATTCCTTTAATCTTCATAAATTTTATAAATCTTATAACTTATAAGATTCATTTATTTATCCAAAATCTTATTCTTTTAAATAACTTCCCAAATTTTATAAACCTACTGTTTATAAAATTCCAATTATAACTTCACCGTTCATAATTCTATAAATTCCATTCATCTATGAAATTCATTCACGATTCATTCTAACTCTTATAAAACTTCGTTTTACAATTCCAATAAATTTTAATTTACAAATATTCATTTGTAAATCCTTTAATATAAATCAATTAATTTTACTATTTTAAAAATGTCTTTTACTCTTTTATAAATCCGTCTTTTGATTTAGAAATAATCCAATTTCATAAATCCTATTTTTTTTTAACCTTTTTATAATTTATTCAAAAATCCCAATTTTATAAAATCGTTAATATCATATTTTCAAAAATCAACTTTTAACTGTATTTCTCAAAAATATAATTTTTATAACATTAAAATTATAACGTTTATTTATTTAGAATGAATCAATTCCAAAAATATTTAATAAACGTATATTTCCAAAAATCCCTTTAGAAATTAAAATCGTTGTTTTTAAATTTCAAAAATTGGATCCGATGATGCAACACATCAATAGTCAATCACGATTTTCACACATTATATATCATCCATGATAAACAATCAAATATCACAATATATGAAATCAAACAAATATTCGTGAGGAATCCAGTTGGATCCCTCCAACCTGTTTCCCTGCGTCCACAGACATTAGCACAATACCAATTCCGTTTCAAGACGGAATATCGCGGTATATGGGATTTTATAAATATATATCCGCTTACTAACGGCGCATAGGGTCTCATCCGCTAAAAGAAAATGCGGGAAATCAATCAACTGCAATATATACATATGCCAATATATATATATTGCTATATATATAATATAATACCAATTCCACTTCAAGATGGAATATCGCGGTATATGTGTGTAATAAATAACCTCCGCTTACTAACGGCGTATAGGGTCTATTCACATCCAATAAGTATATAACAATCATCATTCAAACATTCAATCAACACAGTCAATCAATTTTAAATCTAACTATTTAAAATTTAAATAAACAACAAAATTCCTTTTGAGTGAGAAGTTCTCACCTTTATTCCCGTTTGCCATCCACTTCCAATTCAACTTGTTTTCTTCATTTATACCTTGTATAAATAATTATACAAATTTATTAATATTCGAAAAAATCGAATAATAAATTTTCATTCTTGATTGTTTAATTAATCAATAGTTTTATTTAAACCAATCTCTTCTTAAATAAATTTATTTTAACAAATTTTCCTTTGAAAATAATTCTAACTTAGAAATTCTCAATTGAACTAAATTTCCTTTTTATTTTAATAAATTTGATTAACTAAAAATTTAAATTTCTTTTAATAACTTTCTTAACTAACTATTTATTTAAATAAATTTTCCTTTGATAAAATATCCTTTAGTTATTAAAATAAACAGATAAATTTTGCTAAAATAATTAATCCTCATATTATGTATTATTTTAATATAAACTTGGTAAATTTAAAATCTATCTGTACATTTATTTTACATTTCTAACTAATGACTTATTTATTTATAAGTTAAATAAATCATTCTTTTAAAATCTACTTTAAGTTTAAACCTTGTTTTAAACATTTAAATATTTAAACTTTTATTTCAAATTAACTTCTCTTTTTATTTTAAATCAACTAATTTTTTCTTTAATAAGATATTTAACTAAAAATTTAAATTTCCTTTAAAATTAAATTTATTTAACCATAATTTTATTTTAACCAACAAATCCCTTTTGTTTTTAATAAATTTTGATTAACTTTATAAATTCCCAAAATCATATATAAATATTTACTGTAAATATATTTTTTCTTTACTGTTATTTTTTTTTCTCAACCTATATTTATATTTATATATATATATATATATATTAACTAAAATTAAAACAAAAATAAATTTAATAACTTACTGCTTCACCATCAGGCACGAACTCGAGCTCGGCATGCCTCGCGAGCGCCGCCCCAGTTCCACTCCTTCGAATCGCCATCGCCGTACGACCCCAATCCCCTCGCGCGCCACCATCGCGACTCCCACTAACACGCGCGTCGCCTCCCCTTACTCGCGCCGCTGCCTCACTCTATCGCGACGCGATCCCAATACTCTAGCGCCGCGTCTCCACAAAATCACGCTCCCCCAAATCGAACGCCGCCATAGCTTGCCGTTGCCGTGCCTTCGAATCGCGCGCGTCCTCCTTGAATCGCGTGCGCGAATTCAGTTGCCGATCGCCCCTCTTTGATTTCGATTTGAATGGTATGATTTAGGATTTTTAAACGAGGCTACGGCTAGGGATTTGAAGAAGGAATCGGCCTCTGCCATTGCTTATTTCCTTCTTTTTTTTTTCTTTTTGAACGAGGGGAGACGGTTATTTAAAATCGAACAAACATGCTCAAACATGCTTTGCACGATCTTCATCGTGATATCAGGCACGATTTTAGGCGTGATCCTTGCCGTGAACTTAGGCGTGAATATTAAGGGGGAAAGTAACGTGTGCTTTGACAAAATTAAAATTTAAAATTTAATTTGAATTCAATTTGATTTCGGCGCGTTTATGTGTCGTGTGCTCACATATTAACTCCAAAAACTACGAAATTTGAAATCCTAGAATAATTCAATATTCCGGACCCAATGGAACTGGTTTCGTCGAATTCCGAGACTGTGCCTCGGACGGCTATTTTTGAATATCGATTCAAACGATTTATCCCAAAACTGAACAATTCATTTTCAAATTAAATTCTGAAACTTCTATTACCTTCAATATTATCAATATGAATTTTACAAGCCTTTGAAATATTTTTAATCAGCTTAAAATTGAAGATTCAAATTTTTATTCAACTTCCATAGATTAAATTCTATAAATTAAATCGTCAAATTCAAAGTTATATTGAAAATTCAATCCAAACCATCATTCAAATATTTCAAATTAATTAAATATTCTCAAATTGAATTGTTAAAAATTCTGGGTCGTTACAATATATATAGACATATATTTTCAGACTTATGTAATCAAAACAAATATATACACTATAGCCAACAATCCTTATGTATATTAATATATATGCAACTGCAACAACCCTTTATATTGTAAGTGTATAATATGTACAGTAAACGTATGATATGATATAACAGAGTAAATATAGTAAAACATATTGTAACCATTATGTCATTTAAAATGCTCGTACGTACCATAACATATATATACATGAATAACAGTGTATATGTAATTTATATAAAAGTATATCTATAAACCTTATATAACATGTTACTATATAAATATAAATTTGTCGTAACTATATGTTTACAGCCGACATAACTTGTACAAACTTTCATATAATATTGCATATAACCGATTATAGTATAGAATATATATACCTTTAAATATCAATGCCAGAATATAACATATACATACACACACACACACACATATTCAAACCACTGTAACTAACAAGTAAATATATATACCCGAAAGAAGATAAGAAGATGGAGCTCGACTATCATGCGAGCAACCGGCATGGCGGTACAAGTTGAACGCAGGCACGATGATGGCAGAAATATGGAAGGTGAGGCCATTTGAGCACAAGACCCCGGCAGGGAGGTCAGAGATCAGTGAGCAAACACGGCCAGTGATGGAGCCGCTGGCTTCCACGTGGGTTGTGGGTGAGTTGGAGTTGAGGCTATGGCGGTTGCTTGGGAGTGGTGGTCGATGCGTGGCCAGGGAGGCACGGCTTTGATGATGATTTTTTTCTTCTTTTTTTCGATCTGGGGAAGTGAAGAGCTGGGCAAAATAAAGGAGATAGAGAGAGCTACAGTCAAGAACTTATATATTCTTCCTCTGAAACGAAGAGTGCAGCCAAATAAAAAGTCACCAATATATGTAAGTAAAGAAATAGCAATGGCTTATTTTTAAAAGGTGGAAATAGAAGAGTCACGGCTATGCATAAATGTTGAAACTATTTAAATTCAACTGTTGGAAGTGAATTGTCACGGTAATTTTAAAATCCAAATTTCGAAATTGATACAGGAATCATTCCGTAGATTCCGTCGTTTCCCAAACTTCAAAATACAGAACTGAATATACCATGAAGATCAGCATGACGATACGATCAAAACGGTATGCAAATATTAGTGGTATGATCATCCTATTAAAAGTCGATAATCGATGCATAAAATGCTGCAATTTGTTAGAAATAAGATAAATGGAGCAAAAGCAATCAAAATTTAAAGAAACGAAATATGACTTCTCACTCAGAAGATGATTTAAAAATTTTGTATAGAAAAAAATTCAGGTTTGGAAAATATTTTATTATCATCAAATATTAACTGATTTAATTTGAAATAGAATTGCACAAGTAAATAAACTTCAATATTATCAAACGAAAATTTACTAGTTGCTATGTTTAAGAAGACGTATTCCAAATATTAAATTTATGTTTCAAAATTCTATTATTTAAAAATTTCATAAAATTTCAATTAATTAAATAAATAAAACCACTAAAATTTATGGGTCCTTACACTCTCCCTCACTCAAAACTTTTCGTCCCTGAAAAGAACGAGGTAGGAAAATAGAAATAACCAAAAAGAAAAATAGATTTGAAAAACTGAATAAAACTGTTTATTCAAACCATATATATTTTTTTCTTCTTAAAATTGGTTTATTCAGTTAATTTGGTGGAAATCCATTTTTAATAAATAAATAAATGATATTCATTTGTATTCATTATTTTGATGATTTGAATTCAAGCTATTTCATTAGGTTGATTTAATTTCAGTTTATAAATTACTTCAAACAAAATTTATTTAATTTGTCCCATTTATTCATTATCCCATTATCAAGTTATCCTCAATCAACAATTTTCTAAATAAAAAATTTGAGTAGTCATTTATTATAATCATTTTTATTCAACAAATTAATTCTTCTTTATTCCAAATCATTATTAAATTTATTCCACTTAGTATATCTTATCACATATATTAAGTATATTTACACTTATTATAACCCCTCAAATTTATTTATAAATTCACTTAACATCATTTGACACGGTATATTATCCAATTACATAGTTAACTTCTGAATAATTTAGGTAAGTTATATGTGGAATGAAATTGGGTATTATACAAGTGAAATTATTCCCAATTCAATTTTTTTCGGGTTTAAATATTTATTCAAAAACTTTAGGTTTATTTATAATTGAATTCATCTTTTATCATAAAATTCAAGAATTAAATTTTTGATTATCTTTAAATAATTTAGAGATAAATATATATACTATGTATCCGAATCAAATCTAAAATCACAAACCTATATATTATAAATCAAGCATACCTTAGAAGTTCAAATCAATTTAATTTTCAAAAAACAAAAGTGTAGCAAAGTTACTAAGTGTCTCTCCACTTCGAAACTCGAAAATGAACGTGATGCTGCGGCCTCCATCACCGAAAATATTTTCCAGCGACAAAAGAGGGGAGCACTGATTTAAACATTTAAAACTTCTTTGAAAACGATTTTTTTGAAAATACTTTCAAGTAATATACATTTATTATTTTATAACTTTTAAAACCAAAGTTTGAAATCACTAGAAGTTAAATTCTCAATTTCTTGATTTAAATTCATTATATTCCAAGTCAAATTATAAACCATATTTATGAATTCATTTATTTATGTTGGTAAAATCAATGGTTTTACAAAACAATGAATGAAAATCAAATATTATCATTTCTGATAACCATTTTCTTTGACTATTAAATTCTAGAAAAATATTTATGCTTATACAAATTTGATAACATAAAGTTTATTCCATTTACCAAATTTGAAAACAATATTGTGTCAGTTCGCTCTGCTCAAGTGTTTTGGAAATCCTATCGATAGCGTTGATCAGATGAATCGATCGGAAACCCAAATCAACGTCAACAATTCAAATAACAAAATATATATATATGTATATAACATTTTTATATTAATTTTCAAATACACTTCCTCGCTCGACGATACAATAATGGGTTCCAAAGCAAGGATAGAGGTTCAAATTTGATGGACTTAAATCAAAGAAAATTTTGATTCGAAGATAGGTTTGAAACAAAGATAAGATAATTAAATAACAAAATAGGGAGATGGATAAGTTTATATAAATCGTGGGCAGCCTTAACAGGGTCATCCATGACTTCTAGAATAAGATCGATGCAGAATTATGAGGCAAATCGACATTCAATCACAAAAGATAGAATTCAGGCGTAGCAGGAGATAGATATCATTGTAAACCGAAGATACATAAATCTCATGTGAATCGAGGCTTGTTATAACGGATTTTCACCCCTCTACAAATCATTTGAAGATGGGAAAAACCGTCGACTTATTATAGAGACCATTCAATGTGAGTTATTGGATACTCCAAAATCAAGAAGCACGAATAGGGAGAAATAAGAATGGATTTTGGAACGGAGGGGATCGTTCCAAAATTCAAAGAAATCAAGTCATAGAGGAAGGGATTCAAACTCGAACGAAAGTGATTCCGAAATCAAATTTACCCTATATGTTGAGTTTTGCCTAAAACCAAAGCTCCGATACCAAATGTAATGACCCGATATTTTCAACCATTCGCATCCAAACATGTCGGAATTGCCCAAAATATCAAGTTGTTAATTTATATTTGGCAAAACTCAGCATATACAGTAAATAAAATAATCACAGAATCACAGACATGGAGTAATATTACAATAATGCAGCGGAAACAAACGGAATAGTAGTTTATGAAGCTACTATATATATATATAAAAGAGTCAACAAGAAACAACAGAATTCTCTAATACAATAGTCAAATATAAGATCTGAATACATCACTAGAATCAACTAAATATCAGAAACTAGATAGATAGCTGGATCTCCAAGCGAAGCACCAACTCCAAAGGTGAGTCTCGAAAGCTGAACCACTCAGTCTGACCCTAACATAAAGCAAAACACAAACACTCGAGTCAGGATTAACATTCTTATATCAACAAATCCTACTCAAGTGAAATAACAACTGAAATACAAGTAACTCATAGGATATTTGAGATAACCATCCTCTAAGAATCCGTTAAACAATCTACTATGTAGTAATATACGCGTAACTCAAAGGATGTTTGGGATAACCATCCTCTAAGGATCCGTTAAACAATCTACTATGTAGTAATATACGCTATTATAACAATGTCTAAATTAAAATAAACTAACTTAAAAATAGCGTTAAGGCATTATATTTTCCGCCTTAACACATATATAGTGCCAATAGTCTATATAGTACCATAGTACCTCAAGATCGGGAGGCTGCCAGAGGATACTCTATAGGTACGACACAAATCAAATCGTAGAAGGCGTGCTAGGTAGGTGACACGGCACAACAAGGCAATGTCAGGGTAAATATACCAATTACGCTTCCTGACTGGTGGTAACGCATAGCAGCCACTGCTACTCACCTCGAGCCACCCTCCCAAAAATCAAAGGTGCACCCAATTAATCACAAAGTAATAGAATAGTATCAAAGAAGTGTATCCAATAAGAGGAGCTACCTCATTGGCCCGGAATCTCTCCTGTTTTAGCTACCTTATGCCAACTCAAGGGAGTTGGGTCTACATACATATCTCAATAGGGCGTCGCCACCATCCTACTTCATTCTGGAATCTCCACCGCGTACACTATTGTTAAAGTGATTTTCGGAGTTGGCAGAGAGTATGACAACTTCCGATCCCAGTCTCTTTAACAACCAAATGTTATTATAACACCGTGGTCGTTTTCAAAATAGTATATACTTCAAAATCAAAATATCATTGCCATTTCAAAACCATACCAATATGATATCATTTCCATTTCAAAGCCAAATCAAAACTATATCATTTCCAAAATCATAGTACTTCAAAGTTATAACACTCAAAGTTATAACACTTCGAAACCAAAACAGTTGAAATTATAACACTTTGGACATCAAATCACTTTGAAATTCATAACTTTGAAAATATAACTTCCACCACTTGAACAATTTAGATATTAAAATAGTATATATAACAAAATAGTTTATAAAGTAAAATAATTTATATAAAAGAATTATAAGTTAAAATAGTTTATATAAAATGGTTTACACTAAAATAATTTATAAAGTAAAATACATGAATAGTTTTCGAATATAATTTAAAATATACTCATATAATAAAATAGCTTCCTTAAATTTCACAAGTAAATTCCAAATCAACTCGAATTCCAAAATTCAAATTTAAATCAAATCTCAAATCGTCAATTTCAATTCAATTAACCCATTTCAAATTATATCGATTTCAAATACTAATTTGCACCACAATAAACCATTTCAATTTCAATATATTTGACAGCTTTAAATATTCCACATTTTCAAAACTAAATTTGATAACTTCAAATATACCTCAAATTCACTTTAATAATATTTAGCTTCGAAAATACTCACTTAATAAATCCAGTATCCTTTAAATAAAACTCAAACTTGTAATATTCATTAATCGCATTAAACCAACCTCAAGTAAAAAAAAATATCCTTTAAAAATCTGAAATTCAATAAGCTCCAATCGATTTTAATTAAATATAATTCTTAATTAAATACAATTTCAAACCAGTTTCAAATCTTTGTTCCCAGCCTTAATTTACGAAAAATCATTATAAACTCTACATTAATATATAATTTAAATGCTTACCCATAATTATATTTAATAAAATCAAACTTTATTATTAACTTATTTATATTAAAACAAAATTATACATAGCTTAAAATAACGAATTTAACTATATATAAACTAACATTTGTACAATATCAGAAATCATATTTATATAAAACTATATATTTCTTTCCAAAACCATAGAAATCATTTCAAAATATTTTTATATATAGACCATAGTGTCTATATAAAATTTTCTATCCTATGGTCAAGTGATACAGATATTTATTATTTCAATCCGTAATTTAAATAAGAATATGGGTATATATTACTTCAACCTGCGATCCCAAATTTAACTCAATAAAAATCACTTGAATTTATCATTTCAACCGATAACGATTTTCTCATATTCTACAAATCATTCGGGTATGTATCATTTCAACCCATAGTGAATTATAAACTAACAGGGAACTAGTAGAGTGATAACAGATATGATAATAATATAACATGCATATATCATCAATATAAATAACCGATAATGGTGTCAGATGTCATAGGTGAACATATGCCAATAACAATATATATATAGCAATGTAAATAACTAACAGCAGCATATTTCAATTGTCGTTCCAACTAAAATCAAATTTAATAAATATAAGAACATTAATCGTGAGTGATTACTCACCTTCTGAGACAAGTGATAGGCGATAATAGAATGAGTTACGAAATACAAGCACGACATCTAAAGTAAAGCTAGATTGGCACAAATTCGACGATCGAAGCTAATAACAAGGAATAGATGAAACAATTAGAATCAATTCGATAGAAACAACAATGATGCATATACATTATTATTATTTCCATTAAGTCAATATTTAATTTAAAACAAATACTTAAATAACATATATATATATATAATTAAAATCATTAATAATATATATATATGTATATATTTCAAATCAAAAACTTTACTTTAATATCAAAAATAAAATCTATGTATGTATATATATGTAAACAAACTTCACATCTATAGTGAACCAAATTATACCTACACCAAATTGTACATATATATCAGTAACAATATGTACTACCTATATAACTAAATATTAAAAACAACTTATGTAACAACTTACATGTATAAAACCGTTTAACAACATATATATATATATACACACACACCTTAATATACTGTATACTGATATTCATATAATGCTCGATGACCAAACTGTACTAAACCTTTATATATTAACTAATATGTAAATTATTTCGATCATATATACAGTACTTATAAAATTCAACTTCGGTACATTTTCTAAACTGTCACAATATAATTTATAGCAACATGCCTTGACAGTTAATATACAATCACTTTTCAAATCCATCAAACAGTGACAAGTCATGCCATTAAAACAAATGATGTATATAAAGACAGTACCTTTAAAATCAATATTTAAATTCAATATTACCACCACATACATTATGAAATCTATACTTTCAAGTTCAGTAACCCACTTATGTTACCCAGTATATATTTTTATGCTGAACTTTTAGAAATCAATACAAAATAAAGCAATATAACTCTGTTGTTATTAATATATATGCACTACAAACTTTTATAACTAATATATACAGACATATATTTTCAAACTTATGTAATCAAAACAAATATATACACTATAGCCAACAATCCTTATGTATATCAATATATATGCAACTCCAATAACCCTTTATATTGTAAGTGTACAATATATACAATAAACATATTATATAATATAATATAGTAAATATAGTAAAATATATTGTAACCATTATGTCATTTAAAATGCGCATACGTACCATAACATATATATACACGAACAACAATGTATATGTAATTTATATGAAAGTATATTTATATGTTGAGACTTGGTTTTGATTCATGACACAAAGCTATCATCTACAACATACCGATTTGACGATTGCTACGAAAAAAGAGAATATATACTACAAGGAGACAGGACTTCAAAACCGGTGCATCAATTTTATATTTTGATTGTTTCATTCTTAGGTCAATATTGTTAAAATCTCTCCTCAGTTAATGTATATATCGACTTATATATTATATCACTCTTTTTTATATACACACATATATAAGCATATAACTAATTTATAATGGTTTGAAAGTAATATGTATAAACTGTGCATATTGCACAAAACATACCAGGTCATTCGACTGATTCAGGCTACCAGTCAGTTGACACTGGGTAAAATGTGCAATGTGCACAGTGCATGTATATATGAATTTGAATATTCGAATTTGTTTGAATATTTGGTAAACTAACCCTGTAGTCCAGTCGACTGAATTTCTATAATAGCCATATTTTTCAAAAGACACGACTTTTGTGAAGAGTTGCGAATCTTTAACGAAAAGATTTGGATGCAACACTTCGATCAAACGTCTTCACCAACAGTCGTAGCTTTCTAACCATTATAAATACAAAGTCCAACTTCATTTCAACTCACTGAATTACAATTATTTCTCTTATTCTCTGATCTAACTTTCTAAAATCTATTTGATATCATATTCTCAATTATTCTACATAAAAGCAATATTATACCTTTCTAATCTTCATATACTTCAAATACAAACATTTATACTCGAGTAGAAGATTATAGGAAGGGTGTACTACAAGTGACAAATCTGTGTTATCAGAACACATAAGTCAAAACTATTTTCTGTAATTGTTGAAGTCATGTTCTGTTGCTCAGGCAAGTGAAATCCTCTTCAGCTGTTGAGGCGAAATCCTGTTCTGCTGCTCAGGTCCCTGTTCGACTGCTCAGGGGTTGTATAGACCTGTTCTTCCGGGTTAAGTGAGGATTGTCGTTTTAGTGAAATTCCAGAAAGAGTCTGAGACTAAACGTAGGACGGTACTCCGAACTAGTATAAAAATCTCTGGTGTCATTTTACTATACTGCTTTTTATTCTGCACTATTTGCAGTATTATTATCATCATCAGTATACTCCGCATTATCATATATCCATATTACACGATCCACACTGCACTTTCATTTGGTATCAGGGGAAGGTCATCATATAACCGTTACACAGTTATCTGACAATCTATTAATATGGACACTAACACCAGCACTAGCATTAACACTAGCCTTGTTGTAGAACAATCCATTGCACGTCCACCATTATTTAATGGCATTAGTTATAACTATTGGTCCACACGAATGAGAATATATTTGCAAGCAAATAGTTTTGTATCATGGAATATAACTCAGACAGAATAGTATATTCCTACTGAAGAATATTCCACTTGGTCAAATACACAGAAATTAGACGCTACAGCTAATGCAAAAGCCATGAATATGTTGTTTTGTGCTTTAGATAAAAATGAGTTTAATCATGTTAGTATGTGTAATACTGCATATGAAATATGGCATACACTCAAAATCACACATGAAGGAACCAACAAGGTTAAACAAAGCAAAATATCCATGCTCAAGACTCAGTTTCAAAACTTTAGAATAAAAGAAAATGAATCCATAAATGACGTGTATTCAAGATTTCAGGATATCTATCATTCACTAGTAGGATTAGGAGAAAAATATTCAGATTTTGATATCGTATCCAAAATCCTTAATTCTCTAACGGATGAATGGGAAAGAAAAGTTATCGCTATTGAAGAAGCGAATGATATTTCCAAAATAACTCCAGAAGAATTAATAGGAAATCTAGTGTCCTATGAAGTGAATTTGCATGCAAAAAGAGTTCAGGCTCAAGATAAAAAGAATCTAGCATTTCATGCAGAACAAGAAGAATCAGGCTCACACAAAGACGATCTAGATTTTATTGCAAAGAACTTCAAGAAATTCCTGAAATATAGAAAAGGAAACATAAATAATAGCAAGAAAAGCTTAACCAGCAAAAAACCACCGTCTTTGTCAGTTATGGAATGTTATAACTGTCACAAAAAGGGACACATGCAAAAAGACTGTCCAGAACAAAAGAAAGAACATCGAAATAAAAGGAAGGACAAATTTAAAAGAAAAGCTTTTTCAGTCACATGGAATGATTCAGATTCCTCATCATCTTCTTCAGGAAGTGAAAGTGAAAGAGATAATGAACAAGCTAATGTATGTTTTATGGCTAAAGCTAATGAGGTTAGTGATTTTACTTTTGATGATATGATAGAAATAAATTTTGAATTATTAGCTACTTTAAAAACCTTAAAAGAAAATATAAAGAAGATGTAGAAAATCAGAAAAAGGCAGAATTCGAAAGAGATATGCTCAAAGATGAAAGAAAATATTGGAAGAAGAACTTGAGAAAACTCAAGAAACTCTCTCTATTGTTAATTCTCAACTTATACTATTGAGTCAAGAAATTGAAACTCAGAAAGAAAAGAATGATAGCCTTGTTTCTGAGAATCATGTTTTAAAACTAATATAAAAATGGTAGAACTAGAAAATTCAAGTTTAAAGACTAAACTAGATCGAATCTCTAAAATGTTTCAAATTTCAATAAAGGCAGAGAAAATTTATAAAAAATTATTGAGAATTCACAATCTATTATTAATAAACATGGTTTAGGATATAAGAAGAAAGTTAAAAAGTCACATTCCAGTGATTTGAACAAAGTTAAAGCTAATAAAACATCCATGTCTTTAAATATACCAGTTTCTAAAACCTTAAGTATATGGATGCCTAAAACCAATAAAAAACTAATAAGAAAATATTAGTTTGTTCATAGAAGATGTACATAATAATAAAAATTATATTTATAAAAGGGATACTAAACCCTCTTGGGTTTGGCTTCCTAGGACCTAACTTTTAGGACCCTATTAAAAAGGTGGGCACCGACGATATTTCATATTTTTTGCAGGTCCCACTCAAGAAAAGAGGAAAATGGATACTCGACAGTGGTTGTTCAAAATATATGACAGGAGATAAAGACATGCTGATAAATATTACATACTCAGATGTAGGTTCTGTCACTTTTGGAGACAATTCCAAGGGATATATCATCGGCAAAGGCGATGTAAGAAATTACGGTACATCTAATTTACCTCTTATTACAAATGTTTTATTTGTTAAGAACTTAAAACATAACTTATTAAGTATAAGTTAGCTATGCGATAAAGGTTTTAAAATTTCATTTTCTGAAAATAAGCGTAGCATTCTCGATCAGAATCAAAATCTTATTTTCGAAGGAAATAGAGATAAAAATATTTACGTTTTAAATATGAAAGTTAATCATAACTCGTATTTATGTTTAATAGCTAAAGAAAATGATCCTTGGATATGGCATAAATGATTTTGTCATATCAATTTCAAATATATAAACAAAATTTCTAAAAATAATCTTGTAAAATGATTGCCAAATATGAATTTCGAAATCAATGATATATGTGACTCGTGTCAATTAGGAAAACTAATTAAATCCTCGTTTAAATCTAAGAAAGTTATTTCAATATTACAACCGCTCGAATTACTTCATATGGATTCATTTGGCCCTACCTAAATTCAATCTATAAATCATAATAAATACGTATTTGTAATAGTTAATGATTTTTCTAGATATATATGGACTGTTTTTATGAAAAATAAAAGTGATACCTTTGAAAATTTAAAACTTTTGTTAAACAAATTCAAAATCTAAAAGGTATTAAAATTAAAAATATTAGAAGTGATCATGGAGGTGAATTTGAAAATATACAATTTGATAACTATTGTAAAAAGAAAGGAGTTTTTCATAACTTTTCATTTTCTAGAACTCCACAACAAAATGGAGTTGCAAATTGAAAGAATCGGACTCTACAAGAATGTGCAAGAACTTTATTAAATGAAAGCATGTTACCAAAACAATTTTGGGCAGAAGCTGTTGCAACTGCTTGTTATGTTTTGAATCGTGTTTCTATTAGACCTCTCACCAAAAATACTCCTTACGAACTTTTTAACGGTAGAAAACCAAACATATCTTATTTTAAAATATTTGGATCAAAATGATTTATATTAAGTACTAAAGATCAGCTTGGAAAATTCGATTCAAAATGTGACGAAGGGATATTTCTTGAGTATTCGAATCGAAGTAAAGCTTATCTAATTTTTAAGAAACGAACAAATATTATCGAAGAGTCACTCCATGTATCTTTTGATTAAAATGCTAAAACTACTTCTACAATTAATGACAATGACTTTCTCAATAAACCAAAAACAACTATAAACAATTCTAACGACGACGACGATATCATTTTATCTAGAGAAGATGAAAACATTGTTTATAATTTAGAAAATAGAAATACTACTATATAATAAGATCCCCTCAAAGAATTTTTTGAAATCATCCTACAGAAAATATAATTGGAGAAATAAATTCGAATGTTCGAACCAGAAGTCAATTAAATTTAATGGAAAATGTAGCTTTTCTATCAACTATAGAACCTAAAAATTCTAAAGAAGCATCATCTGATGAAAATTGGATTATTGCTATGCAAGAAGAATTAAATCAGTTTGAACGAACCAATCAGACAGTTATAGGAACTAAATGGGTTTATAAAAATAAAGCAGACGAATTAGGAAATATAACTAGAAATAAAGCAAGACTAGTAGCATAAGGATATAACCAAGAAGAAGGAATAGACTACGAAGAAATGTTTGCCCCAGTTGCTAGACTAGAAGCAATACGAATCTTATTGGCATAGTGTGTTTTAATAATTTTAGACTTTATCAAATGGATGTTAAAAGTACATTTTTAAATGGTTATATTAAAGAAAATGTTTATGTTGAATAATCTCCTTTATTTATTCATGAAAATATCAAGATCATGTATATAAACTTAAGAAAGCTTTATATGGATTAAAACAAGCACCACGTGCTTGGTATGAACGTCTTAAAAGCTATCTTATTAATTCTAGATTCGAAATAGGGAAAGCATATTAAACATTATTTACAAAATGTTCTAAAAATGATATATTAATAGTTCAAATATATGTTGATGACATTATATTTGGCTCAACTAATAACGAACTATGTAAAGAATTTTTTGACATAATGACTAAAGAATTTGAAACGTCCCATACGGGAGAATTATCATATTTTCTAGGTCTACAAATTAAACAAGTTTCAAATGGAATATTTATTAATAAAAAAAAATACAGTAATAATCTTATTAAACGTTTTGGAATGGAAAAGACTTCTGCCAAACCAACTCCTATGAGTACAACAACTCATCTTGATAAAGATGAAAATGGCAAAGGTGTAGACCAAAAATTACATCATAGTATGATAGGATCACTACCATATTTAACAGCAAGTAGACCAGATATCATGATGAGTGTATGCTTATGCGCTTGATTTCAGGCAGATCCGAAAGAATTACATCTACGTGCTATAAAATGAATACTACCTATCTAAGTAAAACTACAAATTTCGGACTTATTTATCCAAAAGAATGTTCGTTCGAATTAGTATCGTACAATGATGCTGATTTCGGAGTATCACGAATGGATAGAAAACGTACAAGTGGTACGTGTCACTTTGTCGGTAAATCGTTAATTTCATGGTTCAGTAAGAAACAAAATTATGTCTCTTTATCAACTTGTGAAGCAGAATATATTTCTGCAGCACTAGCTTGCACATAAGTAATTTATATGCAACACACTTAAAGATTTTAGAATAAATCTATCAAAATCAATAATTTACTGCGATAATTCTAGTTCAATTAATTTATCTAAAAATCATGTAAATCACTCGAGAACTAAACATATAGATATTAGACATCACTTTTTAGAAGATAATATAGAAAAAGATAAAATAAATCTAGACTACGTACCATCAGAAAATCAGTTAGCAGATATCTTTACTAAACCACTATTAGAGAATACGTTTATAAAATTGCGACGTGAGCTCGGGATAATTTCAAGTAAGGATATATAAATAAAAAAAATTATTTAAAAAATATTCAAAAAAAGGATTTTTCAAAAATTCAAAATTATGACCATGCCATGACTCAAACTCATGACCTGTTACGAATAGCTCAGATGTCTTAACCATTTGAGCGATTAATGTTTTCTATTCTAGTCTCTACTGGCCGTCTTATTATATAATTGCATGTATTTATTTGTAATATATATGTCACAAATATCTTTATACTACTATATTTGTATATTATTAATTTTATACATATTCTAACTAATCAGAATAACCTTAACAACCAGAAAACCTTTGACTCTACATACATTTAGCATAAAATTAATATAATTCATCAATTCAAATCCTACTTTTTCTAAAACTACAACTATAAATAGGAACATTTTCCTATACCTTAGCACTCAAACTCAATACATTACTCGTTTCTCTGAAAAATTAAATTAATCAACAACCGCCCTTTACAACAATGTCAATATCAACTACTACCGACTATATTGAAATCCTTGCCACACCCAACTCCCCAAAAACAACAAACCACCAAGGTTCGCCATCTTCGGCATACCATACCGGATACACGCTGAAAAAGAAAAAAGGAAAAAAGACCATTGATATCTCACCACACACAAAACAAAAGATCGACGATCTTCATCATTATCAATAGGAGTCTCTAATGCTTCAACGGGAGATGTATTATGAGCAGAAAATTAACACCAGACATATAGGTATAATCGAGCATATAGCGATGAAATTCTACGGGGCTTCGTCACATCCGATAGACGAAAATGTCGTTTCGCCGATCCGACGCCTTTCGACTTCGTCTCCTCCGCGACCTCCATACTCACCAAACTCATGGGATCACAACGAAGCTTCGAGCATTTGTCGCAAACAGATAAAAGAATTCAAAACACCAAGTCTGGAGAAATAATCATAGTGTTTAATAATTTCCTTCGTTGTATGCTTAATAAATTTTTTATCAATATGTACGTTTATATATTTCTTCAATAAAATTATTTCCCGTTCAATGAACAAACAATTTAGAATATAAAAATTATTCACTTTTATCTACAAAATAAAGTTAGATTTGTGGAAAAACTAAAATATGAACATTTCATATAACCAAACAATTTTCTATGAAAAATGATACAGGTCAGTCGACTGGACTCACAAATCAGTCGACTGATAATGCTTATTTCGAAAATAAAAACAAGGCCAGTCGACTAATGCAGGTCCTTAGTCGACTGGTCCAGAAGGTTGAAAATAATCAACCTTCAGCATCAGTCGACTGAAGTTCTACATCAGTCGACTGACGCTGTAGCAAGGGCAAAAATTAAACATGGCCAGTCGACTGATGCAGGCCCTCAGTCGACTGGTCTAAAAGGACGAAAATTCACAACCTTCAAATTCAGTCGACTGATAGCCTGCACCAGTCGACTGAGCCATAGATCCGAAAGCTTTTAACCTTTCCACCTACCCTTTCACCCCTCTTTATTTATCAGTTTACCCTTTCTTCTCCTTCACAATTCAGTTTTTTAAACTATTTCAAACCCTAAGCCCTCCAAAACTCAAATTTTTCTCCTCCAAATCTAAACTAAATGGCACCCAAACGAAAAGGCCAAGCCTCCTCTTCGTCTCAACCACCTTCTAATGAACAAATTCACCAATGGTTATTTTACGACACAACAATAAAGCAATGGAGACGGATGTAAGATTCCAAAATTTTCGAAGGTTCATTCGTCAACTTCCCTGATTTTTCATCTTATCATATTCAAGAATTAGCCCGCCGTAGCAATTTAGAGTCGTTAATTGATATCAACGACAATAAACACAAATTAACCAAACTATGGTTAAATTGTTCTATGCTAATCTCAACTTGGGTCATCAAGATGTTCTGAATCAAGAAGATTGCATATGGAGCCTAGCATGTAGTAAGCCCGTCTTCTTTTCTCAAGATCGTATGGCTCATATACTAAAAACGGACAATGATGGAGTTGAATTGTCTACTATTGACGTCGATTTAGTAGTTAGAGATCGTGTTATCCATTTATTTCTTGAAGACGATATGCGTCAATTAAAGTCATTGTCTTTTCGATCAAAAGCCTAAATAATTCATCATGCCTTGATGAAAACCGTAATACCTAGAACCGAGAGTTATGAACTTGTCTATGAGAAAAAATTTAGAGCCCTGCATGCTATATTTGGAAACATCAAAGTCAATTGGCTTTGTTTAATACTTGATGACTTTTTAAGCTTTAACAAAGGCAGGATGAATATAATTTATCACGGAGTATATATTATGTGTCTTCTCAAAGCTTGTGAAGTATCAGAACCGGATTCACCAGTTTCTACACTTGGATGCTTAAATGCTTGGACCTTAGCTTTAATGAAGTTGCCAATTGCCAGACCCCCTCCTATAATTTCCTTTGAAGAATGGACACAAAGAAAAACATCTCAAGTCCAACCACAACATGGCGAGTCTTCTTACCGACCATCTCGCCAAAGATCAACTAGATATCAACAAGAAGAAATTACAATTCCGGATGAAGGTCTTCAACCACGCGCGACCATCAATATCAGTGCCGTAATCAACAAATTCTTCAATCAAATATTCAACAAATTGATAAGAAGCTCGATAAAGTGAAAGGATTTTTCACAAAATTATGGTAAACCATATCGTGCTCTTTCGGTACTTCTACATCTACTTTGGGCGATCCGAGTAAGCAGCCCTTATTTACATGGTCTTCTTCTTCTGGGGGCGATCAAGCTAGTAGTGATGAAGGAGATGATGGTAATGAAGGAGATGGTGGTAGGGGTAAGGATCTGATGGTGTAAGATGTTTATTTATTTCTTTAATTAAAGACAACTGTTTAAATTCATATGGCTTGTACATAAGTGGCCATTCTAGTTTGTTTGCTTTTAAACACTATTGTCTATGGATATTAAATGTGTGGATGTTCGTTCTTTGTTTTATTTCATATTATCTCTCACATTATGATATCATATTACTGGGAGAAATATTGTTGCTACTAATAAAAATGCAGGATATAGAGCGTCAGAGATTCAAGAGGAGTAAGTATTTATGTTGTTTTATATACAGTCGAAATCTATATCTATTTACAGCTTGTCATCAATCAAAAAAGGGGAGAATGTAGGGACTTGGTTTTGATTCATGATACAAAGCTATCATCTACAACATACAGATTTGACGACTGCTACGACAAAAAGAGAATATATACTACAAGGAGACAAGGCTTCAAAACCGGTGCATCAATTTTATATTTTGATTGTTTGACTCTTAGGTCAATATTGTTAAAATCTCTCCTCAGTTGACGTATATATTAGCTTATATATTTTATTTCTCTTTTTTATATATACACGTATATAAGCATATAATTAATTTATAAAGGTTTGAAAGTAATATATATAAACTGTGCATACTGCACAAAACATACCAGGTCAGTCGACTGACTCATGCTACCAGTCGACTGACACTGAGTAAAATGTGCAATGTGCACAATGCACATACATATGAATTTGAATATTTGAATTCGTTTGAATATTCCGTCAACTAACCCTGTAGTCCAGTAGACTAAATTTCTATAACAACCATATTTTTGAAAAGACACGACTTTTGTGAAGAGTTGAGAATCTTTAACGAAAAGATTCGGATGCAACACTTCGATCGAACCTCTTCAACAACAGTCGTAGCTTTCTAACTATTATAAATACAAACTCCAACTTCATTTCAACTCACTGAATTACAATTGATTTCTCTTATTCTCTGATCTAACTTTCTAAAATCTATTTGATACCATATTCTCAATTATTCTGCATAAAAGCAATATTATACCTTTCTAATCTTCATACACTTCAAATGCAAACATTTATACTCGAGGAGAAGATTATAGGATGGGTGTAATACAAGTGACAAATCTGTGTTATCAGAACACATAAGTCAAAACTATTTTCTGTAATTGTTGAAGTCCTGTTCTGCTGCTCAGGCAAGTGAGGTCCTCTTCACCTGTTGAGACGAAATCCTATTCTGCTTCTCAGGTCCCTATTCGGCTGCTCAGGGGTTGTATAGACCTGTTCCTCCGGGTTAAGTGGGGGTTGTTGTTTTAGTGAAATTCCAGAAGGAGTTTAGGACTGGACGTAGGACGGTGCTCCGGACCAGTATAAAAACCTCTGGTGTCATTTTACTATATTGTTTTTTATTCTGCACTATTTACAGTATTATTATCATCAGTATACTCCGCATTATCATATATCCATATTACACGATCCACACTGCACTTTCAGTATAAATCTTATATAACATGTTACTATATCTATATATAATAGGAAATACCCCCATTGAAGCTTTTGAAATTACGCAATTCAGCCTGTAACATTAAGCTATAATAAAGGGATATTTTGGTCAATACATATAACTCACACCAACGTCTCTATTATGCAAATTGTCAAACCGTATCCACGCTCTCCCATGACGTCTCGATTTGGGAAAGTTACCCATCGTCAATTGGGTTATTCTGCAATCAACTTTGAGCAGGGAAAGAAGTATTGGCGCCGACCACTCCTGCTTCAGTGACGACTTAGGTAACATTTCTTGATTAGGATTTGGCGATTATTATTTCATTTACGATCTGTAAACCTATCCATGGATGGTTACGCGATTCAGGAATTTTGGTCATTTTTCCCACGTTTTCGTTTAATGCAATTGTGCCGAAACATTTCGCTTCTAATCCTCCTTCCTCATTTTCATCAACTCTGAATCTCCTTATTCACAAAAATTGATTATTAAAATATCTTAGAAAGTTGAATCTCGTAGTACGCATTAACTAAAAATGAGTAGAATTAAGCGAACCATTCATTAGATTCCAACCATTATGTTTATCGAGAGATTTTGGTTTCTTCCTACAAGGTTAAAGATGCACTCTTTTCATTGTATAATGTAAGTATTATTTTTTTTGCTATTTTTTTTTCCATTTTGTGTACATTTTAATTTTGTGATATCAATTATATATTGATCGTGAAGCTATATGACAACTAGGAAGGTGGACTACTCAATAGAATGGATACTGATGTTGACCGAGAAGCACCATAAAGTGTTTGATAGTTAATATACATGCATTGTCAAGGGAAGTATGGTGCAGCTGTCATTGTGACATCAATGACCATCTATTGCACGAATTAAAAAGAAAAATATGTTGGGAAGTAGGTCCACAATGCGAAAACTGCAGTTCTTCAGATTTGGGATTGATGACTTTATTTACAAAGGTTCGTCATGTTTGTTTGGTTGAATCTAATTTTCTTAAGCCTTGACATAATTTAACGTTATCTTGGAACAAAAGTTATACGATATGTACATATACACACTAATAATGCAAAAACTTTACAGTTAAAGCATTTTCAACTTCAAATATTAGCCAGCTCACATTTTTATAGCAACTTAAGTACCACTAAATTAAGGGTATGATTGTAATATACATTCACCTCGCATTCTAACATACCTGTTGGAACATTTTACTAAACCTTTTCATGCAAATAGCTATACTAATCTTATTTAGCATGCATACACACTGAATTTAGTTTAACAACACTAAATTTAGTATTCATACGAGTGTTAACCAAAATGTTCAATATATGTTAAAACATTTCTTAACTGAAGTTCAAAACATTTTTCTAATCAATTTAAAACATTAATTATTCTTTGTAAAATAAGAATTGGTAACATTTTCTAAAGTAAATCTCATTTCCATCTTTATGTAATGTATGCATTTAAATCAGCAAGACATTAGGCTAGAAACACCAAATGCTATAAATATTCAGCTCACTGTTATCATTTATTATTTACACTATTTGGTCCTTGATGTTCATATTATCATTCTTACAGTTATGGGTCAGTGCTTCATATATCTCTTACAGTTACTGATGCCGGTCTCAAGCGCAAATAAAGGAGGAGAGAAAACATTTTGTGAACAAATAGTGACATTTTTCTTCGTTAACGTCATCGAACTGCAACAATATAGTCCCGTTTTGTACGTTACATTAAACCATATTTAACTCACGGTTTTCTTTGCACACGTCCAACGGACGTGCCATACATACTGGTAAATATAAATTTGGTGTAACTATATGTTTACAACTAACATAACTTGTAGAAACATTCATATAATATTTCATATAACCGATTATAATACAAAATAAATATATCTTTAAATATCAATGCCAGAATATAATATTCGAAGAACTGTAACTAACACGTAAATATATATACCCGAAAGAAGAGAAGAAGATGGAGCTCGGCTATCATGCAAGCAACCAGGGTGGGCGGTTCGAGTTGAACGCAGGTACAGTGATGGCAAAAATATGGATGGTGGAGGCCATTTGAGCAGGAGACCTCGGCATGGGAGGTCGGAGATCGGTGAGCAAACGCGTCCAATGGAGTTGCTGGCTTGCATGCGGGTAGTGGGTGAGTTGGAGTTAAGACTATGGCGATTGTCTGGGAGTGGTGGTCGATGCGTGGCCAGAAAGGCACGGCTTTGATGATGATTTTCTTCTTCTTTTTTTTCGATCTGGGAAAGAGGAGAGCAAGGCAAAATAATGGGGAGAGAGAGCTACAGTCAAGAACATATATCTTCTTCCTTTGAAACGAAGAGTGCATCCAAATGAAAAGTCTCCAATATATGCAAGTAAAGAAATAGCACCGGGTTATTTTTAAAAGGTGAAATAGAAGAGTCACGGTATACACAATGTTAAAACTATTTAAATTCAATGTTAGAAGTGAATGGTCATGACAATTTTAAAAGCCAAATTTCGGAGCCGATACGGGAATCGGTCCGTAACTACTCCATTTTCCGGACTTCAATATAAAGAATTGAATATACCATGAAGATCAGCACGACGATACGATCAAAATGGTATACAAATATCATTGGTATGATCATCCTATTAAAAGTCGCCTAAAATGCTGTAAATCCGTCAGAAATAAGATAAACGGAGAAAAAGCAGTCAAAATTTAAAGAAACGAAATATGACGTCTCACTCAGAAGATGATTTATAAATTTTCTATAGAAAAATATTCGGGTGTGAAAAACATTTTATTATCATCAAATATTAACTGATTTAAATTGAAATAGAATTGCACAAGAAAATAAACTTCAATATTATCGAATGAAAATTTACTAGTTGCTATGTTTAAGAAGACATATTCCAAATATTATATTTATATTTCAAAATTTTATTATTTAAAAATTTCACAAATGTAAGGACCCAATTCTTCGACTTCCAAAAACCGACATCAATAAGTTCACTGTATCAACTGCCGAGCAATCGAATGCCGGAAAACTGAACACTTAGGGTTTTAAGAAAAAGAAAGAGGTAAAAGAAGAAGAAAAAGATAGAACAGAACAATATTAGAATCTCACAATTCGCAGCAGAACAACATATAATAGATAAATGAATAATCATCTAAAACAAAGAGCTATATCAGTTATTACATTACATCACATTACATTACATTATCAAAGTGTACAACAACAAACAGCGGAAAAGAAATACTATACTTAGTAATATGCTACGCCATCTAGCTTGTCTCCAGCAACTCTTGAATTCCAGAATATCCTGATAAACTTGACTCTTGACTGCTCGTGTAGAAATTGGTGGGCACCCAGAGTTTAGGAAGGAAAAAATAAACTCCGAGTCAGTCATGTGGCTGATGTGAGAATTTAAAACAGTTTATTTAAAACAAAGTACAGGATAATTTTAAAATAGATTCGCAATTCTTTTTAGAAAATGAGACTACCATAAGGCCTCCCGCACACACACACACACACACACAATGCAAACGCAGAATCGGAGGAGATTTCTCCTTTTGATAGTCAAAGATGCTTGATACGCATTAAAAAGAAACATTTGATATTATTACTAGTGCATAGTGTAGGAAAAATCATTTCGAAAGTAAAGATATAAATCTTAGCCAGCATAGACATTTCGCACTTATGCCTACTATAGCTACCATCCAAACGGTGGTGACCACAATAAGTGAATGATAGGTTCTACAACTAAAATTGTACAAGATTGTATTGTTTCTTTGGATTTCCAACAAATGGTCAGGCCAAGGAACTTCCCATTGCCAAATGGGTACGCCTCTGGAAAGGCGACCCGAGAACCTAACCGGATCTCTGCCAATACACGGCCGGGTTTCCCTTCAAACTGAGTAACTACTGACACGAATATTTCATTCCCCGATCGCAACCGATCTATATCCGAGGATCCTCTATTTCCACAACCACAAAGTAATAAATTTGCAGCAACAACATAGGTTAAGTATCTGGGCTCCATACCATGATACCACCTCTATCCAGAAGGAATGACATACACTAAAGGGGCGCTACCCCCTAATAACATTGCTGCATCCTTCATGTTTTGACCATTTCCGGTGTGTGAGGTCCGACGAAGTCTCGTCCACAAAGCTACGCTTTATACAAAGCCATGCTTCGATCAACAAATATTAAGCAGCACTTTGTATGCCATATTACCAAATTTGGGAATGTATCACTAGTAACCATCAACTACATAACCTCTAAGGGTGTTAAGCTAAGAGAATAAATTATCGCCACCAACGGAAATATATTTGATAGAAACCAGCTTTACATCTCAAACTGTAACGTCAGACACACATCCATACAAGTCCGTTCCGGGATCGAACGGAATCGAAGGCACTTACAAAGAAGTCCTTGCAATTCGAATATTCACTAATCACGACCGGACTTCCCATCACAAAGGGTAATAAATTTCTATATCGGGGATCATCCGATGCAGAAACATTCGACGATAATCCTTCCGTTTTCACAAATATCTGGTCTTCAACACCGGTCATCAATGTTATCTATTATGACGTATCACATATTCAGAATGGGTTATACGACCCCAAGGTCCTTTCCCGGCTAACCCAAAGCGCTTATTTTTAAAAATAAGTGTAGCATTCAAATTCAAGCAATCACAACAAATACCTATTTAAAGGTAAATATTGATAATCGGTTATTTAACTATCAATTAGTATGCACAACATCACCAGATTCTAAATAATTTTCCAAATTATTTATTTCCCAAAAATATCTTTACAAGATATATATAAATAATTTCCACACTTCAAAAATAAATCGATATTTATTTTTAAACCAATTTTCCCAATTTCATTTATAAATTCCATATTGAATTACATTTCCAAAATATCTGTGAACATACGATTTTCAAATCGATTTCAAATATTCACTTTCAACTTATCTTTAAAAAGATAATTCTCAAAACGTTCATTTCATATTGGAAACCATTTCCCTGCTTATTTAATAATAAGTATTCCACAAATCCATTTATTTTCAACATTTGGAAAATATTCGATATACTTAAATTAATGTTAAGTATATATTTCATTTCTTAAGGAAAACATTCTATTAAACCCATTATTTGGGTCAAAACGAATGTTATGTAAAACATCGTTACGACAACCCAAAATCACTAGTATAGGGATTCGAATTTAAGATAGATATATAAATCCCAATACTATATGAAACATTTCCTTTCGGAAATCATCTACTATAACAACAGTGTTATAGTCTACCATTTCCTTCTAATTCTCGAAAATGTCTATTTCAACAATGAATGTTGAAATCTATGGTTTCGATAGTTAATACATTTTAAAACATCTTTTAAAACAATTAACTTCATTTTAAAATTTCACTTCTCCAAATCATACCTGTTTTATTCAATAATATATTCACTATCCAAAATCGTGAATATACCTTATTTACCCAATTCAGTATTCCTACACTTTTATCAAAAGATTATCCACTATCCAAAATCGTGGATATACATCGTTTACCAAATTCAACACTTCCATATATTTAATTAAAGGATTTTTCCACAGTCCAAAATCGTGGATATAATTCCTTTAATAATTTCTATGTTTACTTATCAAATTTGTTTGATTACAGATTTATAAAACGACGTTTATAAATTCCATTTCTATTTTATAACTACTTCGATTTATAAATCTCCTTTAATAACCAATTCTATTTATATTTCGTTTACTTGTCGAATCCAACTTATAAGTAAATTACTTATAATCCATTTATTCACAAATCCATTCTTTTATATCATCATTTATTTATAAATCTAAAATTCTTATTTACTTATAAAACTAGGTACAACTTTATTTTAATACTTATAAAAGCTCGCTTTATAATTCCAATATCTTTTTATAAAATATCAATTTTATAAATCTTTTATATGAACCGCTTATAATAATTCAAAAATCCCAATTTAAACCATTTTATAAATTTATCAACTATTTATTTCAAAAATCATGCTTTGGTTATATTTCACAAAAATCCTAATTTTTATAACATAAAAATTTATAACGTTTTAATTAATTAAAATGAATCAATTCGAAAATTTAATAAACGTATAATTTCAAAAATCACTTTAGAAATCCCTTAAAAATCAAAATCGTTATTTTTGAACTTCAAAAATGGATTCGATGATGCACCACACCAAATAGTCAATCACGACTTCCAAACATCATATATCGATATGATAATCAATCAAATATCACAATATCTAAAATCAAATAAATACTGGTGAGGAATCCAGTTGGATCCCTCCAACCTGTTTCCCTGCATCCACAGATGCTAGCACAATACCAATCCCGTTTCAAGACGGGATATCACGGTATATGGGATTTATAAAATATTATCCGCTTAATAGGCGACGCAATAGGGTCTCATCCGCTATATAATGCGGAAATCAACTCCAAGTACATATATAATACCAATTCCACTTCGAGGTGGAATATCGCGGTATATGTGTGTAATAAATAACCTCCGTTTAATAGGCGGCGTATAGGGTCTATTTCAATATAATGGATAATACTATATTTATCCCAACAAACAATCAACACAATCAACAATTTTAAATCTAACTATTTAAAATTTAAACAAACCCTTTTGAGTGAGAAGTTCTCACCTTTGCTTTTTATTTTGCAATCCATATCCATCTTGACTCGATTTTCTTGATTTATACCTTGTATAAATATTTACACAATCTATCAACATCCGAATTAAATCGAACACTTAATTTATCGCTCTATTTATTTACTTAACCAAAATTTTATTTTAACTAATTTTCCTTTCAAAATTAATTTAACTAGATAATTGAAATAAATTCATTAATATCCGAAATAAATTGAATACCATTTTCGTTTGGTAAATTTAATTAATAATTTATTTTAGACTAACAATTTTCCTTTTTAAAAACTTTTTTTATATAACACTAAAATTAACTAACTTAAAATTCAAATAACTTCAATTTAATGGAAAAATACCTCAGTGTTAAATTAAATTAAAATATTTTATGTAACTACTTATAACTTGTAAAAACTGTATTTATACCTTACTGTTACAGATTTATTTTTCTTTCTACATACATCCTATATATGTATAAAAATCTAAAACTTGAAGAATATACAGCTTGCTTGTAATTCCTTTTCTCTTTTTATTTACAAATTTATATGTATATTTTTTTTCTCTAAGTTGAAAACAACAATCCACACCTTGCTGCTATCGAGCGAACCCAGGACTGACCTCGACATCGATTTGATCTCGACCCTACCAATGACGCCGAGTCCAGCGTGGCGCTGCCGCCTCTCGCCATCACCTCCGAACTGCCGCTGCTTACGCCGCCATCGCGACGTCGCCATCGCCTTCGAATCGCCCTTGACTCTTCACGTGAAACCCTAGTTTACCCCTCTTCGACCCAGATGCGATGCCGCGACAATGCCCTAGCCTTCGATAATCAAGTCACCACGAATCTCCTTGCTCGGCGATAACGGAGATTTCTCTCCTTTTTGAAAGATCGAACTGCCCCCCATTTTTCTTCACGGCCTAGAGTTCGTGAATAAAGCATCTGGGAAGGGCGGACATTTTATTTCGTTTTGAGTTTGAATTGAAAATGAGTGGAAGAAATAGCGGCCATTGATTTTTGAACGAGATGCAGAGGTATCGACCATTATTTTCTTCTATGATTTTGAACTGAGGAGGAATTATTTTAAAACGAGCCCGGCCATGCTTTGCACGATTTGTTTCGTGATTCTCTGCGTGATTTCTGGCGTGTTCAAAGGAGATAATGTGCTGATGTGATAACCCTTTTTTTTCTTTTTATTATTTAATTTAATTTGTTTTCGATACAAATTTCGACGCGTTTACTTGCCGTGTGCTCACATAACAACTCCAAAAAATATGAAATTTGAAATCTGATTATAATTCAATATTACAGATCCAATGGAACTAGTTTCGTCGAATTCCGAGACTTTCCCTCGGACGGCTATTTCTAAATATCGATTCAAACAATATAATTTCAAAACTGATCAAAACAGTTTCAATTTCAATTTTGAAGCTTCTATTATCTTCAGTATTATCAATATGAATTTTACAAGCCTTTGAAATATTTTTAATCAGCTTAAAATTGAAGATTCAAATTATTATTCAACTTTCAATAGATTAAATTTTATAAATTAATCGCCAAATTCATAGTTATATTGAGAATTCAAACTAAACCATCATTCAAATATTTAAAATTAATTAAATATTTCAATTTAATTTGTTCAAAAGTTCTGGGTCGTTACAATTTTCCCCCCTTAAAAGAATTTCGTCCCGAAATTACAAGTTAGGAAAAATGATCCTTAACCCGTTCGCTCTCTTTCTAAAACTAATCAGTTTTATCAACTTACCAACACAAATCTTTTTACTAAAGATCCATTATCATTTCAACTAGCTTTCCTACTTCAATTATAAGTTCCAAACAATATTGTTTCCTTAACAATTCAAATTTAAATTTAAATTTCAAACTTTCAAATTTTTCTCAAAATTTTTCTAACACTCTAAATTTTCGAAAAATTTCGCCAGCATCTTCTTTGCGCGGCTAGCTCGGTACGACTACAAAATGGCACCACAGGCTCTCAAATCCCAAAAGAAAACAAAAAGCCAAGCGGTTGGACAAGAAAATCACCAAATTTCATACTGAAATTGAAATACATACCTTGTTGTCGAGCAATTCAATTTTATCTTTGAAATCAAAATCCCAATTCCATTTCTTTTAATACACCTGTATATCCTGCTAGCAGTAATATCCAATTCCAACATTCGAACCATTTTACCAATTCCATTACAAAATTTTCAACATATGCTTCTTATACATTTTTACTTCACTATTGAAGTTACATATCCATTTTCATCCAATTTTGCATTTCAATTTCATTTGAATTCAATTCACAATTTCAATTCTATTTGAATTCAATTTATATTCTATTCTGAATATTGAATTTTATCGTTTAACCTTCATTTACAATTAATTCGTCTCACTATTTTAAATTGGTTTCATTTACTAATTCATTTCAATTCCCAATTTGAAATCGTTTGTCGTTAACTAAAATTTTTCAACAATTTTCGAAAAAATTTCTAACTCCCAAAATTTTCGAAATTTTTTGGCAGTCTCCTTTGTACGGAGGAGCTTTTGCAATTTGACAATAGATATAAATATATATACATCGACCCACACGGTCGAAAAAACAAAGAACAGTTCATATTTCCTATTTTTATTGTGTAGGCATACCTTATTTAGCATTTTTAAGCAAAGCGTCTAATTATTAGCTTATTAACACGATCAAATCCAGCCATACGGCTCCCCTGTTCCTGTACTTACTAAATTTGAACACGTAAGTGACATATATAAGAAATTTATTTGCATTTCACTTATTTTCAATAGCAACACATATGCATTTCATGAATAATGTACATAAAACAATTTTCGTAAGCAATTTATATGGTTTCAATACAAATTTAATCGCTTACAACTACATTCCATACCATTTCTATTTAATTCAAGTGATTTACAACATACTTTCTACATTCTATTCATTTTTATGCCCAAACATCTCATATTCATTTCAATTGATTCAAATATGAATTCTATTTGTTTTTATTAAGCCATAGAAATTTATACAACTCATTTGCGTCAAACGACAACCATTTCTATGCAAATTTTTGTGATATGCACTTAATAGAATATCCACTCTAGTTTATAACTAATTTTAAATTGATACCAACTCAATTTACATTTTATTCTATCTCATTTCCATTTGATTTCGTTCAATTCAATTTGCATTTCATATTCACATTCATTTTGAATTTATTTTATCAACAACGAGGTCATATTCAATTTATTTCAACTTACTTGAATTTATCTGCAATTTCGAACCATTTTTATTTAGCTCACAATTCAAGTTTTAATTTAATTAATTCAACTTCCATTTCAGTATTTCATGAATTAATAAATTATCATACTAGTATACTTGAATTCAATCTATTTTATTTTACCCAAGTTTGGATTTTATTCAACTTGATACAAATCTCATTCCATTTTTCAATTTCAATTCATTTATTTACAAATGTTACTTCATTTGTTCATTTACAAACACAATTTAATTTCAATTCACCATTTTGATTTATAACCACCTATATTTAAATTGGACTTCAATTCTATGTGAATTCAATTCTTTTAAACCATATTAAATTTGTCATTTCTTCAATCAGTTTTGCTTACTAATTTTTTTATTTCAATACTTCACTTCGTGTCCTTAGACATTTCTTCCAATTCACTTTACTCAAATTTATTCACTTATACTTACTTTAATTTAACTCCGTTCTTTAAATTAAATTTATTCTATTAAAATTTAGTTTGTATAAGTTATTAACTTATTTATTATTCCCATAAATATTTTAAATAGGATTCCAGAGTCTTTTCTATCTTTCAAAACCATTATTGAAAACAATTCAAACTATCCTTTGAATTTCCAAAACCAAACCCAAATTTTCCAAACTTTCACTTAAAACAATTTGGCAGCAATCCCTCTTTTGGAAACGCGAAAATGAACACCGATGATGTTGCAATCATCATCGGAATTATTTTCCAGCGACCGAAAAGAGTTTAGAGCTTTTCATTCTTTCAAAACATTTTTCCAAAAACCTTTGAAAATTATTTTCAAATCAAAAAGGAATTTAATTTCTAAAATTTCCAAATTCTTTCAAAAACATTTCCAAATACTTCCCTGGAATTCTATTTCTAATTATAAATCACATTTATAATTTACATTCTTCAATTTCATTTGTATATGGATTTTATTTCTAAAATTTTGATGACGATTCCAATTTCTTATTCAATAATCAATGGTAATAATTTTTAATATTACTACTTCCTAACATCCAAGCATCCATATACTATAATAATTTATAAAGATAATTTCCTTTATCTACGAAAATAGTTTTGGGCAAAATTATTTCGTTTACCCGATTTTTAAAACACTACTGTGACTGTTTACCTTGTTTAAGAATTTAGAAACCCCTATTGACACAGTTAGCTAGACTGCACCGACCATAATGTATAAACAATCAACCGATAAGTCAACACGATACAAAATAATTTATCTTTACTAACAAATACACGCTCATATTTATTATTACACTCAAACTCATTCTAGAGTACTGCTGACTCTATCTCTAATAAGTAACACCCGACAGAGCTATGGTTGTCGCTTAACCATATGATCTGATACCAACATTGTAAGGACCCAATTCTTCGACTTTCGAAAACCAACATCAATAGTTCACTATATCAACTGCCGAGCAAACGAATGTCGGAAAATTGAACACTTAGGGTTTTAAGAAAAAGAAAGAGGTAAAAGAAGAAGAAAAGGATAGAATAGAACAATATCAGAATCTCACAATTCGCAGCGGAACAACATATAATAGATAAATGAATAATCATTTAAAACAAAGAGCTATATCAGTTATTATATCACATCACATTACATTACATTATCAGAGTGTACAAAATCAAACAGCGGAAAAGAAATACTATACTTAGTAATATGCTACGCCATCTAGCTTGCCTCCAGCAACTCCTGAATTCTAGAATATCCTGATAAACTTGACTCTTGACTGCCCGTGTGGAAATTGGTGGGCACCCAGAGTTTAGAAAGGAAAACAATAAACTCCGAGTCAGTCATATGACTGGTGTGAGAATCTAAAACATTTTATTTAAAACAAAGTACAGGATAATTTTAAAATAGATTCGCAATGCTTTTTAGAAAATGAGACTACCATAAGGCCTCCCGCACACACACACAATGCAAACGCAGAATCGGAGGAGATTTCCCCTTATGATAGTCAAAGATGCTTGATACGCATTAAAAAGAAACATTTGATATTATTACTAGTGCATAGTGTAAGAAAAATCATTTCGAAAGTAAAGATATAAATCTTAGGTAGCATAGACATTTCGCACTTATGCCTACTATAGCTACCATCCAAACGGTGGTGACCACCATAAGTGAATGATAGTTTCTACAACTAAAACCGTACAAGATCGTATTGTTTCTTTGGGTTTTCAAAAAATGGTCAGGCCAAGCAACTTCCCATTGCCACATGGGTACGCCTCTGGAAAGACGACCCGAGAACCTAACCGGATCTTTGCCAACAAAAGGTCGGGTTACCCTTCAAACTGAGTAACTACTGACATGAATATGTCATTCCCCAATCGCAACCGATCTATATTCGAGGATTCTCGATTTCCACAACCACAAAGTAATAAATTTGCAGCAACAACACAGGCTAAGTATCTGGGCTCCATACCATGATACCACCTCTATCCAGAAGGAATGACATACACTAAAGGGGCGCTACCCCCTAATAACCTTGCTGCATCCTTCCTGTTTTGACCATTTCCGGGGTGTGAGGTCCGACGAAGTCTCGTCCACAAAGCTACTCTTTATACAAAGCCATGCTTCGATCAACAAATGCTCAACAGCACTTCGTATGTCACATTACCAAATTTGGAAATGTATCACTAGTAACCATCAACTACACAACCTCTAAGGGTGTTAAGCTAAGAGAATAAATTCTCCGCCACCAACGGAAATATATTTGATAGAAACCAGCTTTACATCTCAAACTGTAACGTCAGACACACATCTATACAAGTCCGTTCCGGGATCGAACGGAACCGAAGGCACTTACAAAGAAGTCCTTACAATCCGGATATTCACTAATCACGATCGGACTTCCCATCACAAAGGGTAATAAATTTCTATATCGGGGATCAGCCGATGCAGAAACATTCGACGGTAATCCTTCCGTTTTCACAAATATCTGGTCTTCAATACCGGTCATCCATGCTATCTATTACGACGTATCACATATTCGGAATGGGTTATACGACCCCAAGGTCCTTTCCCGGCTAACCTGAATAGTGAGCGCTTATTTTTAGAAATAAGTGTAGCATTCAAATTCAAGCAATCACAACAAACACCTATTTAAAGGTAAATATTGATAGTCGGTTATTTAACTATCAATAAGTATGCACAACATCACCAGATTCTAAATAATTTTCCAAATTATTTATTTTCCAAAAATATCTTTACAAGATATATATAAGTAATTTCCATACTTCAAAAATAAATCGATATTTATTTTTAAACCAATTTTCCAAATTTCATTTATAAATTCCATATTGAATTACATTTCCAAAATATCTGTGAACATACGATTTTCAAATCGATTTCAAATATTCACTTTCAATTTATCTTTAAAAAGATAATTCTCAAAACGTTCATTTCATATTGGAAACCCATTTCCCTACTTATTTAATAATAAGTATTTCACAAATCTATTTATTTTCAACATTTGGAAAATATTCGATATACTTAAAATAATGTTAAGTATATATTTCATTTCTTAAGGAAAACATTCTATTAAACCCATTATTTGGGTCAAAATGAATGTTACGTAAAACATCGTTACGACAACCCAAATTCACTAGTATAGGGATTCGAATTTAAGATAGATATATATAAATCCCAATACTATATGAAACATTTCCTTTCGGAAATCTTCTACTATAACAACAGTGTTATAGTCTACCATTTCCTTCTTTTTCTCGAAAACGTCTATTTCAACAATGAATGTTGAAATCTATGGTTTCGATGGTTAATACATTTTAAAACATCTTTTAAAATAATTAACTTCATTTTAAAATTTCACTTCTCCAAATCATACCCGTTTTATTCAATAATATATTCACTATCCAAAATCGTGAATATACCTTATTTACCCAATTCAGTATTTCTACACTTTTATCAAAAGATTATCCACTGTTCAAAATCGTGGATATACATCGTTTACCAAATTCAACACTTCCACATATTTAATTAAAGGATTTTTCCACAGTCCAAAATCGTGGATATAATTCCTTTAATAATTTCTATGTTTACTTATCAAATTTATTTGATTACGAATTTATAAAACAACGTTTATAAATTCCATTTCTATTTCATAACGACTTCGATTTATAAATCTCCTTTAATAACCAATTCTACTTATATTTCGTTTACATGTCGAATCCAACTTATAAGTAAATTACTTATAATCAATTTATTCACAAATCCATTCTTTTATATCATCATTTATTTATAAATCTAAAATTCTTATTTACTTATAAAACTAGGTACAACTTTATTTTAATATTTATAAAAGCTCGTTTTATAATTCTAATATCTTTAACTTATAAAATATCAATTTTATAAATCTTTTATATGAACAGTTTATAATAATTCAAAAATCCCAATTTAAACCATTTTATAAATTTATCAACTATTTATTTCAAAAATCATGCTTTGGTTATATTTCACAAAAGTCCTAATTTTTATAACATAAAAATTTATAACGTTTTAATTATTTAAAATGAATCAATTCGGAAATTTAATAAACGTATAACTTCAAAAATCACTTTAAAAATCCCTTAAAAATCAAAATCGTTATTTTTAAACTTCAAAAATGGATTTGATGATGCAACATACCAAATAGTCAATTACGACTTCCAAACATCATATATCGATATGATAATCAATCAAATATCACAATATCTAAAATCAATAAATACTGGTGAGGAATCCAGTTGGATCCCTCTAACCCATTTTCCTGCATCCACAGATGTTAGCACAATACCAATCCCGTTTCAAGACGGGATATCGCGGTATATGGGATTTATAAAATACTATCCGCTTAATAGGCGGCGCAATAAGGTCTCATCCGCTATATAATGCGGGAAATCAACTCCAAGTTTATTTTATTTTGCAATCCATTTCCATCTTGACTCGATTTTCTTGATTCATACCTTGTATAAATATTTACACAATTTATCAATATCCGAATTAAATCGAACACTTAATTTACCGCTCTATTTATTTACTTAACCAAAATTTTATTTTAACTAATTTTCCTTTCAAAATTAATTTAACTAGATAATTGAAATAAATTCATTAATATCCGAAATAAATTGAATACCATTTTCGTTTTGGTAAATTTAATCAATAATTTATTTTAGACTAACAATTTTCCTTTTTAAAAACTTTTTTTTTATATAACACTTAAATTAACTAACTTAAAATTCCAATAACTTCAATTTAATGGAAAAATACCTCAATGTTAAATTAAATTAAAATATTTTCTGTAACTACTTATAACTTATAAAAACTGTATTTATACCTTGCTGTTACAGATTTATTTTTCTTTCTGCATACATCCTATATATGCATATAAATCTAAAACTTGAAGAATACACAGCTTGCTTGTAATTCCTTTTCTCTATTTATTTACAAATTTATATGTATATTTTTTTTCTCTAAGTTGAAAACAACAATCCATACCTTGCTGCTACCGAGCGAACCCAGGACTGGCCTCGACATCGATTCGATCTCGACCCTACCAATGACGCCGAGTCCAGCTTGGCGCTGCCGCCTCTCGCCATCAACTCCGAACTGCCGCTGCTTACGCCGCCATCGCGACGTCGCCGTCGCCTTCGAATCGCCCTTGCCTCTTCACGCGAAACCCTAGTTTACCCCTCTTTGACCCAGATGCGATGTCGCCACAATGCCCTAGCCTTCGATAATCAAGTCGCCGCGAATCTCCTTGCTCGGCGATAACGAAGATTTCTCTCCTTTTTGAAAGATTGAACTGCCCCCAATTTTTCTTCACGGCCTCGAGTTTGTGAATAAAGCATCTGGGAAGGGCGGCCATTTTATTTCGTTTTGATTTTGAATTGTAAATGAGTGGAAGAAATAGCGGCCATTGATTTTTTACAGAGATGCAGAGGTATCGGCCATTATTTTCTTCTGTGATTTTGAGCTGAGGAGGAATTATTTTAAAACGAGCTCGACCATGCTTTGCACGATGTTTGCACAAAAAATGGGCAAACACCTCCAAGTCGTATGAGTTAGTTGATTTTATGTTGTTTTTAGTGATTTGGGTGATTTATGCAAATATATAAAAAGCAGGGACTAAACTGTAAAAGACACACATATTTATAGTGGTTTGGCCAGAACGTGCCTACGTCCACTTTATATGTTATTCTCCCTTTCTCTTCAGATTACAAGTAAAAAGCTCTGATTACAAGTAACTGAAAGTTGTTTGAAAGTTCTATTCGTGCTTGAATTCTCCCACTTCTCCCCCATTGTTGTACCGCTGCCCCTCTGTTTATAGAGTGAGGCTGGGGGCAGGGGTCTTGGATGTATATAGCTGCCGGTGGGCCTGGGCTGATGCAATCTGGCCTGGAAGTGTTGGTTCGGTACGCCTTGGTCCGGTGGTAGATGGTTGGAGGGGTTGGTCCGGTGAGGCTTTGGACCGGTTGAGGTTGACTCGGTGGTGAGTTGGTCCGGTGAGGGTTGGAGCGGCAGTTGGTTCGATAGTATGTTGGCTCGGTGGTATGCCGGTTCGGTAGTGCATGGAAAGATGGTTGGCTCGGTAGTGGGAGGAGGTAGCTGGTTCGGTAGCAATATGGTCCGGCCATGCTTGGAGGTGAGGTTTGGACCGGCAGTGCTTGGGAGTGGAGGATGGATGGTTCGGTTATATCTCCTTCATACGAACTCCGATTAACCTGAAATTTGAAACATAGCCTTTCCTAGTCCTTATCATCATTTCCAATCAATTTCGTCTGGATCGAAGCTCAACCAGATTTTGGCGATATCGATCGCAGCCTTGATCCCAATCGATCTCTAACCCTGATATTCAACATTCCCTGCCAATTTGTTGATATTCCATTTTTGACCAAAAATGGGATAACACTTTGCCCCCCAAAATATGCCTTGCGGTAGGAAGGCGTGTTTTGTAATACCATGAGCTGGATGTTCATATCCTGTTGATGTTCTGCAAAGGAATTTACAGTTTTATGTGACCTCAAATGACGATCGTTCAGGATCGAGATATTTGAGATGAAGTGCGACCGTTCATGGTCAAGCGCCTAACTTCAAATGACGATCGTTCGGGATCGAGCCATTTGAGGTGAAGTGCGACCGTGCGCGGTCAAGTGGCGGACCTCAAATGACGACCGTTCGTGATCGAGCCATTTGAGGTGAGGTGAGTTGTGCCGTTCGGGGCGAGTAGTGACCGTTCGAGGTCGGGCGTCGTTCGGGGCGAGTTGTGACCGTTCGAGGTCGGGTGCCGTTCGAGGCGAGTAGTGACCGTTCGAGGTCGGGTGCCGTTCGAGGCGAGTTGTGACCGTTCGAGGTCGGGTGCCGTTCGAGGAGAATGAGTGTGCCCGGGGGGGGGGGGGGGGACTTAATATTATCAGTGCCGGAGTTATTGTTTTGGGGAGTTTTCGAATCAAAGACTTCGGCAGTTCACTGCCATGCAAGAGGTGTTCGTGGATCGTTCGAGATCCAACGGGCATGCAAGTAGATTTTTTTCGTAGAATTGTAAATATTAAAGCAATAATCATATGAACCTTACAGCAGAAATGTCCAAATAGGCAGAATTTAAATGTTCAAATCAAAATCAAAGTAAAAAGCAAAATGAAGATGTTAAAGCGTAAACTCTTACTATAACGCGGTCGGTAGTCATTCAGAGCATGCCTATGGATCGTGCGCGATCTCTCACATGTGTAAATGATTTAACCTCGTTAGCGAGAGGTTTACAACTTGTTCATCGTTATTTTAATCAAGCAATCAATGGATAATCAAACGGTGCCCCGATCCAGGGTCACCTCTAGCCGATGTAGACGGTGGTCGCTTTGGCTCCACTGCTGGAGTTCGCCTCCTCACATACTGAAGGAGCATACCGTTCCTGGTATGCCCTTCCACCTTGTCCTTCAAATGCCTACAATCATTAGTGTTATGACCGTTTAATTCATGAAATACACAAAACTTGTCTAATTTTCTTTCGTCAGAAGTTGGATCCCTTTGCATCGGTCTACGATACAGAATCTGCTCTTTAGTATCCTGATAAATTCGTTCCAGACTCTCATTCAGCTCAGAGTAAGTGATGAATCGCATCTCCCTCCGTTGCCGCTTTGACTTGTCCCCATCATTCTCAGTCTTTCTTTTACCTCTACTAGTTTCCGCGCCTTTCTCAGGGGGATTTCCTCCTTTGATCGCATAAATATCAATTCCTTCTCCTTCTTCTCTTTCGGCGTTCGCATCCTCCAATCGTAGAAACTTTTCCGCCTCATGATAGATTTCTCCTAGATCCACGGGTGGATCCTTAGTTAATGAATTTTTGAACTCTGTTCCGTCAGCTATCCCAGACACAGCCGCTATCATAACCATGGATGGATCTGGTCGATCCACCGAAGCTGCTGCCGCATTGGATCGCGTTAGGTAACTCCTCAAAGTCACTCCGGTTTTCTGCTTTAGGGTTGTCAAAGTCATCACATTCTTGGATCTTGTAATGTGGACCCTGAATTGCCTCATAAACCTCTCAATTAAATCATTCCATGTTCCGATGGATCCATTCTCCAATTGTCTAAACCACAATGCTGCAATATCTGCCAAGTACAATGGAAAGCACCGGGCCATAACCTCCTCTGATGCCCCCAGCACTTCCATATGCCTCATATACTTCGTTAGATGAACCGTGGGGTCCGTTCTCCCGTCATACATGTCCAGCGATGGTAACTTGAAATCCGGTGGGTTCCTAGCTTGTCTGATTGCTGGAGTAAAAGGACTCCTATTAACATCCTCCAAATCTTTATTTACCAAACCGCCTCTCATAGCTTTTCTAACCATCTCTGCCAACCTGTCATTGTCTCCGAGATGCAATCTTTGTTCATTACTTTCGACCTGCCCCCCGAGTCCACGAGGGAATTTTGGGATCTGCCCCCTTGACTGAGCGTTCACTCCTCTGCTGCTCCCAGGTTGTGCAGATGCTCCTCTTTCTCTCTTCGAAATTGGATCTATGTTCTCCATGGGTGTGCCTCCTAATCCAGGTGCTATGCCGGATGGTCCTGCTCCGTTCCGAACTCCATCCGCTTCCCTATTCTGTGCTCCAAACTGCTGAAACAAATTCAGAATCAACTCCTCTTGTCTTTTCATTATTGTCTCCATCTCATCCCTGGTGACGAAGACTGAAGTTTGGTTCTCTCCTGAGGAAGCCCCTTGACTCCCTTCGTGCTGACTTTTTTCTGGTCTCTGTCTTCTACTTGTTTTCCTTCCAAGAGCCATGATCTCAGATAGACTTCTGGTTCTTAAAGAGAGTCTCTCAACAAATCTTTGCGAGGCAATGATTAAAGCGTTCCTGAGTTGTCTCTCAGTGAAAACACCAAAAATGTTTGCACAAAAAATGGACAAACACCTCCAAGTCGTATGAGTTAATTGATTTTATGTTTTTTTAATGATTTGGGTGATTTATGCAAATATATAAAAAGCAGGGACTAAACTGTAAAAGACACACAGATTTATAGTGGTTCGGCCAGAACGTGCCTATGTCCACTTTTTATGTTATTCTCCTTTTCTCTTCAGATTACAAGTACAAAGCTCTGATTACAAGTAACTGAAAGTTGTTTGAAAGTTCTATCCGTGCTTGAGCTCTCCCACTTCTCCCCCATTGTTGTACCCCTGCCCTCTATTTATAGAGTGAGGCTGGGGGGCAGGGGTCTTGGATGTATATAGCTGCCGGTGGGCCTGGGCTGATGCAATCTGGCCTGCAAGTGTTGGTTCGGTACGCCTTGGTCCGGTGGTAGATGGTTGGAGGGGTTGGTCCGGTGAGGCTTTGGACCGGTGGAGGTTGACTCGGTGGTGAGTTGGTCCGGTGAGGGTTGGAGCGGTAGCTGGTTCAGTAGCAATATGGTCCGGCCATGCTTGGAGGTGAGGCTTGGACCGGCAGTGCTTGGGAGTGGAGGATGGATGGTTCGGTTATATCTCCTTCATACGAACTCTGATTAACCTGAAATTTGAAACATAGCCTTTCCTAGTCCTTATCATCATTTCCAATCAATTTCGTCTGGATCGGAGCTCTACCAGATTTTGGCGATATCGATCGCAGCCTTGATCCCAATCGATCTCCAACCCCGATATTCAACATTCCTTGCCAATTTGTTGATATTCCAGTTTTGACCAAAAATGGGATAACACACGATTTGTTTCGTGATTCTCTGGCGTGTTCAAAGGAGAGAATGTGCTGATGTGATAACCCCTTTTTTTCTTTTTATTATTTAATTTAATTTGTTTTCAATACAAATTTCGACGCGTTTACTTGCATGTGCTCACATAACAACTCCGAAAAATACGAAATTTGAAATCGAATAATAATTCAATATTACGGATCCAATGGAACTAGTTTCGTCGAATTCCGAGACTGTCCCTCGGACGGCTATTTTTAAATATCAATTCAAACAATATAATTTCAAAACCGATCAAAACAGTTTCAATTTCAATTCTGAAGCTTCTATTATCTTTAGTATTATCAATGTGATTTTTACAAGCCTTTGAAATATTTTTAGTCAACTTAAAATTGAAGATTCAAATTATTATTCAACTTTCAATAGATTAAATTTTATAATTTAATCGCCAAATTCATAGTTATATTGAGAATTCAAACTAAACCATCATTCAAATATTTAAAATTAATTAAATATTTCAATTTAAATTGTTCAAAAAATCTGGGTCGTTATAACAAAATTTCAATGAATTAGATAAATAAAACCACTAAAATTTATGGGTCGTTATATTGGGCTTTAGAGGAGACAAGTATATTTGTGTGTATATGTGTGTGTATTATCATAATTTGAGAACTTTTCTATGTATAATTTCCTTTGGATATCTCCTTATATTTGTTTTGATGATATGGATATGAGTTGTATGTTGTGTACATAACTTGACATATATTGTCGAAACGAGTCAGAAATTCCAATTTTATAGACTTGCTGCCTTGCTGTGTATGTATATATATTGTGATGTTTTATATTTCTCTACCATGATCTGTAACTCTATGTTTGTTTGTTTATGTTGTATATTGTTTTTTTCGGGTAAACTCACGTGTTTATCGATTTGTGCCGATACCGAGTACGTATATTCGAAAATTTCAATGAGGTAAGAATATATATCGGTGTTTGCCCAAAAGAATATTCACGTGTGGTCTCTCTTAACAAGGTTTATCCTCCTTATTACCCAACATCATTCTTTATTAACATTTTTTATATAGTATGGATATAGTGGTGGGGAATTTTATAATACAATTAATATCTTTCCTACCCATAATAAGCTCATCGATTTAGGTTAACTCAAAAGGAAATTCAATCGAAAGTCAACCTTGTGATAATGCATACTAAATATTACTAGTATTTACTTTATTAAGTTAAAATCAATAATAGACATGAAGTAAAGGAAATTATTATCTCGGAATAATATGTCGATACAAATCATCTGCCAAACTTCACTTCATAGTCATTCCAAAAATCTTATACACTGCATGAAATTGTGGTGGAGGAGGGTTCGCACGTGCTATACATAATCTTTACATAGATAAAGTATGCTTTCGTTATTTATTAAGTAATTTCTAAGGCAGCTAAACTCAAAAATGTCATGGGTTTAAGCTCTTCTAACTATATCTAAAGCTTCGGTTTATAAATTATTCTCTCATGAACTTAAATGGGGGTGGATGGGGTTTGCATGTTCTGTACATAATCTTTACACAGATAAAGTATGCTTTGTGCATTTATTAAGTAATATGTACGACGGTTAAATTCAAAAATATCATGGGTTTAACCACTTCCAACTATGTCTAAAGCTTCGGTTTTTAAACTATTTTCTCATGAACTTAAATGGTAATGCAAAAAGCCTAAGTTGTTCGTTATTATTTAAAGCCTATACTAATTGGTATAAAATAACGCAAGACTGCAATTTATTGGGTGTCTATCACTCACAGGGTGGTATACTTGAGATTCACTCGATGTTATAAATATATAACCTTACACTTATGTCCACTACGTAAACCAAAAGAATAAATTACAGATGTTTCAAGAATTTCATTTTATCTTCCATCAAAACAATAGTTACGAAGACAAATTAACATGTCTTAAAAATGAAGACCCATCGCTACCTAAAACTCAAGAAGAAAGGTATATTGCTATTTAAGAAATATATTGTGAAGATTTAAGTGAACATAAGAACGAGATTTCGCAAATACCAAAAACTCCTAAGAAATACTGGATTGAAATGAAAAGGAATCACTACCAAATTTACAAGTCCATTGGAATGAAACATGTATGAAGTAATAGGCTCATTCTCTCAATACAACGATAGAATGGACAACAACATGGCCTCATTCTCACTTTGATCAACTGGATCCATGACCTTGTTATAAAATTTTCAAATATAGTTTTGAAGATTTGGCTTTTGATTTGGAAGAGAAGAAGTAAAGTGGGAATAAAAAAATCAATTAGTCCCACGTGCTAGAAAATTATGCAATATATTTGTATAAATATAGTGTTCTCATGTGGATGTTGGGGTCTTGTGGCTCCCACATGTTTGATTTGTTGTGAAAAGAGAAGTCATGCAACACCACATGCACGCCGTCGTCGTCCGTCTGACCGAACCGAAACACGACGGTTCGGGTATGAGTTTCGAGTTCGGATCCAAAAATATTTTTGGATCGAACGTAAACAGTAACGGGTTAGATTTCAACCCGTTAAGGACTCAGAACCGAAATTTTTAAATTTAAATAAAGGGCGAGAAATTTGTAACGTTTTCTGAACGTTGCAAAATGAATAGACGCGACGTTTCAATTCAAACGTATGTGACTGTTAGCAGCAGTTTGAAACACTGGAAAGGAAGCTCTTCACATCTATAAATAGCAATGCCCAGACAGTGTTAGCAATTAATTCATATTCTTCTTCTTCTTTCTACGCAGATTTGCAACGCCAAGGAAGTGTTGTTAATCACTGCACTTCCATCACCCTATATTTCATAACACCTGCAAGGTGTTGCAAACGCTGAATCGTTGCAGATTTGTTTCTTCTTCTTTATTCCTTTCTCTACATATTGCATCATCAAATATCAAATATTAAAGTGTTCCTGGTCGGATCAAAGGCATGCAAACTTTGAATCCGATTACGCTGTTATAAGGCTTCATTGAATCCTGAAAGTCGTTAGTTCGATAACCGTTTGTACATGGTGGGTTGAACTACCGTCTGAAAGAATCTATTCCATAGATCATTGAAGTCGGAAGTACAACATTATCTTCATTGCAATCGCCATCAAATTCACCTCGAACCGTAAAATCCCCAACAAATTTTCAGACAATATTTTTCAACCATGGAAGGTTCGAGCACTCTACAAGTTATGAATCAGCATCTAACTCGGTTTGAGCATTTTGATGGCAACAATTTAACTCGTTGGCAAGAGGCGATGAAATTTTTCTTCTTCACCGGCAAGTTGTTCTACATTTTGGAAGATGACTTGAAAGAAATCCCGGAGGAAACTGGTAAGGATGATGCTGCTCTAAAGGCTAAACATGCAAAGCGCAAAGAGGACGATTCTCTATGCAGAGGCCATATTCTGATTGCGCTATCTACCCCAGTCTACAATGCTCATAGGACCTTGGAAACAGCGAAGACACTCTGGATTGCCTGGAGAATAAGTACCGCATATCCGAGGCATGTAATAAAAAGTTTCTTATTACTAACTTTATGGATTTCAAAATCGTCGCCAATAAGTCCATAATTGGATAAGTGAGCGAAATCTTACTGTTGGTGAATCGACTTAAAGATGCTGAAATTGATCTCCCTGGATCTTTTATTATTGGAGTTATAATTTCTAGACTTACGCATAGTTGGAACGATTATAAGAAAAAGATGAAGCCCGTGGAAACAGATTATAATTTAGAACGGTTTACAATGTCATCTTCGTATTGAAGAAGACTCTCGCAAACGCGATCTAGATGATAATCCGCAAACTGACTCTCATTCTAAGGCAAATAATGTTGAAATTACTAATAAGTTAAAGCCAAAGAATGAGACATAGTTTAAGAAGAAAAATCATTACAAAACCAACAACAAAAAGAAAGGTGCTTGTTATTTTTTTAACAAGCCCGGCCACTATACCCGAGACTACCGTCTGCGGAAGGAAAAACAAAAATTGAATATGGTCGAACACTCGCTTATGGCTGTAGTGCAAGAGGCGAACTCTGTTAGCGGTAATGATAATGATTGGTGGTTCAATACAAAAGCAACCATTCACATTTGCAAAGACCGCAATTTGTTCAAGAGTTACGAAGAAAATAATGGAGAAGCCGACGAAGTTACTGGAGCAAATAAGGTTCCAAGTAATGTTCTGGGAAAATGCACTATAGAACTTCCTTTCTGCTCTGGAAAAGTTCTTACATTAGTCAATGTATTTTGTGTACCTGACATATGTAAGAATTTGGTCTTTGGACACCTTCTTAACAAAGGAGAATTCAAGATGGTGTATGAGTCTGATAAGCTACTATTGTCTAAGAATGGTAGATTCATTGGACAATACTCTTGTAACGACATGATTAAGTTGAATCTAATAAAGAAATCTTCTGTTTATATTATTAATTCTATTAATTTATGGCTTGGTATATTAGGACATGTTAATTATAATTCCATTAGAAATATGCATAAATTAGGATTAATTACTGATTTTGATTTCATTACCATCTCTAAATGTGAAATATGTGTTCAAGAAAAAATACACCGAAAATTCTTTAAATCCATAGAAAGGAAAACTGGTTTGCTTGATTTGGTATGTAGTGATGTGGGTGACTTAAAAAGTCATATCACCAATGGTGCTAACCAATACTATATAACATTCAATGATGATTATACTAGATATGCATGTGTATAACTAATGAAAACTAAAGATGAGGCTTTTCATAAATTCAAAATTTACAAAGTAGAGGTCGAAACACAATTAGGAGTTAAAATTAAAATATTACATTCAGATCGTGGTGGTGAATATTTCTCAAATATATTCACCTTGTTTTATAAACAACAAGGTGTAGTTCACCAATGTACTACCCCATATACACCACAACAAAATGGTGTTGCTGAAAGGTAGAATAGAACTTTAGTAGAAATAGTTAATGTCATGCTCATATATTCTAATTTACCTTATAACCTATGAGGTGATGCTATGTTATCTGCATGTTATATTTTAAATAGAGTAACATTTAAAAAGAATAATATTTCCCCTTATGAATTATGGTATAATAGGAAACCTAACCTAACTAGACTTAAAGTTTGGGGTTTCTTAGCATATGTTAGAAAACCGGACCTTGAACGACCAAAGTTAGGAAATAGAGCATTTAAATGTGTTTTCATAGGATATTCACTTAATAGTATAACTTATAGATTCCTTATTCTTGACACTAGAAGTTATAGAATCTATAGATGTAGAATTTTTGGAAATCAAACCGTTGAGATCCCATTGAGATCATTTAGTCCAGAACCTAGTATAGCTAATGATATCAATGACGATGATTATGCTCCTGCTCAAAACAGTAAGGAAGTATCAGTACCAGATGATAGTACTGAATATTTGAGAAGTAAAAGAGCGAGGATAGAGAAGGACTATGTCTTGACTTCATTGCATATCTTGTAGAAGGCAGTAAAGACGAAGTCTTTAATGTGATTAAATATGTAATGAACGACGATGACGATCCCTAAACTTATTCTGAGGCTATGGGTTCCAAAGAATCCAATTTCTGGAAAAGAAGCTATTAGTGATGAAATGAATTCCGTACTGTTAAACCAAACTTGGGTTTTAACTGATTACCTCCTGGTGCTAAACCTATAGGATTTAAATGGATATTCAAGAAAAAGTCGAACACAAATGGATCCATTGATAAGTTTAAAGCCAGATTAGTTGCTAAGGTTTAAAGCAAAGATATGGAGTAGATTACTTTGATACATATGCTCCAGTTGCTCGCATATCTTCTATACGCTGTTTAATTGCACTTGCATCAATTCATAAATTAGTCATATATAAAATGGATGTAAAGACTGCTTTTCTAAATGGAGATTTAGAAGAAGAGATATATATGGAACAACCTGAAGGTTTCAAAACCCCAGGCCAAGAAAAGAAAGTTTGCAAATTATTGAAATCTCTTTATGGCCTGAAGCAACCTCCCATGCAATGGCATGAGAAATTTGATAAAGTTTCACTGCCATATGGATTCATTGTTAATGATGCTGATAAATGTATTTATAGCAAATCGGATAACAACGGTAGTGTTATAATATGTTTATACGTTGATGACATGCTAATATTTTGTTCCAATATATCCTGTGTGAATGAAACTAAAAAGTTTCTGTCTTCTATATTCGATATGAAAGATCTAAGAGAGGCTGATGTAATTTTGAGAAATAAAATTGTTAGAAAAGAGGGGGAGTTATTACTAACTCAATATCATTACGTAGAGAAATTCCTACAAAAGTATGGTCATTACGATGACAAATCAGCATCAACTCCTTTAGATCCTTGTATTAAATTAGAAAAGAACACTGGACGTACTATCTCTCAACTAGAGTATACCAGTGTTATTAGGAGCTTTATGTATGCTATGCATTGCACAAGATCAAACATCGCACATGCTATAAGTGTATTGTGTCGATTTACAAGTAATCCAGGTTTCGAACAGTAGAAAGCTATTTTCAGAGTTTTAGCTTATTTGAAAGGAACCATTGAATGTGGTTTATCTTATAAAGGACATCCTGCTGTGATCGAAGGATATGGTGATGCAACCTGGAACTATGTAGAATCCAAATGCAAGTCTATGACTGGATAGATCTTTACATTAGGAGGCGCTGCTGTGTCTTGGGATTCCAAGAAGCAGACCTGTATTTCTGACGCAACAATGTTGTAAGAATTGATTGCATTAGAAGATGCATGTAAAGAAGAGGAATGGCTTAGGAATTCATTAATGGAAATCCCTTTATGGAAGAATCCATCTTCAACAGTCTTGATTAACTGTGACAATTAAGCAATGATATACAATGTGTCTAATAAGACATATAATGGAAAGTCTAGACATGTGAGTCTAAGACATCAAATGGTGAGACAGTTACTCAAAAGAGGATTTATAAATGTTGACTACATAGAAACGAAGAAGAACTTGGCTGACCCACTTACAAAGAGTCTTCCAAAGGCATGGTTTCTATAAATTCACAAGAAATGAGACTAAGGTATGTGAATGAAGGTTGATCATCCTTAACAAAAACCCAACTTATGTCTTGAAAATGATAGACAAAGTTCAATGGGTATCAACAAGTTAAGAGAATGATTATGAAACACTAAATCGATAATCCCATAATATTTAGTGTTGGATTCTGCAAGAACAAAGGATGGATATATATCCTTAATAAGTCTAGAAACCTTAAAAGGTGTATCGCAGAAACACCTTAAGAGACATACCTATATGAGTATGGAAATCAGGCTGTTTCCTATGAAAGTAAGACCACTTTCTAAGCAGACTCATGAACCAGGATTTAAACACGTGGCCAATAACGTGCTGAGCAATACATAATACTTTACCTAAGGAAATCATAGTGTGTGATTGTCACAGATTTATCATTAGGGATGCTTGGATCAAGATTCGTTCACCATGGAATCTTGATAAGGCCTTGAATGGTTTGCACTAAGTAGAGGTTCAAATCCAAAAGATACCTTTTATTTATGTGTTGGTATTCACGATAATGCAAAACTTGATGTTAGAACTACATAGGCTTGATCCCGCTTGGGTAGGTAGGAAGTCACTCTAGTGATTCAGCCATCCTATTATTTTTCTTATTTTGGAAATTGGGGGGAGACTGTTGTAAAATTTTCAAATATAGTTTTGGGGCTTTGTGTTTTGATTTGGAAGAGAAGATGTAAAGTGGGAAGAAGAAATCCATTAGTCCCACATGCTAGAAAATTATGCAATATATTTGTATAAATATAGCTTTCTTGTGTGGATGTTGGGGCCTTAGGGCTCCCACATGTTTGCTTTGTTGCGAGAAGAGAAGTCATGCAACACCACACGCGCGACGTCGCCGTCCATCCAACCGAACCAGGCCGCGTCGAGTACGAGTTTCGGATCCGGATCTGAAAATATTTATGGATCGAATGTAAATAGTAACGGGTTATATTTCAGCTCGTTAAGGACCCAGAACCAAAAATTTTAAATTTAAATAAAGGGCGGAATTTTTTTAATATTCTCTGACCTTTGCAAAATGAATAGACGCGACGTTTCAATTCAAACATATGTGACTGTTAGCAATTGTTTTGAAACATTGGGAAGGGACACAACCCTTCACGAATGGATACCTCTTCGCATCTATAAATAGCAACAACGTCTAGACAGTGTTAGCAATTGATTCATATTCTTCTTCTTCTTTCTACGCAGATTTGCAACGCCAAGAAAGTGTTGCTAATCGCTGCACTTCCATTACTTTATATTTTGTAACGCCTGCAAGGTATTGCAAACGCTGAATCGTTGCAGATTTGTTTCTTCTTCTTCTTTATTCCTTTCTCTACATATTGCTTCGTCAGATATCAACTACTAAAGTGTTCTTAGTCGGATCAAAGGCGTACAAACTTTGAATCCGATTAGCTGTTATAAGGCTTCATTGAATCCTGAAAGTCGATAGTTCGATAACCCGTTTGTACCTGGTGGGTTCAACTATTATCTGAAAGAATCTATTCCATAGAACATTGAAGTTGAAAGTATAGCATTATCTTCATCGCAATCGCTATCAAATTCGCCTCGAACGCAAAATCCCCAACAGACCTCGATTAACATTACATAATATCTATTCATAGTGAAATATGGGTTCTAACACCATCAACTGTCCATGCTTTTAGGTAGCTCTAGTTGTAGGATATAGCTGAGACATTGGACACCGTTACTAGAGATGATTACTACATGAAAAATTCACGAGTGGGTATATTACTTGATAGTTGAATACATTGCAAATAGGAAAACGAGAATCGTTTGCTTCCAAATCAGCTTTGTTCAACTCACATTCGACGTGATAATTAGCCGATTATTATTAGAGGAGTCAAATAATATCATAACTTATAAATGCATCTTGTTATCACTCTTACTGTAGTATCACTGTACTAATCTATTTTTTTGTAAAGAACTTTCTGCACTAATGTCTCAATGCACATATCTTTGTAGGTAATAGTTCATTGTATTAATGTCTCTTTGAAACTTTTAATCATTATACTTAATGATTAATAATCAATGTCATATGAGGACATATATTTGTCTTGTACACAAAATATGATAAAATATATCAAAATCCATAAGGACACACGACATTGCCTTAGACTTTTTGTCCATAGATATGTAAAGAGCATTAGGAATAGCCATTCCCCAATCAACAGTATGCGTCAACTGCAAATCGGCAGTCACTGCAGATATCTTAGGAGTATCATGTTTTTCTTGTCCGTATAGAATGTTCGACCAAAGAGAATAAACGAAAAAATCATATAACAAGGGTTGAGCATTTATTGATTCAATCAATAAACAAACAGAACCAAATAGGTTTGGTTGGATTGATTTGATTTTGCTAGATAATTGATTGGGTTTGGTTTTTATTTTCATATTTTTTTGGCCGGTTTTGGTTTTCAATGTTTGAAAACTAAACAAACAAATTAAATCGAAGTTAAAACTTAAATCATTCAAAGAAACATAATTATCAATGTCAAATAGTTATTTACGTTATTTTGTTAATGGTATTAATTTTTTCCAGCTCGTAGTAATGCTTTTAGAGGAGTTTGTTTCTGAAGTTATAGCATCATCAAACCTTTATCGACTCTACTAATTATTTTAGTCTCCTATTATGTTAACAACTCAATCTAGTAGCCACCTCCTTTTTTGATGAATCAATTAAACCAACCAAACCAAACCAATTCAATTATTTTCAGTTTGGTTGGTTTTGGTTTTGAAAAAAATTGGCTTGGTTTTGTTTGATTTCTGTTTTTTGAATGATTATTTTTGTTTTAATAATTTTTACCTGTTTAAACCAAACAACCCATTTGATCACCCTTGCGCATAACAACATCACTCACTATCACCAAAAGTCCAAGGGCAAATATGTGCTCATATAAGTATGTCAACATTATAGCTTTGATATGAATCCGTACCCCATCAAACCGAGGTAATAAAAAGGTGTAATATCGGGGTAACTCGGGCCCGTCCTTGAAGGACATATATGTGTTTGCGCCAAAATTGTTCACAAACACCCAATCTTCGATGAAAACACCAGTTCACAATCACAAATTACGGATAACAAGTATGTAGAGAATTAGAAATGAGGAGCACTCTGTAAATTTAGATGAGAGCAATAAAGAACACAGAATTTATAGTGGTTCAGCAATCCTCCCTACGTCCACTTTGAAGTTTGATGACTTTATTGATATTCACTTGTAGATAACAACCGGTCTCAATGGATTACAGCGAAGTAAAGTGTTGAAATTCGAGTACAACAACAGATATGGAGTGGCAAGTTGAATCCGGCAGAGTCTGGACATTGGAGAGCAAAAAGGTCCTTCTTCTGTAGGCCCCGGGGCTCTATTTATAAGCGTAGGAGGCTAATATCTCACTCAAACGTCGGGAAACTCCTTCTTGCATGTGAGTGGGCCTACGCGATCGATCCCGTGAAGTTTCGACTCGATCTCTGATCGATACGAACGTCATTCTTATCTATTAAGATTTTGTCCAATGGACTCAAGACTTGGTGTGAACATTCTCTAGCTTGTACGTAAGCACCTGTGAAAATTTAATACCATTTGGACCTATGGATCTCAAGTTACGATCGATACGAGATAACGTTTTTTGGCAAGCAGTTTCATTCGAATCGGTAAATTCGCATCGATCTGTTCGAATCGATTAGTGCACGTGCCCAGGTGATGACATGGTGCGCACTCTTCGGATCGATCCACCTTTTGCACCGAGTTTACCAAGTCTTACACTTCCACGCGCTCTGTTGGGTTCACTTCGCATCGATGCCTTCACCTCTATTTCGCATCGATTCATGAGGTTATTTGGGGGCTTACTCGTACCGATGGAAGTGGGACGACATTTGCATCGATCCAGTATGCGCTGTTTGTATTTATTAGATGGCCGACCGATACAAAACACGTGAATAAGCGGATCGATACGAAGTGACGATTATCCATGGATACGAATTAGCTGGTGATGAAGGATGCGAAATAGGAGGAGTCTGGACCGATACGAAGTGAGGAATGCTCGATGGATACGAATGGTGGCTCCATGATCGATACAAACATGGGCTATGTGATGGTTACGAATTGCATAGTTCAGATGGATGCGAAGCTTGATCGATATGAACAAGGCCCCTTCTCGATTGATTCGAACAATGTAGCCTTGGACGGGTTCGAATTTGATCGATTCGAACACGACCCTTTTGAGGGATACGAAATGGGGGTATTTCCTCCAATTTACATCGATCATAACTTGAGCATACGAAATCGGTTTGACTTGAAATTTGGAATGCTGGTTTTCATGGCTTCGCTTGTCCTGTCTTGTCAATTGTAGCTTTTTCCGTACTTGGAAAAAATTCATCGATATCCACAGTGAGCCTGCATACAACCAGTTTTCGGGACGAACTGTCTTTGGTTTTCGGTTAATCTTTTGGTACCACGGCCTTGCTAAAAGGCGGAATAACACTTGCCCCTCAAAACATGCCTCGCGATAGGGGTGTGTTTTGTAATGCCGTAAGCTAGATGTTCATATCCTGTTGATGACCTGCAAAGAAATTTATAGTCTTATCTGGCAGCGAATGACGATCGTTCGAGATCGAATGCTATTCGAGATGATATGTGACTGTTCGTGGTCGGATGTCGTTCGAGGTGAATGGTGACTGTTAGAGGTTGGACGTCGTTCTAGACGAGTTGCGATCGTTCGCGATTGGATGTCATTCTAGGCGAAGTGTTACCCTTCGCGGTCGGACGTCGTTTTAGACGAATTATGACCGTTCGCGATCGGACGCCGCACGAGGCAGAGCATGATCGTTCGCTATCGGATGCCGCACGAGACTGAATGTGATCGTTCACGATCGGATGCCGCACGAGGCGGAATGTGATCGTTCACGATCAGATGCCGCACGAGGCATAATGTGATCGTCCGCGATCGGATGCCGCACGAGGCGGAATGTGATCGTTCGCAATCCGATGCTGCACGAGGAAAAATGTGATCGTTCGCGATCGGATGCCGCACGAGGCATAATGTGATCGTTCGTGATCGGATACCACATGCGGCAGAATGTGATCGTTCGCGATCGGATACCGCACGAGGCAGAATGTGATCGTTGGCGATCGGATGCCACACGAGGCAGAATTTGATCGTTCGCGATCGAATGCCGCACGAGGCAGAATGTGATCGTTCGCGATCGGATGTTGAGGGGGACGTAGCATTATTAAGGTCGGATATCACGTTCGGGTGTATTTATGAATCGGTGACTTTGACGATTTGTCGCCATATAGGGCATGCTTGTGGACTGTTCACGATCCCGCGTATATATAAGTAACTTCTTTTACGGAATTGCAAATATCAGATTTATGTTCATATGAGTTCTATAACAGAAATGTCCAAATAAACCAAATCCAAATGTTCAAATCAAAACAAAACAGAAGCAAGACAAAGGTGAAAAAGTGCAAACTCTTACTACGATACAGTCAATAGTCATTCCGAGCATGCCTATGGATCGTTTGCGATCCTGTACATGTGTAAATAATTTGATCGTGTTAGTGAGGAGTTTACAACTTGTTCATCGTTATTCTAATCAATTGATAATATTTGGTGCCCCAGTTCAGGGCCACCCCTACTTGATGCAGACGGTGGTCGTTCTATCTCCACCGCTAGGGCTCGCCTTCTCACGTATAGAAGTAGCCTACCGTTCCTGATATGCCCTTCTACCTCATTATTCAGATGTCTACAATCGTTCGTGTTATGACCGTTCAGTTCATGCAATAAGAAATATTTATTTGATTTTCTCTCTTTGACAGTCGAATCCCTTCTCATTGGTCTACGATAGGGAACTTGTTCTCTGGTGTCTTGGTAGATTCTCTCCAAACTCTCGTTCAGCTCTGAATAAGTGGTGAACCACGACTCCCTCCATGGTCACTTTGGCCTATCATCATTATGCTCAACTTTCCGCTTCTCCTTGCTCTTGTCAGGATCCTTCATGGGTGGGTCTTCACCTTTTACTGCTTATACATCGATTCCTTCTTCTCTTTCAGCATTAGTATCCTCCAATCGTAAAAACTTTTCGGCTTCATGATAGAATTCTTCCAAATCCATAGGCGGATCTTTAGTTAGCGAATTCTTGAACTCTGTGCCATCAGCTATTCCGGATACAGCTGCCATCATAACCATGGATGGATCTGGTCGATCCATTGAAGCCGCTACTGCAATGAATCGCATCAAAGAACTCTTCAAAGATTTCCTGGCTTTTTGCTTTAGAGTTGCCAAACTCATCACATTCTGGGGTTTTGAAATATTAACCCTGAATTGCCTCATGAATTTCTCAGTCAAATCGGCCTATGTTTCTATGGAGCCGCTCTCCAGCTGTCTAAACCATAGTGCTGCAATGTCTGTCAAATGCAATGGAAGCACCGGGCCATGACTTCTTGTGATGCCCCGAGCACTTCCATGCGCCTCAAATACTTTGTCAGTTCGACCGCAGGATGCGTCCTCCCATCATACATTTCCATTATTAGTAGTTTGAATTCTGGTGGATTCCTAGCCAACCTAATCATAAGAGAAAAAAGACTCATGTTCACATCTTCTAGATCTCTGTTTACTAATCTGCCTCTCATGGCCCATCTGACCATTTTCGCCAATCTATCACTATCTTCAAGCTGAAATTTTTGTGCATTGCCTCCGATCTGCCCCCCGAGTTCATGAGTGTTTTAAGGAATGTTCCCTCCTGGCTGAGCATCCATTCCACTATCACCGCAAGGTTACTCGAATCCCCCTGATTCTCTTCCCGGGATTGTATCAACATGCTCTAGGTGAGTGCCCCCTAGTTCTGGTGCTGCGTCGGATGGTCATGCTCCATTCTGAACTCTGGTGCTCCTTGATTTTACGCTCCAAGTTGCCCAACCCGTCGGAACAAATTCTGGATCATTTCCTCTTATCTTTTCATCATTGTCTCCATCTCATTCATGGTAATAAAGACCGAGGCTTGGTTCGCTCTTGAGGAAGCCACTAGACTCCCTTCATGTTGACTTCTCTTGGCTCTTTGTCTTCTACTTGTTTGCCTTGTCATAGCTTTTCAGATTTGAATCCCTAAGTCCAAATGATAGAATCCTTGAGTTCAACTCTCGGTGGAAGCACCAAAATGTTTGCGTCAAAATTGGTCACAAACACCCAATCGTCGATGAAAGCACCAATTCACAATCATAAATTACGGATAACAAGTATGTAGAGAATAAGAAATGAAGAACACTCTGAAAATTTAGAAATTCAGATGAAAGCAATAAAGAACACAGAATTTATAGTGGTTCGGCAATCCGACCTACGACCACTTTGAAGTTTGATGACTTTATTAGTATTCACTTGCAGATTACAACTGATTTCAATGGATTACAGCAAACTAAAATGTTGAAATTCAAGTACAACAGCAGAGATGGAGTGCAAAGTTGAATCTGGCAGAGTCTGGACGTTGGAGCAAAAAAGGTCATTCTTCTGTAGGCCTTGGGGTTCTATCTATAGGCGTAGGAGGCTAATATCTCGCTCAAACTTCGGGAGACTCCTTCTAGCATGTGAGTGGGCCCACACGATCGATCCCGTGAAGTTTCGACTCGATCTGTGATCGATACGAACGTAATTCGTATCGATCAAGATTTTGTCCAATGGAGTCGAAACTTGGTGTGAACATTCTCTAGCTTGTACATAAGCTTCTGTGAAAATTTCATAGCATTTGGACCTGTGAAACTCATGTTACGATCAACATGAGATAGAGTATTTCGGTAGGTAGTTTCGTTCGAATCGATAAATTCGCATTGATATGTTCGAATCGATCAGGGCACATGCCCAGGTGATGCCGTGGTGCACACTCTTCGGATCGATCCACCTTTTACGCCGAGTTGACCAAGTCTTACATTTCCACGCGCTCTGTTCGTATCGACCTGGTGGGTTGACTTCGCATCGATGCCTTCGCCTCTATTTCGCTTTGATTCATGAGGTTATTTGGGGGCTTACTCATATCTGTGGAAGTGGAATGACATTCGCATCGATCCAGTATGCGCTATTCGTATCTATTAGATGGCCGACCGATACGAAACACGTGAATAAGCGGATCGATACGAAGTGACAATCATCATGGATACGAATTAGCTGGTGATGAACGATGCGAAATAGGAGGGGCCTGGAACGATATGAAGCAAGGCATGCTCGATGGATACGAATGGTGGCTTCGTGATCGATACGAACAACAACTATGTGATGGATACGAATTGCGTAGTTCAGATGGATGCGAAGCTTGACCGATACGAACAAGGCCCCTTCTGGATCGATTCGAACAGCGTAGTCTCGGACGGGTTCGAATCTAATCGATTCGAACACGACCCTTTTGATGGATACAAAATAAGGGCATTTCCTCCAACTTGCATCGATCATAAATTGAGCATACAAACTCAAATTGACTCGAAATTTGAAATGTTGGTTTTATGACTTCGCTTGTCGTGCATTGTCAATTGTAGATTTATCCGCACTCGGACAAAATTCATCGATATCCATAGTGAGCCTGCATACAACCAGTCTTTGGGACGAACTTCCTTTGGTTTTCGGTTAATCTTTTGGTATCACGACCGTGCTAAAAGGCGGGATAACAATGTGTATGCTCATTGACACTTATCTCAATGTTGGTCAGCACGTACAAGTCAATGCATGTAACTACAAACTTAAAATTAGGGAACAAAATATATGGGCAATGAACCATCGTCTCTCTTATAAATGTCGAATAAGACATTAGCTGTTGGACTCCATAGGCCTAATCGATAGGAACAAATTAAATGAATTCTCATGAAGCATATCTATGATACTACGGTGTATTGTGCCCTAAAATACATATATACACTTAGGCTAACCGCCTCAAAAAATAATGTATCTAATATATATGACAAAGAAAATTACATAATTATATTTATTTAACATAAGATACTATACAACCAATATAAAACAATTTATGATTACCATTTCAATGTTATTAAATTTACATTTTAGAACAATTCTATCACATAATATAATTTCTGTTCTATGCCAATCAATTCAATAACTGTATGTATTAAATTAAAGCAAAATAATATATACATGTATAGTTTAAAACGCGATACATATCTCGTGAAAGCTCTTGTAGAGCTCGAAGAACTTGGCAAGTCGTAACATGCATTTGACAAACATGCATTGGTTTGGTATCATCTTCATCTAACAATTTTTCGAGGTTACGACCACATTTAAATAAAGTGTTTAATTAAATGTAAATTATTTAAGCTAAATGAACATATACTTATTGGCCGATTCTATTTAGACACATAATATTGGTTAGTAGCCCCTTAAATTAAGAAAAAAAAATTGTTTAACAAATTAGTCTTTTGCAATTCACACATCTTTTTACCTTGCATCATATTTTTCTTATTTTATTCCTTTTATGAATTAAATCCTCAAAAAATCAAATTTTAGGTAAAATTTAAATCTTATGTTTGAATCGATGGATGGTGATGATGATAATAAACCTAATAGAATCTGAAGAGTTAAAACTTGAATTATGTGTTGTTTATTTTTTAATTTGAAATGCATAGTTCGCAGAAGAGGTGAATCTTGAATTTTATATTGCTGCGTGATTTTGATGGAGTAAATTTTACTACAGTGAAATTCTTTTGATGAAGTGAGTTTTTCTATGGTGAAATTTTTGTACGGCTCACTTTTACTAAAGAGGGGTATAAATGAAAAAGTTTAACTATAAGATCGGTATACTCGGCAAAAACATGAGCATGGTGGTTTTTTCAGTTTAAATAGAATTAGCCAAACTTATTTTATAAGCGCACGATGTTAGGTGTTTGTTGAAAATTACCAACTTAAAAATGTTCATTCAATCTTGATTCTTAGATCGGTGATATTGTTTTGGTATAAGCTACGCATAACCATTGCCATTGCATGCAATTCATAAGTTTGAGGAAATATGTTAATGCAACCAGTGCGATTTCATACAGAATAAAGAACTACAAAGATGCCACGCGTATGACCTCGGTGAAAACAATAAAAATTAAATCAGGTTGGTCCCTGCACCTAGGATCAAACATCAGTTAATGAAGGATTAAACAAACCATTAAAGATTTGATGATCTTTCTTAACCAAACATGAATCACCATATGTAAAGCTTAGCTACAAAGTTTAAGCGCAATTAAATTTTGTAATGCAACGACATACTATAAAATAGTCACAAGACGGTGTTCCCTTGTCGCGCATCAACGTAATTGTTGTTTAGTTGTTACTTTTATATGTAACATAATAATATGTTTATTTAAATAGTCGTTACTTTGTTGTGGCTTTAACTTTACCCCTTTAACAATGAATGCATATGCTGTAAACAATGAATGAGAATCTCTCGAATATTTCATTCAAGATTTGCTCGTTCGAACCCAATACAGTGAATGTACCCACGTATACATGTACCATGTAGTTTATTCCCATGTGAATAATCAAATATAAAAGAATTAGCAATAGAGTCTTTTCCTTCTTGATAAATTTGACTCAAATTTCCATAAACTTAGACCCGTTTAATTTGCCATTATAAGCTTGGGACTTGTTAAATTCTTATTTTAGTTGGTCCTTACTTTTCAACTTCGTTTGTATTACCTACTATTGTTTAACCTGAAAACTTTTAGTTTAAATTTCGTAGAAAGACATGATACAAATCATATATCTAACCAAGATAGTATGTTGTAACTAATTTTGCAGTCAGAGTAGGAAAAAAAGTACATGCAGGGCCCAAATATTAAAGCCCGATTCCAGTTGGGGAGCCCAGTAAAGGACAATTTATAAAAGCCCCATGACCGCCTAGATGTGAATGGGGATCCATTGCCAAAACTCACAATAGAAAGGGTAAATTTAACGCCAGAATTAATTTATTTGGCCACAACCTCAATCATAGAAACAAACATTTTTATAAAATTATTCGTAAAGACAAACATTCTTTTAAAACTACCACCGACCTAAAGATTGATTTTTAAAAACTGCTACCGATAACTACAAACCGATACCAAAAATCTGTTATCAATAAATAAAACTGATACCTAACAAAAGTTGTCCTTCAGACTAAAACATTGAACGTCTGTCCTTGAGGCTAAAACGATGAGAAATTTTATTCTTGATAATAATTTTTTGAATTTACAAGTATTTATCTTTACCCTACTTTCTTAGTCACTGTTTAGTTTACTACAAATAATAGTCAATTCGGTAAAAGCAGTCGCGAATCTATCTTAATATTATTTTTGTGAAATGATAATGCTATTTTAACTAATATAATCCTTTGTAAATGAACGACAACTAAATGAATTTGACTGTATACTGATCGAGTACAAGTTATGCATGGAGTTACAGGTGAATGCAGCCATAAATCCATCAACATATACCCCAAATATTAGTGATGCTGGAATAGTTTAGATTATCATGAAAGTCCGTTCTTCTGTGAATTTGAGTCTGATTTCGATAAATTTGGATTCATTTAGTTTGCAATAATAATTGTAGGACTTGCTAAGAGGGTATGATTTTTTTGCCCATTAGGTCAGGCTCTTCATAAAGACATCTAGTTTTACACATAAGCACAATTCAAAACAGACATATCGAGTCGCTTCCCATGTCACCACACCACTCTGCAGCTGCGCTGCACCACATCCAGTAGCCACCGCCACTCATAGTCACTACATCAAATAGCCCCAGCTCCTAAAAGCCTAAGTGTAACAAACAAATTCAGACATCTGCTTACCTCATGCTGTGTCGTGCCGTCTACATCTTCCAGCACATCGCAATATCATCGCTCACTTCAACTTACTCACCAATAATCAATTACCGCAAAAATAACAAGAAGTACAAAATAAAATCGTACAATATCATCACATAAGAAAATGATAGAAAAGTATAGCATGTACAAAATACGATAGAGTCGTATCACTGAATGCCACTGTAAATTAAGATCAACTATTAAAATTGTAATATAGGTGCTTTATATTTTTTTTAATTAAGTAAACACTAAACTAATATAAAACAGTTACGTTATAAATAATTTACGAAAAATTGCACGATATATGTTTAAAAAATTAAATATAAATGAGACCACCTTTACAAAGCTATGCAGTGGCATTATAAATTAATTAATGAGACATAGTATTTCAAACTTATAAAATAAAAATAAAAAGAATATCACCGTTACAAAAGTCAGAAAAGGATACTAGGTAGAATTCAAAATCTTTATTTAAAAATGATACTACAATTCATGAAAACTTAGCACAAATCGATGAATTCTAATATACTTCATATATCAATATAAAAAGTAATAAATGCTATCACAAAATATTGTCACTAAGCGCATTATATACAATATTTAAAAAGATATCACAATCGTTTGCAAACTGCTATCGCAATATAGATTACGATACACAAATTGCTATTACAATTCGTTAAATGTTACTATAAAATAACATTATGAACAAAAATATACATAATTAATTATTCCTTGAAAAACTAAAATATAATACATCACAATAGAATTTAGCATACACATATGCTATTTTTTTTATATTGTAAGCGAGGTTTAATAAAGGGCCCTCACCTCTTTCTATTATTAAAAATAAAAGGTTACAAAGGATAGCATGGGGAGAACCGGAACCTAACTAAAAGAAAAGAAAAAGAAAAAGAGCTCGGATTATAGATAAAAATCAAGCCATCTATTTAGAACTATAGTATCATCTGTACTGCACACTAGAGTGTCACGCCATGATATAACCTTGCGCCTAATTTCTTTCAAACAAACATGGGTGATTTTCTTCAAATTCCTCGACTTCCCCTCAAACAACGTGGCACTTCTCTCTTTCCAGACCAGGGGACAATTTTCAAGGCTTGCAGTAATACTTTCGACTATCCATTTTTCCACCTTGTTGCCAAAAAAGTATAGTGTACCACTCTTGCTTGTTGTCTATGCTTGGACAATGATACCCTCCGGCCTCTAAAGTTTTTGGCCAAAGCTCATTTATGAATTGGCATTCAAAAAAAAATAGATGCACGTTCATTTCATTTGTGGTTTTATAGAAGCTACAAAGCGAAAAGTTTAATATACCCATGCGACATAACTTGTCTTGAGATAGGATAGTATTCTATAAAACTCTCCAAATGAAAAAGTTCTGCCTCTGACTTGCTAAATTATCCCAAATCCTGGTGTACCATGGATCATAGCTTTGCGAACTATCATGAGATGGCAGCTTGTAAACAAGCTTGATGGAGTGCTTAGTTGGAGGAGAGCCCCATAAAATGGTGTCAGTATCCGCAAGAATAGGTTTGACAGACTAGATATGTCTCCATAATTCTATGATATTTGGATTGCTATTGTGTGTAAGTGATATATGATCGTTGAAAAAATAATCGGGGACCTTGGCTTGTAGAGGGATACCACTCTGGATTCTTCCATTATAACTTAGCTTTTCACTTAGCACTAGTCCCATCTCGGCCCAAAGAGAATTCCAAAAGGAGCTATTAGAATTGTCTGCAATAGCCAGCTGCATATTGTTTTTGAATCTTTCCCTAGAGTCGAGAATTCCCCTCCATATCAAACCAGAATTTTTCTTCTTTTCTATTTGCCAGAAATCCTTACTGCCTATGTAATATTTATGACACCGTCAAGAACAATTGGAGTTGCTATTGTTTATCAGGGTATTGAGATGATTAGAGAAAGTATCATCATTCCATTTGACTAAGTTAATAACACCAAGACCGCTTACTTCAATGGTTGTTGAATCTTTGATAGAGCAATAGGTTTTTTTTTTTTTAACAGTAAAAGACATATATAAACTCAACCAGAAGCTTTCAACAAGACTGACAGGTAACCGAAACCCAAAAAAAAAAATACAAAACGAGAGCACACAAAAGAAGAACATCGAAATGATCAAAAAGGGGAAACCAAAATACTCGAGCGAGAAGAAAAGGCATAGGACCTCTGACACCAGGCACACAGCTCACCCGATGATCTCCTGCAACCCACCTCCCATCCAACATCGTAATCGAGCTCCAGCAAGGCCACCGCCCGATGACGATGTTGAGTGACAAACGTGCAAAGAAAGAGCAAGCCCATCAGAAGACCCTCCAATATAGAATAAAGAAACGGCCAACATCCCATCAACTGTAAGGCCGACAGCCGGAAAAGAGCAGCAGAATTCTTTAAAGCAAGCTCCAAACAGAAAAAGGACGGAGAAACTAAAACACTCCTGTAATGCCAGATCCTGAAAGCAATAGCCAAACATTTAGAAAACAAAAAGGGGGGGGGGAGACGGTCAAGAAGGAGACTAGTTAGTCAGATCCACCAGTCTCCGGAACGGCAATCAACCAATTCTCGCTCTATAAGTAGACTGAGAGCAGGAGATAGATAATAGATTCACTAGGCGTCCAGAACGAGAACTGACTGCCCCTCTGAAAGGACGGCCACGAAACGCCAAGTAAACATCATCTCTAACCCTCCGAATAACGGATAGGGGATCCATTGGAGTCTCGTCAAATATTGCCTTATTCCGCGCACACCTGATGTGCCAGCAAATCAGACAAGGAATCAAGCGAAAGATTATAGAACGAAGGGATCGACCAGAACTACCTAACCACCAAGCGGACTGTAAATCAAACGACGAGGAGATGGATCCACGGACCCCCACTAAATTACCAAAGCAATTCCAGCAGGATCTGGCACACCAGCCAGCGAAGAGCAAATGATCCACCGATTCTGTTTTCCCGTTGCCGCAGCATCTACAACGGAAAACAAAAGGAATGCCAATCTGTTGAAGGTTCTCATCAACCGAAAGCCCATTATGAAAGGATCGCCACATGAAGAGAGACACTTTTGGAGGGATTCGAACGTCCCAAATGAAAGAAAAAATAGGAAGGACTTGAGATGGGATTCTAGAAGAGCTCCAGGCCTTAAGAATTGAAAACGGACCGCCATCTCATCCGGAGTGGCCGTTATGAGAATCAATGAGCAGTTTGACCGATTGCATATGCTTCCAAGTCTCACTGGCGTAAGATGGAGAACCGGAATAGCCCGAAGCAGCCAGTCTCCGGTACTTAGCATGAAGGAATTTCGCCCATAAGGAGTCGTTAGTCCCAAACCTGTACCACAACTTGCAAGCGAAAGCCGAACAGATGTCCTTCGGATTACGCAATCATAACCCACCCTCACTCTTTGGACGGCAGATAACATCCCAAGATACCCAGTGAACACCCTTCGATCCCCAGAAGAAAGAGGATGCCAAAGATTGGAACGAGCGAAAGAAGGAGGAAGTAGGGGTCATAGCGGCGAAAATATGAGTACCCATAGAGCTCAAAACCGATTGGATAAGCACTAATCTTCCTACTCGAGACAGAAGAGACGCATTCCAACGGATAATCTTTCCCCTAACTTTGTCCGAAAGAGGATCGAAAAGGGCGTTAAGTTTCCTTCCTCTGTAGAGAACAATACCCAAATAAGGAAGAGGAAGGGATGCTGCCCTGAACCCGGTAAAAGATTCGACCCAAGAAACTCTCACCTTGCCCATGTACTTTGCGTGAACGAAACAACTCTTCACCGAGTTGACCAGTTGGCCCGAACACCTCTCGTACAGATGAATGAACCGAATAAGGCGGCGAATAGAGGACCGATTGCCGTTGGAGAAAATGACAATGTCATCCGCGAATGACAGAGAGGAGACAAGCGGACACCCACTCGGAAGTCCAAAATGCTGAATTTGACCAAAAACCGTTAATGTGTGAATGCCACGAATGAAAGCCTCGGCCGCGATAACGAAAAGAGTAGGAGATAGAGGATCGCCTTGATACCTCGACCAGCTTTGAAAAAACCATTGGCCGATCCGTTAATGAGAACAGAATACCAACAGTTGGAAATGAGCCTCCAAACCAAATCGATAAGGGTTTCAGGAAAACCGAAGGCACGAAGAACCTTGATGATGAAAAACCAGGACATACGATCGTAGGCCTTTTCCATATCAAGTTTGAAAATAATGTTAGAACCCCTGACCTTACGGTCAATCTGAGAAACAAGTTCTTGGGCTAAAAAGACATTATCAGTGATCAAACGACCCTTTACAAAACCAGCCTGAGAAGAGGAGATAATGCGGTCAAGGTACGGAGCCAAACGAGTGGCCAGAACCTTAGAAATCACTTTGTTGGCGAAATTACATAGGCTGATCGGTCGGAACTCCGAGCACGCCCGAGGATTATCACACTTAGTAATAAGGATCAAGTAAGTGGATGACCAGCTAATGGGAAGAGCGCCTCCGGAAAAGAAATGCTGAATTGCCAGGCAGAAATTAGATTGGATGATATGCCAGGTACTTCGAAAGAAGGACCCATTGAAACCATCCGGCCCACTGGCACTATCCTTGATGAGAGCAAAGACACAGGCACGAATCTCATCTGACGAAGGCGGGAAAGCTAAAACGTCACTTCCCTCAGAAGGAACTAGCCGAGGAATAAAGGACAGGATGTCCGAAACCGGATCAAACACAGAAGGAGAACCCAGATAAGATTGGAAATGAGAAACTAAAAGCTCTATAACTTCAGACGGAGTCGAAGCCACAGATTGGTCCGTTCTCAAAATCTCACGAATAGAAAGCAAATTAGCTTTCTTGCGGATAGAAGAATGAAAGAATTTGGAATTCGTATCACCTTCGACCACCCACTTGATCCTCGCCTTCTGGCGGAGATTGGAGTTTTCAATGCGGAGTTCCGAAGAGAAAGCCAATAGAGCGGAAGCCCATTTCTCCTTGTTTTCGGCTGAAGGACTCTCGTCGAACATAGATTCGGCAAGAATCAGGGACTCTTCAGTCGCTCGCACACGATCGAAAATGTTCCTGAAAACAAGGGAATTCCACGTCTTAAGGCAGGCCTTAAGACGCTTCAATTTCCTAAAGAAAGCCCCCATGGGAGCAGCCACAATGGGAGCGGACCACGAGTCCTCCACCACCTGTAAAAAACTATGATGGGAACTCCACATACTAAGGAAACAGAAAGAAGAAGGTCCCGACAAGGACCGCGAAGCGCACCGTAAGACTAGAGGCGCATGATCAGAGCAAGACCGATGGAGATGAGAGATAGAAAAAGTAAATGGGAGGTTAAACCAATCAGCAGACCCAAAAATCCTATCCAACCTGGAGAGGATCCGATTCGGGCCTTCCTGATTGTTAGACTAAGTAAAAGCAGAGCCAACGAAAGGAATTTCAGATAACCCGGATCTCACAATGAAAGAGTTGAAATCAGAAACCGAGTGCCGATTGACGGCCATCCCGCCCGATTTTTCTGCCTGGCTAGTGACAACATTGAAATCACCGTCCACCACTGAAAATGAGTAACCTAGGTCAGCAAGTGACATAATGTCATCCCAGAGGGATAATCTCTCTAACCGGTCACACTTGGCGTACACCGCCGAAAGAATGAAAGGTTGCGGAAAAATGGGGGTAAGTGTTACTTAGAGGAAAGATTCCCAATCCATGGCAGCAAGCCTTATCAATCACATTCAATAATTTGTTGGTAGAATAAAGATTCTGGAGTAGAACACTTGCATTGAGATGGTGATAAACCGAACAATAGTTAACCTTCCAGCTTGGGAAAAAAATTTGTTCTGCCAGAGGCTAAGTTTGGAGGTGAGCTTTTCGAAGAATTACAGGCAATGGTGTGTCTTAATTTTGGTGGATACTAAGGAGGCTCCAAGATATATGATTCCTGGCTTTTGGAGCTGAATACCGTAGGTGGCAGTAAGGCTATATTGATGAGATAATTCCAGGCCAGAAATAATTATATAGGACTTCTAAGCATTCATGATCACACTCGATAACAATGAGAAATCATGAAGAGAGCAAAATATATTATCAAATGACTTAATATTTGGCTTTGTGAAGATCATTAACTCATCGAAAAATCAAAGGGAAAACATGGAGGGGTCATTGCATTTGGGTGGTAATTAATTTCTTTCTTGGAGTATCCGTCTTTCAGTAACTAGGTAAGCTTTTCCATCACGATTAAGAACATATAGGAGCTAATTGGATAACCTTGCCGTAGACCTTTGGTGCCCTTGAAGTAGCCATTTATCTACCAATTCACCTGCATTAAAAATTTGGCGGTGGTGAGACAGAGATCAATCCAAGTGATAAATTTCATGGGAAACCCATTTTATTTTTAGAGCATATTAGAGTCATAAGCCTTCTCGATATCAATCTTCATGCAACATCTTTGGCTTAGATGAGTGCTTACATACCACTTAGTATAGAGTGAAATGAAATATTCTTGATTTATTGAATGAGAAGCTCTATACACGAGATAATGATTCGGTTATAATGTTATTTTATTTATAATGTTTACACAACGATGTTAACTGAAATAAAATACAAATAGGCTGTAGGTTGGACCAAGATAAGCTGAATCCAATATGAGATGTTGACTTGGTATACATGAGTTATATGCTGTATTCGATGGCTAGTTTTGTATTACTTGCTTCCTCCATTACCCCCCTAAACCCAAATGAGGGTTAGGGTTTGTGAGAAAATCCCAAAGTTTCCGTCGAATTCGTCAGATTGAAAAATTGATGCCCCAAACTGATAAATCTTCATTTTGATGAGGTTTTATTAGCTTCTCTTCTCTAGAGAGCCTTCATTCACTTTTTGTTACTTGCAATCCGAAATTGCTATCCATCTCAACGATATTGGTTGTCCTGATGTAGTTTGATCTTCACGATGATTCCTTGATTCTCTCTACTGTTGGATAGTGTTTGGAAAGTAGTTTAAGGCTTTCGATCTTAGATTGAAGCTTGCTTTATCGACAACCAACTCATGCTTGAATGTGGTAAATATTTTCTTTTACAATGCCTTTGTAAGAACATTTGCTCTTTGGTAAGTTGATGGTATATGATTAACTTTCAGTTTTCCTTTTATAACTTGCTGTCGTACAAAGTATAGATCTAGTTCCATATGCTTTGTTCTTGAATGCAATACTGGATTTACTATAAGTGAAATTGTACAGAGATTGTCACACCAATGGTTGCTGCTGTTAGTCTTAATCTGTAATTCACTTAGTAGAGATTCTATTCACATAATTTCAGCTGTTGTGCTAGCAAAACTTCTGTATTTGGCTTCTGTACTTGATCTAGAAATTGTTGGTTGATTCTTTGCATACCATGATATTGGGTTTCTCCCTAGAAAAATGCAACAACTAGTTGTTGATTTTTTGTCATCATAGTCAGTTGCCCGGTCTGCATCAGCGTAGTCATTGATGTTTAATGATTTTCTTACTTATAGAACTAAACCTTGATTTACTGTTCCTTTGAGACATCTTAATATTCTCTTAACCGTCGTCCAGTGTTCATCTAGTGGCCTTTGCATGGATTGGCTTACTTTATACACACTAAATGATATGTCTGGTATGGTTATTGTAGCATATTACAATGCTTCCACTATGCTTCTGTACTGCTTGCCATTTTCTATTAGCTCTTCTTTATTCTTTGATAAGTGTATACTGCTTGTCATTGGTTTAGGAAAAGAATTAGCCTTTTCCATTTTTGGTGTCGCTAGTATTTCTGAGATGTATTTTTCCCGATTAAGATGCATTTCAATATATGATGTCTTCTTGACTTCTATACCAAGGATGTAGTTTAGATCCCCCAAGTCTTTAACTGAAAATTCTTTGTTCAAATGTTGTGTGATTCTACTGATTTCCAGCTCACTGTTACCTGTAATTATAATATCATCAACATAAATTAGTATGTAAGTAACTAGGGCTGGGTATTTTTCCGTCAAATTCCTTCCGACTATTTTCGAAATTTCCGTTTTTTCGCTTTGTTCCGAAAAAATAATTTCGGAAGGAATTCTTTACGGTTAATAACGGAAAAGGACGGAAATTTTTCACAATTTCCACAGTATTCCTTTCCTTCCGAAATAACATTTAATTGGGTCGCACCCACAAGCCCAATATCTTTCCTGTAGGTAAATCCGTAAATGCACTCACATCCACCACTACAGACCGAAATTCCCAAAAAGAAAAACTCTAACCCTAATTCGACATTTCTTCCTTCAACAAAAGAACACGAACCCTAATTTTGTCGCTTGCAGTCAATCCACTCTACAGGTACATAACCAATTCAATTTCAGTTCTTTTGATTTTTTTTATTTCGTTTGTATCCAGACTTGTTAACATGTAAAATCTTCAGGTTAATGGTGATTTTGTATGTTCTTTCGCTTAATTTTGCTGCCAACCCTCATTTCTTTTCAAGAATAGTTCCTTAATGATCCATGGGTTAATTTTGTGATTTTCACTTTTCAAGTTTCAAGTTTAGATTGTGGGAATGTGAAGGGATTTACAAGTTTTGATTTTTGAACGATGGTTGTTACTGGAAAAAGCAAGATTCTTTTATTTTCTATTTCGTAAGGTGCAAGTGGTTGAGTGTATTGTTTTTAAAATTTTAAATTTGTTTGATCATCATTCTCGTCTACCAAATTACTTGCAAGTAACATGAATGTTAAAATTCAAGTCAATGGAAGTTAATCCATCTATCTATTGTATTTATGCACGCAAATTTGCGCAGATGAATAAACTGGAAAATGGTTCGCGCATGTTGAATCTGTTAATTTCCTTATGTGTCTGGATATAACTGTTACAAAATTAGCATCTTTTTACAAATGCAATGCACATATCCTACACTGATTTTGTCCAAAGTCGATTATTTATCTATTTTTTCATTGTTTTTTTAGGAATTCATTATTTGGCGATATATCATACTGATTTTAAGTTGAGCTGCAGTTTTCAGCATCATGATTAGGTACCACATTATATCTGTATTACCCACACTAAAACTGTAATCAACTGAAACATCACATTTAAATTTCCAAAAAAAAAACAATATCTACCAAATAAAAAGTGGAAGTTAAATTGATTTATAAAATACTCTTTATTTCATTCACTAGAATAATGGTATGGTTGTTTTTTCATTGAAAATGATTTCTGGAACTTAAATCAGACATTTAATGATTTCAAGCTTTAGATGCGAGGAACTCTTGAGTAACTAATGGTTTAAAAGATCCAATCGGATCTAATCGTGAATTTTAAATATAAATTTTGATTTTTGCGTTCAAAGATCTACTTCCATTTCTCTTCAATGTATGATAAAATAGCCTCCCTTTTGTCAGTGTCCTCTTGCCTAAAACTCATCTGCCACCATGTGCGTTTGATGTGTGCATGCATGTCTACCTTACTTTATACCTGATGGCTTGTATCTTCATGCGTAAGCATTGTCCATATATATATATATATATATATATAACTAATACGCTGAAGCTTCTCTAATTTTAGTTATAAATTTATGTACTAGACTTGTACCTGGGCACTTAAGTAATGCAGCTTATATACCTAGTTGTTACTTCGATAAATATATATTTATATATTTTTGTATAAGATATAAATATAATAGTAATTTAAAGATTTATTATGTTCTAAAGTGAATTTAGAAAGAGCAGTAGACAAGGCAATTATGAAGTATTTAACGTGTAAATCTGCACATTGATTTGGATGTACAGGAGTCTACATCCGCTTTTGCTACCCGTCATGCCTAGACCATTGAAATTGTTATGTGTGTATATATTTGTGTTTATTCGTATGCCTTGATCTCTGTTATTTTGTTTTTCCTTGTTATTCTTCTTTTGAGGAACTAATTTAGGATGGTAATCTTCCGCGTATCCCTTTAGCGCTGCATCTAATTTTATCATTGATTTTGCACTCTAATATTTTTAAGTTGTGCATGTATATCTTCTAACATCTTCTATTTTCATATAGGTTTCTTATGGACTCTAGTGGATCAAGTGCGGCGAATGAATTAGGACAAACACAATCCGATTCACAAAGTCAGACCGAGATTCATCATTGAAAACCTTTAAGGCAACCTAAGTCGATAGTATGAAATCACATGACAAAGATTGTTAGAAAGAAAGACGATGGAGAAATGGAGACGATTGCACTATGCAAGTATTGCAAAATGGAGTGTTCAGTTGAGTTGAAGCAAGGGACAACTGGTTTACGGTATCATCATTTCTATTTATGTCCAGAATCTCCTATATATAAGAAAAAAGACATAGACAAGGTTCAACCTCAAGATGGATTGTGTGGAGCTTTGGTTCCACATTCTTTTAATCAAAATAGATGTATGTTAGCACTGGCTAAATTCATTGTTAAGAATGAGATATCATTTAGGATGGTAGAAAGCGAAGGGTTTAGAGAATTATTTACTGAACTTCAACCCAGATTCGTTATACCTGATAGGAGGAAATGTGCCTTGGCTATTTGGGATTTATTTACAATAGAAAAGACAAAATTAAGAAGTGTGATAGGAGATCAAAGGGATAGTATTACCACCGATACATGGACTTCAGTTCGAAATATTAATTACTGCACACTTTATGGATAACGACTGGAAATTACACAAAAGAATTATAGCTTTTACAAAAATCAATAGTCGTAAAGGTGATGAAATTGGAAAAGTATTAGAGAATTTCTTGAATGAATGAGGAATAGATAAAAATTTTACCATCACCATTGACAATGCTAGTGCTAATGGTACTGCAATTGGTTATATAAAAGGGAAGATTAGAATATTCTAATTCTTTGTTGCTTAATGGGAAATATTTACATTTGAGATGTGTTTGTCATGTCTTAAACTTGATAATTAAGGATGGACTTAAGTTTTATTGTGAAGCCGTCGAAGGCATTAGAAATTTAGTCAAGTACATATACTCATCTCCTTTTAGATTAGACAAATTTAGATATTACTCCAACTTGATGAAAAAAGATAAAATGGCTATCGTTCCACTTGATTCTCCCACAACATGGAATGCAACATTTAAAATGCTTGATGTTGCTAACAAGTTTAGAAAAGTGTTTGATAGGATGTGTATAGAAGATGAATCAGTTAAAGCTTACTTAATGAGATGGTCAAAGATAAGAAGAAAAATTTAGTAAAAAGAACAGGACCTTCGAAAAAAGAGGATTGGGAAAGGGGTCGTATTTTAATTGAGTTTTTGAATGGATTTTATGAAACTACAATGAAATTTAGTGTAAGTAAGAATGTCACTTCATTAATTTTTGATGAGGTTATATTGCTTCAAGATGCGATTGAACAAGCTAGTGATAATATTCATGATTCTAATTTGCAAAGCGTGGCAAAATTGATGAAGGTTAAGTTAGACAAATATTGGGGCAACATCGAAGTAATTAATAAAGTTATTTTCATAGCGCATATTTTGGATCAAAGGTATAAATTCCAATCTTTGAAGCTCAGTTTTCTTTATATAGGTTGGAGTGATGGTAAAATAAATGAGTTTCTCAATGTTATAAAACATGCTTTAAATGAGATATACGATGAATATAGGAAGAGCATGAACATACCCATAATTGGATCTAATTTGGTCGTAAGAATTGAAGAGGCCATTGAACAAATTTATGATAACGTTAGAAGTAAAAAGTTAAAAAGACTTCAACAAACAAGAAGAGAAGAACAATCGCTTGAGATAACTAATGAGGTTGATCGATATTTAAATGATCCATTTGAAAATCTTATGAGTAGAGATTTTAATTTGTTAGATTGGTGGAAAGGCAACCAAACAAAATATTCAATACTTTCCAAAATAGCTAAAGATATTCTAGCAATTCCTTGTTCAACCGTTACTAGCGAAAGCGCATTTAGTCTTGGTCAAAGAGTCATTAATCCTTATAAGGCTTCATTGGCTCCTAGAATGGTTGAAGAATTAGTATGTCTTAGTGATTGTTTGAAAGCGGAGAACTTTAATTTTCATCAAGTGCAAGTTGAAGAAGACATTGAATTATTTATGGATACAGAGGCGATATGGGAAGGAAAATAATTTTCAGTTGGTATTGATATGTTAATAGCTAGAATCTGTTAACATGATTCAACTATGTGAAGAAAACCCTTGCTTGAGTTTTTAATTTCTATCACAATTTACATTATTGTGTATGAGTAAGATGACAAAGTGCATTATAAGTAGTTTCTAGTAGTCTGTTGTGATGGCCCCGAATTTTGGATATTTGAAATTAGAATACTTAATTGATTTTAAATATTTGAATATTAGTTTAAACTTGAATTTTAATAATCCGAATGAATTTGGCAGTAAAATTTTTGAATTTAATAATATAGAGTTGGGTAAAAATTTGAATCTTTAGTTTTAAGCTGATTAAAAATATTTTCAAGGCTTGGAAAATTTATATTGATAATACTAAAGATAATAGAAGCTTCAGAATTAAATTTGAAAATGATTTGTTCAGTTTTGAATTTTATCGTTTAAATCGATATTTAAAAATAGCCTTCCGAGGCACAGTCTTGGAATTTGATGAAACCAGTTCCGTTGGATCCGTAATATTGTTTTATTATCGAATTTCAATTTCCGTATCATTCAGAGTTATCCTGTGATCGTACGGTAAGAAAACGCGCTGAAATTTATATCGAAATTTAATTTAATAGCTGGGTTCAAAATGCTATCTTCTCCATACGATCGAATTTGGACCAAAAACCTTTTTCGTTGCGATCGAAATGGGTGTATAACATTATAAACGCCTGACGACACGCCTCGATTGGAGATCGAGATTGTTAGTTGCATTTATCGAGACGATTGGATTTGAATTTGAGTTTGTATTTAAATTAAATATATATATGGATTTAATAATCTTTTCACAAGGCAAATGATACGTATATGCCTTTTCAAACAAGTGTTCCCTTTTCTCTCTGTAAATCCACACGCGTGGAAGAAAAGTTAAAAATTATCTCCTTCAAAAATAAGAAAAAAAGGGGGAACGAGACCGCTTCACTCATAGGAATTTCAAATTAAAATGGTGGTCGAGCTTCTCTTTATTATAAAAAAATCTAAGCCGATCCCATCAATTTCTCCTTCGAAATCATCCATGGCCGCGGTTTCAAAATCAGAAGGAAAAGAGAAAAATCAATCTCGTTCGAATCAAAAATGGCCGAGACAAATACCATAAACTAATCTCGCTTTCCTCTGTTCTTTCGAATCAAAGCAAAATCAAAAAAAAAAAGCTGCATTCGAATCGAGTGTTGAATTTGGGAAGTCGTGAGTTTCCCTCGGCTTGCCTGAAATTACAAAGCAAGGATTCGCGATTCTGGGGAGGCACGTGCATCAGTGCCGGCTCGGCCTGGAGAGGGGTTATTCAAGTGGAGCAGTGTCGTGATGGTCGACCTTGTCGAGGCGGCAGAAGCTCGATGGTAGAGCCACGCCTAGCAATGTGATTAGGATCTTTGGATGTTGTGAAGTTATGAGCGAGCAAGGCAAAGTCGAAGCTTGGGTTTTGAAGGTGCGGTGGCGGCTCGTTCGAGAAGATGGTGGTGGCATAGTCGACCCTAACTTCGGTTACCTGAGCGTGTGTGTGCGTGTCACGGATGGGCGAAAGATTTAGGTAACTTCTTCGATAAATAATTTTTGTGATTTAATACTCTTGTATATAATTAAGTAACAAAGAAAATGTTTAGGTAAATAGAAAAAATCAGTTTAGGTACCGAGATAATATTTAGGTAAACATAAGAGGAATAAATATATATATATATATAAGATTAAGAAAAATATAAAAGGAATTAGTTTAAAATTTAATGATTACTTTAAAATAAATCATCGGTTAACTAAATTTATTAAATGAAAATTGATTATTCCTTTCGTTCAAGTATTAATAAAACTTTATAATGTTGTTACAAGGTCTTAGATCGTGGAAAAAACAAGTCGAATTGGAAATGGGTTGCATGTGTAAGCAAAAGATGAGATCTTCTCGCTCAATTAGAATCTCCAATTAATTTTAAATATTTAAATTTAAAATTGATTAATTGTGTGCTTGGATGATTGATTTATTATCAATTATATTAGTTTAGACCCTATGCGTCGCATAATAGTGGATGATATTATATTAAATCCATATACCACGATATTCCACCTTGAAGTGGAATTGGTATTATATATGTATTTGGAGTGATTGATTTCCCATATTATATAGCGGATGAGACCCTATGCGCCACATAATAGCGGATGATATTTTATAAATCACATGTACCATGATATTCCACCTCGAAGTTGAATTGGTATTTAATTGTTGTGCTAACATCCGTGGATGTAGGGAAACAGGTTGGAGGGATCCAACTGGATTCCTCAAATATTTGAATTTGTTTCATATGCTGTGTGTTGTTTTAATTGTAATATGTGTGTGATTATATTGTGATTGAGATCGCCGAAGGCTAAAATTTAGCCGAATATTTCTTTGGTATCGTAGGGTACCAGAAATAAATAAAATTAGATTTTTAAATTTAAATAGAAAATCTATAGTGAGATCCTATTGAATTAAATTCCAAAATATGGTGAAAAGTTTAATAAATGGATTTCAAGTAATAATATTCAAAATGTAAGGAATTTATTTTAAAAATACGGTTTTTAAATAATTTGGAAGAGATAAAGGAATTTATTTTAAAAAATGAATTCGGAAATTGATTTGGTGTTAAAAGAATAAATCTTTGGAAAATCCATATGAAAACTGATTTGGTGTTTGAATCAAAATCGATTTGATATTGAAATCAATTTAGAAATCAATTTGGAATTTGATTTGGTGTTTAAAATAAAATTTGAAACCAATTTGGAAATTGATTTGGTGTTTGGAAATAAATTTTTGAAATCAATTTGGCAATCGTATATCAGTAGATATTTGGAAAATTTAAAATTCACAATGAGAATTTTATAAAGGGAATACTGCTTTAAAAATAAATGTTGGTTTATTTTTAAAAGGTATGAAAAGAAATTTACAGATTTGGAATGTAAATTAAAATATATCGAGAAGATTTATTAATTGATATAAATGGAAAGAGAATTTTTTTCCCTGGAAAGCCGAGTATATTTTTAAAATAGCTTTTGAAATAAAATTAAAAGTTCTAGGTTTGGTTTTAAAAGAATATTGTTGGAGAAATTATTTTTGGGAATTGTTTTTAAATCTTTAAAGTAAAGATTTATCTAATTAAGTATAGAAGGGATTATTTTAAAGATTAAATTGATATTTGATTTAGAAAATACTTATTTAAATATTTATACTCTATCTACTAATTTTATTTTAAAATTAATTTGCATTTGAAGTCTTATATTTGTGATAAGTAGTGTAATATTTTCATAATTAATATTTAAGTAAAGGTAGTTTTATTTTAAATGTCTTCCAGAATATTTTAGATAAGTGATTTTGAATTATTTTAAAGTATTTGAACTCGGTAGATTTTCAATGGAAATGAATAAATATTTGAAAATATATTCCGTGTAAGGAAAATGATTTGAAATTTGTTTTCAAAGGATTGAAATGTAGAAATTGATTTGAAATTTACTTTTGAATGGTTGAATTGTTAAAATTATATCTTGCGAAGATATTTTTGAAATATAAATAATTGGGGGAAAAATTATTTAAATCTTGGTGATTATTGTGAATGTTGATTCATAGTTAAATAACCAACTATCAACATTGGCCTTTTAATGGCATTTGAATTTCGATGCGACCGGGGGTCGGATTCCATGTGGATATTCAAAATCCACATCGAACCTTTGTTATTGTGATGGATCTTTTATTTAAAAGATCAAAGTGGAAATTTGTTGTGATTTGTTGAAATCTGAATGTAACACTTATTTTTTTAAATAAGCGCTCGTTATTCGGATTAGCCTGGAGAGGACTTTGTGTCATAAAACCCATTCTGAATAATGATACGATGAAATGAGATTGCATTTGAAGATGGTGTTGAAGACCGCGTATTTTCGAAAGCGAAAGGATTACCTGTCGAATGTCTCTGCACCGGGTTGCTCCGGTATAGAGATTTTATCATCCTTTGTGATGGGGATTCCGGACGTGATTAGTGAATATCCGGGTTTGCAAGGGCTTCTTTTGAAGTGCCTTCGGTTTCGTTTGATCTCGGAACAGACTTGTATGGATGTGTGTCTGATGTTACACTTTGAGATGTAAAGCTGGTTTCTATCAAATACATTTCTGTTGGTAGCGGAGAATTTATTCTCTTAGCTTAACACCCTTCTCTGAGACGTACGAGCTTAGAGGTTATGTTGTTGAGGTTACTAATGATACATTCCCAAATTGGTAACGTGGCTTATGAAATGCTACTGATCATTTGTTGATCGAAGCATGACTTTGTGAAAAGTGTAGCTTTGTGGACGAGACTTCGTCGGACCTCACACCTCGGAAATGGTCGAAACAGGAAGAATGCAGTAAGGTTATGAGGGTCGCGCCCTTTAGGGTACGTCATTTCATTTTGGAAAAGGGTGGTATCATGGTATGGAGCCCAAATATTTAACCTATGTGGTTGCTGCAAATTTATTATACTTTGTGGTTGAGGATCCTCGGATAACGGTCACAAATGACCGGGGGATGACATATTCGTGTAGTAGTTACCTAGTTACAGAGGTAACCCGACCTTGTGTTGGCGGGGAACTGATTAAGCTCTCGGGGCGTCCCTCTAGAGGCATACCCATGTGGCAGTAGGAAGTTCCTTAGCCTAACCATTTGTTGGAAATCCAATCTCCAATACGCGCCTTGTACGGTTTTAGTTGTATAACCTGCCATTTACTTATGGTGGTCACCACTGTTTAGATGGTAGCTATAGTAGACACAGTTCGAAATGTCTATGCTGGCTAAGATTAATATTATACTATCGAAATGTTTTCTACACTATGAACTAGCAACAATATCAAAATGATTTTGCGTATCAAGCATGTTTGACTAACATAAGGAGAAATCTCCTCCAATTCTGCGTTTGCATTGTGTGTATAGCGGGAGACCTTATGGTAGTTTCATTTTCCAAAAGCATAGTGGATTTCTTTTTATTTTCTTTGTGAAAATAACTGTATTTAAGATCTTACACCAGTCCCACGACCGACCAGGAGTTTATTGTTCCTTTCTAAATTCTGGTTACCCCCCAATTTCCATACGGGCAGCCTAGAGTCAGGTTATCAGTTATTCTGGAGCGAAGTCAGAAAAGAGATGCTGTGGAGATCAGGAGCAAGCTGGATGGCGAAGCGTATCACTTATACTATGTAGTGTCCGTTGCGTTTGGGTTAGTGCACGTCAAAATTTCTTGTACACAAGTTATTATAATTGTCGGCTTTGTGTTGTTGTCGTACACTCTGATGATGTATGTATAAACCGATGTAGTTCTTTGTTTTAAAGATTATTCATTTATCTATTGTATATTGTTCTGCTGCGTTATGTGAGATTCTATCATTGTTCTGTTTCTTCTTCTATCTTCTTCTTCTTTAACCCTAACGGTTCAGTTTCTCGGCATTCGACTGTGCGGCATTTGATACAGTGGACGTATCGATGTTGACTTTCGGGCGTCGAAAAATTGAGTCGTTACATCTTCTGTGAAATATCAAAAATAGAATATAATGTGTATATAGATTAGCACCGAATAGAAATTAACACAGATTTAATATTATCAAGTGGTTTGTCAAAAAATCATCTTGAAAAGCTGAACCTAATTTATGATACTTAACTGATCTTTACAAAATTAATGCTAGGATGTAAATACTAATTAATATTTTGTATAGGGACTTCTTCTTTATCCTTGGGAGCATCGTCATCATCACAACAAAATGATGTAGAATGAAGATTGCTTTCATTTATTATATCCCATTTATGCCAAATAAGGTAATATAATTTGTCATGCTTTCATTCACTGTTTGGCCATCGGGTCAATATTTTGTTTCTATCATATAAACTGGACTCGGTATCTTTATTTTGCAAGTTAAAGTAAATAACCTTTACATCAACCTATTCCTTCACAAATTGACTACAATCTCTACTCTTACAACAAGTCGAAATATTCCTAATAATATTCATATTCATATTTTTGTGTTCTCTTTGGAATGTGTTCAGAACATTTTAATTTTAAGTACCATTAAAGAATAATTGTAACACATTTCAATTCAATTGAACAACTGAATAGAGTTTAACAAAATAAGTCACTTTATTTGGATCATTTTAACCACTCTTTACTAGTAGGATCAAGAGCATTCTTTGTAGTATACTCGATCAGAGAAGTTAAAATTTTCATTAATTTAAACTATATATAAAATCTACCAAATAGGAGTTAATTACACTACTCATCCAACTAATTAATACAAAACACAAATACAAATTTGCCTTGTTACATAAAAATGACACCATTACTGGAATGTTTGGTTATATATTTTTCAATGTGGTTGTAGCTTAAGTGCTTGAGCCTAACAACTAAATTGGTTTGAATGATGAACTGAACAGATACTAAAAGATGCTGGATTTCATGAGGTTATAGCTGAAGATCAAACCAAATAGGTTATATTTAACTCCTTTATGTCTCCGTGTTACAATATAATTGTAATTTAGTTTGCATTGCTAATCTCCTTGACTATTGTTTTAGTTTTTGGAAGTCTTGATTATCAATACCAGTATTGGTTGTCGGAGCATCAAGCAACTAGGATATGTCTGCTGTATCTGTTTCATTAAGAAGCTCCAAAATAGAGAATGACTTATTACATGTGGTTCTATATTTATTTTTCTATTAGTTATGATTGTTTACAGTAAATGGTCTGTATTGGACTGTAGGTCATATCTTAATATTTAACAACAGTATTCTATATTTGACTTTTTCATGAATGTTACCTTAATATGAATTTTCTTTACATCTAAAGTTTGTAGCAGCAGTAACACTGCATATTCAGAAGTAGCAGCAGTAATCTGCACGTAGTCTGTCTGTTATATTAGTATGAATTTATGATTACCCTATTTAGTTTCCATTAACTTTGATTTCAAACATTTTGGCCCTGAAAATATATATTTCAAGAGTTGTCAAATCCTACTCATTTCCACAACCATCCTTCAATAGCCTGCATGATATTCATTGTCAGTTCTCATTACCGGAAAAAGTGGAATTTCCATCTTCCTTCCCGCTTTTTCCAATTCCCATGATTACCGATTATAGGAATTCCAGAGTCCATGAAACGGAAACTGAAAAAAATCATCTTTCCATCAATGCTCTGAAGAAACGGAAAAATCCCCGGTTGGTACGAAAATTTTCCAAACCCACCCCTATAAGTAACAATTATTGGAAGTCTTAGTAAAAAGAGAGTTATCAGATTTTGTTGAGCTGTAGCCAAGCTTGGCTAGTGTTGACTGCAGCTTGTCAAACCATACTTTGATGCTTGTTTGATTCCATAGATTGCTTTATTCAGTTTGCACACTAATCCCTCATTGCCTTTTTGTTTGAATCCAAGTGGTTTCTCCATATAGGCCTCCTTCTACAAAATACCATTCAAAAATGCATTATTTACATCTAATTGTTTAATGGTCCAATCCTTATGCAAGGCAATAGTTAGGATAATTCAAATAGCGGAGGGTTTCACAAATGGTGAAAAAGTTTTAATAAAATCAAAGCCACTTTGTTGCGAATATCCTTTTGCTACTAATCTACCATTGTACTTAAGAATTGAACCATCATGATTTTTATTTAACCTGTATGTCCATATGTACCATATAATATTTTTTGTGTTTTGGTGATGGGATAAGATCCCAAGTTTTGTTTCTTGCTAATGCATCATATTCTTCTTTCATGACTTCGTTTCACTTTTCATGTTGCAGTGCCTGATGATAAGTGCTGAGTTCCTCATTTTCCAGCTCAACACTGTATGCTTTGGTTTAAATATGCTACCTGTTGATCTTCCTATCATATGGTGACTAGTGTTTGTAGAAGCAGAATGCCGAGTTCTGTTGATCACCGCGGTCTCTTGTTGAGTATTGGGTGATTGATAATCGTCCAATATTTGATAGTGATCTGATTAACCAATGTTGCTTTGTTATGGTGCATGACTTGAACTTTCTGATGCTTTATCCTGTCCATAACCTGGCTCATTGCTGAGCATTGTGTGTTGTGGATTAGTATTACCTTTCTTTTAAGCAATTTGACCTTCATCTAGCATGATTACTTCTGGTATTGGAGGTATTGAATACTTTGGGTTGTATAACTTTTGAGTTGTTTTGATTTCTGATTTGCTGAATGGAAATTCAAGTTCATTGAATACCACATGTCATAATATGTACATTCTACCATTGCTGTCAAGACACTTATAACCATTTTGGTTGGTTCCATATCCTAAATATACAAGGTGCTGATCTAGATTCTAACTTGTGTGTCCAGTATGGCCTTAAATAAGGGAAACATAGGCATCTAAACACTTTATTATTTTATAATCTGAGTTAATCTTTGTCAATAATTCCATTGGATTTTTGAATTTTAGCACTTTAGTTGGTAATCCGTTGATGAGGTATACAACTGTTGAGAAAGCATCAATCTAGAATTTCAATGGTAGAGATGCTTGTGCAAGAAGAGTTAGTCCAATCTCTACAATAAGCTTGTGTTTCATATCAATGAGACCATTTTGTTCAGAAGTAAGTTGACATGTTGTCCTCTGACTTGTTCCTTTCTTTTAAAAATATTCTTTGAGTGGCAAAAACTCTTACACCATAAGTCTGCATAATTTTTACCTAGCAATTTGTTTGCTTTTCAGCATTTTCTATGAACTGCATCATTGCATTACAAGTCTCAGATTATGATTTTAAAAATAAATAAATCCATACATATCTAGAGAATTCATCAATAAATGCAATATAATGTTTGTAACCATAATCAATTGATATTGGGGCTGGTCCCCATAAATCTGTAGCAATAAGTTCTAATGGTTTATCATATTTTGTTTCAAAATCTAGAAATGCAAGTTTGTGATTTTTGCCCATTTGGCAATACATGCAGGTATAAGATGCAGGGATACTATCAACAAGAATATTATTGTCTCTACTCAAAACAAGTTTTACAATCTTCATACTAGGGTGTCCCAGTTTAAAATGCCCAACATCATACTTCTTATAATTTTCAACTGGTTTCGTTTTAGACATATTACACCAGTTTTCCTTACTTCCAGAGTTTCTTGATTTTGCGACATCAAATTTGTATAATCTCCTACATTCTCTACCCTGCAAAAGAATTTCCTTTGTTAGTGCATCTTTTACTAAATATGGCTTTGAATGAAATTCAAAATATACATTATTATCCTTTGAAAATTGTGAGACACTCATTAAATTTTTCTAATTAAAGGAACTCTAAATAAATTATTAAGGTAGAGTTGCCTTGCACCTTTAATACTTGCATTTCCAGTGTTTGTGATGTGAATTGACTTACCATTATCTATATATATATATTTTTACCTTTGTACTCCTTGTTGCCAAGATTTAAATTGCTAAGATTGTTGGTTACATGGTTGGTTGCCCCAGAGTCTGGATACCACCAGTCATTTTGTATATCTTTTTTTGGTTATGTCAATGCCTGCATTTTCTAAGTGACCCTTGCTTTCTTATTGCTTGTTCACCATGTTTGCACTTGGATTATGCATTCTTGAATTGTTAACATTCGGTTGCGAAGATGTATAGTTAGCATCAAACCTGAAATAGCATCTGCTTGCTGTATGACCATACTTTTCACAAATTTGACATATTGGTCTGTTATTATTGCTATTATTACTCCATCTACCACATCTTCCCCTATATTTGTAAGTCTATGCACTTCTTTAACCGGTGCTTGACTGATTTCTATTGCTATAATTTTTTTCTTGTAAGAAATTAATGGCGAAATAGTGGGTATTACCTAACTGATGAAAAAGTGCAGCCAAAATGTAGTTGAGTGATGATAGATCTCTAACAACTAAGTTCTTCGCGAGCCACTTCAGGTGAGATGATCTGAATCTTAATAATTTCTGATGATGCTGATGCAGTCGGAGAGGTGCTGCATGGTGAGATTATTTTGATACACCTTTTCATGGTAAGGCATAGTACTCAAGTGATGAATGAGTGAATTTCTTATAGGATTTTATACGCAGTTATCAAACTATGTTATTGATATCTCAAGTGATGAATCTTCTCTAATGAGATCAAATTGTGCAGCTTGATTCTCAAATAATGACAGTTGTCTGATGAGAATTATGGTATGACACTTGTTGTTAAGCAATAAGGCTCTGGTACCATATAAAAGAAATGAAAATATTCTTAATTTACTGAATGAGAAGCTTTGTACAAGAGATAGTGATTCAGTTATAATGATCTTATTAGGAAATGAAGTAAAACCATATCAGATCAGTTCTTTTAGTTATGCAATGAGAATATGGGTCTCAGCCCATTTGTATAATATTCGGCTAAACATGTAATAAAACTGTATATATATGATACAGTAGATATCTGTATCAAATATAATTCATTCATTCAATAAAAACATAGAATTTCATTTCATCATTCATTCTCATTTCTGCATTCAATATCAATTCAATCAGAAATATATAACAGATCATAATCTTCACCAAATTCTTACATGGTATCAAAGCAAAACAAGCCTAACGGTAGCTTTATCAGAAAAGATATCATCATTTGAAAGCTTTAACCCATCAGGTGAAATCTCATCATTTGGGTTAGTTGTAGAATTTGCTGTTCTTATTTGAAAAACAGGTACTATACCAAGAAATCAGACAGATTTCTGATCGCAACAAGTTTTTCATCAAAAGACTGAAGCAAAATCATAACAAGAAGATTCATAAAATCAGAAAACCAATTCAAGAAAACAGTCAAAGACAAAAGGAAGTAATTGCTTAGCCAAGAATCATCAAAACAGGTTCATCACTTGAATCTTGGCTGCAATTAACCTATTTTTGCCATAGTTAGAGTAATCTTGAATTGGTAACCTCTCTAAATCTTCAGGCTAGAGCATCTGCTCAGAATTCTGTAATCATGGCTGAAGGAGATAATGCTTCAGCTACATCAGATAATACTAATAACCCACTACAACAAACTTTTACTAATGCAATAGAGAAACTAATCAAAACTATTATCAGTCCTCAAAGCCAGCTAATCACTGTGCATCTTGAAGAGGACAACTATCTCTTGTGGAAATTAAAGTTGAAACAGCAATGCAAGGATACAGGCTAGAAGGTTTTATTCTTGGATCAATTCCAATTCCTCCAAGATTCATCACTGATTCACAAAAAAAAAGATTAGCAATGAGGAATACACAAAATTCTACATGCAAGATATACTAATAAGTTCTTGAGTCTTATCTTCAATTGATACAAAATTACTGTCACAAGTTATAGGTTGCAAGTCAGCAAATGATATATGGATTACTGTTGAAAGAATATTCAATACTCAGTCTACTGCTAAGGTTATGCACTATAAATGACAATTGCAAAATATTACTAAAGGGAATCAACCAATGAGAGATTATTTGTCACAAGTCAATAATATCTGCAATATGTTAGAAGTAGCAGGACACAAAGTGTCTGAAACAGAGCAAGTAATGAGCATCTTAAATGGACTCAGTGAAGAATATGAAACAGTTGTTGTAGTTGTGTCATCTCAACCAAGTCTACCATATGTACAGTTTGTTCATGCCACACTTCTTGCACATGAGGCAAGAATAGATCACAAGAAATCTCAAGATACAGATATGTCAGTCAATTATTTCTTTACCTCAAGAAACAAAGGACAGAATCAAAATAATCGACGTCAAACACATCAAAGAGGAAGAAGTTCAAACAGATCTAGAGGGAGAGGCAGGTGGAACAACAACAACAACAGCACACCTAAGTGTCAAATTTATGAAAAAGTTGGTCACACAGCAATGAAGTGCTATTTCAGATTCAATGCTAATTATGTGCCAAACCAGAATCAAAACAATCAAGGAAATGGAAAAGCCAGTGCCAACATGGTTCAAATACAATCTGACAACAATAGCAGTGGTGAAGTCAATCAAAGCACTACAACAACATCAGAACATATACATGATGAAAGCTGGTACCTAGATTCAGGAGCAACATTCATATAACAAATAATCTTGACAACTTAAATCTTGGCAACAAGGAATATACAGGTAAACAGTCAATATGCATGGGGAATGGTGAGTTAGTCAATATAACTCATACTGGCAAAACTAGTATTGATAGCAAAAGACAATTATATTTGAATAACTTATGGAGAGTCCCCAAAATAAAGAAAAATCTTACGAGTGTGTCACAGTTTGCAAAAGATAATAATGTGTATTTTGAATTTTATCCAGATTATTGCTTAGTCAAAGACATGCTGACTAATGAAAATCTCTTGCAGGGTAAAGCAGTGAAGGGATTATACAGATTCAAACTTAAAAACAGTAGCAAACTTGAGAGAAATCAGAAGTGTTGTATTTAGGTGAAATTGGTCAGTCAGAAGAGAATAGAATTGTGTTTGATTTGTGGCACTATAAACTTGGTCACCCAAACACAAATGTTGTGAAACAAGTACTTGAGAAAAATAAAATCATGTTTGATGATATTTCTTTACCATATGTGTGTACATATTGTCAAATGGGTAAAAGTCATAAATTACCCTTTAATGATTCCTTAACCAAGTATTCAAAACCTTTAGAATTGGTTGCAGCTGACTTATGGGGACCTACCCCAATTTACTTAGACTATGGTTATAGATATTACATATCTTTCATTGATGCATATTCTAGATATACATGGATATATTTTCTGAAAACCAAATCAGAAACTTATAACACAGTGATACATTTTATACTATTAGCCGAAAAACAAACTGGCAACCAAGTTAAAATCATTCAGTCAGATGGTGGTACCGAGTACAAAACACTTAGCAATTACTTTGCTAAGAAAGGAATTGCACACAGAATTACATGTCCTTACACATCAGAAAAAATGGTCTAATAAGGAGAAAGCACAGACATATTGTCGAAACCGGGCAAACAGTACTTGTTCAAGCATCATTGCCATTAAAATTCTGGCCTGATTCCTTTAACACTACTGTTTATTTAATTAATAGACTTCCTACAAAAATTCATAAAGGAATCAGTCCAGTAGAGAAACTACTACGTGTTAAGCCAGACTATCAAAGTGTGAAAATGTTTAGATGTCTGTGCTTTCCCCATATAAGATCATACAATAACAACAAGTTGTGTTTCAGGGAAAAACCATGTACTTTTATAGGATATGGAACAAATCAAAAAGGATAGAAATGTCTTGATGAAAATAGGAAAATCTTAGTTAGTAGACATGTTATATTCAATGAACATGTTTTTCCTTTTAGCAACAAAGGTATTAAAACAACTCAAAAAGTATATAATCCAAAAAATTCTATTCCTAGTATACCTGTTTGCAGTGATGTTCTTTATCCTGAGGTGATTGAAAGGACTACAGAGGCTCATGATCCACAACTCACAGTGTCTGATCAACCAGGTCATGAATCACTGAGCTCACCTAGCTATCTCAGTCAAACTTCTGTATATTCAAAGCATTTAACACAGTCAGTCAATGAAAGAGAGTCAATAAACAAGTACAATCAGTAAATGACAATGGTCAAACAAGTGTAGAAAAATCACCGTATGCAAGAACAGGACATCCAATGATTACAAGATCAAAAAGTGGAATCTTTGAACCAAAATTATATACAGCTGCATCAAATTTAGAGGAACTAGTAACCTTTGAGCAAGCTGCAAGGGAAAAATACTGGAAGACAACAATGGATGAAGAATACAATGCTTTAATAAAGAACAATACATGGGACCTTGTACATCCACCAGATAATAAGAATATTATAGGGTGCAGGTGGACATACAAGCTAAAAAGGAATCCATATAGATTAGTGTCTAGACACAAAGCAAGACTAGTAGCAAAAGGCTATACACAGCAATATGGGTTTGATTTTAATGAAACCTTTTCTCTAGTGGTTAAACCAACCACTTTAAGAATTATTTTGAGTATTGCTCTGTATAATCAGTGGAATATTAGACAATATGACTTCAATAATGCTTTCTTGAAGGAACATTACAAGAATAAATATATATGGAGTAGCCACAAGGATGCAGGCGGAACTCAAGTCAAGTGTGCAAACTCAAAAAGGCTATAGATGGCCTTTAATAGGCTTCAAGAGTCTAGTTTGATAAACTGAAAGCCACATTGGTTCAACTTGGCTATCAGTCCACAAAATCATGCAACTCCTTATTCATTAAAATTAATAATAAAACAATTATTTATACTAGTGCGTGGCCCGTGCTACACACACGGGCAGTGCTGGTATTTCCATGTAATTGTAGGCCCAGATGAATGTAGTCCAGTTGTTTGTTAAAGCAGTATGTACAGATCATCTGCAGTGCTAGCTCATAAACCTTGCGTTTTTATGTTCAGTATTGAGGTACTTGGAAACCGTTGCGAGAAAATAAATAGTGTTAAAAATTTGCAGTAGGGACATACCCAAAGTGCAGAGTAGTGTATCTGCAGTTATTCGTTTGCAGGAAGGTAGTATTGTAAGCAATAAGGTAAAACCATAGTTAGGAAAATCAGTCCATATTCTTTGAATTCAGTTTATGTAGTCTAAATCTGTTTATGTGTAGTTGAAAAGTGTTAAAGGTTGAATTTGTTATGGCTCGTTTGGCTGGTACTTAAAATTTGAGTTTTTATTTTGTATTTTGGTGGGAAAGAGTGCTTGTAGAGGAAGGGACGTGGAATGCGTCAGAGAGAGATTTTGGTAGTCCTGAAAAAGTGGGGAATAATAAAATTTCGTTTTTAAAAACTCGCTCTTTGTTTAGACCCCCTATTTTCCTCCACCTTGTTGTCCCCATTCGGGGAGTTGCCCTAGGCGGCCGCCTGGCTGGCCTCGCCGTGAAACCGGGCCTGACTGATACCCGTTATTTAGGAGATTAAAAAAGACCTGCAAAGGGTTACAACTGTCAATGACATTTTTGGTAGTACAGACAGTCAACAGCACTCATAAAAATAATAAGCACCCGTATATTCCATTGAAATATGTAAGTAGTTCAGTACGCATTGTCTACGGTAGGATGACAGTAATTAAAAGCCCGCCACAGGGTTAATTAAGTATAGAATGTACACTCTGTGATTCAATCGTACACAGCTCTACCCCACTCCTGTTGGCGGTGAAAAATGACAAAAAAATAGAACCGCGCCTTTTAATTTTTTTAAAACGGTAAATCACATTTTTTTCACAAAACGCATCCTAACTACGTTTACATCTTCTATGAACAAACACGTAGTACATGGTTGAAAATTACAATAGCGCTGAACAGTAATTGCCAACTGTTTAACTGTGAACTATAACACGTAAATAGGTATAAGCAAGTAAACCTGTATATCGTTTACAAAGGTTGGAAAATGGTACCGATTTCCCTTAACTGTAAGAACAACATCATACGTACAAACAAAATGTTTTTTTAAATATTTGAAATAATAATTCATCAAGAAATATAAAACTGTAACAGCATCAAGTTTTTAAAAATAAGCAACACATCCGACAGGGTATGTCACAGGAGAAAAAAAGAGAGTATACGGTAACATTTTAAGAAGAAGTTGGTCTATTCACCAACTGGAAAAATCAAACAACGTAATTTAACTGATGGTTGGCTGCCCTAACTTGATGTCAGCTGAATATAGAACTGTATTATAGATACAGCAACTAAAATTAAAACATAAATCTAGGTCTGCCAGACGGTATGTTCAACTGTGGAGTAGGCACAGTATCTGTATACAATGACCAATTTGTACGCAAGCACTGGGTTGATAAACTGTTACTGCAGTAGTACATGACTGCGGCATCATGTGAACGTACAACACATCTTCACTTCGTTATCACAAAATTGCGCTCAGAAACCAGCAGTGTGCCATGACTATTTTAAATACCATACAGTTCCAACCGTTTGGTGTTCATCGAAGAAAAAAAATTTACATGCCTGCTAAACAGTGATTGTTTGGTTCTGTAGTTCAGATGACCACCCTTTGTTCAAAGTCAATGTATGCACTACTTGCATTTTCTTCCATCAACGTCTACCGCCCAGTTTAACTACTGTACGAAAAAGTCATACATGTATGGTCGACCATTTTTACATCAACAACCAACGTTGTACACAAAATTATGCAATCTTCAACCTGATACCCTTTTTGTCAACTACACAGTCAGTATGATTTTATACATTATGATTACACAACAATGGTTGTTCTACCACAAAACGAATGTTATACCTCAGATTCCTTGCATCAATTTACAGACTCCTCTTAGGATCAGCAAAGCATCTTCCGCAAACAACCAGACAGTTGAGTTGGTGTAGAACCATTACAGGAAGGCGCAGGAATTAAATAATGCTGGCGTGCAGGACAGAAAAATACGTTGTAGGGCTGAAATAAATCATAAACAGAACAATATTAACAAATGCAGTATGGAACATTTGCTCTACCTTGCCTCATATTTGGCGCCACTCGGTAAGATTATTGTAGTTTTTATTTACAATAAAGAAATGATAAAATGAACTTAGATTATATCTTACCAGATAAGGTAATTCCAAGGAGGCCGTATTCTATTGATGGCAATGTTTGGTAATTACCACCCCACCCGTTACCCTAAATCTGCAAAATAAATATGTACTCAATAAGTGAACAAACAAATGAACTGGTACTTTTTTTGGAATGTAGTAAAATGAGGGTCATTATGACAAATATCGACTAAGAAAGAAAAAAATTCCTACATATAACAACACGTCCATCAACACAGATATCCACGAGTGTATATGCACGCCTAGATGTGCCTGCTCTAATCACAATGTCATGCATTAATTCAACAACATATTTGTATGAAGTGTAGAGTATATATGCACATCCATATAGACTTGCATTTAGTCACTTTATATGTCTTAACATTTATTCTATCATTTTCAAATAACATATTTTATTCCCTTCATTATAACTTATTAGATGGTTATTATGCGTATTACTATTGGTCCAAATGTCAATTTTTCTCGCCTTAATTTTTTTTGCTGGAATTAATGTTTCACTCACTTATCTTAGTTCTATTCTTTTAAGGGTGCACCTAAATTCTTTCTCAAGCTCCATCATTCATCTTGTTATTTTGAAACTTATTGATCTATATTCTCATTTCCATTGAGAAAATTGTTTCCTTCACTTCATTATAACCTACTTGATGATTACTATATATTTATCGGTATGGACTCGGATGATTGCTGCATTTCTGTTTGGTTAAAAGTAATCTCTATCTTAATGGAGCTGGTGTCGGTGGCATATAAATAGACTTTATTATTTGGTTAAAAGTTATGAAGTTACTCTTACGATGTGTACTGATCAATATAAAAATTAATTGTCAAAAAGACAATTATTGAGAAAATGCAACTAAAAAGACGTGACTAAACAGAACATGACTCAAAGGTCTAAGTCATGATGACTAAAAAATAATCCTAGCCCGCTAAATTTAAAATGGTATGGCTTGCATATGGATCATTGGGTCTAGAAGGCGACTCAATATTTTATATTTAATTTTTTTAATTTGTCTGATATTTTATTGTAGTGTTGGTTTTGTTAATTTTTTAGCGGGAACAAATATTGCATTTTGCAACGATTTTATATTATTAAATTTTGTTTTTTATTGATGCTAGGGCCCACACGCCCGTTTGTGACTTCACTTGTTCCATTAACCGTGTAGTCGTATTTTGAGGGCAGCCTTTTTAGCAGTTTTTTTACTTATAGAACTGAAATTCTATGGAAACTTTTACTGTTGGAGCATTTTATTTAAAAAAAAATGATACTGACGTGTACTGGGTTATAGTCTGGGTTAAATTATACATAATTGAATGAATTATATCTGATGAATTTTCAACACATTTAGCACTGATAAATCATAGCTTTTAATATCCTCGATCTTAAATATTAGAGGTTATTTTTTTCTGAGACGCAACAAACATTTGACATTAAAACAATTTTATAATAAGCGAATGAATTCAAATCATTAACGAGTTCACATGCAATTCAGAATCTTAATCCTTAAAATGGATATATTAACTTTTATGTTACATTCGAATTGCTTTGTCAGAGCTATCAAACTGAACATACAAACTAAATAAAGAACCATTTGAGATGCTCTTAGCTTAAACATCATGCGATGTATATTTTTCCTAGCTCCAACACAGTGCTTCATATTTGACAAAATCACAAAATAAAAATAGTATTATAGTCAAAATACATTCAATATGTCGGTAGAGTAAGAATTAAGTCACTAAAATTTACATGTATGAATTTTTTCTAATATAAATAAGCATCAACAGTACACCAACCACCTGGTTCAGATCTGGAATTTACCTATACAATTAACATGGGCATCGATCACTTTTTCGGTACTAAAAAAAACATAAACATAAAAGCTTGCATTGTGCCTTATTCTTCAAAGTTAGAACTGCCTATTCTATTTCGAAATTGTTTATGTTTAGCTGGGTGCGATTGTGAAAAGAGGCTGCAGTAGAAGAATAATATTTGACAGAATAAAAGAGAGAAAGATAATGATAGTAATTAGTGTGTATAAGAGACATACAATGTCAATGCAAACTGGCTTCCCATCCTGAGCAATGATATCAACAATTGTTCCATTCCGATCAACCTGCAAAGTAGTCAAATATTTCATTTATTAACCAAGAATTGACTTACTAACCTATATAAATCTGGCAGCACTAAACGAAATGTAGTTAATTTAAATGCATGTGGTACAAATTTCAGATTCGATTATACGTATATGCATATAAATACTGAAAATCATGCATTTGAATACAGACATCAAACTACATTGCATTAGCCCTTGAGTAAATATACACACTTATATTAATGGCTTATAGCAGCCCCAAAAGTTTGGTACTTGACCTTCCAAAAAGGAAGTGCGCATTCATGCCTTGTGTTCAAATTGATGCTTCCATTTTCAAAGACGGTTCAACTATAAAGGACGAAGAGAAGATAAAGAGGGAGTTAATGACTTGGGCTAAGGCAGTTGCTTCAACAGTTGCCAACACTACAAATTATCAGTCTTATTTCAATAGAAGATAGTTGAACGTTTTGGAGAAAATTGGTCGTTAGTCAACCTGATCTTTTAGTTTTTCTACATTTTTGATCCTTTTATGTATTAATCATACTTGTAATCCTTGTTGATGGATTCGTTTGAAGGATTTTATATCTTAAGGATTGTTTATCTGTAATGTTAACAGTTTCCATTTAGAAATAGAAATGTCTCTCTCCATCTTTTTTTAAAGAACGTTATAGACGGTTTTTAGTTTTCTACCCCTACTCGTCATTGCTTTAAATTGAAAAATTGAACCCCTACATCCATAAGCATAAAATCAAGTACCAATTCATTTAAAACTCGAATTTGATAATTCTATGTTGATTGGTGGAAAAGTATGGATCTGCTGTGAAAATAATACAGATTGCATGATCGCTTCAAAAATTTAAACGCATGTGGTCATAAATTTAAATGCATGTGGTCATTAATTTCATTATCTAACTCTTGTCATTTAGTATAAATATCAAAAGTTGAAGCATTCTATATCAAAGTTTGATACAGCAGGGACATATCAGGTATTTTTCTATATCAAAGTTGAAAGCAAACACAATGAATACAAAAATGCAAATACATGTACCATTGCATCTATATTGTCCAATTATATTTTAGGTAAGACACTATTAACCAAACAACATCTATAAATGCATCACAATTATTTTTACTCCAATTAGGAAAATGGATATAGAATTTTACTTTGAAGAGTACGGATAAGCATGCCAAAAAGTTAAGAATATTTTAAGAGGCAACTTGCATTTGAAGAAATATTTTATGAAGAACACTTTTCAGTTTACAAATTATTTGTACCATGAAATGTTGAAAAACCTAATTAATTTCAAAACATTCTTGCCCATGGAAAACCAAACGATTTTATCATTTATCTAGAAGAGTAACCAAAACATAAGCAAGAGCTCAAAAGGACATATTTGTTAACCATAAACTCATATTTGAAAATGACAACTACGTTTTATATTGAATGAAATTAAGCTATGATAACCATAATATGCATTTAAAATTCAATGAAAATAATAAAAATCAAACAAAACGTTAAAGTTCAATGAAAAATGAACATCCACCATTGTGCATAGCATTTTAAAGGGAAGCTTTTAAATCGTAGGCTTTGTAGCTCACCTAACCTATGGCTGATATGCTCTATAATGCACAATGATTAAACTGGTTTTTGAATATTCGGCTAAAAAGATAAACTTGTTGATGTGCATAGAATATTGAAGATGTAGAGCAATATATTAAATTTTTTGGTACATCCATAATACCAGGCTAAAAAATAAATATATGAAATGTGTGCATATTTCATGCCATATAATTTAAAAGCTATCATGTATCCAAATCACATGCATCAAATAGTTTTAATTCAAAATGTTGAAGCCTTGCAGTTATACTGATAAGGAATCATAGGACCAATAAAGAGGTTGCATATGTCATGAGACATGATTTACATTAACTAAAGTAACCAAGTTTAGAACAACTTTTTCCGTGATCAACATTTGGACCTTATTTGATTTCAATCTACAGGCAAATTTTTTTTATAACACTGATGACAAACAGCTTAGTAAGTATAATTTCATTTCATTCATTCAAAGCTTAATATCATGTATGACTTTTATTGGAAAACAAATGTGAAACACTTCTAACTGACATAAATCTAAATTCATTTTTATGTAAAAATTAGAAATTTAAGTATGACATGTATAAGTAAAATGCCAGCACTATTTCCAAGTGATATCATATAAATACATAACACCCCGAATGAATCTCGTTTGCACATTATAAAAAGGAAAAAAAATGTCATTATGTAATTTCTAACTAAGCCAACTAAAACATGTTGAAAAAAAAGTGCAATGTATTTCATCTTAAGATTATAAGCAAACTCACAAAACTCAAATCAAGATGGAGAAGTTAGCAAAACGCTAAGAATGTTAAACTCCCATCGAAAAATAGTTCCGGTGAATGAAAAACAGACAAAAATTAGTAAAAGTCGATATATAGTATATTTTGTTTATACATATCCAGATTAAGTAAGCTAATTAAATAAAATTATAATAGGATACAAAATAAAATCATAGTAGCGCCTCTTTAACAGCAGTATATTTTGTGTGTGTACATTTAGACTAAGAAAGTTAATTAAATAAAATTAGAATAGGAAACAAAATAAAATCATAGTAGTACCTCTTTAACAGTTGATGGCAATTTGGTTTGTTATCGTATAATAATTCAAAACAACGAACAATTTAAGGATTATGGATTAGTTTAGTACATGGAGGTATATAAACAGAAAGTATGTAATTAGTGTTAAAACCTGTAAACCTTACCAAAATTAATTGTAAGTTTGGAATACAAATGATTTATTAAATTTTTTGTACTGTAACTACTTGATAAAAAAATGATTAGGAGAATAAAATAAATTAAAAATATATTTCCATTAGTTGAACTGAAATCTAGAATACAAATGACAACAATAAGGTTAAAATATGAAAATAACAAAACTCAAATAAAAAGCTGATAGCTTTGGTTGTACTGTTGATGAAGCGAACAACTTAAAATATTTTCATTTGTGTGTGCTGTGTTATATACCAATTTGAATAAAGGGGCCACCTTCACTCATCCAACTAAAGTACAACAAATTTTAAATAAAGGAAGTAATTGCAGTCAGAATAAATTACATTACTGTGGTAACCAAGCAAATTAATGCTCACAAATTTAGCTGGTGTGATATTCATTTATTTTATAGCAGTAAAAAAATATATCAGTATTTTTCTAAAAAAGCAAAAGTATCAGTATTTAGCTGGTGACAACAAACATTATATGAACAATCTAATAAGACGAAACATGAATCATGGTAAAAACTACACCATTACTTTCGGTTTTCATCTAATGATTTATATTTTATATAAGTTAACATAATGAATTTGATATTTCCTTATCATTCCACGAAAAGGAAGCGACCTGAACTATTGAAACGAATGAATATAAAAAAAACTTCAAAACATCAGTATGAAAACACTGAAGTAACAAAACTCGTGAATTTTTTTAATAAAAATTGGACAGAAAAGTCAATGCTACAATGCAATGTGTAATGTATGTAAAGTATATGAGGTAGAGTTAAAATGCAACGTGTAACAAATAATTATGGTAATTATTGTACACAATTTATCAATGGGTAGAACAAACATAAGAACATCGGTAATAAATAATAAAAAACACTAAAAGATAAATGAAAACATGGTATTTGTTTGGCAAACGATTGCCTAAGTCACAGAGGACAGTTGATTGATAACATGAAAAACCAAACCCAATGACAAATGTTTTGGTTATTCTTTACATAGGGTAAGCAAGGAAACCAAATTAAGAACTATATTCAATCGATTTAGAATACTTACACATCAGGATTGTATGGAATAGAATCTTGAGTGAAGAAATGTACATTGGTAACTCAGATTTTGTGGCTCAGGTATTGTTTGAAACATGTTGTGCGCATGTATATGACTAAAATTATAAACAACAATATATTAGCTACATATATCACGGTTAGTTGAAAATCTGAATCTAACAAATAACATTAAACCTTAACGGTGAATATATCATAGTCTGTTAACAAACTAAATAGCAATGAAGAAAAAATCGTTAACTTCAAATAGCACTTACTGTATTTTGCTTGCGATGGTGAGGTCCGGCTGTTGTTTGTTGGACCGTACACCACGATCGTCCACCTAAGCGTAATTCACCAATTGATAAAGCACCTCAGCCTATCGCGACATCATCCCTGAATCCCTGCTCGAATCTCGTCAGCATTGTAAACTCACCTCAACCTAGATCTAGTTCATGGAAATGACTACTCACCCGAGTTCGACGTCAAACCATCTTGCGCAATATAAGTTCTACTAACAATAGATTACGTTTTCTGGAGTAGGATTTGGAACGTTGGCTATGTTTATTAGTGGTTTGAGGAAGAGAATTTGGAATTATGGATGATTTCAAGGAGAAACAATATATTAGGTTTCACGAAGCATAAGAATAAACGGAGGGGAGGGTATATTGGGTAATTCCAAAAGACACGAAGCAAATTAGTGGAAAGAGTTTTTATTATTAGTAGTAGAGATTCTAATATATGTTGATGATCTTGTCATTACAGGAAATGATGAGGATGAAATCAAATGTCTTGCTCAATATTTAGATAAGAAATTCTCCATCAAAGACTTAGGCTCACTGAACTATTTTTTAGGCATAGAAGTCAAGATAAAATCAAAATCAAAAAATTTTCTTTGTCAGAGGAAATACATTCTGGAGCTACTGGCTAAAACTAAAATGGACAGTGCCAAGCCCCAACCTACCCCAATGATAAGCCATCAATACTTATCTAAAAACAGAGGAGAATACATAGCAAACACCAAACAACATAGAAGTGTTGTTGGTTCTTTACAATATTTAACTATAACAAGGCCAGACATCTCTTTTAGCGTTAACAACGTTTGTCAATTTATGAAGGAACCAATGGATGATCACTGGAAAGCAGTAAAGAGAATTTTGAGATACTTAACGGGAACAACAAACTATGGACTGTATATGAAGAAAAGTAATCATCTAAATGTAACTGGATATACTAGTGCTGATTGGGGAACAGACCCAGACGATCGAAGATCAACTAAGGGTACTGTATATACATAGGAGCAACCCAGTGTCATGGTGTTCAAAGAAACATTCACTCATCTCCAGATCTAGCACAGAGGCAGAATATAGGAGTTTCGCAAGTGCAACTGCTGAGATTATGTGGATGCGGTACTTACTATATGAATTGAACATCAAATTACAAGTCAAACCAACGTTATGGTGTGACAATCAAAGCACGGTGTACATGTCGGCTAATCCAATATTACATTCGAGAACTAAACATACAGAGATAGATCTCTATTTTATCAGAGAACAAGTACAGAAGGGAAATCTACATATTAATCACTTACCATCTGCTTACCAAAGAGCCGACACACTTACCAAGGCATTATCGATACAAAACTTCATCAGATTCAGAAGCAAATCAAAAGTAGTTGCAATTCTCACCGATTCAAGTGAATCTGAAGAAGCCTCAGAGCCACAACAGAGAAAAATCGAGAGCTTTATCACAAAGAACAACAGATATGTCAACAAAATTGACGTCAAGGTAGGCAACAGTGCCGAAAAAGCTTCTTATGACAAGAAAATTGCTCATGAGTCTACTTCGGAGCCTCAATAGAGAAAATTCAGCAACTTTGATACAAATAACAACAGATCTGTCAACGAAGTTGATTCAAAGAGAGACAAAAATATGGAACAAGCTTCACATGATGAAAGCATCACTGATAAACACAGTATGATGATGAAATCACTCAGATTTGAGTGAGTTTTGCTCTGAATCACGATAAAACCCACAAATTTTTATGGCGGCGCAAGAGAATGAAGACACCATGGAAACCCTAACATTGGTTTGAGGGAGAGTATTAGGAAATGAAGTAAAATTGTATCAGAGCAGCTCTTTTAGTTGTGCAATGGGAATATGGGTCTCAGCCCATTTGTATAATATTCGGCCCAAATATGTAATAAAACTCTTTATATACGATACAGTAGATATCTGTATCAAATATAATTCATTCATTCAATAAAAACAGAGAATTTCATTTCATCTTTCATTCTCATTTCTACATTCAATATCAATTCAATCAGAAATATATAACAGATCATAATCTTCACCAAATTCTTACAGCTCTGCTATTTATAACGTTTACACAATAATGTTAACTAAAATAAAATACAAATGGGCTGCGGATTGATCCAAGATAAGCTGAACTTGATATGAGATGTTGACTTGGTATACATGAGTTATATACTCTTTGTTTTATTTGCATTCTCTGATACTTAGCAGCTCCTACGACATTAAAATGTTATCAATAATACTTCAATCATTTAGGAAAGCACTATGGTTTGAAAGATATCAAACCAGGAGCACTTGTTTGAGCCTACGGGCAAGGATTTTCGAGATGCATTCGTACATGGTAGTGCAGCAACCGGTCAAAACTGGGAAACATGAGTGGGGATCTTCACATTGGGGATCGGGGATATTGTAGATGAGTTAATACCAGAGAGCACAAGGTTGCTGTGGAAAAAATTGTGCACTTCCTTAAGGAAGTGTTTACTACCAATGCTCTAATAACTAATTAATAATTAATAATTAAAGCCATTGGATCACTACAAATGGACTTTGGAATTTTCAACGGAGCACTCTTAAGTTCATCGTCCGAGATATTCTGTTGCAGTAGACGAATCTAGGCTTTTGTTAGAAATGGAAAGGGAAGGGGGTCAAAACAATTAGTGTTAATTGTTTAAGGATCTTTGCTGCCAAGAAGGTTGGAATAATGTGTGACGACCCAGAATTTTCGAGCATTTAAAATCGGAATATTTAATTGACTTTAAATATTCAATAGAGTAATTTTAACTTGAATTACGAATATCACAATTTATTTGTTAATTGAAATATTAAATTTAAATAATTAAAGTTGGATAAATTGTTGAATCTGGAGTTTTAAGCCTATTAAAAATAATTTGAAGGCTTATAAAATTTATATTGATAATACTGAAGAGAATAGAAGTGATGAAATCAAATTTAAAAATGGTTTGTTAATTTTTGAAATTTAGTATTGTTTAAATTGAATTTAAAAATAACCTTCAGTTGCACAGTCTTGGAATTCGACGAAACCAGTTCCATTGAGCCCGTAAAATTGAACTATTATCAGATTTCGAATTCTGTAGCATTCGGGATCATCGAGTGAGCGTACGATATAAAAATGTCTAGAAATAATTAATCGTTTAATTTAAATATCTTACATCTTTTCACCTATTAAAGTCATTTCCATCAGCCACCCTATAATCCTGACCAAGCCGACCTATTTCTCTCCGTTTATACCACGCGACCTTCTCCTTTCTTTACCATCGTTCAAATCAATAGCCGAAAGAAAAGAAAATGGCAGATGCCTGAAACCCTTTTTCCTTCTTAACGAATTATTCGTTCACCTTCCTTTTATATTTCCCGTGTTCTTCTTTACCTTTTCAAAAATCACGTTCCTCTCAAAGATGAAAATCTCGTTCGAAGCTATAAAAAAAAATCAAAATCTAATCGAGTTTGTTTTCTCTGCTCGAGATTGCGCGCTCTCTCTCTCCCTCAAGTTTTCTCGCGTTCGATAGCTAGGGTTCGGCGAGGCCCCTCGTGTTGTGATGTCTGTCGATTTGGGGAGGGTGGCTATTTGTCGTGGTGGAGGAAGAGTTGCGATACGAAGAATCACGGTTTCGATGCCGTGCGATTCGAGGGCCGCGTTCGAAGCAGAGGGATTGAAAGACGGTAAGGACGGTGCGTGAATTTGGGAGCAAGTAGCGGTGTGCTGGGATTCGAGGTGACGCGGTAGCGATTGAGGCTTCGGCGGCTCGCGATGTTCACTGACGATGCTCGAGACTAGGGTTTCGTCAGAATACAGTAAGGTATTCGTTTTTCTAATTTATCTCTGTTAAAATTAATTTAACTTCTATATCTGTTTGGATAATAATCAACAAAAAAAATCAAAATAAGTATACAGTATGTATATATATTTTACAGTCAGGATATTTTCCCTTGATTTAAAATTTATATATATACATATAAGCTTTTAAATATAAGAGTGTGTTTTAAGGAAGAAAATAATAAATATATTTTATAGAAGAATTTTGCAGTAAAGAAAAATATATATTAAAGTAAATTATAAACATATCTGTTTAACATTTAATACGTATATGATGTTTTGGGACATTTATTGGGATGTTAAAATGTTTAAAGTTCATGTAAAATTAGAATTCTATTTGAAAAAAAAAAAAATTATAAAAGAAAATCGGCCTAAAAAGTAAATTATTAGTCTGAAATAAGAGCTTTGGGTAATTAAATTTATATATGGAAATCTAATTGTTCGACTATTTCAAATATTAATAAAATCATATAAATTGTTATTTAAGGTCAAAATCTGAAAGGAAACAAGCTGGTTTAGTTGGATTGCAAACAAAAGCAATGGTGAGTTAATCTCACTCGGTTAAATTTAAATTTAAATGATTAAGTTTAAATAATTGATTGAATGGATTAATTGATTGATGTGCTATAGTATGGTATATTATGGAATTGGCATATTATATTAAGCTAATGTCTGTGGATGCAGGGAAAACAGGTTGGAGGGATCCAACTGGACCCCTCAACATTTATTTAAAATTATTTAATGCCCTCTGTTGTGATTATTTTATATTCTGTGATGAATATTATTGTTAATTGGAATATTGGATGTTATGGCATACCTGAATATATTCCGGTGCACTAAGTTATTAAGAAATATAGAATTGGATTTTTGGAAATAAAATGAAGAGAATTTGTAAGCGAAATAATTATAGTGAATTTAAATAAATTAAGAATAAATTGGATAAGAATAATAGTATTTTTAAATTCTAATAAATAAATTCCGTATATGGAAGAGAAATTTTGAATAAACAGAAAGTTAATGAATTTTAAAATTCAGTATTGTTATTTTAAAAGAATAAAACATTTATTTAAAATTTAAGATTCAATTTATTGAAAAGAATAAAGAAGAAATTGGAAAGAAGCTGAAATTAGTATATTTCAGTTAAATGGTTTAAAATCAAGGGGGAAAATAATAATAATAAAATAAATTAAAATAAGTCCATAATTAATGAATTTTGTAATGAACTGAGTAAGTAAAGAAATTTATTTCAAATAGAATAAATTGTAAATCAATTTGGGAAATTGATTTAAGTGATTGAAGTTGGAATTTTTCTCTGAATAACCAAGTACGTTTTAAAGTAAATTTTTAAATATAAATTAAAAGTTTTTAAGTTGTTTTAAAAAGCAAGTTTTAGAAAATTTATTATTCTAGATATTTAAAATTCTAGAGTAAGTATTTTCTTTTAATCTTTTCTTTTAATCTATTATAGCAGTAATTATTTAAAGAGTGACTTAGTATTTTATTTTAGAAAGTGTAAATCTAGTTTTATATTTTATTAAGTAACTTTTTTTTCAAATATTTATATAGTATGTATTTTTACAAATTATTGAAGCAATTTTAACTTGGATGTTTTAAAGTATATTTCAGAGGGTAAAGTGTTTTAAATTATTTTAGAAAAATCTAGTTTTGTGCTTGGTGATTTCAGTGGAGATAGAAAATATTTTGGAAAGCTTATCCTGGGAAAGAAATATGTTTTGAAACTGTTTTTAAAGGGTTTTGAGAATAGAAATATATCCGCTGAAGATATTTTTGAGTTTAATAAATAATTTGGAAAATTATTTATTGTTGGATGGTTGTTTATGAATATTAATTGATAGTTAAATAACCGACTATCAATATTGGACAAATGCGTTGATCCTTTCGAAGAGACCGGGATCGAGATTTATTTCTCGAAAACCACTTCGATCCGGTTTGTACGTTTCGTGAAAATGAGTTTGAATTCGAAGATGGAGCAGTGAAGTGCAAGGGTTAGTCGCTACTAATCCTGAGGATATTTCCAAAATGGATGTAGTAGGAATAGTGCCTTCGGTTCCATTCGAACCCAAGATGGACTTGTATGGATGAATGCTTGCGAAACATCATCAGGTGGACGATGGGAATTCTAAGGGATATGTTCTAAAAGGTAATGCTTAGCCTCAAGCCTCATCAAATGGGAATGACTGAAAATCAGGGGTTATGCAGCAAGGCTAGGTGGGAGCACCCAAGCAGGGTGAGGTCATTCCTGTCTAGATGTCCCTTTTTATTTCGGCTTAGTGGGCGGTTGCTGATCCCAACCGCGGGGTGATCTCACTCGGGATTATCTAGTAAGGGGTAGTCCCGGTCTTGTGTTGCAGGGGAGCGGGCGTACTCCTCGGTACGGTGATTTAGACCCCGTACTGTGACAGGTGGTACCCCAGTGCCTAGTCATTAGTCGGAAATCCATTCTCCCTACGAGCCTTGTACGAGTTTTGTTTGTATTACCCACTCCGTGGCTAGTAGCTGGAATTTAATAGATGTTACAATTTCGGCTATTTTATAAGTATTTGTATATAGACCCTATTATAATATCAGAGGATTTCTAAAAAAATTGTTTTAGCTATCGTAAGGTAAAAACCCGACATGCTTATTTGTGGCGTGGTCTTACGAGATGCTTTTGTTTTCAAAGGATTTTTGAAACTTTAATAATCAATTGGGTGTGATTCTCTCACGCTGGTATTCCAGACTGACTTGGGTATTATTTAACTGTAATGCTCGGGTCAGACCGAGTATTATAGGATACAGGATATGATGCTGTGGAGCTCAGGAGGCGAGCTGGATGACGATACGTACATTCGTACTTGTTTTATATTTATATATTCCGCTGTTTGAGTTGTTGTGTATCTTGAGTTGTTGTGTATCCATTGTACGTTATTGATGTGAGTTGTGATTGATGTACTCTGATGATGTAATATGTAAACAGAGACATTTGATTTTTGAGTAAAATTATTCATTATCTATTATATTTTATTTCGCTGCGATGGTTAGATTCTGTTGTTGTTTTCTATTTTCTTCTTCTACCTCTTCTTATTTAACCTAAATGGTTCGTATTTCTGTACAACTTGAGTTGATTGTTGTTGAATAGTGTTGACTCTAGGGGTACGGATTTGTGGGCTGTTACACTTGGTATCAGAGCATAGGTTGGTGATAACCTTGGCTCTGATGGGAACTACTCATTTCAAATAGAGTCCGTAGTACTCTAGAATGAGTTTGAGCATATTAATAAATTTGAGCGCGTATTTGTTAGTGAATATAAATTATTTTAATATTGTGTTAATTGGATTATTGAGTGGCATATGAACCTTCGTCGACACAGTCTGCGCAACTGTATTGAAGGGGTTTCTAAACACTTGAATAGAATAATCGACACGGTAATGTTTTAAATAGGGTAAATGAAATAATTTTACCCGAAAACATATTTTGATATAAAGAATAGTTTTTGAAAAATATTTAGCTAATATATGGTTGCTTGGATGTTAGAAATGATAATATTAAAGTATTATCATTGTTAAGTGAAAATTTAACTAGAAATTGAAATATAACTAAAATTTAGGGGAATAAATTCATTATAAAATAAAATTTATAAATATGAATTATAATTGTAATTTATAAATTGAAATACAATCAAATGGAAATTTGTATAAGCATAAATTGTACAAATGAATTATAGTTAAAATTTATTTAAGCAGGATTTGGAAATTCAAAATTTCAGAGATTTTGGGAATGTTTATCGAAGTGTTTTGAAGATAAATGATAACATTATTGTTTAGAGGAATTCCTGAAAGGAAATTTGTTTTAAACGGATGTTGAAAGTGATATAGCATTTAAATCACTTGGGTTATTGGGAAATAATTCCGATGATGACAGCCGCATCATCAGTATTCATTTTCGAATTTCTAAGTGACGGATTGCTGCCAAAACAGGTTCGTTCAGAAAAGCTAGTTGTTTTGAAAATTTCAAAGGAAATTTGTTGAAGGTAAAACCAGGATTGGTTTGACTTTTGAGAAATGTGATTTGAGAAGTTAGAGATTCCAAAATAATTTGAAACCAAAAGTCGGGTGTTTAAAAATCATGATGAGATAGTTGTAAGCTTATAAATTGAGATGATTTTTAAATAAGGAAAGGAATATATGCTTTGAATGTTGGAAATTTAAATTTAAAGGGAAAAGTTAAAAATGAAATTATCTTGGATTGGGAAATAAAAATTTAACTGGATTGAAATAAATTGAATGAGCTGAAAATAATATCCAGTTGTATTCGAATTAGGTTGAAATCGAATTGAGATTAAATAAATTTGAGTTAAAGTAAAATTGAATTGGAATAAGAATTCAATTAAGTTATTAAATGGAATTGGATTCTTACCTGAATAAATGGAAAATAAGTGGGATAAGGATTGGGATTGCAATAAATAAATCAGAATAACTTATAAAAGAATTAAAAATGCATGGACTAAAAATATGCTTGAGTTATAAATAAGTGAAAAACTCGAGTTAAAAATAAAAGAAGAATATATTCAAGCCTATAATGAATGGAATAGTGTAAATAATAAGTTATGACTTATAAAATTGAAAATGGAATACAAAGCCCGAAATAAATATTTTGATGAAGCCAAACTTGAATTATACAATAAAATTGAACTAAGTAAATAAAATGAAGTGGTATTTGGAATTAAAAATCAAGTATTGAACTATAAATAGGGAAGAACTAATTTGTTAATAAATTAGTTAATGAAATGAGTAAATGGAACCTATTGTAGTTAAATAAAGCTGAATTGTGAGTTAATAATGAAGTTTGAAAATAAAACTCAAGTTATAAATCAAATTCGACTTGAATCATTAGTGAAGAAATGTAATTGAAAGTGGCCTTGCAATTAATTAAATGAACTGAGAATGTAATTGAATTGTGAGTTCATGAAATTAGGTGGTAAATTGAAAATGGATATTTGATTCAGAACTTGAGTTATTAATTAAAATTTAACGTGAAGTGTTAACAAATTAAATATAATTGAAATGTATCGAATAAAATGTAAATGGATTAAAAAAGAGAGTAATGGTTTGAATGTACAAATAAAATCCAAATAAGAAGAAATAAATTGGAAATGGCCTTATAATAAATTGAATAGCTGAATCTAAAAAGTTAAAATGTATAATAACTTATCAAATAAATTTGTAGTTTGAAATGGGATTGGACTAAAATAGAATCAAGTTAAATTGAAAAGAGAAATTTATTTGCAAAATGAAATAAGCTTAAATATAGAAAAAAGGGAGATTTGAATAAATTGAAGTGAATTAACTTAAAACTAAACAAATGGAAGAGTTGAATTGAATTCAACTTAAAACTAAATGATATTGGGTTGGATTTAAATCAAGTGGAAATAAATTTAAATCGAAATAGAAATCGGTGAGTTATATATAATATTTAAGGAAATAAAAATTTAAAATAGGTTGAGTGGATAAACTAATTATACTAAATGAATAAATGATGGAATAAATAAGAATCAAATGGAAGTGAACTTAAGTTTAGAGTGGAGTAAATTGAGTAAATTAACTTAAGTTGAGAATAATTAGAAACTCGACTACGAGTAAAAATGGAAGACCATTAAATTAAAGCTTGCTTTAAATAAATTCGAGAATGGTTAGTAATGTGTAAGCTTGGAATGGGTCGAGCTAAATAAATGGTTGTGAATGAATTAAAATAAAAAGGAAATTTAATGGGTAATGAAGATGAACTACCATTGTTAATGGTTTTGAATGAACTAGTTTGGTTAATAAAATGAAATGAAAGTGAATGGATTCAAATCTGAAATGCAATGAAAATGAGAATATATGGATTGTGAATAAATTTAAAAATGGAATAGAATTAAGTATAATTGAGTTGAAATCCATTTAAATTGGTTATAAAACACAAGTACTTATTTATTCACATAGATCTCGTCAAATTGCATAAAATAAATTGTCATTGGATGTAAATAGGAGTAACTAAAATTCTATGAATTGATTTTGAGAGCAATTGAATTAAATATGAGTTCGGTTTGTTTAAAATAAATTAAATATAAGCGATTGAGTTTTAAACAATTCAAATTGAATGAAAATGGTTTGTAAATTAATTGGAACAGTGGAATTAGTATGAAATTGTATAAGTTGCTTACGTAGAAATGTTTGGTGTGAATTTCTTTTAGAATTCATGTGTTTAACTGTTGCAAATAAGTGAAATGTTGTTAAACTTCATTTATATCGCGATTACATGTTTAAATTGAGTAAGTACAGGTACCTGAGAGCCGTGTGGCTGGATTTGGTTGTGCTATTTGCTTAAATAATAAGCTACTTGCTTAAAATGCTAAATAAGGTACGCCTAATAGGAAATATGAACTGTTTTTGGTTTTTTCGACCGTGTGGGTCGATGTATATATATTTATCTCTTTTGTCAAATTGCAAAAGCTCCTCCATACAAAGGGGACTCTGCCAAAAAATTTCAGAAATTTTGGGAGTTAGAATTTTTTTGAAAATTTTGTTAACGATAAACAAATTCAAATTGGAAACTAAAATAAGTTAGTAATTGAAACCAATTTAAAATAATGACGCAAATTAGTTATAAATGACAAATAAAATTTAAATATTCAGAGTTAAAGATAAATTGAATTCATATAGAAATGAAAGAATCAATTTGAATAGGAATGGATATAAACTAAGGTGGTAAGATGAAAATAAATATAAGAAACACATAAATGCTTATACTAGCTTAAGTAAGGGATGATGCATTCTCAATTGGAAATTGATATTTCAAATATAATTTAAGTTAGGATTTGAATTAATAGATATTGACATTTGTAAGAAAGTCGATAAAATGTCCTTGAATATTGTGATGGGACATATTGCTGTGTAAGATGTGCAGGTAATATAATGGTAAAGAGAATTGATTTCGATTTCAGAAGATAAATTAGAAATGCTCGACAAAAAGGTATGTGTTTAAGTTTCTATATGAAATTTGATTGGGATTTTGGATTGAGCCACTTGGCCTTTTGTTTTCTTTTTGGATTTGGGAGGCCGCAGAGCCATTTTGTAGTTGTACCGAGTTAGCCGCGCAAAGGAGATGCTGGCGAAATTTTTCGGAAATTTAGAGAGTTAGAAAATTTTTTGAGAAAATTTTGATAATTCAAGATTTGATTTTAAATCAGAACTTGAATGGTTAAACAAATAGTATAGTTTGAAACCATGGGAAAGTTGAGAAGTTGATAAGAATAATAATGGGTCTTTAATAAAAGAATATGTTATGGCAAGTTAATTAAACTGTTGGGTTTTGGAAAATAGTAATGGGTATGGGACCATTCTTCCTAACTAATAATTTCGGGGACGAAATTCTTTTAAAGGGGGAGGAACGTGACGACCCGGAATTTTCGAGCATTTAAAATCAGAATATTTAATTGATTTTAAATATTCAATAGAGTAATTTTAACTTGAATTACGAATATCACAGTTTATTTGTTAATTGAAATAATAAATTTAAATAAGCGAAGTTGGATAAATTGTTGAATTTGGAGTTTTAAGCCTATTAAAAATAATTTGAAGGCTTATAAAATTTATATTGATAATACTGAAGAGAATAAAAGTGATGAAATCAAATTTAAAAATGGTTTGTTAAGTTTTGAAATTTAGTATCGTTTAAATTGAATTTAAAAATAACCTTCAACGACACAGTCTCGGAATTCGACGAAACCAGTTCCATTGAGTCCGTAATATTGAACTATTATCGGATTTCGAATTCTGTAGCATTCGGGATCATCGTGTGAGCGTACGAGATAAAAATGTCTAGAAATAAATAATCATTTAATTTAAATATCCTACATCTTTTCACCTATCAAAGTCTTTTCCATCAGCCACCCTATAATCCTGACTAAGCCGACCTATTTCTCTCCGTTTATACCACGCGAGCTTCTCCTTTCTTTTCCATCGTTCAAATCAGTAGTCGAAAGAAAAGAAAATGGCGGATGCCTGAAACCCTTTTTCCTTCTTAACGAATTATTCGTTCACCTTCCTTTTATATTTCCCGTGTTCTTCTTTACCTTTTCAAAAATCATGTTCCTCTCAGAGATGAAATTCTCGTTCGAAGCTATAAAAAAAAAATCAAAATCTAATCGAGTTTGTTTTCTCTGCTCGAGACCGCGCTCTCTCTCCCTCCCTCAAGTTTTCTCGCGTTCGATAGCTAGGGTTCGGCGAGGCCCCTCGTGTTGTGATGTCTGTCGATTTGGGGAGGGTGGCTATTTGTCGCGGTGGAGGAAGAGTCGCGATACGAAGAATCACGGTTTCGAGGCCGTGCAATTCGAGGGCCGCGTATGTAGCAGAGGGATTGAAAGACGGTAAGGACGGTGCGTGAATTTGGGAGCAAGTAGCGGTGTGCTGGGATTCGAGGTGACGCGATGGCGATTGAGGCTTTGGCGGCTCGCGATGTTCACTAACGATGCTCGAGGCTAGGGTTTCGTCAGTATACAGTAAGGTATTCGTTTTTCTAATTTATCTCTGTTAAAATTAATTTAACTTCTATATCTGTTTGGATAATAATAATAATAAAATCAAAATAAGTATACAGTATGTATATATATTTTACACTCAGGATATTTTCCCTTGATTTAAAATTTATATATATACATATAAGCTTTTAAATATAAGAGTGTGTTTTAAGGAAGAAAATAATAAACATATGTTATAGAAGAATTTAACAGTAAAGAAAAATATATATCACGGTAAATTATAAACACATCTGTTTAACTTTTAATACGTATATGACGTTTTGGGACATTTATTGGGATGTTAAAATGTTTAAAGTTCATGTAAAATTAGAATTCTATTTGAAAAAAAAAATTATAAAAGAAAATCAGCCTAAAAAGTAAATTATTAGTCTGAAATAAGAGCTTTGGGTAATTAAATTTATATATGGAAATTTAATTGTTCGATTATTTCAAATATTAATAAAATCATATAAATTGTTATTTAAGGTCAAAATCTGAAAGGAAACAAGCTGGCTCGGTTGGATTGCAAACAAAAGCAATGGTGAGTTAATCTCACTCAGTTAAATTTAAATTTAAATGATTAAGTTTAAATAATTGTTTGAATGGATGAATTGATTGATGTGCTATAGTATGGTATATTCTGAAATTGGCATATTATATTGTGCTAATGTCTGTGGATGCGGGGAAAACAGGTTGGAGGGATCCAATTGGACCCTTCAACATTTATTTAAAATTATTTAATGCCCTCTATTGTGATTATTTTATATTCTGTGATGAATATTATCTTTAATTGGAATATTGGATGTTATGGTATACCTGAATATATTCCGGTGCACTAAGTTATTAAGAAATATAGAATTGGATTTTTGGAAATAAAATGAAGAGAACTTGTAAGCGAAATAATTATAGTGAATTTAAATAAATTAAGAATAAATTGGATAAGAATAATAGTAGTTTTGAATTCTAATAAATAAATTCCGTATATGGAAGAGAAATTTTGAATAAACAGAAAGTTAATGAATTTTAAAATTCAGTATTATTATTTTAAAAGAATAAAACATTTATTTAAAATTTAAGATTCAATTTATTGAAAAGAATAAAGAAGAAATTGGGAAGAAGCTGAAATTAGTATATTTCAGTTAAATGGTTTAAAATCAAGGGGGAAAATATTAATAATAAAATACAATAAAATAAGTCCATAATTAATGAATTTTGAAATGAACTGAGTATGTATAGAAATTTATTTCAAATAGAATAAATTGTAAATCAATTTGGGAAATTGATTTAAGTGATTGAAGTTGGGATTTTTCTCTGAATAACCAAGCACGTTTTAAAGTAAAATTTTAGATATAACTTAAAAGCTTTTAAGTTGTTTTAAAAAGCAAGTTTTAGAAAATTTATTATTTTAGATATTTAAAATTCTAGAGTAAGTATTTTCTTTTAATCTTTTCTTTTAATCTATTATAGCAGTAATTATTTAAAGAGTGACTTAGTATTTTGTTTTAAAAAGTGTAAATCTAGTTTTATATTTTATTAAGTAACTTTATTTTCAAATATCTATATAGTATGTATTTTTACAAAGTATGGAAGCAATTTTAACTTGGATGTTTTAAAGTATATTTTAAAGGGTAAAGTGTTTTAAATTATTTTAGAAAAATCTAGTTTTGTGCTTGGTGATTTCAGTGGAGATAGAAAATATTTTGGAAAGCTTATCCTGGGAAAGAAATATGTTTTGAAACTTTTTTCAAAGGGTTTTGAGAATATAAATATATCTGGTGAAGATATTTTTGAGGTTAATAAATAATTTGGAAAATTATTTATTGTTGGATGGTTATTTATGAATATTAATTGATAGTTAAATAACCGACTATCAATATTGGACAAATGCGTTGATCCTTTCGAAGAGACCGGGATCGAGATTTATTTCTCGAAAACCACTTCGATCCGGTTTGTACGTTTCGTGAAACGAGTTTGAATTCGAAGATGGAGCAGTGAAGTGCAAGGGCTAGTCGCTACTAATCCTGAGGATATTTCCAAAATGGATGTAGTAGGAATAGTGCCTTCGGTTCCGTTCGAACCCGGGACGGACTTGTACGGATGAATGCTTGCGAAACATCGTCAGGTGGACGATGGGCATTCTAAGGGATATATTCTAAAAGGTAACGCTTAGCCTCAAGTCCCATCAAATGGGAGTGACTGAAAATCGGGGGTTATGCAGCAAGGCTAGGTGGGTAGCACCCAAGCAGGGTGAGGTCATTCCTGTCTAGATGTCCCTTTTTATTTCTTCTTAGTGGGCGGTTGCTGATCCCAACCGCGGGGTGTTCTCCCTCGGGATTATCCAGTAAGGGGTAGCCCCGGTCTTGTGTTGTAGGGGAGCGGGCGTACTCCTCGGTACGGTGATCTAGGCTCCATACTGTGACAGGTGGTACCCCAATGCCTAGTCATTAGTTGGAAATCCATTCTCCCTACGAGCCTTGTATGAGTTTTGTTTGTATTACCCACTCTGTGGCTAGTAGCTGGAATTTAATAGATGTAACAATTTCGGCTATTTTATAAGTATTTGTATATAGACCCTATTATAATATCAGAGGATTTCTAAAAAAATTGTTTTAGCTATCGTAAGGTAAAAACCCGACATGTTTATTTGTGCCGTGGTCTTACGGGATGCTTTTGTTTTCAAAGGATTTTTGAAACTTTAATAATCAATTGGGTATGATTTTCTCACGCTGGTATTCCAGACTGACTCGGGTATTATTTAACTGTAATGCTCGGGTCAGACCGAGTATTATAGGATACAGGATATGATGTTGTGGAGCTCAGGAGATGAGTTGGATGACGATACGTACATTCGTACTTGTTTTATATTTATATATTCCGCTGTTTGAGTTGTTGTGTATCTTGAGTTGTTGTGTATCCATTGTATGTTATTGATATGAGCTGTGATTGATGTACTCTGATGATGTAATATGTAAAAAGAGACATTTGATTTTTGAGTAAAATTATTCATTATCTATTACATTTTATTTCGCTGCGATGGTTAGATTCTGTTGTTGTTTTCTATTTTCTTCTTCTACCTCTTCTTATTTAACCCAAATGGTTCGTATTTCTGTACAACTTGAGTTGATTATTGTTGAATAGTGTTGACTCAAGGGGTACGGATTTGCGGGCTGTTACATAATGGTTCACAAAAATTTCACAAACATCGCCATGACCTTCATGAAGTACGTTGCTATCATCATAAATGGAAGGAATTTGACTATTTTTGGTTTTGTGCTTCAGATAGTTATGGTGAAAGGTAGAGTTCTTGTCACTTCACTCATCCCAGTTTAATCTACATTTTTGTCTGAACATGTTTGCTTTAATTTGATGTGCAATTTTGATGAATTGGTAAAATTCAGCTTGAATTATTATTAATCACCAGCATCCCTATTTATAATACATACCCAAGACTCTATCTTATGGTAACTCTAAATTACGTAAACAGCAGGAAATCTTCCAAAGATATGTCCCTTATCACATACCACTCATAACATCTAATCATACATTGTGGAAACATCAGAAAATCTTCCATAGATATATCCCTTATCACATACCACTCATAACATCTAATCATATATTCTAAATATATCATAATATCTTAATCATATATCCTAAATATATCATAATATCTTAATCTTATATTCTAAATATATCTCAATACTCCCCCTCAAGTTGGAGCATGAGATTCAAAAATGCCCAACATAGAGAGAAGAAAATCAAATTGAGCCTTGCCGTTGTCTTCTAGACCCCGTATCTCATCCTTCATGGAAAGGCACCACTCATCGGATTTCATGGCTTCTTTAAATGATTTAGGGTCCTTACCCTTAATTATGGATGAGGAGTGATTGGAAGGAGGAGAACGATAATTTATAGAATAATTGTCACATTTTATGTAATGTGCTAGAGGATAAGGATTACCTAAGGAGTGATTGGAAGGAGGAGAATCAGAAGATGGACCATTAGCAAAAACCGTATGTGTCACAAAATCTTAATACAGAACATTTAAGAACTTTTTCCAAAGACCACGACCCATTTCCTATGGACTAGTAGACTGATCCGAAGCAGAACCATGCGTAGACTTAGCAGACCCATTATCATTAATCAAAAGATCAACATCCTCACCTTCATAAATTATTTCAGGAAAATCTTGATGAATATCATGATCATTATTCTCACTAGATATTATATTGACATCTTCCAAACACCCAAACGAGAATACCTCCTCTATAAATTTCACATCTCTAGACAAGAAAAATTCCTTTGTATCAAGGTCAAATAATTTCCACCACTTCTTACCAAACGGGTAACCCAAAAAGAATACACTTTCGACTCTAACTTGGAAATCTATCTCCCTTAGTCTTTTGATTATGAGCAAAGCACAAGCACCCAAAGGTTCGAATAGCACCAAAAGAGGACGGTTTACCAAAACGTATCTCAAAAGGTATTTTATTTTGTCACATGGAAGAGGGTGTACGATTAATTAAATGAGCGGTAGCAAGAACACATTCACCCCAAAAATAAATAGGCAAGTTTGCTTGAAAGCGTAATGCCCTACCCACATTTAAAATATGTTTATATTTCCTTTCAACTCTCCCATTTTGTTGTGGAGTACCCACACACGAAGTTTGAAATAAAATTCCAATTGCATTAAAATAATCAATCAAACAATTAAACTCAGTTCCATTATCACTTTGAACGACCTTAATTGTTTGAGAAAATTGCCTATCGACCATAGCAATAAAGGACATAAACATTTGAAACACCTCTAATTTGTCAACCAACAAATAAATTCAAACTGCTCTTGAAAAATCATCAACTACTGTTAAAAAAATAATGGACCCCATACGACGAAACATGCTGATACGCACCTCACAAATCACAACGTATTTTCTCAAAAATTCTAGAAGCTTTATTGTCACTTAAAGAAAACTTGTCTCTAAAATGTTTAGCATGCATACATACTTTACACCCTTTATCTAAACTATCTTTATTATTTTTGATGTGAGGAATTAACTTAACTACTTTTTCGGAAAGATGCCTGAGCCGATGATGCCACAACTCAAAATTTGATGTTGCTTCAACTGTTGACACAAATTCCAGTTTGCTAAAGTAGTACAGTCCATCTCTCCTAACTCATGTTCCAATCAGCTCCTTCGTTTGGTCCTGTATAGCACAAGTATGAGAATCAAATTGGACAATAGTTCGTAAATCATCATTAAGTTGAAAAACAGAAATTAAATTGCAACTCAAGTTTGGAACATAAAATACTCCGGTGAGAGTAATTTTATCCATCACACATACAGATCCCACCAAAGTAGCAATCACTTTTTCACCATTGGGCAAACCAACAGAACGCACAAGATTTTGTGTGTCAAATAACCATGAACGTTGCCCAGTAACATGATGGGTTGCTCCGGTATCGATAATCCATGAAGTATCATCAAACTTACCATTCAATCGATTTTCGAGAATTTTACTATTACCAATCATGCCCGAAATAGCTTTCCACTGCTCATTCGTGAACAATTGACCTAAGGCTGACACCGTCGATGAATTGGATGCGATAGAGAAGCTGCTACCAACAGCTGCATTAGCGCGTACTTGCTCCTACCTTGCCCAGCGGAGCTGCCTCGTCTGCCATTGAACCAACCATCGGGGTATCCATGAAGCTCGTAACATTGGCTAACCTCATGACCTGTTTTCTTGCAGTGGCTGAAAACAGATTTCTCCCAGTAACTTGAGGCCTCATGGCCCTGCTCCTTACACTGAGAACACATCGGTCTATTAGAGGTTCCTCGGCCCCGACCAGCCCCTGTATGTACAGCGAAACCGACTATTTCAGAGGGCTTTTGCTTGACTTCCTGCTTCGGTTGATGAACATGTTCATCTTGTGACACTAATTGATAATCTCGACCAAGATTAGAAAGAGGATCTTGAGAGAGGGTATGTGTGCGCAAAGGACCATAAAATTCAGAACAAAGGCCCATCAAAAAATCATGTAATTTGGCATGTGCTCGTCGTTCCTTATGTAATATGCCAGCCGAGCACGAGGAAGAACAAGAACAAGAGATTAAAGGTTCACGGTGATCCAATTCTTGCCACAAAGCATGCAATTTACCATAGTAAACCGAAACAGGCATCGTCTTTGTCTGCTCACATCGCGCAATTGAAGATCGTAATTGTTGAACCCTAGGTCCGTTTGTTTGGGAAAAACATTGCTTGAGATGATCCCAAAAGGATTTAGCTTCCCTGAATTTTGACAAAGAGGGCCTAACCTCGGGGTCGATAGTATTTGAAATCCAAGAAATAAGCGTAGCATTAATCGCGGTCCAATCAGACTTTGTACGGGGAGGCGCTAGTGTAGGGATACTTCCATCGAGAAATTCAAACTTGCGTCGGGCTTCTAATGCCGTCTGAACATCAGCCGCCCAATCGTCATAATTATCGGCTTTGAGTCGAGTGGATGTATGAAGTCTCTGGATCTATCTTGTGAGCCGAGGTAATTAGAGAATTGGGTTCAATTTTAGGCGGTGGATCTTCAACACCAGGCATGGCAAATTATTCTTGAAGAAAAAAAATCATTCTTTGGCTCTGATACCATGAAGAATTGGTAAAACTCAGCTTGAATTGTTATTAATCACCAGCATCCCTATTTATAATACATACCCAAGATTTATCTTATGGTAACTCTAAAATTGCGGAAACAGTAGGAAATCTTCCAAAGATATATCCCTTATCACATACTACTCATAACATCTAATCATACATTGCGGAAATAGCAGGAAATCTTCCGAAGATATATCCTTTATCACATACCACTCATAATATCTTAATCACATGTTCTAAATATATCTCAATAAATTGTTAGCTTGTCGTTGAGCAATACTCTTGCGTAGAAAGATCAATGTCTAGGATTAAGAATTAAATCAGATTGTGCCTTTTCTAGTTGAATTCAAAGTTTTGTGGACATCTTGAAGCCGTTTCCATCGGTCTCTACTCCAGGATCTAAGGATAGTCTTGGAATGCCTGAGTTTAGATTGAAGACGATACATAGGGTTGCCGTAGAAGGACAAGGACCAGGCTTTGGTGGCAGCGTCTAAAAATTCAGGATGGTCAGTCCAAGAATTGAAGAAATGGAGGGTTGAAGGAGACTTAAGGTTAAGAGGGCCAAAATTGAGAATGAGAAGAGAGCGGTTTGATAACAAGGAAGGTATGATATCATAGAAGATGTTTGACCTAGATAAAAAAACATGCTGGTTGATAAATGTCCTATCAGTTTAGAATACATACGAGCACAGTTCTTGACTTGTTATTCCAAGTGTAGGGCAAGCATTGAGACTTACACTCAAACATGTTGGAATTGTATATGGCTTCATCGAGAGGGAGGAGTTCTTTATGGGACATCTTGTTGCCGCCATATCTATCATTTTTTTTCAGGCATACAATTCCTGTATCCAAGCGCAATCCAAGGAAAATTGTTAGTTTGAAGATGAGGAGGTGTGTCAAGTAAGGTTTTTCTGCTTGCAATGGAGTTCAGGCCATATATAAAAGAACATAGTTGGAAAGAAGGTGATGAACTTGCATATAACAAAGCTGATTAGTGACCAAAAATGGATTGGCTTGAAATTTCTCAGAGTTCCACAATAAGAGGACTCTTCCAAAAAGGTGCTTCATGTAGATTATGCATAGTTCTCCGGGAAGGTTGTATGAAGTTGCAGGCCTTATCGATGGCATTGAGATTGAATTTTTTTCTAGAATAACAATCATTTGGATATTATGATCATAAATAACTCTCTTTATTTCACATTTCTTAGAAATGTCATTTTCTCCTCTCACGTTCCATGATGCCATTTTGGATGGGAAACATTAGTGTTAGATGTCTTGACGAGCAGATCTTGCATGATGTTGGAAATGTTTGAGCTTTGATTGGTTATGTTGGTATCGAATGGAGGGGGACAAATAGGGGTTGTGGAATTTAAAGAGTAGAGTAGAGAATTCATTTATCATGGTATATTGAGATATATTTAGAATATATGATTAAGATATTATGATATATTTAGAATATATGATTAAGATATTATGACATATTTAGAATATATGCTTAGATGTCTTGATCATATATTCTAAATATATCTCAATAGGGTATTTGGAACTTCTCTTGGTTACCCTGGAGGAAAAGTTATTCTTGATCTTACAGGAAAGGGATCGGGACTTTTTGGTAGTGTTAGGAGGGACAACATTGATGGATGACAGGTTGAGAGATGGAATAGGCTCAAGAAGAGTACACAATGTAGGACCATCAGAAGAATTGGATGTTGTTGTAGTTTTGGAGTGAACATCATTGACACGGCCATCATTAGAAATACCATGATGATCATGGATGTCATCGAATACATTAGAGGAAGTCGGATCTTAGAAGAGAAAAGTGGTCCTGGTTCATAACAAAGGATAAATCAGTAGGAGCTAATGTATCAAATAGCTTGGTAGGTGTCAAGGCAGATGTAGAGTGAGGAGAATTGGTAGTTTCAGGTTGCAAAGGCATTTATCATGCCTATCATTATCAGTTGTAGCGATTGCTACCGGTTGGAGAGGAGAAAAGTTTGAGGTATGAGCTTTATTCAGATCCGAAGTGGAGTTGATTACATCAAAGAGTACTGAATCTAAAATGGAAAATTTATTGTTGTGTTGAAAACTTTGAGTGGGATCATAAAGTGGCTGAGGAAATTTGTGATTGGTTGCATGGCTTTCTAAATTAAATGTATGAGTACGATTCATGTTGTTTAATAAGGGGACAAGGATATTGTTAGGAATGGAATTATTGGAGGGAATTGCGTCCATTAAAGATGGAACAAATGTTTGGCAGGAGGTTGTGCCACTAAGTTTTACCACATATTGCTTTTGGATTCCAGGGTGTGCCATGTCTCTGTCAGTTCCTTTTAATACATTTGATCTTTTGATTTTTCTTCGCGTTCGAAGATTGGCATAAGTACCTAGGGCTGTCAACAGTTAACCGAAAAATTTGGTATCCCTTCGAATGCATATCCGAAAAGCGGATACGGAAATTCGACATCCGAAAAGCTTCCCGGATACGCATATGGTTATTATAGTATCCATATCCGAAAAATATCCGTCCGATTAACTGATGCAAATATATATTTTATTAAAATTATATTTATTTAGTGTATGATTTTCCAACTATTTCCTAACCATTTGATGTTAGTACGTGTAACAGCCCGCAAATCCGTACCCCCTGAGTCAACACTATTATACAAAAATCAACTCAAGTTGTACAGAAATACGAACCATTTGAGTTTAAGAAGAAGAGGTAGAAGAAGAGAAAACAAAATCAACATCAGAATCTAACATTGCAGCGGAATAAAATATAATAGATAATAAATAATCTTTACTCAAAAGTCAAATATTTCTGTTTACATATATTACAGCATCAGAGTACATCAATTACAACTCAACATCAATATCATACAATGGATGCACAACAACTCAACACAGCGGAATATATACATAAACAAGTACGTAAGTACGTATCGTCATCCAACTCGTCTCCTAAGCTCCAAAACATCCCATGTATCCTATAATACTCGGTCTAACCCGAGCATTACAGTTAAATAACACCCGAGTCAGTCTGGAATACCAGCGTGAGAAAATCACACCCAATTGATTATTAAAGTTTCAAAAATCCTTTGAAAATAAAAGCATCTCGTAAGACCACGCCACAAATAAACATGTCGGGTTTTTACCTTACGATAGCTAAAACAATTTTTATAGAAATCCTCTGATATCATAATAGGGTCTATATACAAATACTTATAAAATAGCCGAAATTGTTACATGATTAAATTCCAGCTACTAGCCACAGAAGTGGGTAATACAAACAAAACTCATACAAGGCTCGTAGGGAGAATGGATTTCCAACCAATGACTAGGCAGTGGGGTACCACATGTCAGAGTACGGGGCCTAGATCACCGTACCGAGGAGTACGCCCGCTCCCCTGCAACACAAGGCCGGGACTACCCCTTACTGGATAATCCCGAGTGAGATCACCCTGTGGTTGGGATCAACAACCGCACCACTAAGCCGAAATAAAAAGGGACATCTAGACTGGGATGACCTCACCCTGCTTGGGTGCTACCCACCTAGCCTTGCTGCATAACCCCTGATTTTCAGTCATTCCTATTTGATGAGGCTTGAGGCTAAGCGTTACCTGTATAGAACATATTTCTTAGAATGCCCATCGTCCACCTGACGATGTTTCGTAAGCATTTATCCATACAAGTCCGTTCCGGGTTCGAACGGAACCGAAGGCACATTCCTACTACATCCATTTTGGAAATATCCTCAGGATTAGTAGCGATTAGCCCTTGCGCTTCACCGCTCCATCTTCGAATCCACAATCGTTACACGAAACGTACGTACCGGATCGAAGTGGTTTTCGAGAAATAAATCTCGATCCCGGACTCTTCGAAACGATCAACGTAATTGTCCAATATTGATAGTCGGTTATTTAACTATCAATTAATATTCACCAACATCCATCCAACAATAAATAATTTCCCAAATTATTTATTAACCTCAAAATATCTTCACAAGATATATTTCTATTTTCAATCCTTTAAAAACAGTTTCAAAACCATCTTTGCTTTCAGAATAAACTTTCCCAAATATTTTCTATCTTCTCTGAAATTACCAAGCACAAAAACTAGATTTTTAAAATAATTTAAAACACTTTACTTTGAAATATATACTTTTAAAAACTTAGGATAAAACTACTTAAATAATTTGTTAAAAATACATATTATATGAATTTTAGAAAATAAGGTTACTTTATAAAATATAAAACCAGGTTTTCACTTTTAATACAAATACTAAGTCACTTTTAAATAATTAATGCTATAATATATTAAATGGAAATACTTGCTTTAGAAATTAAATATTAGAAATAATAAATTTACAAAACGTGATTTCTTTAAAAACAACTTTAAAACATTTAATTTGTATTTACAAATTTCCTTTTTAAAACATGTACTTGGCTATCCAGAGAATATTCCAACTCCAATCACTTAAATCAAATTTTCGAATTGATTTCCAATTCATTTTATTTGGAATAAATTTCTTTACTTGCTCGGTTCATTTCAACATTCATGAATTATGGATTTTATTTTTATTATTATTACTATTTTAAGTGAAATATATCAATTTCAGGCTTTTCCCAAATTCTTCTTTATTCCTTTCCATAAGTTAGCTCTTAAAATATTAAATAAATATTTTGTTCTATTAAATAATACCACAGACGTTTCAAACTTTATTAACTTTCTGTTTATACAAAAATTCATTTCCATATACAGAATTTTATTAATTAGTATTTTGAAACTACTAATATTCTTATCCAATTCACTATAATTTATATATATTCGTTATAATTATTTCTTAAGAGTTCACTTCTTTATTTCCTTTCAAAATCCAATTCTATATATTTGGATAAAACAGAATACCAAAATATTCAAGCAGACGATAACATTCGATATTCTAATACAATTCATCACAGAATATCAATCAATCACAGCAGTGGATATTTAATAATTTAAATACATGTTGAGGGATCCAGTTGGATCCCTCCAACCTGTTTTCCCTGCGCCCACAGACGTTAGCACAATATGATGAATCAATTCCTAGTTATAGCATACAATAGCACATCAAACAATTCAACCATTCAAACAATTTTTTAAATTTAATCACTTAAATTTAAATTTAAACTGAGTAAGATTAACTCACCTTCGCATTTGTTTTGCAGTCCATCCCTGAACAGCTTGTTTCTTTTCGGATTTCAAACCTTGAATAAATATTATGTGATTTTTATTAATATTTGAATTAATTATTAATTAACAAATTTAACTTACTAATAATTTAATTTGTTTCAGCTTTAACTTTATAAACATATATTTCAACCCGTATATATATATATATATATATTTATTAAGTTTAAAATTTAAGAATAAACAGCCTATATACTTTACTGTTTACCTACCTATTTATTTCATTTAAACTAAGACAGAAATTTTATAACTTACTATAAACATCAAAACAATAACTCCTCCTTACTGTAAAACCTCCCATCTTCTTCTTTTGTTTTCTATAATTTCGTATACCTAAGTTATTAAATTTAAGCTTAAACATGGAGAATAAAAGCAACTACATATATACCCTACTGTTTCATCTATATGAGCAGATTTTTTTTATTTGATTAAGTAAAAACAGAAATCTCACCATCGCGAGAGCTTGCCTCCCTGCCGAAGTCGACTGCACCGATGCAGTGCCACTTTAGGTCCCTCGCGTAGCCGCGCCTCGACTCACCATTCCTCCTTCGTGCTCCGACACTCAATAGCGCCGCCTACCCCCTATCCACGTGATACCTCCTGTCATCGATTTTCCTTCAACTTCAATCGCGACTCAAACCCGAGTTCCCCTTTCCGGTTGTCGAGCTTGGAAGCTTATCAAACGCAACCCTAATCAACCGCAAGTCCCACCTAGCCTCGACAAAGACGAACGCGACCTCCCCCTTTCATGATGACGCGTCGCGCCTTATCCTGCTTCCCAGTCTTCTCGATTGCGATCGAGATTGGATGTTTTTTTTTGTTCTGCCATTTCACCGAGGTTTTAGGGTTCAAAAGAAAGAAAAAGGGTTCGGCCCTATTGAGTTGCTCTTTTTTTTTTTTTTAAACGCGACTTAAAACTTCTCTTTGAAGCTTCTTCTTTTATTAATTATATATATATATATATGTATATATATTTAGTTCGAGCATTTTGATAGTTGATTGAACGGCTTGGAATCGGAAAAGTATGTGATTAAATGACAGGAAGATGGCGTATACCAGAAGCTTGATTAACTAAATTAAATTTCATCAAATTATTACCAATTAAATTTTTCAACGTGTTTATATATCATATGCTCACATAACAACTCCGATCAATATGAAATTTGAAATCCGCTAATAATTCAATATTACGGATCCAATGGAACTGGTTTTGTCGAGTTCCGAGACTGTGCCTCGGAAGGCTATTTTTTTTAAATTCAATTTTAAACGATTTAATTATTAAAACTAAACAAACCACTGTTAAATTAAATTTTAACACCTTTATAAATTTCCAGTAATATCAATATAAGTATCATAAGTCTTCAATTTATTTCCAACAGGCTCAAAACTCAAAATTCAACATTTCACTCAACTTCTAATTGTTTAATTTAATAATTAACCATCAAATAAATTGTGATATTCGTAATTCAAGTTAAAATTGTTCCGTTGAATACTTAAATCAATCAAATATTCCGATTTTAAATGCTCGAAATTTCCGGGTCGTCACATTCCTCCCCCCTTAAAAGAATTTCGTCCCCGAAATTACTAATTAGGAAAAATGGTCCAATACCCATTTATTATTTCCCTATACCAAACAGTTTCTAACAATTCAACATCGCCCTAACTATCTTCTTATAAAAGTCTCATTATTATTCTCATTAACCTCCCAAACTTTCCCATAATCTTCTATAGTTTTCAAATAACTTACTTGTTCAGCTACTCAGATTATAATTCAAAACTAAAATTTTGAATTATCAAAATTTTCTCAAATTTTTTTCTAACTCTCTAAATTTTCGAAAAATTTCGCCAGCGTCTCCTTTGCGCGGCTAGCTCGGTACAACTACAAAATGGCTCTACGGCCTCCCAAATCCAAAAAGAAACAAAAAGGCCAAGTGGCTCAATCCAAATCCCAATTAAATTTCATACCAAATTTAAATACATACCTTTTTGTCGAGCATTTCAAATTTTTATCTTTTGAATTCAATCCAATTATCTTTTTCCTTCAGATTACCTGCATATCCTGCTTAGCACTAATATCCAATCTCAACATTCCAGAACATTTTATCGACTCCCTTACCAAATGCCAATATTCATCCAAATATCAACTTAGAATATATTTGCAATATTCGATTTTCAATTAAGAATTGACCATTCCTTGCTTAAGTTAACATAAGCATTTCATATGTTTCTTATATTCATTTCCATCTTACCACTTTAGTTTATATCCATTCCTATTCCAATTAATTCTTCCATTTCCATACGAATTCAATTTATTTTCAACTCTAAACTTTAAATTTTATTTTTCATTTATAACTAATTCACGTCATTATTTTAATTAGCTTCATTCACTAACTTATTTCAAATTCTAGTTTGAAATTGTTTTGTCGGTAATAAATTTTCCAAAAATTTTTCTAACTCCCAAAATTTCTGAAATTTTTTGGCAGAGTCTCCTTTGTACGGAGGAGCTTTTGCAATTTGACAAAAGAGATAAATATATATACATCGACCCACACGGTCGGAAAAACCAAAAACAGTTCATATTTCCTATTTTTATTGCGTAGGCGTACCTTATTTAGAATTTTAAGCAAGCAGCTTATTATTTTTAGCAAATAGCCCAACCCAAATCCAGCCATACGGCTTCCAGGTACCTGTACTTATTCAATTTAAACATGTAAGTGCCAAATATATGAAGTTTATTGACATTCCACTCCATTTAAGCAACTACAACACATGAATATTAGAAACAATGTAGCTAAACAATGTTTATAAGCAACTTATATGGTTTTTAACACTTACGCATTTTTTTTTCAACCAACCCATACGCCATTTCACTTAATTTTAATGGTTTACAATACCATTTCTTACCTTCAATTAATTTTAACCCCAAACATGCTCATAGTCAATTCAATTGACTTCAAAATCAATTCTATTTCACTTATTTGCAATAGTAAAACACATGACTTCTAAAAAGAAATTTACACCAAACATTTTTTTCCGTAAGCAATTTATATAGCTTCCATGCTAATTCAACTATTTCAATCAATTTACAACCCATTTTCATTCAATCCGAATGGTTTTCGATCCATTCGTATACAACTTCATCAATTTGAATGGTTTAAAACTCAATCACTTACATTTAATTTATCTTTAAGTAACTGAACTCATATTTAATTCAATTGATCTCAAAATCAATTTATTTTACTTCTATCAATTCATAGAATTTTTAATTACTTCCATTTCTATCTAATAACAATTTATTCTATGCAATTTGACGAGATCTATGTGAATAAACAAGTATTTATGTTTTATAACCAATTTAAATGGATTTTAACTCAATTTATTCTTAATTCTATTCCATTTGAAAATTTATTCACAATCCATATATTCTCAATTCCATTGCATTTCAATTTTATTAACCAAATTAGTTCATTCAAAAAACATTAACAACTTAGGTTCCCTCTCCATTACCAATTAAATTTCCTTTTTATTTTAATCCATTCACAATCATTTATTTAGCTCGACACATTCCATTAAAGTTCATTACAATCCATTTATTTACATTTCATTCCATGTTAGTTTATTCCAAACTATTTTATTTAGCTCGGAAACAATCCAAGCTATTTCATTCCATAACCATTTCTCAACTCATTTAAACCAACAATTCATTTGATACTTATTTATCCCATTATTTATTTATTCAATATAATTAGTTTATCCACATTCACTTAAACCATTCTACTAAACTTGAAACATTCTGTTTTCCTTATTGTCTCAAGTTATTTCAATCCCTTAATAATTTAAATGGTTTACAATTATTATTTTTAAGCATTTCATTCCATTAAATATTATCGGCAACTCGCCGAATTTTTATTACAATTAAAATTTATTTTTACTTGAGTTAAAACCAATCCAATATTATTAAACTTTGTTTAAGTTGAATTAAATTCAACTCTCTTCCATCTATTCAGCTCAAGTCAATTTACTTCAGTTTATTCAAATTTTACACTTAAGCTCATTCTCATTTTGCAAACAAGGTTCTCTTTTCAATTTATCTTGATTCTATTTTTAATCCAATCTCATTTCCAACTACAAATTATTTGATCAATTATTATACCCTTTCAGCTTTCTAGATTCAGCCCAATCAATTTATTACCTGACTATTCCCAATTTATTTCCACTTAGTTGGATTTTATTTTCAATCCAAACCATTTCTATTTAAACCCATTTTCCTTTTTATTTTATACTTTTCAAATTATATTTATTTTGTTAACACTTCAAGTCAAATTTGAATTAATAACTCAAGTTCTGATTCTACCATTCACTTTTAAATTACCATCCAATTTATTAACTCACAATTCAGCTTCATTCTCAATTACTTTCACTTCATCAACAATTTGAATCAATTTTAATTTATAACTAGAGTTTATTTCCAACTTCATCATAAACTCACAATTCAATGCCATTAACTAATTTATTATCTAATTAGTTCTTCCCTTGTTGATAATCCAACACTTGAATTTTATTCCAAATATCACTTCATATAATTTTCTTAAGTTCAATATACTTTATAATTCAAGTTTAGATTTTCTTACCCTTTTCCAATTCATCAAAACATTGATTTTGGGCATTGTATTCCATTTTCAATTTAATAAGTCACAACTTATTGTTTTATACAATTCATTCATCATAAGCTTGAATATATTCATCTTTTATTTTTTTAACTCAAGCCTTCTATTTATTCATAGCCCAAGCATATTTTATTTCCATGGATTTTTATTTCTTTTATAAGTTATTCTGATTTATTTATTTCAACCCAATTCTTATCCAACTCATTTTCCATTTATTTAAGTAGAAATCTAATTCCATTTAATAATTCAATTGAATTTTTATTCCAGTTCAATTTTATTTTAATTCAGTTTTATTTAACTCAATTCGATTTCAACTTAATTTGAATACAGCTGGATATTATTTTCAGCTTATTCAATTTATTTTAATCCAGTTAAATTTTATTCTCCAATCCAAGTTAATTTCATTTTAACCTTTCACTTTAGATTTATATTCCATTATCCAAAGCTTAAATTTCTTCCTGATTTACAAATCATTTCCATTTATAAGCTTACAACTTATCTTATTCGAATTTTTAAACACCCAGCTTTAGTTTCAAATTGTTTTGAAATCTCCAACATCTCAAATCATATTTCTCAGTAATTAAATCAATCCTGGTTTTATTCCCAACAAATTTCCTTTGAGATTTTCAAAAATAAACAGGTTTTCCTGAACAAATCAATTTGGTAGCACTTCATCACTTAGAAACTCGAAAATAATCATCGATGATGCTGCAGTCATCATCGAAGTTATTTTCTAGTGACTGAAGTGAATTCAATGCTAAATCTCTTCCCAAAATTTATTTAAAACAATTTTCCTTTCAGAAATACCCTAAAAACAACAATGCTACTATTTATTTTCAAAATATTTCCAAAATTCCCGGGGTTTTAAAGTTTTCAAATTCTATTTTAATTCAAATTTTAACTAAAATATATTTGTATAGTTTATGCTTATACAAATTCCCAATTAATTATATTTCAATTTATAATTTACATCTATAATTCATATTTATAAATTTCATTCTATAATGAATTTATCCCATAAATTTGTAATTATATTTCAATTTCTAGTTAAATTTTCACTTAATAATGATAATACTTTAATATCATCATTTCTAACATCCAAGCAACCATATATTAGCTACATAGTTTACAAAAACTATTCTTTATATCAAAATATGTTTTGGGTAAAATTATTTCATTTACCCATATTTAAAACAATACCGTGTCGATTGCTCTATTCAAATGCTTAGAAACCCCTTCGATACAGTTGCGCAGACTGTGTCGACGAAGGTTCATATGCCACCCAGTAAACCAATCAACACAATATCAAAACAATTTATATTCACTAACAAATACGCACTCATATTAATTAATACGCTTAAACTCATTATAGAGTACCATAGACTCTATTTTAAATGAGTAATTCCGACCAGAGCCAAGGTTATCTCCAACCTAAGCTCTGATACCAACTGTAACAGCCCGCAAATCCGTACCCCCTGAGTCAACACTATTCTACAAAAATCAACTCAAGTTGTATAGAAATACGAACCATTTGAGTTTAAGAAGAAGAGGTAGAAGAAGAGAAAACAAAATCAACATCAGAATCTAACATCGCAGCGGAATAAAATATAATAGATAATAAATAATCTTTACTTAAAAGTCAAATATTTCTGTTTACATATATTACAGCATCAGAGTACATCAATTGCAACTCAACATCAATATCATACAATGGATGCACAACAACACAACACAGCGGAATATATACATAAACAAGTACGTAAGTACGTATCGTCATCCAGCTCGTCTCCTGAGCTCCAAAACATCCCCTGTATCCTATAATACTCGGTCTGACCCGAGCATTACAGTTAAATAACAACCGAGTCAGTCTGGAATACCAGCGTGAGAAAATCACACCCAATTGATTATTAAAGTTTCAAAAATCCTTTGAAAACAAAAGCATCTCGTAAGACCACGCCACAAATAAACATGTCGGGTTTTTACCTTACGATAGGTAAAACAATTTTTATAGAAATCCTCTGATATTATAATAGGGTCTATATACAAATACTTATAAAATAGCCGAAATTGTTACATGATTAAATTCCAGCTACTAGCCACAGAAGCGGGTAATACAAACAAAACTCGTACAAGGCTCGTAGGGAGAATGGATTTCCAACCAATGACTAGGCACTGGGGTATCACCTGTCACAGTACGGGGCCTAGATCACCGTACCGAGGAGTACGCCCGCTCCCCTGCAACACAAGGCCGAGACTACCCCTTACTGGATAATCCCGAGTGAGATCACCCCGCGGTTGGGATCAACAACCGCACCACTAAGCCGAAATAAAAAGGGACGTCTAGACTGGGATGACCTCACCCTGCTTGGGTGCTACCCACCTAGCCTTGCTGCATAACCCCTGATTTTCAGTCATTCCCATTTGATGAGGCTTGAGGCTAAGCGTTACCTTTATAGAACATATTTCTTAGAATGCCCATCGTCCACCTGACGATGTTTCGTAAGCATTCATCCATACAAGTTCGTTCCGGGTTCGAACGGAACCGAAGGCACTACTCCTACTACATCCATTTCGGAAATATCCTCAGGATTAGTAGCGATTAGCCCTTGCGCTTCACCGCTCCATCTTCGAATCCACAATCGTTGCACGAAACGTATGAACCGGATCGAAGTGGTTTTCGAGAAATAAATCTCGATCCTGGACTCTTCGAAACGATCAACGTAATTGTCCAATATTGATAGTCGGTTATTTAACTATCAATTAATATTCACAAACATCCATCCAACAATAAATAATTTTCCAAATTATTTATTAACCTCAAAATATCTTCACATGATATATTTCTATTTTCAATCCTTTAAAAACAGTTTCAAAACCATCTTTCCTTTCAGAATAAACTTTCCCAAATATTTTCTATCTTCTCTGAAATTACCAAGCACAAAAACTAGATTTTTAAAATAATTTAAAACACTTTACTTTGAAATATATACTTTAAAACACTTAGGATAAAACTACTTAAATAATTTGTTAAAAATACATATTATATGAATTTGAGAAAATAAGGTTACTTTATAAAATATAAAACCAGGTTTTCACTTTTAAAACAAATACTAAGTCACTTTTAAATAATTAATGCTATAATATATTAAAAGGAAATACTTGCTTTAGAAATTAAATATTAGAAATAATAAATTTTACAAAACGTGATTTCTTTAAAAACAACTTCAAAACATTTAATTTATATTTACAAATTTACTTTTTAAAACATGTACTTGGCTATCCAGAGAATATTCCAACTCCAATCACTTAAATCAAATTTCCGAATTGATTTCCAATTCATTTTATTTGGAATAAATTTCTTTACTTGCTCGGTTCATTTCAACATTCATTAATTATGGATTTTATTTTTGTTCTATTAAATAATACCACAGACGTTTCAAACTTTATTAACTTTCTGTTTATACAAAAATTCATTTCCATATACAGAATTTTATTAATTAGTATTTTGAAACTACTAATATTCTTATCTAATTCACTTTAATTTATATATATATTCGTTATAATTATTTCTTAAGAGTTCACTTCTTTATTTCCTTTCAAAAACCAATTCTATATATTTGGATAAAACAGAGTACCAAAATATTCAAGTAGACGATAACATTCGATATTCTAATATAATTCATCACAGAATATCAATCAATCACAGCAGTGGATATTTAATAATTTAAATACATGTTGAGGGATCCAGTTGGATCCCTCCAACCTGTTTTCCCTGCATCCACAGACGTTAGCACAATATGATGAATCAATTCCTAATTATAGCAATAGCACATCAAACAATTCAACCATTCAAACAATTTTTTAAATTTAATCACTTAAATTTAAATTTAAACTGAGTGAGATTAACTCACCTTCGCATTTGTTTTGTAGTCCATCCCTGAACAGCTTGTTTCTTTTCGGATTTCAAACCTTGAATAAATATTATGTGATTTTTATTAATATTCGAATTAATTATTAATTAACAAATTTAACTTACTAATAATTTGTTTCAGCTTTAACTTTATAAACATATATTTCAACCCGTATATATATATATTTATTAAGTTTAAAATTTAAGAATAAACAGCCTATATACTTTACTGTTTACCTACCTATTTATTTCATTTAACCTAAGACAGAAATTTTATAACTTACTATAAACATCAAAACAATAACTCCTCCTTACTGTAAAACCTCCCATCTTCTTCTTTTGTTTTCTATAATTTCGTATACCTAAGTTATTAAATTTAAACTTAAACATGGAGAATAAAAGCAACTACATATATACCCTACTGTTTCATCTATATGAGCAGATTTTTTTTTTATTTGATTAAGTAAAAACAGAAATCTTACCATCGCGAGAGCTTCCCTCCCTGCCGAAGTCGACTGCACCGATGTAGTGCCACTTTAGGTCGCTCGCGTAGCCGCGCCTCGACTCACCATTCCTCCTTCGTTCTCCGACACTCAATAGCGTCGCCTACCCCCTATCCACGTGACACCTCCTGTCATCGATTTTCCTTCAACTTCAATCGCGACTCAAACCCGAGTTCCCCTTTTCGGTTGTCGAGCTTGGAAGCTTATCAAACGCAACCCTAATCAACCGCAAGTCCCACCTAGCCTCGACAAAGACGAACGCGACCTCCCCCTTTCATGATGACGCGTCGTGCCTTATCCTGCTTCCCAGTCTTCTCGATTGCGATCGAGATTGGATGTTTTTTTTTGTTCTGCCATTTCACCGAGGTTTTGGGGTTCAAAAGAAAGAAAAAGGGTTCGGCCCTATTGAGTTGCTTTTTTTTTTAAACGCGACTTAAAACTTCTCTTTGAAGCTTCTTCTTTTATTTATATATATATATATATATATATTTAGTTCGAGCATTTTGATAGTTGATTGAACGGCTTGGAATCGGAAAAGTATGTGATTAAATGACAGGAAGATGGCGTATACCAGAAGCTTGATTAACTAAATTAAATTTCATCAAATTATTACCAATTAAATTTTTCAACGTGTTTATATATCATATGCTCACATAACAACTCCGATCAATACGAAATTTGAAATCCGATAATAATTCAATATTACGGATCCAATGGAACTGGTTTTGTCGAGTTCTGAGACTATGCCTCGGAAGGCTATTTTTTTTTAAATTCAATTTTAAACGATTTAATTTTTAAAACTAAACAAACCACTGTTAAATTAAATTTTAACACCTTTATAAATTTCCAGTAATATCAATATAAGTTTCATAAGTCTTTAATTTATTTCCAACAGGCTCAAAATTCAACATTTCACTCAACTTCTAATTATTTAATTTAATAATTAACCATCAAATAAATTGTGATATTCGTAATTCAAGTTAAAATTGTTCTATTGAATACTTAAATCAATCAAATATCCCGATTTTAAATGCTCGAAATTTCCGGGTCGTCACAGTACGATATGGTTTTTTGCTCATTTTTAGTTAAAACGAACAGTTTTAGTGTTTAAATTTCGAATATTTTTACGAATATTTGTATAAAATAATTTTTATCATCACATTTTTTTATTCCTTACAAAAAACCATTTTATGTTGATCCAAATCTTTTCATTTATACTTTTAAATTTATTGATTATGGGCGGAGTAGATAAATACCTGATATCCATCTGTATCTAAAAATTAGACGGATACAGATATCCAATATCCAGAAATTAAGCAGATACAAATATCTGAAAATGATTTTGAATACGGATACGGATATCGCACTATCCGTATCCGAAAGTATCCGTTGACGACCCTACGAGTACCTAATGGCGAGTCTTCTTTGAGGGGCTTTGGTTGACTAATTTTTTCAGAGGGATTATGGTAGAGTTTCTGGCGATTACAATCATCTACGGTGTGATCAAATAATTTGCATTGCACACATATTTTCGGTTTCCACATTTATTCAACGTTGACAAAAACGTCACTATTTTGCGTAATTTGAACTAGGATTTAGTTCGGTTCACATTTATTCATCATTGTATCAATTACGCCGTCACACAAGATCAAATTATAGAGAGAAAAGGCAAGAAGATTTAACGTGTAATATCCAGGATTTGTAATTTATTTATCTTTACACTCTAACATCTCACTCACAATTTAGTTTACCATAAATAATAGTCATTTGGTCAAAGTAGTCGCGAACCTAACTTATGAACAATTATCTTAATATTATTTTGTGAAAAGATAATATTATTACTAAGACCAAATACAAAATTTATGCATGGAGCTATAGATAAATGTAACCGAAAATCTATCAACATGAATAAGAGTCGCTTGTGTTGTAACATTAGATGGACGACATGGATTAGATGTTTGTATCGTTGAAATGAAAATTTAATAAAATGGAATGTTTTACTATGAATATCTAGCCTTCTGTAAATTTAGGTCTAGTCTGAATCAAACTTAGATTATTCAGGTATCATTTAAAATATTAAATACTGAATGTTGATTTATGAATGCTGAATACCGATTTCTGAATGCTGAAGGCTAAATATTTGAAATATTGTTTATTTGTATTTTGATTTTAAACTTATTTTGTGAACACAAATGACTACTTTGATAATATTTTCCTTCGAAGTTAAAATTAATTATTATTTGATGCAACTAACATACAAAACACATTTAATCATTATTAACCAAGAAAATTGATCAACACCAAGAAATCGCATGAAAGTACTAGTTCTATCAAAATAAAAGAAAAGGTAGGGAAGTAAAATAAGACATAAGAATTTTTAGTGGTTTAGTGTAGTCTCCGGCTGCGTCCACTTCAATCTCTTTTATTAGTTATCCTCTCTCCAAATTAATACTAGTTATCTCAGATCCGACCACGATCTAGTGGAACTCAGATTTACAATGGAGCTTTTAGAGTGTTTTTGAGGTAGAGAATAGGAGCGAAGAAAAAGAAAAGTCTCAAATGATAGAGAAATCTGATCATGTTTGGTTGTAGTAAGGCTTGTATTTATAAGGAAATATGTGTATAGGTCCAGAAGTCCGCTTGCATTGAAGTCATGGTGATAGCCAGACATTTCACAAGCAAGCACAAAAGCCCACAAGTTAACAGAATAACTCGATACCAAGTTAAATGAATTGATGCCGAGTTGTTTTAACTTGTCCAACTGGTAGTTCGTCTACTTGCTAACTTTTCTATCTTCTTTTGGAGTCATTTCAAGCTCTTATCCTTCTACTTTGAGTTGATTCTTGTAATCTTTTTGATGGCTGTTTTCTTTGCTTTCTTCTCGTCAATCCTTCGAATTCCTTGTCAAAATCTTTGGAGAGTCACTTGACCATGAGTTTTGGGAGTAGAATAAGAGGTATATGGTGTTCGAAAAGCAAAAAATGAAGGCAAAACAACTAGGGGCCGAACTATTTAACTCGAGGCCGAGCTAGATACTTGGCCAAATTTTCACCAAAACGTTTGGAGTTCAATTCTCCGGTCCTTCTAATTGTGCTTCCAAATCTGTGAACTATTTCATCCTTATGTTGATCTTCCAAGTCCAGTTGAAATCTATTTTGATTCAATAGTAGATTTATACTTGACCCCAAAGTACGCTTTTCAAATATAAGGTGTGATTTTTCTCGAGAACAAGTTCTGGCAATCAGACTTCAATAGTTAAGAACTCCGGCTATTCATTAATCCCAATCTTGGTGAATTATCCGAAAGTGTCATTCCACATATCCAGCCAACCTGCATTCACCTAGGGCTTATCTTCCATTCTTCGGTTGTATGACATTCAAATTCTTTTATCAAGTTTCTATCCACTTTGGGGCTTGGTCTCGTCGGTTCCAATCTACAGTTTGATCTCTTTGGATCGTCTATAGCCTAATCTAAACGTAACATCCCCCATTCTAAGGCCCAAAACTAACCATTATAGATGCAACAGTCATCCATAGTCATTAATTCTTGGTGAGAAAATGTGGCTATGTTAATCATACAAATAATCAGAAGCACATGAATATGAAAAATATTAAACACAATTTTTCTTACAATTCTTCACATTTCATTTCACAATTGATATTTCAAATTCATTACATAATCCTATTTACAAACCCACGTTTGAAGAAATTACAAATTTTTACAAAATATTCCAAGAGCGACATATGAAGATGTCCACTTGGTTGATCAAAGTATAGTAATTGGCATTCATACAACTTTCCATTCCATACACCAAAGCAAAATCAAACACAAAGGAATTAGATAAAGCTCCTAATAACTAGATTGCCTCCTGCACGTCTCCGGAAGCTTACTCGTTTAATGGAAACCTAAAAAACCCTTGCTCTCGACCTACTTAAATGAGTACCCGAGAGTTTAAGGTGATACAAAAAACTTCGGATCAGACAAAAAGTCTGGTGTGAATAATAACCTACCATCTCTAACCAAATAGATATCTAGTCAAACTACGATGCTGAGCGGAACAGGTTCTCCCTTCATCCGTATCTTAGCCAAATACATTAACCATATACTGTGCTCTTGCATCCACAATGGTTAAAACGTAATAATATACGATGATATGTAAGCTTGCAATATACCCTGGATTACCTATCCTAATTTATTTGACTTTTTGTCTCAATGTATAGTTTTTCTAAGGTCACTATGAACCTATTAATTTTCATGATTGTATAATAACCTGTCTCAAGTCTTAGGGGCAATCTATCCGACTTCTTAGTTTTCATAGGATCAGTAAAAATCTATTGGTTTCTACCAATAACCTTTCAATCATAGTTTTTATGGGCTTACTATGAACATATTAGATTCTCCAATAGTTTCTCTCATTTCATTGTTTAACGGAATCACTAAGAACCTATTGGATACCCTCCAATAACATTCCAATCATAGTTTTCATAGGTTTACTATGAACCTATTGGAACCTTCCTATAACATGTCTTGGATGTGATTCTACTCACCCAGTAGTTAACTCTAGTTACTCTCATTACTAGATCAACTTAGCTGGTTATTCTGCCCTTAATACCCAAAGTGCAGTTATGGGTCATAAGTGATGTGGGTATGACAATAATAACTGATCAAATAAATACAATAACATACGAAATAATGTTTAATCAATTATCTTTTTATGTCTCATAATTACTTAATCTTAAGTAATATTCTCTTTGGTAAATTCAACTCAAAATTTGGGCTATTCCATAATTAAAATCCTTGAAACTATTTTCACAGTATACGCGTAATCCCTTTAATTCGTATTTGAAACAAGGAAAAACTTAGCCCTTTGTATTACCAATTTATTATATCATTTTATAGTACATTGATATTTTCGATGAAGATATGATGGTGTCGCACCTCATCCTTATAGGGCATATTGCCAAAATAGGTAACAATATGTTAATCTTTGAAAACAAGCGACATCCATAAGGTCGACATGAGTCATCGCGTCTCCTGATGTTTTCCATTATATAAAATCATTCTGATTTCATCAAAACATAAAACTATAGTGCCGATAGTACCCATGTCACATGACATAAATGTGTGGGTCGCCGACCCAATTCAAAATAACCTTCATTATTTAAAACAGATGGACGTCGGCATTGATGACTATCGACATTGTTGTCTTATTTCACTTCGGAAGTAATTAATAGAGACATTAACTAAATAGTGGGTAGCAGTGTCTTTTAAAACCTTAGTGAAAATATGCCACGTCGACACCGTCTAAAACAAGATAAAGCTTGCGAGCTTGATGAAAGGCGGTATAGGTATACATACGAGGAGCTATGTCGACGTCGATCTCAGTGCCGAATACATACATATGTGCTTCAACCTTATAAGCACCACTCATACTAGCATCGTTGATATCATGTACTTCCCTTAGAATCAACGGCGGCATGAATGGCTTCGACCCAAATGGGAGTCGACACTAAACGAAGGCACATGACATTCTTGTAATTATTATTAAAACCGATTTATTTCTATATAAAGCCTATACTTTTCCACCAACTCTCAATCTTTGGCACATTCTAATTGGTCGAAACAAACTTTAACATATATCTTTTCAAAAAATATACCGCACCCTATTTTGACATAAAAATCACATTTTCATCCATTTAAATATTATTAATCATTTAATATTCTCATAAGCCTTTCTAACTTACTTAATTCATAATAAATCGAAAACCCTTGGAAAAAATCCCATAAATTCACCGAAAATTAGAAATAACATGTTCTATGTCATATAAAAATTTAGAGGAGAAAATCATGATTTAATTATTTTCAATAATTAAAACCCAAACTAAATGCTCATTCTTCTATAGGCAATTCGTAAAATGTTCCCATTATATTGGAAAATTATGAAATTAAAACCTATCTCCAAATTATTATTTTACATATTATATCATAAAATCAAGTCATTTAGAGATCATAAACTAAGGTTTTGCTTTTAAACCTATCATTTAATTTCAAAAAATCCATATTTCATCATTAATTTAAAATATAGCAAAATTAAGCATGGCATCTCATTCAAATATCAATCCATTCGGTTTCATATCTAAGCCGAAATTAAACAATCATAACACAACAAAAATGAGATGTACACCTTGATTTGATAATGAGAATTGAGACTTGTTGATTTGAATTGGTTTCCATAACTCTTCCTTGGCTTTTCTCCTTCTTTTCTTCTAGCTTATGGCCAATCTTGATATTTTTTCCTTAATTATTTTTGTTTTGTGAAAACGTTAATGATATGAGAGGTAAGGGTTTTAAGGGATGGAAGGTTTTTCTAGTCCTATTTTACCCCTCTCGTGTATTCTTTTTTTTTTTAAAGTCATTACAACAATCTTATCAATTTGTTGGTTAAGGCTCGAACTTAGTGTTTATCACATCTCAATTCCCTTATGTCACTATGCGTCATGTCATTCTACTTAACTAATCTAATTAAATTTCTTGAATAATGTTAATCAAAATTAGGGGTATTACAGGTTCCTCTACTTAAATAATTTCGTCTTCGAAGTTCAGTAAGGACTACATAACAAACATATCAAAGATGCAAACAATGTTAGTATATCCCACTAGCTATAAAGTCAACATACGACAAATATAAAACATGCCATCATAATAGCTCAAGATAAGCATCCCTAATCCTATCCTGTGCCTCCTAGGTACAGTCTTTCTCATTGTCATGCCACCGGACTATTATTAATATGACTATCTTGTTCCTTAACTTGCTCTCATTTCTCACTACAACTCAAACTGGTTGTCTCGCAGGAGTCAGATCCGATTCTACTACTAAATCTTCCAATGCAGTCGGATCAATAGTAGTCTCTGGATCTTGCATATATTTCCAAAGACGAGAAACATGAAACATATTATGGACAACTGCCAAACTACTCGATAACTCTACTGGGCACATGAGTATTTCGATCGTCTGTATAATAGGGAATGGTCCAATGTATCTCGATGCCTGTTTCCTTGACTTTTCAAATCGTACCACACCATTCATTTATGATACCTTAATGAAAACGCGATCTCCAACTAAGAACTCTAAATCTTTATGCCTTTTATCTACGTAATTTTTCTTCCTAGACTAAGCTTCTCTCATACTATCCAAGATTATCTCAATCTTCTCTATGGCTTCTCTTACCATATCTGGACCAAGGAAAAATCTGTCTCCGGTTTCTAACAAACACACTGGTTATTTACACGGCCTTTCATATAAAGCTACGAAAGGCGCCATTCCTACACTTGTCTGATAATTATTATTGTAGAAAAACTCAATTAAGTGCAAATGGTCTTCCCATGACCCACCAAAATCTTGTACACAAGCTCTCTACAAATTTTCAAGTACCTTATTGACTCTCTCTGTCTGCCCATCATTTTGTGGGTGATATGCGGTACTCATCTTAAGCTTGGTATCCATACTTTCGATGGACTCTTTCAGCATTCACTAGTGAATAAAACATCTTTGTCGTCGACTGTACTATTAGAAATCCCATGCAGTCTAACAATATTCTTCATAAACGATTTAGCCAATATAGGTGCCGTCCTGGTCAACTTAATAGGAATGAAATGTGCATTCTTGATCAGTTTATCCACTATGAGCCATATACTTTTATTTTCCTTATTTTACCTTAACAACCTGTAAATAAAATCCATGGATATCGAATTCCATTTCCAGATTGGTATTTCTAAGTGCTGAAGCAATCCACTTAGCCTTTGATGTTTGGCTTTCACTTGCTAGCAATTTGCGTATTGCTTCACCCATATGCCTACGTTCATCTTCGTGTCTTCCCAAAAGAAACTTCTCTTCATATCCTGATATATCTTGGTTCCCCCAGGATGAATCGTAAAATTCGACCGATAACACTTGCTAAGAACTTCCCTCCTTAGGTTTCCAACATCTGGAACACATAACTGTCCCTTCTTCCTTAATCATCCTCTCTGGTCAAAACTAAAATCTTTTTAGATCATCAATCTTGGTTCCACCTACCAATCTTTTAATCCTTTCGGCTAGTAATGGATCATCTCTCTACTTAGAAGCAAACATTTCGATCAACATTGGTTGAACTTCCAAGCAAGATAACATGGCTGCACTTTGACTAGAACTAGTAGTCAATCTAAATTCCACGTTACAAGTAGTCATTGCCTTCAGATCATTCCATTCTGTTAACGTAGCTAACTCCATAGTTTGATGTTTCTTGCTAAGTGCATCCGCAACTTTATTTCTTTTTCCTGGTGTATATTCAATACTAAAATCATAAACTGCTAAAAACTCCAACCACTTCTGCTGTCTCATATTCAACTCCTTCGAAAAGAATAAATATCTCAAAGACTTATAATTCGTATACAGCTCGAATCTTTCTCCTAAGAGGTAGCGACTCCACACTTCCAATGCATAAATAACCGCTGCCAACTTCAAATAATGAGTCAGATGTCTAACTTCAAGCGGTCTGAGCTATCAAGAAGCGTAGGAAATCACTTTACCCCTCTACATCAATACATCTCCTAATCCTGTCCCACACGCATCCGTATACACCACCAAATCCCAATCCCCATGTGGAATAATTAATACAAGGTCATTGGGCAACAAAAGCTTCAACTCAAGGAATGCTTCCTCTCATTTATCGAACCAAGTAAACTTCACATCCTTTCTTATTAGTTTAGTTAGGGGCGCTGCTATCCATGAGAAATCCTTGATAAATCTTCGGTAATAATCAGCCATCTATAAAAAACCCTTATCTTAGTCATCGTCTCGAGTCTTTTCCAACTATTTACAGCCTCAATGTTGGCTGGATCCATGGACAATACTTTCTCTGGGACAACATGACCAAGAAACTTCACCTATTTCTTCCAGAAATGACATTCCGAAAACTTCGCTTTTTGTTGATGTAGTCTCAACCTCTCAAACACTATTTTAAGATAAATATCATGATCTCTTTCATCCTTAGAGTATATCAGAATGTCATCAATGAATACCAACACTAAACCTATCCAAATGCTCTTTGAAAATTCGGTTCATCGAGTCCACAGAAAAAGCAGGCGCATTAGTTAATCCAAATGGCATCACTAACCACTCGTACGAACCATATCTTATTCGAAATGTCATTAAAAGAATACTGTCTTCCACCACTCTCAATTGATGGAACCCTATCGCAAAATCCAATTGGGAATATACTTTGGCTCCACTCAACCGATCAAATAAATTATCAATCCTCGGCAAAGGATATCGTTTCATTATCGTCTTCTTATTCGGCTTACGATAATTGATGCACAATCTTAACGATCCGTTCGGTTTTTCTACGAATACCATTGCCACTCCCCAAGGTGTACTGCTTGGTCTAATAAAACACTTTCCTTCTAATTCCACTAGCCGCATCTTTAACTTCTTCATCGCGATAGGTGTCATCCCACTAGGTGGTCAAATTCTGGGTTCATTTCCACATATAAGATCTATTCGAAACTTGATAGCTTGTTTCGATGGTAGTCCTATAACTGGCTCAAACACATCGTTGAATTCTCCCACAACTAAAACTCGATTTATCTCATATTCTACCTCCATAGCACCCAATGCAGCATCGATTTATAAACAACAATTCTTAACAAAGTATGCGATTCAATCACTATTACTAAGGGGTCTCAATGATATTTTCCTATCTTTGCAAAATATCCTAGCATCACATCCATCTAGCCAATCCATACCCAATATGATCCCGAAGCCCACAAAATCAAATACGTACAAACTAAAGGAAAACTTATGACCTAACAAATTAAGTTCTAATTGGTCACATCTCGTCCACAAAGTTTCACACCCTCCTAGTGGATTCACAACCCTCAACAAAGTAACAAGGTATGATGGTTCTGAGCACAATTAATCTACCAAACACGGAGATATAAATGAATTGGATGTATCGGTATCCAATAGTATCTTGACAGATGTGCTATGAATTAAAAGCATATGTTCCATCACAGACTTCATTTCTTAGCAGTAGTCGGTCTAGAAGATGATGGCTCCGATGCAAAGTTCTTTCCTGAGTTGGCTTTGATCGGCTCTAGACACTAATTCTTGTAACCCTATCTGGTCTTAGTTGAAACACTTCACACCTTTCTTATACGCAACCTTCTTTCCCTTCCCAGTCCGACACTCATGAGAAAATTTTCCCTTTATGTCATACTTGAAGCAAACAAGATAAGCCATTCCTTTCTTAGCGGTTCCACCCTTTTGAGCTCCCTTCTTGTTAAAGAACTTCCTTTTCTTATTATGAGAAATCTGGTTCTCTGCTGACTTCCCTTTCCTAAAGTCGCCAATATCTCCTCATTCCAGATAGCTATTTGCACCAATACATTCGATGGATCCCTTAGATGTAGCATGATTGCCTTAAAAATCTCCGTCTTCAACCTCCAGATAAACTACCCATTCCTTTTAATCACAGTGTCATTAGTGGCATATCCATACCTAGATAGCTTATCAAACTTAGAAGAGTACTCTATATTGACATTTCTCCTTGCTCTAATTCCATAAACCTCCTAATCAAGATGGACTTGGCTACATCACATAAAAATCTTTCCTCGAATCTTCTTCAAAACTCTGCCCAAGTCAAATACTCTTTTGGCACAACAATAGTTACTCCATTCCACCAATAAAGTGTAGCCCCTTGCAATTGCCTTAAACCTAATTTCCTTTTCTATTGGTCCTCCAAATGTTAATCAGAAAAAAATTCTCTCATAATGCAACGGCTAGTTCCCCACTTCAATAGCATTTTTGGTTTCCAGAAAAGGCTTCTCACCTAAACTGGTGTAGTCTCTACTCAACTTCGCATAGTTATCGCCTACTAATGCCATAGGATTAACTCCTCGCACATTAGTGGTATTACCTCTAACTACTGCTGCAGCTACTTCAGCTTGCACCAGATTAGTGAAGAATTGATACATAGTCTCCATATCTACCAGTGGGATCGCAGCACCTACATTGGCATTTTCATTTCGATTAACATTTGCCCGTCGACCGGATTCCTTTTGGTGTTGGGCCGAGCATTTCCAATTGTTATGGTGCTTCCGCCACCTAGATTCACTTTCCTATTTCGTGCTTCCATATCTTTTTTTCTCGTAAATCTGCTTACGAGCCTTAGTCAGATATCGAAGAATGGTCTAAAAGAGAGGGGATAATAGAGACAAAATACATAATACAAGTGTGTTACTGTAGCATATCCTATACCCCAATCTTATTCTCTAATTCATTAGGTTATGTTTTCTGTAACACCCTATATTTTTTGGTAAAATTATTTAGGATATTTAATTATTTAAATTGAATAAAATGATGTGTTGATTAGGGATTGAGATTTGATTTAATTAAAAGGTAGTCATGTCATTTAACTTATGAATTAAAATAAGAGTTAATTAAATAGAGGAGGGGTAAAATAGAAAAGAGGCCATTCATATATGCCTAACCCTTGGCCATGTACCCATACACGTCCATTTCATTTCATCAATTTTTTAAAACTAAGATCAGCCAACATTCACAAGAGAAAGAGGAAAAATAGAGAAAAGCTAAGGAAGAAGCCTAAGCAAATCAAATCCATTCACATCTCAAACTCTTTTATTCTAAAGCCAAGGTGAATAATGTTTAAATCTCAAATTTTTAATTATTTTCAACTTTAAGATGAATTTCAAATATTTTGCATTGATATTCCATGTTTTTGAATGATGGAATTATATATATATATATTGTTGATGAATTATGGTTCATATTGAAATTATGATACGTTTTAAGGTAAAAACCCTAAAAATGACATCAAAATGCCTTATGAATTTTTATGAAGGTCATAAATGATGTTTTAGAGATGGGTTTTGAGTGTTTGTGGAATTTATATGAATTTTCTAGTAAATAAAATGTTAATTTGGGTTAATAATAATTTACGGTTGAATAATAAAAGATTTGGGTCTGACATTTTATATGTTGGAAAATATATTAAAAGAGATATTTTGGAATTTTTATAGATTTTTCCTAAGTGTTTTAATGGTTATATAAAATTATTTAAGGTATGAGTCTTAAATGTTTTATATAATTAAGTAAGGAGAGGGAATTTTGTAAATTAATTTAGATTTGTTAATTCTGGAAAGTCGGCAGCACTTTTGATAATTGTAGTACTTTTTATTGGTAAATAAAGAGGTAACCAATCAAAATTAGAGACGTAAAGCGGGTTAGGTAAAATAAATATTTGCTACAGGTTTTTAACTATTTTGATGCTTTCGGCACCTACTTCCGCCTTAATTGGCTTTCTACCAAGTCCTCCCACCTTCAACACCATGGAAACTAATGCGCATGGTATTAATATATTGGTACGTAGCGAATTGGATGGAAGGCGAAAGGTATGAGGTTGAAACCATGGGTTTCGAAGGGGTCGAAGCACCACTTTGCTTTTAAATTAAAAGATGTGCCTACTTGCTTTCGACTAAATGGCTTTCGGCCGAGTAGTTTTCGACACAGTTAGCTTTCAACCGGGTTTAATGAATTAAAGAAATGGTTTTGATTGGGTTGCACCTCTGTTTTCAAAACTACAGCTTTCGATTAAGTCAAAACCTTTTTGCTGCTACCTTTTTACCTTTCGACCCAGATGGTTTCGGTAGGGTTGTTTACTTTATTTTCTAAAATTTGGCCACTTCCCCAATGCTTTCGAAGGAATGGTTTCGACACCATCACTTCTTTACTCAGGAAATGGTTTCGAAACATATGCTTTCGACTTAAATGTTTTAAAAACTTTTTTCCATGATTGAAGTAAAACCCAAAATGGTTTCGAAGGAGACAGTCTTAAAAGGTTTCGAAGTAGATTCTTTCGATTCTAAAAGGTTTCGACTAAACAGTTTTCAAAGGTTTCGAAGGGGTAAATTTTTGAATAGTTTCAAAAGGTTTTCATATGTTTTAAATTGAACCCACGGTGCTTTTGAAAGGATTGAGTTTTGACTGTTTCGAAAGGTTTATATGAATGGTTTCGATAGGGGTAGGTCTCCAAGGTTTTGATAGGGTTGAAAAGGAAAGTTTTCCTTTGTTTTTGAAAGGCAATATTTAAAGGTTTAAAAGAGGATATCTAAGTGTTTTAAAGCTTTTGTGGAAATAATTTTATTGGTTTTGAAAGAGCGACTTTCAATGGTTTCGAAAGGTAAGATTTGGCCTTTTGGACTAGATTAAGTAAAGGGGTTTACTTGGTTTTGAAGGGGTTATCTTCAAGGGTTTCAAATGGGTTGTTTAAGGGTTTAAACAAAGGTTCTGAATATATGAAATAGGAAAAATAACAAGTATTTTCAAGTTAAAAATGACTTTAACTTATTTTGTAAGGATAGCCAATCCTTATTAACATTCGTCAACATTATTTTGAGTAAAGTATATATATCATGGCAAAAATTGCTTAGAGTAAAGCTAAGAATATATTTTCCTTGTATAAGTATGATTTAAAAGGTTAAATTATTTTGAAAAGGTTTTCAATAAAAAAGATAAAGGGTATTTAACCCTAAGGAAATGATTCAGACAGTTAGTCCATTTTGATCTGGATAGTTAGTTCAGTTTGTAGGCAGTCAACCCAGTTTTATGGACCGATAGTCCATTTGTTAGTATAATGGACCTTGCTATTATGTCGTGGACAGATAGTCTACTTATTACCTATTTTATGGACAGATACTCCATTTATTAGTATAAAAGGATATTTCTAGTTAATATAACCAGTTTGATTAACTAGTTTGGTTGTAGGAAAGGATTTGCAGAATATATGTTTTAAAGAGGATATTAGTGAGGGGAAACCCATTCCGCTAAGCGGTATAGTCTCACTTAATATTAGCAAATCAAGATGTAACAAAATTATTCACATCAGGCTTTATGTCTGACTTGAAGTTTTTGTTTTCCCTTAAACTCTAAGGAACTCAAAATTGATTTAAGTAGGCCGAGGGTTGAGGTTTTATGTTTTAGTCATTTTGGCGAATAAAGCTTCCGGAGATGAGCAGGTGGCTGACGGATAGCTATTTAGGAGTTTCATTTTGTTTTTCCGCTGTGTATGTTAAGTCAAATACGACTATATTTCTCTGATCATCTAAGGGGCATCGTCATATGTCGCTCTTGGTATATTTTGTAAATGATATATTTACTCATTACCTTGGAAACGATATGGGATTACGTAACTTTGATATGAATTTGTTGTGAAATATAATTAGAGTAAGATTTAGGTTATGGGATAATGCTATAGTAACGTACTTGTATTTGCTATATATAAGTATACGCTTTATCTCTAGTCTCTTATCCTTGTTAGGTTAGCTTCTGTATCTCATGGGGTTTAAATACAAATATGAAAGGTAGAAGAGTTAATCCAGGAGAGGAGGACACCGATAGGAATACCAGACCTAGTACAAGGACTATCCAGTGTTAGGCACGAGCAAAAAGTATAGGTGCTGAAGTCCTGCAAGTTGGAATGGAAGCTATGTATCAATTTTTCATAAATATGATGCAAGCGTAGGTTGCAGCTGGAGTGCTAGAAAAAGATGCTGTAGGGGCAGGGGTTCCGATGGTTAACCATTGTGCTAAGCTGAGTGGAGATTATGCTAAGCTTGGAGGGAATCCTTTCCAGGGGCTAGAGGATGCTATAAAAGTGGAAAATCAGTTACTGCACTGTAAGAGAATCTTTGCAGACTTGGGGCTCAATGATGAGAAAAGGAGGAGGCTTGCTTCCAGATAGCTTCAGGGAGCAGCTTTGTTTTGGTGGAACCATGTGGCGGCTGGCATGGTCAAGGAAACATTGTCATGGGCATATTTCAAGGCAAGGTTCTAGGAGAGGTTCATGTCAGTGATGGTATAGTTTTCTCTAATCAAAAAGTTTATTGAGTTAGAGCAGGGAGATATGTCTGTTTTGGAGTATGCCAGAAAGTTTAAAGAGTTGGTCATGTATGGGTATGCTTTAGTGGATAATGTAATGAAGAGGAATGATAAATTTATCAGGGGGTTGAAGCCTGAGTTAGCCAGGGTTACATTACCTCACATTAGATATTCCTCTAACTTTGTAATTGAGATGGCCTTAAGGAATGAGGAGATTCTTGAGACTCTAGGGAAGAGTAAGGTTAAGGAAATCTAGGATAGGCAGGATCAGAAGAGGTAGTTCTTTCTGAAGAAAGGTGCTCAGAAGGGTGGAGTAGCTAAGAAAGGGAAGTCTGAGATTGTTTTCTTTAAGTGGGACAAGAAAGGGCACTTTGCTAATGAGTGTCGTGCTAGAAAGGCAAAGGAAGTGGCTGGAAAGAAGAATGTCAGGTGATTCAATTGTGACTAGATTGGCCATTATAAGAGCCAGTGCAAGGAGACTACTAAGGATGGAAAAGGCAAGATGTATGCATTGGAGCCTGCTGCTTCTAAGCCAACAGCTCAGGAGAAAGGAAAGGCGGTTTTGATAGGTACACTTCAGATTCATGGTATGTCTGTCAGCATTCTATTTGACACTAGTGCATCGTATTCTTTTATATCTAGATGTTTGATATATAAGCTTAACCTAGAACCCACATATTTAGTTACTTCCTTAGTGGTTACAAATCCAATAGGAGGGTATGCAATTCTAGGGTTGAGATGTGACCAGTTAGAGTTTGACATGTTAGGCCATACCTTTTTTTGCAGTTTGCACATGTTTGATTTTGTGGGGTTCAGGATTATTCTTGGGATGGATTGGTTAAGTGAGTACGATGCTAGGATATTTTGCCGGGATAGGAAAATATCTATTAGCACCCTGATTGCAGCAATCAAATTGTATATACCGTGGTGGGTTATAGCCGTGAGATGTATGCTTTGTTGGGTGTTATGGAGTCGGATGATGTGTTGAGTCGAGTTTTCGAGGTTACAGAATTCACAGATGTTTTTGAGCCTGTTGTAGGATTTCCACCGAAATGAGCCGTTGAGTTTTGGATAGATTTGGTTCCAGGAGCAGAACCAATGAGTAGGCCGCCGAGCAAGTTGTCCCTTATAGAAATGAGGGAGTTAAAGGTGCAGTTGGTGGAATTGGAAGGCAAGAATTTTATTAGGTCCAGTAGTTCGCCTTAGGGAGAAGCTATAGTGTTTGCTAAGAAGCCGGACGGATCGTTAAGGCTATGATCGATTATCGTAAGTTGAACGAGAGGATGATAAAGAATCGATATCCATTTCCAAGGATTGACGATTTATTCAACTAGTTGAGTGGAGCCAAGGTATTTTCTCAGTTTGATTTTGCAATAGGTTTTCATCAGCTCAGGGTAGTAGAGGATAATATACCTTTGATGACGTTTAGGACCAGATATGGGTCGTACGAATGGTTAGTTATGCTGTTCGGACTAATTAATGCGCCAGATTTTTTTGCGGATTTGATGAATAGGGTTTTCCAAGAGCACTTAGATAGGTTCGTATTGGATTTTATAGATGATATTCTGAGATACTCTAAGGATGAAAGAGAGCATTAAGTTTGTTTTAGAGTGGCGCTTGAGACGCTGAGGCAGCATCAACTGAAGGCGAAGTTTTCGAAGTGTCATTTCTAGAAGAAGGAAGTGAAGTTTCTGGGTCATGTAGTCTAAGAGTAAGGGTTGTCAGTGGATTCGACTAAGATTGATGTGGTGAATAGTTGGAAGAGACCCGAGACAGTGACGGAGATAAATATTTTCCTTGGGTTTGCTAGTTATTATCGGAGGTTCACAAAGGATTTTTTGTGGATAGCGCACCGATGACCAAGCTAACGAGAAAGGATGTGAAGTTTGTGTGGACCGATAAGTGTGAGGAAGCATTCTAGAGTTTGAAACACTTATTGACCCATGCACTTGTGTTAGTTGTTCCCAAAGGGAATAAGGATTTGGTAGTTTATACAGATGCATGTGGAATAGGATTAGAGCCTATGCTAATGCAGTGTGGTAAAGTGATTTCCTATGCTTCTAGATAGCTTAGACCGCATGAGGTCAGATATCGATGCATGACTTGGAATTGACTGTAGTGATTTTTGCATTAAAGGTGGGGAGATATTACCTTTTGGGAGAGAGGTTTGAGTTATATACAGATCATTAGTCGCTAAAGTATTTGTTCTTTAAAAATGAGTTGAACACGAAACAACAGAGGTGGTCAGAGTTTATCACTGCTTATGATTTTGGGATTGATTACAAACTGGGGAAAGGCAACAAGGTTGCAGATGCACTTAGCAGGAAACATCAAAATGTAGTATTAGCGATGATTGCTGAGTGGAAAGATTTGGAAGCATTAGCAGATTGTAGAGTGTAGTGGCGATCTGAGGCTAGGTCTAGTGGAGATACAGTTGTAGTATCTTGTTTGGAAGTTCGACTAGTGATGATCGAAAAGATTACTTCTAAACAAGAAGAAGATCTAGTATTAGCTGAGCGGATTAGGAAGTTAAGGAATGGAACCGAGAGCATGATTTAAAAGGTTTCAGTCTTGACCAGAATGGTTGGTTGAGAAAGAAAGGAAGATTATATGTTCTGAGTGTGGGAAACATAAGGAAAGAACTCTTAGAGGAATGCCATCGTTCGAAGTTCTCTATTCATTCAGGAGGTGCTATGATGAATCGATATATGAAGATGAGTTTCTTCTAGGAATGCATAAAGAGGGATATTGTCTTATGTGTAAAGCAGTGTTTGATTTGCCAACAGGAAAAGACCGAACACCAGAAGCAAAGTGGATTGCTTCGGCAATTAGATATTCAGGTATGGAAGTGGGATTCCATTTCTACAGATTTTATTGACGGGTTGACAAGATCGAACAGGGGAAATGATAATATATGGGTCACAGTGGACAGATTGACCAAGAGTGCCTATTTCATTCCATTTAAGTCAACCAGAATGGCACCTGTATTGGCGAAGTTTTTCATGTAGAATGTAGTTATACTGCATGGGATTCCTAGTAGTATAGTTAGTGATAAAGGTTCTGTATGCAATAGCGAGTTCTAGAAGAATCTACGGGAAGATTGTGGAACCAAGCTCAAGATGTGTACCGTTTACCATCCGTAGACAGATGGGAAAACAGAGAGAGCTAACAAATCTTGGAAGATTTGTTAAGGGCTTGTGTTCTAGATTTTAGGGGATCATGGAAAGACCAACTGCATTTAGTCGAGTTTTCGTATAAAACATTTATCAGACTAGTATTGGGATGACACGGTTTGAAGCTTGTATGGAAGGCCATGAAAATCTCCCGTATGTTGGTTAGAGACAGGGGATAGGTTGGTTCTTGGTCCATATTTGATTAGAGAAGCTATAGAAAAGATTGAAGTCATTCAGGCTCGAATGAAGGATGCCCGGTTTAGGCAGAAAAGTTATGTAGATAAGAGACCGAAATATTTAGAGTTCTCAATTGGAGACTAGGTTTTCGTCAATGTGTCACAAATGAAGGGTGTGATTAGATTTGGGAAATCAGGAAAGTTAGAACCGAGATTCGTTGGACCTTTTTCTATTATTGAGTGGATCGAGAAACTTGCATATAGAGTTGTGTTACCGAGCAGTTTAGTAGGAGTCCACGATGTTTTTCATATTTCTCATCTCAGAAAGTGTGTTAGAGACCTAGAAATTACTATTGCACCGACAGTGCTAGAGGACTTTGTGGTGGAATCGGATTTGACTATTGTGAAGAAGCCTATTCGTATTGTTGTAAGAGACGAGAAGAGGCTTAGAACCAAGGCAGTCAAATTAGTCAAAGTCCAGTGGAGCGACGATGATAGGAATTGGACTTGGAAGATTGAGAGCAGGATTATAGATACTTATCCTGACATATATGATGGAATGTTTTACCTTCTTGTTTGATTTATTGTGTACCTTATCGTAATTTCGAGGACCAAATTATTTAATTAGGTAAGTCTGTAACCCCCCCATGTTTTTTGGTAATATTATTTATGATATTTAATTAGTTAAATTAAATAAAATGGTGTGTTGATTAGGGGATTAAGATTTGATTTAGCTAAAGGGTAGTTGTTCCATATAACCTAAGAATTAAAAAAAGAGTTAAATTGAATAGAGGAGGCGTAAAGTAGGAAAGAGGCCATTCCTATAGCTCTAAACCCTTGGCCGTGTATCCCTACACATCCATTTCATTTCATTAATTTTTTAAAAACTAAGGTCGACCACCATTAACAAGCGAAAGAGGAAGAAGATAGAGAAAAGCTAAAGAAGAAGCCTAAGAAAATCAAATCGATTCACATTTCAATCTCATTTATCTCTAAAGCCAACGTGAATAATGTTTACAACTCAAATTTTTATTATTTTCGGTTTTAAGATGAATTTTGAATATTTTGCATTGATTTTCCATGTTTTTGAATGATGGAATTATATATATACTTGTTGATGAATTATGGTCGTTCATATTGTAATTGTGTTATGTTTTAAGGTGAAAACCCTTTAAAATGACATCAAACGCCTTGCGTATTTTTATAAAGATCATAAATGATATTTTAGAGTTGGGTTTCCATTTTTAGAATTTTCTGAATATTTGTGCAATTTATATGAATTTTCTAGTAAAGAAATGTTAATTTGATTACTAATTATTTACGGTTAAATAATAAAAGATTTGGGTCCGAAATTTTTATATGTTGGAAAACATATTAAAAGGGATTTTATGGAATTTTTGTAGATTTTTCCTATGTGTTTTAATGGTCATATAAAATTATTTAAGATACGTGACTTAAATGTTTTATATAATTAAGGAAGGAGAAGCAGCTTTTTGTAAATTAATTTAGATTTTTTAAATTCTCGGCAGCACTTGTGATAATTGCGGTACTTTTTATTGGTAAAGAAAGAGGAAACCAATCAAAATTAGACACGTAAAGCAGGTTAGGTGAAAAAACTATTTGCTACATGTTTTTAACTATTTTGATGCATTCAAAACCTGCTTCTGCCTTAGTTGGCTTTCGACCAAGTCCCCCTGCATTCAACACCATCGAAACCAATGCACATGGTATGAATATATTGGTACGTAATGATATGGATGAAAAGCGAAAGGCATGAGGTCGAAACCATGGGTATCAAAAGGGTTGAAACACCACTTTGCTTTTAAATTAAAAGATGCGCTTGCTTGCTTTTGACTAAATGGCTTTCGACTGAGTAGCATTCGACTCAATTAGCTTTTGACTGGGTTTAATGGATTTTAAGAAATGGTTATGATTGGATTGCACCTCTATTTTTAAACTACATATTTTGACTAAGTCAAAACCTTTTTGCTGCCGCCTTTTTACCTTTCGACCCAGATTGTTTCGAAAAGGTTGTTTACTTTGTTTTCTAAAATTTGTCCACTTCTCCAATGCTTTCGGAGGGATGGTTTCGACACTGTCACTTCTTTACTTAGGAAATGGTTTAGAAACAGATGATTTCGACTTAAATGTTTTAAAGACCTTTTCCTATGATTGAAGTAAAACCCAAATGGTTTCGAAGGAGATGGTTTTAAATGGTTTCGAAATAAACGCTTTTGATTTTAAAGGGTTTTGACCGAAACAGTTTTCAAAGTTTTTGAAGGGGTGAATTTTTGAATGGTTTTGAAAGGTTTTCACATGTTTTAAATTGAACCCAAAGTGCTTTCGGGAGGATTGAGTTTTGACTGTTTCGAAATGTTTTAATGAATGGTTTCGAAAAGATGGTCTTGAAATGGGTGGTTCCCTAAGGATTCGACAAGGTTGAAAAGGGGGGTTTATCCTACATTTTTGAAACACAATATTTATAGGTTTAAAAAAGGGATGTCTAAATATTTTAAAGCTTTCAAAGGAAAGACTTTTATTGGTTTTGAAAGAGTGAATTTCATTGGTTTCAAAAGGTAAGATTTGGCCTTTCGGCCTATATTAAGTAAAAGGTTTTAGTTGGTTTCGAAGGGGTTACCTTCAAGGGTTTTAAATGGATTGTCTAAAGGTTATAAACGAAGGTTTTGAATATATTAAGTAGGTAGAATAACCTAAGTATTTTCAAGTTAAAAAGGACTTTAACTTATTTTGAAAGGATAGCTAATCCTTATTAGCATTCATCAACATTATTTTGAGTAAAGTATATATATCATGGTAAAAATAGCTAGAAGTAAAACTAAGAATATATTTTCCTTGTATAAGTATGATTTAATAGGTCAAATAATTTTAAAAAGGTTTTCGAGGAAAAAGATAAAGGTTAGTTAACCCTAAGGAAATGATTCGGACAGCTAGTCCATTTTGATCTAGACAATTAGTTCAGTTTGCGGGCTATCAGCCTAATTTTATGGACTGATAGTCCATTTGTTAGCATAACGGACCTTGCTATTATGTTGTGGACATATAGTTTACGTATTATCTATTTTATGGACATACACTCCATTCATTAGCATAAAGGGTGTTGTTATTTTGATATAATCAGTTTAATTAACAGTTTGGTTGCGGGAAAGGATTTGCATAATATATGTTTTAAAGAGGATATTAGTGAGGGGAAACCCGTTCCGCTAAGCGGCGCGGTCTCACTTAATATCATTAAACCACGATATGATAGAATTATTCACACTAGGATTTATGTCCGACTCAAAGTTTTTGTTTCCCCTTAAACTCTTGGGTACTCAAAATTGATTTGAATAGGCTGAGGGTTGAGGTTTTCAGGTTTTAGTCATTTTGGCGAATAAAGCTTCCGGAGACGAGCAAGTGGCTGACAGATAGCTATTTAGGAGTTTTATTTTGTTTTTTCACTACATATATTAAGTCAGACATGACTATGTTTCCCTATCTTCCAAGGAGGCATCGTCATATGTCACTCTTGGCATATTTTGTAAATGATATATTTAATCATAGCCTAGGAAACGATATGGAACCGTGTAACTTGGATATGAATTTGCTTTCAAAAGTAATCATTAAAATGTTGATTTTGGAAATCAGTGATTTTTTTTTATATTCAAGTGCTTCTGATATTATGGATACCATTATCATTACCGTATTTTGTCACCAGAACTTAATACTATGGATGACTACAGCATTTGGAGTGCTTAGCTATTGGCCTCCAGATACGGGATGTTACATTTTCCAAAATTTATTTTAATCTTTTAAGTTTTACATAAACATATGCTCTAATACCAACTTGTAACATCCCCCATTTTAGGGCCCAAAACTAACCGCTATGGATGCTACCGTCGTCCATAGTTGTTAATTCCCAATGATACAATGCAGTTATGTTAATCATATCAATATTCAGAAGCACGTGAATATGAAAAATATTAAACACAACTTTTCTTAACAAATCTTCACATTTCATTTCACAATTGATATTTCATGTTCATTACATAATCCCATTCATGAACCCACGTTCAGAGAAATTATAATTGTTACAAAATATTCCAAGAGCAATATATGAAGATGACCCCTTAGTTGATCAGAGTCTAGTACTTGGCATTTATGCAACTTTCCATTACATACATCTAAAAAAAATCAAACACAATGGAAATAGATAAAGCTCCTAATAACTAGATTGCCTCACGTGCGTTTCCAAAAGCTTATTCGTCTAATGAAAACTTGAAAAACACTTACTCTCTACTCACCCAAATGAGTACCCGAAAGTTTAAGGTAAAAAAATAAAAATTTAAGATCAGACAAAAAGTCCACTGTGAATAATAACCTACCATCTCGAACCAAATAGATAACTAGTCAGACCACACCGCTGAGTGGAACGAGTTCTCCCCTCACTAGTATCTTAGTGCTCCTGCATCCATAATAGTTAAAACACAATAATATATGATGATATGCAAGCGTGTAATATACCTTGGGTTACCCATCCTAAATTATCTGACTATCTGGCTCAATTTTAGTATTTCTAGAGTCACTATGAACTTATTACCTTTCATGGGCCGATTAATTATCTGTCCCAAATTTAGGGACAATCTATGCAACTTTATAGTTTTTATAGGATTACTTAGAACCAATTGGTTTCCGCCAATGACCTTCCAATCATAGTTTTCATGGGCTTACTACGAACCAATTGGATTCTCCAATAACTTCTTTCATTTCACAGTTTTTATGGCATCATTAAGAACCTATTAGATACCCTCCAATAACATTTCAATCATAATTTTCATGGGCTTACTATGAACCTATTGGAATCATTCAATATCCTGTCTAAATCAATAATCTTTTGATCATTTCTGGGCATCCTACATTTTTGATCTACCTGATCTCCAAGATATAATTCTGTTCACTCAGGAGTTAACTCTGTTTACACTCACTACTGGTTCAACGTAGCTGGTTTTTCTACCCTTAATACCCTAAAGTATAGTTATGGGTCATAAATGATGTATGTGTGACAATAATAATTATGCAAAATAATTGTTCAAATAAATACAAGAATATATAGCATACATCATTCAATTTGTTCAATCAGTAATTGTTTTATGCTTCATAGTTACTTAATCTCAAGTAATATTCTCTTTGGTAATTTTAACTCAAAACTAGGGTTATTCCATAATTAAAATCCTTGAACGCATTTTCATAGTATATGATTAACCCATTTAATTCATATTAAAACAAGGAAGAAATTAGCTCTTTATATTACCAATTTCTTATACCTTTTATAGTACTATTGATATTTTCGATCAAGATGAGGGTCTCACATCTTATCGTTGGGTATATCGTAAAAATAAGTAAGAATATTTATCTTTGAAAAAACATGGCATCAATAAGGTGTACATGGGTCGTCGCCTCTCTTGATGTCGCCCTTTATATTAAAGCTTTCTGATTTCATAAAAACATAAGGCTATAGTGTCGATAGTAACCATTTCGCGTAATATAAATGTATGGGTCGCCGACCCTATTCAAAATAGCCTTTGTTATTTAAAATAGATGGATGTCGACATTAATGACATCGACATTGATGTCTTACTTCAAAAGTAATTAATGGCGGCATTAACCAATACTGTGGGTAGTGGCGTCATTCAAAACCTTAGTGAAAACATACGGCGTCGATGCCGCCTAAAACAAGACAAAAGTCGGTGAGCTTAATGAAAGGTGGTACAAGCATACTTGCGAGAAGCTATGTCGACGTCGATCTCAGTGTCGAATACCATACATACGCACTTCGACCTTATAGGAACCACTCCATACCGGCATCGTTGATATCATGTACTTCCCTTAGGATCAACGGCGTCATGAATGGTTTCGACTCAAAAGGGAGTCGACACTAAACGAAGGTGCATGACATTCTTGTCATTATTATTAAAACAGATTTACTTTTATATAAAGCCTATACTTTTCCACTAATTTGTAATCTTTGGCAATTTATTATTAATTGAAACAGTCATTAACATATTTATTTTCAGAAAAATCTTCTGCACCCTATTTAGCAAAAAAAAAATCACATTTTCACCCATTTAAATATTATTAATCATTAATATTCTCATAAGCTTATCTAATTTATTAAATTCACAACAAATCGAAAACCTTTGGAAAAAATCCCATAAATTCATCGAAAACCAAAAACAGCGTATTCTTTATCATATAAAAATTTCAAGGCCAAAATCATTATTTAATTATTTTTAATATTTGAAACCGAATTAAATGCCCATTCTTCCGTAGGAAATTCGTTAAATATCCTCATTAACTTGAAAAATTATGAAACAAAAAAATCATCTTCAAATTATTATTTTACACATCATACCAATAAATCAAGTCATTTGGAGATCATTAACTAAGGTTTTGCTCTTAAACCTATCATTTAAGTTCAAAAAATCCATTTATTTCATCAATAATTCAAAACATGGCAAAAATCAAGCATGACATCTCATTCAAACATTAATCCATTTGGTTTCATATCTAAGCCAAAATTATACAATCATAACACAACAAAAATGAGATGGATTTGACTATTATTCACCTTTATTTGATAATGAGAATTGAGATTTTTTGATTTGAATTGGTTCCCTTAGTTTTTCCTAGGTTTTTCTCCCTCTTTTCTTCTAGCTTATTGCCGGCCTTGATTTTCTTTCTTTGATTGTTTTTGTTTTTTGAAAACTGAATGATATTGGAGGTAAGGGTTTTAAGGGATGAAAGGTTTGTCTAGTCCTATTTTACCACTCTCATACATTCTTTTATGTTTTTAAGTCATTAAAACAATCTTATCAATTTGTTTAATTAAGGCTCGACCTTAACGTTTATCAAATCTCAATTCCCTTATCTCACTATGCATCACATCATTCTATTTAATTAATCAAATTAAATTTCCTGAGTAATGTTAATCAAAATTAGGGGTGTTACATTAGGCTTTCAATCTCTCCGGATTCTTGCTGAGGTCAATCCGCGCACTCTCCGATGAGGGGAACCAGCGACCAAGCAATCCCTTCTGCTCAACGCCCTGTGAGGGGACTTACTTTCTATACAAGCCTATCCACTCGCTTTCTAGCATGGGAGATTGCACCTTACTCTCTTGTCCCATGTCTCTAGATAGGACGTAGAGCAATCAATATCGTACAAGCCCATCCGCTTGCCCTCCGATAAGGGGTCATGCACCCTACACTCGTACAAGCCCATCCGCTTGTTCTTCGGTAAGGACACTTGCACCCTGCACTCTGATCCTGTCTCTTCGGATGAACTTAAAGCCATCAATATCATTCATTACATTCAATGTGGATTTTTTAGAAATCATATACTCAAATCAGTGCAAACAATCCATCCCCAACATCCGACCCAATGCATGCCTTGAGGCCAATTGAGGTTTCGCATACCTGAAAGCGGTCTGAGATTATTGTTGTTATAAATAATCATCCTAGACATCCGAAATAGAGCGTGGCTAGGGAACAAGGCCTTGTACGTGTGTAAGCGGTCCGAGGTTATTATTATCCTAATTATGCAAAGGAAGAAAAAGCAAGGCGAGCGAGTTAAACCTGACTTCAACCATGTTGATCATGGGATTTCGAGTTCGAACTAGGTACCTAGTTGTCCCTTGATGCATTTGTTGTAGATGGTGGTTGCTCCGGCCGTACCATTGCAGTTTGGTTCCTCACTTACTGTTGCAGTTGGTTGCTCCATAGCTCTATCAAATCACAAAGGTATTAACACTTATTCATTTCATGCCCTTCTAGCTTATGGAAGATGCAAATCTTTATGGATTTTCTCCCCCAATCAGTGGGCGCTCTCCTAGCTAGGTTTCGATTGGGGATCTAAATTTTTCCAGATATATCCTCTGTAGGTCTAGGTTAGATCAATGTAGGAAGAGAATTTCGACTGCCTCCTTTGTCGTTTCAATTCTCCGAAGTCATCATTAGCTCTTCTTATTCATTTATCTTTTCTGTTTCCTACTCCAGACAGTCCTTTATCATCCGCAACATTATTTTCAGCATTCTCGGCTTCAACGTCTTTCTGGTGCAAATATATCTCAGTTTCGTGGTAGAATTCCACGAGATCCATCGATTTCCAAAGCAATCTTGAAGTCAGTTTTGCTTTCGACTCTAGATACTGCCGCCATTAAGATTATGGATGGATCCAACTTAGCGGTGACTGCAGCTGCCACATTGAAAATTGCCAAATAGATTCTCAAGTTCTTTCCGAGCCTTTGTTTCACGCTTGATAGCGTCACCACATAATTTGTTTGAAAGTCATGAACTCTAAACTATCTTAAGAACTTATTCTACAAATCGATCCATGTGCATATGGACCCATTCTCCAGCTATTTGAACTACATCGTCGCCAAGTTCATTAAGTGTAATGGGAAACATTATTCCATTACCTCCTCAGAAGCACCCAACACCTATATATGTCAGATGTACGTCATCAGATAAACCATCGGATCTGATTATCCATCACACATTTTTAGCGTCGGAAGCTTGAAATATGGAGGACTCCTTGCATTTCAAGTATTTAAAGTGAATGTATTCTTGTTTACGTCTTACAAAATTTAGTCTTTGGGCCCACCATTAAATACTCTTCTAATAAATTTAGCAATTTGGTTTTCAACGTCCAATGAAGGTCTTCTTCTAAAAGCGATATTCTGCCCCTTACTCCTATAGGGGAACTCCGACACATATTCTGGCACATATTCCTCTGGACGCACATTAACGTTTTAATCCGCACCTCTGGATTCATTCCATCCTTCATTCCTATGGGGAAGCTCTGTCACATATTCTTTCGGTTATTGCTTATTCACATTTTGATTTGCGCAGCAGTTACAACAACATTGCCCTTATGTATCGTTTTCTCAGCCCGAGTAGATTTGGGTCGGTACCGAGATATTCTGCTTGTGTAGGAATTATTCCAGTTTGCACCGCTCTAACTCCATATTTTCCTGCATTATCTCCTTACCCTTCATTTTCAATTCCAATAGCTCCAGATATTTCTTGTTGTCCCATCCTTAAAAGAAATCCTTCAAGCATTTCCTATTGTCGAGTTATTTATCCATCCTACATCTCCTTCATCATCTTCATCATCTCCTCTCTAGTCATGCAGATGGAACGATAAGAATTTGAGGACACTTCCTGGCTGCCTCTAGGCTCTGGTTGGCTTCATCCAACCTTAGATTTGGTGTTAGGCCTCTTCGTCTTCTCCAAATCTCATATTCAAGCTTCAAGTCTTTAGATCTAGTTCCTTCTCAGTGAAAACACCAAAATGTTAACCCAAAAAATGGATCAACATCGAATAATTGGATGAAAGCACCAGTTCTATCAAAATAAAAGAAAACAAAGAAAAGTAAAAGGAGACACACATCCACTTCAATCTCTTTTATCACTCGTTCTCTCTTTGGATTACAACTAGTTATCTCAGATTTGACCATAATCTAGTGGATATCAGTTTTACAATGGAGTTTTTAGAGTTATTTTAAGGTGGATGATAGGAGTGAAGAAAAAAAGTAGAAGTCTCCAATAGCATAGAAATCTGATCCCAATTTGGTTACAGCCAGGCTTGTATTTGTAAGGAAATAGGTGCATAGCTTTAGAGGCCCACTAGCATTGAAATCCAGGTGATAGCCAAACACTGCATAAGAGAGTATGACGGCCCATGAGTTAACAAAATAACTCGATATTGAGTTAAATGACTTGGTGCCCGGTTACCTTAACTCAACCAATTAGAAGTTCATCTACTTGCTAACTTTTCTATCTTCCTTTTCAGTCGTTCTAAGCTCTATTACTTCTAATTTGAGTTGATTCTTGTGATCTTTTCGATAGCTGTTTTTTCTCTCATAAATCCTTGGAATTGCTCGTCAAAATCATTGGACAATCACTAGACCATGGGTTATTAGAGTAGCATAAGAGATGTATGGTGCTCGGGGGGTAAAAAGTGTAGAAAAAATAGCTTGGGCCTGACTTATTTAACTCGGGACCAAGTTAAATACTTAGTCAATTTTTCACCTAAACTTCTAGAGTTCAATTATCTAGTCCTTTTGATCATGCTTTCAAGTCCATGAATCATTTTGTCCTTGTGTTAATCTTCTAAGTCCAGTTAAAATCTTCTTTGGCTCAAAAACGGGTTAACAATCATCTTATCTTATGTTTTATATTTTATACAAAATATAAAAACAACAAACCTGAGATGCTTGCGTACCATCAGGTTTATGAAACATATCAAAAATAGAAAATTTGATGATGTAAATATATTTTATAAAAGTTTGTTTAATAATCAAAAATTTCATTACAATAAAACCGAAGCTTGTGTTGTGTTAGATTACTAATAAATGTTTTTCAACATTATTAATATATGTTCGACATCTCAAAATAAGTTATTATAAAAATATCATATAATTTTGTCCAACTTTACATAATTAGTTAATATGTTGATTTTTCGCATGTGTATTACAGATTTTGTGGAAGTTTTCATTTATCTTTAGATAATTAGTATTGCAGCTTGTCGAAATTATTTATTTATGTTTTTTTCATACCTGCATTACATATTTCAATTTATTTATTTTGCATTTCTTATTAAATAATTTTTAAATTATCGTATTTTTATGCAAACGTCACGGTAGGTTTCTCTTAATTTGTTTTTTCATCATTTTTTCAGTATATTCATCCAATGTTTAGAAACTGCCGCGCAAAATTAAATTAAAAACAAAAAAAATCACCTCAATAGAGAAGGAGATAAAATTGAAAACAAAATTGATGTTATATTCAAAAATTTCAAATTGTTTGATATAATTGAAAACAAACTTTATGAAACAATTATATATTAAGTTACATATGGGTATAATTGAAAAATGTAGTGTAATAAGTGATCAACACTTGCAATAAGTACTAAAAATTTACTTATTAAACTCAGTGGATAAAAGACCACAATTAAAGCAATACTTGAAATCAGACAACCTGACAACCTATTATAACTTATTTCATTAAGCATTCTACCCCTTTTCATTAAAATAAATACAGCCTTAGTTTGCCATAGTAAGTTTAGGACTTGTTAAGTAGTTAAGTTTTTATGCATTTACCACAAACACTTCAAAATTTAGCCATAAGTGCATCTCGTTCCTCACGTAGGCGTAGCTCGAAACCCCAACATCTAACTTCGTCTCTTCACATACCACCCTACACTTATGCTCGGTTGCATCTCGTAGCCACATCCCATAGCCACTGCCTCCTCAAAACCCAACCCTAACAAACAAACTCATGTCTCTACTTGCCACTTACTGTGCCATTTTGATGTTCCAACATATCACAACATCTTTGCTCACTTCATCTTGCTCACCTAAGCTATTGCAAAAATAGCAGAAAAAAAAATGATATTGTATAGTAACATTATATGAGTAATTGATTAAAAATATAGCGAGTACAAAATGAAACCGGGTCGAACCATTAAATGTTACCGCAAGGCAAGATCAACTATTACATGATAAAATGAAAATATAAGTGTTTTACTATTGTTAACTCAACAAATACTAAATTGATACAACACAGTAACGTTATAAATAATTTATGAAAAATTACATGATAAATATTCAAAATATTAAATAAAAATGATACCCCCTTTGTAAAGCTACGCAGTAGCATTATAAATTAATTTATAAAAAATAGCATTTCAAAATTTCGAAAATAAATAAAAATGGTATAACCCTTACGATAGTCATAAAATGATACTAGGTAGAATTTAAAAATATTAATTCAAAAATGATATTATAATTCATAAAAACTTACTACGAAACAAAGAATGCTAATATACTTTGTTAGAACCTTGTATTTTAGTGGCGAAAACTATATAAGTATATATTATATAAACTAACAAAATTTGCATGAGAAGATACTTTTCTACTCGACGATAGATCGAAGACCAAAGATTTCAAAGAGAATTTTCAACGATTATAATTGGTTTGTCTATAGCCTAATTAGTAGTTAATAATTATTAAAAACTCTCCTTAGTCGACTAAACAGGGGTGTGCAGTCGACCAAAACATGCACAGGTGCGTAGATTATTTTGAAAATTCAGTCGACTACACACCTTCGTTCAGTCTACTGAACCAGATGTCTTTTCAAAATAAATTTAAATTTCGAATTTTTTTCAATATTTAGATGATTGAATTTCCTTCCTCAGTCGACTGAATACTCATAAGGCTATCGGTCACCTTCTTTTAACGAACAGAAACAACTTGTGATCCAATAGTTGTTTCCGTATCTTTTGCGGAAACTTTTCATGAATGATTACATCTTTTAAACTCTATATATATATACTTGAATTTAGTTGTTTTCAATAACTTAATTCTCTTATTCTAGTCTATATTCTTGCTATCTAAATCCTGCCATTTGCTTTCATTAACATATTCAAATCACTTGCACATTCAAGCACAAATTTATTTATGATTCAAATTACTTCCACTTCTCACGTACTACACTATATACCACAAAGGAGAAGATTATAAGAAGGGTGTACTCTAAAGACATATCTGTGCTATCTATAGAGCACAATCAATCAAGAAAACTTATTGTATTGTTGAAATCCTGTTTGGTTGGTCAGACGGCTAAAGTCCTATTCGGTTGTCTAGGCGGTAGAAGTCCTGTTCGATTTCTCAAGCGGTGTAATTCATGTTGCTGCAGGTTAAGAGAGGGTTGATAGTTAAATTTCAGAAGGAGTTCAGGACTGGACGAAGAACGGGAGTTCGATCCAGTATAAAAATCCCTGGTGTCATTTACTTTACCATTTACTTTTTATAGCTTATTCCGCACTAGTAGATAACTTTAGTTACTATTCCATATTACGATCCTAGTAGCACTTTTATGTTGACTAATTAAAAGGGCTTTGTATTGTTTAAAATAGGCACCTTATGCTCGGTATGACCATCTTAAAAGTTATTTAACTAATTCTGGTTTTAAAATTGGAAAAGTAGACCAACTCTATTTATAAAACAAGATAAAAATGATATTTTAATAATCCAAAATTATGTAGATAACATTATTTTTTGTTCCACTAACGAAAAATTATGTCAAGAATTTTTAGAAATTATGCCAGGAGAATTTGAAATGTCTCACATGGGAAAACTTTAATATTCTCTTGGCTTACAAATTAAACAATTAAAAAATGAAATTTTTATTAATCAAGAAAAATATCGTAACAATATCATAAAATGATTTGGTATGGAAAATAAGTCTGCTAAAACTACTCCTATGAGTACTACATTACATCTCGATAGAGATGAAAATGGAAAAAGTGTTGACCAAAAACTATATCATAGTATGATTGGTTCATTACCATATTTAACAGCTAGTAGACCAGACATAATGATGAGTGTCTGCTTGTGTACACGATTTCAAGAAAATCCTAAAGAATTACATTTGCGGGCAGTGAAGAGAATTTTGTTATACTTAGGCAAAACAAAAGACTATGATCTCTTTTATCCAAAACAACGTCCTTTTGAGTTAGTATCATATTGTGATGCTGATTTTGGAGGATGTCGAACGGATCAGAAAAGTGCTAATTGTACTTGCCACTTTATTGGACAATCTTTAGTATCTTAGTTTAGTAAGAAATAAAATTGTGTTTCACTTTCAACGTGTGAAGCAGAACACATCTCTCCTGCTTTGGTATGTGCTCAAGTAACCTACATGCGGCAAACACTACAAGATTTTGGAGTAAATCTTTCAAATTCAACAATTTACTGTGATAATACATGTGTAATAAATTTATCAAAAAAATCAAATAAATCATTCTAGAACTAAACTTATAGATATAAGACATCACTTTCTCAAAGATAATATTGAAAAAGGCATTATTTCAATAGAATTTGTATCTTCATAAAATCATATAGTTGGCATATTTACAAAATCTTTAAATGAAAATATATTTACAAAATTACGTTGAGAATTGGGTTATCTTTACATGATTTATAATTTAAAATTATTATATTTTTTTATGAAAATTAAATGTTATCAAAAATGATTGATGCTGGCACTCAAACTTGGGTTGCTGGTATGGAAGTTATATGCTTTTCCATTATGCTATTGTATTTCTTATTGCACTAGCTACTATCTACCTCGTATTACCTGAATGGTTCTTATCTCTTAACCTTTCCCTACCTCATATAGGTTTCTGGCCATAATCGTTCAGGAATTTTCATTCTCACACCTTATTTACCTAAAGATAGTCTTTACTTCTGTATATAAAGGCTTATAACTCATCATTTCTCAACACATTTTTTAGTGCTTAAGTTCTTGTCATATTTCTTCCCACAAACATCAACATGTCTTCACATGATGAATCGAATCAGTCATCCATTTTTTTTTGCACACCCTCCTCTAAATTGTCAAGGAAATCCAACAACTCCACTCCGGTTTATATTCCAGTTAAAATCACGCCATCACCTACACATCATACTGGATATACTCCTCAAAGTAAACATACTCTTTGATTTGGTTCTCTATCAACAAAGGAGAAAATCGACGATATTCATCATTATTAGAGGGAGACTCTGGAGCTGCAGCGTGAACTATACTATGAATAGAAAGTAAATGCTAAGCGTTTAAGTTTTCTGATGGAAGTCACGTTAAAGTTCTGCGGGTCTTCATCCAAAGAGAGCGTACGTCAACCTTCACCAAGCCATTCTCAAGCTCCACCAAATTATTGGGAACGAAGTCCACAACATCCTCATGTGTCATCGAACTCCTGGGAATGTAGTAATGTTTGGTCGCCAATCCAACCATTACAAGATAATGAAGATTGAACCATAATCTGACCACTCTCACTCCATAAGAAATTAGATTTTTTATTGTTTTTTTGAATAAGCGTTGTATATTTATATTTTTATGTTTTAAATAATGCTTTTTAATATATAAAAATTATATAATAACCGTAGTTTTAATATTATTTATTTTTTATAAGAAAATCTTTAAAACGATAGGTTAAAAATGCATATCAACACAGTTTCAGTCGACTCAACCACAATTCCAGTCAATCGAAACTTCAAAACAAAATTTTTTATTTAAGGAAACTCAGTCAACTGACCTAGTGTTTTAATAGACTGAATTGGAAGTTTCTTAGGCTATTTGATGGGTAGAAATTTTCTTTGCACATTAGTCGACTGAATTTTAATTTCAAACGGCTGGACATTCTTGAGTACTTGAAAATTTCCAGAATTCAGTCGACTTATCCTCTATTTTTAATCGACTGAATTAGGCAATTTTTATGCAAAGCATTCGATTTGAAAACCTGACTATTTCGTTCGACTGAATTTGTAATTTCTGGTTTTTTAAAAATAATTTTGCATAACTGCCCATACACCTTTTCACCAATCATAAAAATGCATCTCCTTTCCTCCAAAATCCTACTTCATTTTTAGCAAGCAAACCCTAACCCCCATTTTCTCCAATCAAATTTTTTCTACTTCAAATCCACTAAAATCAAATGGCTCTAAGAACAAAAAGACCTCACCAATCATCCGTCAGACCATCTGAAAGCCAAATTAGGCCTTGGCTCCATGACGAAACTGCCATCACCCGTTACTATGCTATGCGGAGCTCTATAATCTTCGATGGTTCATTTGTCAAGTATCCGGATTTCAATGCTTACACAATCTGAAAAACTGCAGAGGCAAGTGGCCTTGAGAGTTTGCTTAGTTTTGACACCTACAACATCAAGATCTACCCTCTCCTAATCAATCTCTTCTTTGCCAATATGAACTTGGATCACGAAGACACAAGGACGGTTGCATCTGGACACTTATTTGCAGCATCTGAATCTACCTTCCTTTCTAATGCCTTGGTTATATTCTTCGTTTTCCCTACGAAGGCATCGATATCAATGACGTTGAAGTGATATGGACAACCGTCATGAGGTCTCACATTGTTTCCTCTCCTACGACATGACTGTTCTCAAATCTGTCGCCTTGCAACCAAAGGCATAGATCCTTCATTGTGCTCTCATCCGCTCAATCCAACCTCGTACTGGAAGCTACGAGAAAATCTACAAGAAAGGCTTCCAAACCCTCTATGCCATCTATTCCTCTCAAAAGGTCAATTGTGCAAGAGTAATTCTTGATGAATTCCTCATAATTAACAAATAAGCGGAGCCATAAAACAATCTTCTATGAAGCTTACATTATGCAGACTCTCATGAATTTCGGTGTCACCATTCCCAAAGCCAATTTCGTTACCGTTGGTGAGCTAAACACTAAGAGATTAAGTCTTATAGGCTTGTCAAAACGCCAATCGCCTCAAGAAATATTTAGCTTCCAATAATGGGCGGCTAATCGAGCCCAAGGGATTCCACAACCCACGAGAGTCATATCGGCTCCATCTCCTCCCAACCTTCCCACCAAGTCGAAGATGAAGAAGACGATGACGCCATAGAGCTCCATGGCGATTTTCCTCCAAAGCAAGATTAAATCACTCTCTCAAGTAACCAAAGAAAATTGAATCGACGATTAGTCAACGTCGAGCAAACCGTCGACAAGACCAATAAGAAGCTCAACTCCATCAAGGACTTCTTAAATAAAATTTAGGAAATAATCCCTTGCATCGGCTCTACTTCCATAAGTGTTGCCGAAAACCGCCCCGCTCCTTTCTCTTGGATAACGTCTGAAGAGGAAGAAGAGGATGAGGAAGAATCTTATAGTGAGGAAGTTTAGTCATTTTTTATCTTATGCTTATGCTTGTTTTTTGTTTAGATGTATCCGTGAACAATTATTGTTATGTATTTTGCTTGTTTTATTTAAAAAATGAATTTTTTGTTAAGTACAATGACGTTTAGTTTCTTTTGTTCTTGATTCACATTATTCATGTTTACCATGTTATCATTGTTACGTTATATTCATATTTATCTGTATTCAAATGGTTATACAAATGATACTCCATTTTTTCATTGACAAAGGGGGAGAAATATGACAATAAAAAGGTATTTCATTAATTTAGGGGGAGTTTTTAATTGCTACTTAAATTTTTTATACACTTTTTAACTTACATAGTTGTCATAATCAAAAAGAGGGAGAATGTTAGAACCTAATGTTTTGATGTTTTGATCATGACAACTATATAGGTATATATTATATGAACTAACCAAATTTGTAGGATAAGATACTATTCTACTCGTTGATAGATCGAAGACCAAAGATTTCAAAGAGAAGTTTCAATGTTTATTATTGGTTTGTCTATAGTCTAGTTAGTAGTTAATAACTGTTAAAATCTCTCGACAGTGGTATATGCGCACACACTCATATTCTAAATCACACACACATACACACACAAAGATTTGATTATACTATGTTTGTAAGAAAATTTCTTTCAAAAAGAAGTTTACTAGGCATAAAACGCCATTTCAGTCGATTGAACAGGGGTGTGCAGTCAACTGAAACATGTGCACAAATCATTTTGAAAATTCAATGGACTAGACACCCCCATTCAGCCGACTGAACCAGATGTCTTTTCAAAATAAATTTAAATTTCGATTTTTTTTGAATGTTCAGATGTCTGAATTTCTTTCCTAAGTCGACTAAATATTCATAACGGCTACTTTCTAAACGGTCACATTCTTTTAACAAATAGAAACAACTTTTATTCCAATAGTTGTTTGCATATCTTTTAGCCAAAACTTTTCACGATTGATTACATTTTTAAACTCTATATACAGACTTGAATTCAGTTGTTTTCAATAACTTAATTCTCTGATTCTATTCTGTACTCTTGCTATCTAAATTATGCCATTTGCTTTCATAAACGAATTCAAATCACTTGCACATTCAAGCACAAATTTATTTATGATTCAAATTACTTATAGTCTCACGTACTACACTATGTACCACAAAGGAGAAGATTATGGGAAGTGTGTACTCTAAAGACATATCTGTGTTATCTAAAGAGCACAATTAGTTCGGAAAACTTACTGTGTTAAAGTCCTGTTCTGTTGCTTAAGCGGTAGAAGTCCTATTTGGCTGTCTAGGCGGTAGAAGTCATATTCTGTTGCATAGGCGGTGTAATACATGTTCCTTCAGGTTAAGAGAGAGTTGATAGTTAAATTCCAGAAGGAGTCTGGGACTGGACGTAGAATGGAAGTTCGAACCATGGTGTCATTTACTTTACCATTTACTTTGTATATCTTATTTCGCACTAGTAGACAAGTTTAGTTATAATTCCATATTTCGATCCTTTGCAGCATTTTCATACTTTACAAACTAATACTACAATCCACGAATGCTATTACTAAACAATGTGATGAGATGCACTATATACAACATTTAAAAAGATGTCATAATTTTTTGTAAACGATTATTGCAATATAAAAAGTGCTAGTACAATACACAAACTACTATTAAAATTCATAAAATCTTACTATAAAATAGCATTATAAACAAAAATATACATAATTGATTATTTATTAAAAATCAAAAAATGATACTACATAATATAATTACTATACACATATAAGAAGATGCTATAATTATTTCTAAATTGCTACTATAATTCAGGAACAACAACTATAATTTATAAAATGATATTATAAAATAACATTATCTACAAAAATATACTTAAATAATTACTTATTAAAGAAACAAAAAATGATACTACACAATAATTATACCACACACACATAAAAAGATGCTACAGTTATTTATAAACTGCTACTTCAATTATTTATAAGTTACCACTACAATTCAGAAATTGCTGCTACAATCAAAAAATGCTAATATCAAATAGTATTATGAGCACAAAATACAAAATCAATTTATAAAACAAAAAAATTCTATATGACAACATTGCTACACTATATCTTCTTCCTCATTTTGTTGCTACTCTTATAATATCATTCCTCATTCATGTCAAAAGTTGGAGTCATTATTGCCAGTAGAGTCGTCCCTTCTCCATCCTTAGCGTCATCACTACATCATCAAAGCATGTACCAACCCGAAATTTAACTCATAATAATTAATTAGTTAATTAATGAAATAGAAAAATAACTTTGTGAAATTATCAAAATTAAGCCATGGGAGTTGCACCATCGTGTCCATGGTAATTTTCTAGTCAATTTTCATATATAGAACGTCAGAATCCAAGTTAATACGAGTGAGATACAAAGCAAACAAGAATCATACACGCGCACGCACACACACACATATAGGTAGGTAGGTAAGTCAACCTAGAGTTCGACCATCCCAAGGCCTAGGTCGACCGACCGGTCGACATTGCTTCAAGAGCGGTCGACCTATCGACCATCTATGTATGGGAAGCATAAGAAATTTCCTTCGTCCCAGCAAGTTTTCTTACACGTTGCTTTCATCATTTTGGCTCATCTGGTCCCTCTGTGCTACTGTCCGACGGCTACCATTCTGCCTATGACATGGTTGCATCCTATTCAATATCAAAATCCAACAGTTCGAGATCCACTTCTACCCCTATAAATAAGACCCTAGGCTTAACACTTTTTCTCATTCTATATTTTCTCTGCTTGGGTTCACATTTTTAGGAAGGACCGTAGAAGGAATAAACTTTCAAGGAGAGAATCTTTTTAATAACAATATTTAATACCCTCAATTTGATTTGCGAAGACCAAAAGGAAAGAGCTTAGGACCTCAGATGAGTGATCGTAATTATTTTAAATTTCTTTAAGTAATTTAAAATAATAGGGTTTCCAATAGTTGTAGTTTTACTACAGTTTTTGAAATAACCTTTTTAGTAGTTTATTTATAGTTTTTAGACTTATTTTCAGTCTATTTCTTTTAGCTATTTTTTTCAGTTAATTTTTGTTTATTTTTGTAAATCATAGCTTTTCATTCATTCGCAGTTTATTTATGGTATTTTAATTTAGTTACTGTTATTTATGTGTTATTTACATCTTTTTCCTACGCTTTGGATTTTCTTCTATCTTCTATTTCTTTTATTTCTTCTTCTTCTTCTTTGCATATAGATTAGAATGGATTAAATGCGAATATGAATTAAAATTATAAGAATATTGAAATAACGAAGAATAAGATGTAAATTTTAAAGACTGTAACAAAATGGAATTAAGATTGAAATCGATCCTAATTATGATATTAATGTTAAAAGTGGACTAATTAAAAACAATTGGCCTATTTATAACTTAGAATTATAACTAGAAAGAGTATAAGATGAAATGAGCTTATTTTTACACTTAGACCTTCGGTGAAGTAATAAGCATGATTATAACGTAGGTTATAATAAGAAATAGAACAGAAGGATGCTTATTTTAAGATTTAGGATAAATTAATAAGCAAAGAAGCGAAGATAATAATAAAGGCCTATCTAAATAATTTATCTAAGTTAATAATCATAGATAAAAGTAGGACCTGTATCAAAAAGCATTCCCTATTAGACAAAATGATGGTCTCACATTAGCCTGAAGTTGAGGGCGCGCTTATGCTAATAATGGTAGTAATTGGTCAAATAGAAGTTCAAATCACGGTTGATTTGGACAAGGGGCTCAACTAGATATTATTTGGATGACGGGCCAGTACCAACAGCATTTCCCCTATTTTTCTATGGACATGGTATTTTACATAGTTCTGAATTGAGACGAGGGGCACACTTATGCTGAGCATAGGTAATAAGAAGACGCAACAGGTGGAGCAACCGATAGCATGGGCATGGTGGCAGTTACGCATATGACTTACATTTTGGTGCTCAGTAATCGCTATGAGTTCCAAGCGCTCAAGTATGTGTGCCTTTCATAGGCGCCATTGCCTTTTGTGTAGGGAGCTATATAACTTCCAGTCCACAATAATACTTTATGCATCTTTCATAGACACCATTGTTCTTTGTGCATCTTTCATAGATGTTATTACCTTATGTGTAGAGAGTTATATATCGTCTAGTCCGTAGTAAGGTCTATGGAGTAATAGGCCGATCAAAGGGTAGAATTAGGATTTTAGCCTAATTATAGGATTATGAATTATGCCTAATCATAGCAGCTAACAAAGACAAGAGCAAACAATCAAAGTTAATCAATTGCATTAATTTAGTAATTCTTATTTATTTCTATCTTATTCCTTTTTTCTTCCTATTCTCTTTGTTTCCTTTATATATACCAGAACTATTGTAAGGTCTATTACTTTTACTTTGCTTAAAGATTCTAGTAATTACTATCATTCACCAGGTTTTTAGTCTGGCTTACTCCTTTGTTTTCCCCTTTTTCCCCAATAGGCAATCAGGGGCAAGCAAGATAGACCGCATCTTCTTGGAGACTTGGAGACCCTATCATGTATTCCTTCTTTTTCCAACCATTTTTTCTTTTATTGAACTCGCACTGTATTGAGGGAAAGTTTGTGTTTGTACTCTGGTTTTTCTGATGAGACTGAAATTTTATTTTCATAAGACAATTGTATTTGGTATTTGGAATATATGTGGTTTGTCTGAAGTATTTATGAAGTATTAATTTTTAAAATCACTTATTGTTTTTAATTACTTCCGCTGTGTTGGTATCTATCTATTTTATCTTATGAATCTTAGTCTCTGCTAGCTTTAATTATACCTACAATGCACCACATCTTTTAATGTGTCCTTTTGGGTATACTAAGGGGTGTAGGAGTGTTTCAAAGCACTTCGACTTCATGCTCCTTCAAAACCCTAGCAGAACACTCCCTTATTCATGTCAAAACTCAGAGTCATTGTTGTCAGTAGAGCCGTTCCTTCTCCATCCTTACCATCATCACTATATCATTAAAGCACTTCGACTTCGTGCACCTTCAAAACCCTAGCCGACCACCATCGCACCCTCCTACATCATTTCCACCGCCATTGAGATTTTAATGCCTTAACTGAAGCAGCTACAAAAATCCTCCATCATCCAGGCTCCAACTCACATGAAATATGCAACAATTCTTCTCACTAATTTTTTCGTATAGTGTCGTCTTTAGTTGAAAAGTTTGTCCTCCTCGCTAAAAGTTAAGAGCATGTCCTTAAAGTTAGTCCTTAAAGTTAGAAAACCGGTAAGATTTGTTCTTCGCGCTATTTTCCTTTCTTTAAAATCATTCCTATTAGCTATACCTTAATTTTCAGTTTTATTAGTATGTAGCTACCACCATTGAAGATTCTACAGACAAGTATTTCTAGTCAATTTCGGTTGAAACCGTTATACTAAAAGGACTAGTGTGAAATTGTGAACGATGTAAAAACAAAAAATTAAAATTAAACAATTTTTATATTTGAATAAAAAATAAATTGTGTTTTTTTATTAATATAAATGAGTTTACATATTTTGTTATTCATTGCAATTCGAAATTGCTAAAAAATAAATTAATATTAGTTAATAACATTATTAATTTGAAATCTCAGATTTTATCAACTTTCTTTAGATACATATACATTAAAATTAGTTTTAAATTTTATATATGATATTATTTTAATTTTAACCCATTAGTCATATTTCAATAATTTTTCTTTTATACATTTGAAAAAAGAAGAGAAACTATTCATTAACACAAAATAAGATGCATAAATGTTTTAATTTTTATTTATATTATTTTGTACAAATCAAGTTTTCTAAAACAAAAATTAGATTGAACCATAAAGTAGGCAAATGTATGGTCAAATTTTTAAATTTTTTGCTTCGCTATTATTTGACACGTAGTTATACATGTTTTTTTTATAATGAAATATAATGTAGTACCATGAAATAGAATCAAAGAGCGACTTAAAATATTTAGAATTAAGGTGTGAGTTCCACTTTAATATTGTTTAATATATAAATATATTAGATAGTATATTTGATGAAATGAATGATATATTCATGATAATTAAAAACTCTACTCTGGAGAGTAGAGCCAGAGATAAAGAGAACTAAAGAGATTTAATAATATTGGAGAATCAAGAAGATACCAATTTCTTCTGATTTTCTATTATTTGTTTATATAAATATATGTATGTATGTGTGTGTGTGAGCATGTGTGTATATATATAAGGACTACAAATATACATATATACACATATATTTATATCAAAATAGTACTTCAAAATTGAAATAATTTTTTTGGCATTAGCATAATATTTTGTTAATTTACATATACTGAATAAATATTAGAAAATTAAAAATATAGTATTATTATTTGGTTATTTTATTTAAATAATTTATTTTGTAGGTAAAACAAATTATTATTATTTTGCATGGGCAAGCCGGATTATAGTGGTCGTACAACTTTACAAAGGTAATGACAGGTGTGAGGTAATATGACTCACCAATTATAATTATGTAAGAAAAGAACACGTGTAAATATCTCAACAACTAAGCAGACATGAAAAGTTCGCACTAAAAAAAATCAACAAAATATATGTAATTCCCCTGAATTTTAATTAACATTATTCGAGATATTTAATTGGACAAATTAAATAGAATAATGTGAATAATTATGGAGATGAAATTAATAAATCCAATGGCCATGTCTTAATGAATAAACTAAAACAAGACTTAACTAAATTTAGAAGGAGGAATTTCCTAAGGGGTAAAATTGAAAATGGGGCTACATTTCTAAGTATATATCTCTTTCTCAAACTTAATAAACTTTCACCTTTTCTCATTCATAACTCCTCACCAACTTTCGGCCAGCCATTAAAAGCTCCAAGAAGAATATAAATTGAAGATAAAAGCTAAGGAATTAAAATTAGGACATTATCTCATTCTCGAATTGACTAATCAAGGTGAATAATCATGTTTATCATCTCATTTTTCTCTGTTTGGATCGTCTATGGGTTATACCCTATTCATGTTTGTGTCCTGGTTAGGACATAACCATTTAAACCTTTATTTGGATAAGACATAGGTGTTTTAAATGTTAATGGATTAATTAACACGTTTTTATTCGGTTTTGGTTAAATTCTAAGTGGTTTTGATCTTCATATGCTTTGAAATTTTAATACAGTGAAGAGAACGTATTAATTGATTTTCTGGAATTTTTTCAGAATTTTTCATGATGTTTTAATAGTTATATAAAATTATTTAAGGTATGGGACTTAAATGTTTTATACAATTATAAAGGTGAAAGAGGTTTTTCAAATTTATTTAAATTTCAAATTAAGGAATGTCGGCAGCAATTTTGAATATAAATTCTGGCAACCAATTAGATTTAGACAAACAAGATAAGTGGAGTACAAAAGAACTATTTTAAACAACATTTTCACTATTTCAACTCTTTCGGCAAGAGCTTTCGTGTAACGACCCTGAATTTTCGACCTAGTTTAAAATTTTAAAATCCATTGTTTTAATATAAAATTTTAAATTTAAAAACGATCTCAATTAACGTCCAAACTTTATTTATAAGATGCGTCCAGTTAGATATGAATATAGAAAAAGTTTCATCGCAAAATATTACTGTAAATTTCGTTCGCGTTTTACTGTATATCAGTTCATATAAAGCTGCATAAAATTTATCTTTCAAATCAAATATTTTTATACAGTTATGTTGTAAAAATTATTCTGATCAAGATAATGTAATTCGTTTCGTCAAAAACTGTCATCGCCTGTCCCGTTTAAATTATTTTGCAAATCGAACAATTTAAGCGGCGTAAAATCAATTTTTTTACAAAACTGTCGTATCACAATTATCTACGTACCATTGGAAGCGCATCGTCGCACTGATCAAAACGGTATATTTATTCGTGCAAATCGAAATCCGACGTAAATCGTCGTGTTTATTTAACCGTTCCAAACGGACCGGTTAAATAATATTCAGCCCTAATTTGTAGCCCATATCCATTCAAAATTTTGGAAAATGAATTTATGGCTGAAGTGCATTCAATACGGTAGTTGGAAGATAATAGTTGACTTGACAATTGGGATGGCTTTTCGAAATTCAAAGTAAAATTTACGATTACCAGTTATAAAATTAAAAGAATCCAACCATTTGATTCATTTTCACGGTTCATCTCCATTCACTTCTCATCAGGTAATGCGTGCCTCTCTTCCTCCTTTCTCTTCTTCATGTTTCGTTTCCTTCTGCAAATATTAAAAAAAACAAGGCCGAAAATATAAGAGCACACATGCACCTTTCCCCTTCTCCTCCACCCTAGACCCATGCGCACACCACATACTCTCTCCCATTTCTTTACACTCTCTCCCATTTCTTCTTCTTAGCCTTCTTTCTGTAAAAAATATATATATGAAAACGTGTGAAGTGTGCACGGTGGGGGAGTGACAGCAAAGTGAAATGGTTTGCGTGTGCATGAAGACAATGGTGTGCATGTATAAGCTTCGAGGGAGGCCGTGTACATGTATTGTGTGTGAACTGCGCATGGGTTTCATGCATTTCCAAGGAACGTGTGTTGTGTGTGCACTGTTCAAGTTGCGTGTGTGTATGGGAGTTGCGTGTGTGTTTATGCGTGCGTGAATAGCATTGTGTGCGTATAGGTGCAGTTGCGTGTGTGTATGGGAGTTGTGTGTGTTTTTGTTTTTGTTTTTTTAAAAAATGACTAATGTTTTATATATAAAAAAATGAAAGTTGAACTGGGTGTGCGTTTGTTGCGTGCATGAGTGGTTAGAGGCGATTGATGAAGTAACAGGAGTTGGTTGCAGTTGCAAGGCAGAAGTGGGTGAAGGTGGTCTGAAGTGTAGCAGGGTGATGTAGTTGAGGAGTTGTGTGGCGGTAGTTGTGTGGCAAGGCAATGTGCACAGATGATACGTGCACAGGGGAGTTTATGGTAGTGGTGGAGGATTTTGTGCAGCAGTATTGAAGGAAGAAGATGAAGTGGAACTGTTAGGCGTGAAGTGTGAAAAAAAATTAAAAGATGGACTGTTCATGCGTGTTGAGGGAATTGCTGCATTTTAGTCTCGACCATGTCCAAATAAAAAAATAAAAAATGAAACTGAGATTTTCAAAATAGCTTTTAGATATTGCGGAAGAGTATTTACGCAAATATCTATTTTGGTTGCCAAAAATAGTAACCAACTTTTCTTTTCTCGTTGTGTGCAGAAGCAACCGGCTAAGCTTTTTGCAGCGGCGTCGATCTTTAGCTTTTGTTTTTTTTCCTCCGTCATCGGTAAGCACATCTATATAATTTATAAATTATATATGACGATCATTGAATTAATATCGTCTCTTTATCGATATTTGCAGTGTTCCGTTCGTTCATGTCATACCGACTTCTTTTCGTCCTTCTTCTTGCTTTGTGTCAATTTATTTATCCACGAAAGGTGAATTAATTTTCACGACTATATTCTTATACAAGTTGGTTGATGAATGATTGATATGTAATGTTAAATGGGATGTTAATTTGTTATTAAGTGATAACTAATGTTGCAATTGAAATTGATATAGATAGTTAACAGTTTTAAAATGAATTATATATATTGAATGTTAATTAGTTAAACTTGACCCCTTTATATGTTGAATATTGATTAGTTAAAAATGACTTTTTTTTATTGTTAAGATAATTGACACGTAGAATTCGATAAATTACACCTTGAACCTTTGAACGTATATTGGATTAATTGTTGTAATATTAAAATTTAAATTGAAATTGAACGACAAGTGAAAATCGTAATGTAATAATCTTTAATCTACATGAAATGATAGTGTAGATTCTAGAAATAATTATATTAATTTGCATAAATAGCAAATGTAAATTAATACGATTATTTCGGGATTATTTAAATAAATTATTGAATTGTTATGTATGGATGTTATTGCTTGTTTATTTACTTTGACACCATCCCAGTTATCACACTGCAAGTTCCCTTTGATATGTTTTGATTTTTGAATTAAAATGGAATCGGGTTGAAATGATAAATACCCAAATAACTTGACCTAGGATTTGAAGAATAAAGATTTAATTTGATAAAATTGGTAAATGTTTGATTTAAATAAAGATTTTATTTGAAGAATAATAAATGTTTGAAATAAAATTTGAATTTGAATTTGAATGAAAGGAAAAGTGGATATTGGAAATTTAAAAACGTTGTAATTGACAAAAGAACATTGTTAAAATTTAATTATTAATGATTAAGTTTTGGAATTGTTAACAATTAAGTTTTGAAATTATTAATAATTAAGTTTTGAAATTGTTAATAGTTAAGTTTTGAAATTATTAATAAGTAAGTTTTGAAATTGTTAATAATTAAGTTTTGAATTTATTAATAATTAAGTTTTGAAATTATTAATAATTAAGTTTTGAAATTATTAATAATTAAGTTTTTAAAATTATTAATAATTAAGTTCTCTAATAATTAATGAATGAGTTTTGAAATGATTAAAATCTAAGAAATTGAAACTATTGATAAATTGATGAGATTGAATTACTTAATAATTAAATTGAATTGAATTTTCTTATTAAGTAAAAATTGAATTTCTTGAATAAGTGAAACTAAGCTTCTTATTTATTAAGTTTGAAATTGTAACGAAGGTAATAAATGAATGAAATTGAATTTCTTTAATAAGAAATAAAAATGCGTTTTATCGAAACAAATGGAAGACTTGAAATTTAAAGAATTGGATTTGACAAATTTAATTTAAATTAAATTTGTAAGATTTGATAATGAAGTTGAACTTAAGAAGTAAATTTAATGAATTATAAATTTAATGAAATTTGTTTAAATAATAAATTAATTTAATGAATATCGATTGAAATCGATAAATGGGCTTAAATCGATTGAAGTTAAATTAAGTTTAAATGATTATGGAATGGAACTTATATACAAATTTATGTGTATACTTGAACCATTCAAATCAAGATTTGAAATTGAATTATAAAATTCTGAAATGAAATTGAAAGTTATGAAACGTAAAATCTTGGAAATTGTTTTGGAAGGACAAATAAAATTGTTGAATTACGAATTCTAATTGAAATTGAATTTGAATTAGTTTTGAAATATATTAAACGACCAATCGGTAAAATAATTACGAAGGTTATTAAAGGAACCAGAATCGGTTAGGGACATACTCACTGTCTAAACCGAAAACTACTTTAATAACTATACGCGGTGTGTGATCCAGAATAAAGTGGCTGGAATGACGTACGTGATGACTGAAGAAAGAGAACGATAATGGATAGCCTTGACACTTGTGTCAAACTGGAAATGACTAAAACAGGAGCCGTGCCAGGCCAAATGGGGTTAGCTACCTCGAGCGAACACACTTCTTCGTAAACTACTCATTACTTTTTTATTGATTGGTGCGCACCCTTGAATTTGGAGTGTTGTTTCGCGGTGTTGCGATCGTTGCGGCGATGCGTTCTCACCGGTCCGGATCAGGCAAACGGTTGTTTCACTACCTTGGGTATCTCCTCATGTGCCTTGTCATACTTGTATTCCCATATACGCGACCACTACGAATTTTTTTTGTATTATACCTATGGATTACTCCCTGATATCCCACTAGTTTACGGTAGAGTTTACAGTGCTGTATAGTCTATAATGCTATATGAAATGTGTTAAGGGGGAAAATGGTAACGCCTTAACACTATTTTGATATTTTACTTTACTGTTAGACATTATCTATCTATCGTACACTACTATGTATAAATAGTTTAATGGATCCTGAAAGATGTTATTCCATTCATCTTTGAGTTATTGTTATTTTGAATTTGAACCATATTATCTGTATAAGAATATATGTCCTGATTTGAGTGTTTGTTTATGCTTATGCTCGGATCAGACTGAGGATTGATGTTGCTGTTCTACTTGGAGCTGAAGACCAAAGACTATCATTTTATTATCTTATCAGTATTGCTCTTTCTATTTGGACTATTGGACATCTATGTTATTCTATTTTATTTTATCTGAGACGTTTTTGTATTTATGGGTAGCTTCATGAACTACTCTTATGACTATGTTGTATTTCCGCCGCACTATTCTATGATGTTTATTTCTGTGATGATTCTCATTTACATATATATACACTCCATTAATGATTCGTGTTTTGTATTATTTAAGTTGACAAGTATGGAATATCGTCAATTTAAATGGTATAAATATTCGGGTTGTTACATTTCGCCTTCATTCAAAACCTTCTGACAAGGTCGAAAGGTATCAAACCTTTCAACAAGCTCAAATACCAATGCACACGGTTTTAGGCAATTGGTACATAGTGAATTGGATGAAGTCGAAAGGTTAGGGACGAGAGGTTAGAGCTTTCGAAAGAGAAAGTTTTGTTTTTGTTTTAAAAAAATACACCTGCTAGCTTTTGACAAAGAGTTTTCGACATTGTCAAATAGTTTAAAAGAAAAAGGTTTCGATTGGTTTTGCTTTCTTGTTTTAAATGAAACCTTTCGACAAAGTTGAAAGGTCAAGTCTCAACAGGGTTGAAGCGTAGTTGCCACTTCCAAACCTTTCGACCCAGATGGAGTCAAAGGTTCTCTTTTGTTTTCTAAAAACATGCCACCTCTCTCCACTATTTTCGAAGAGTTGGTTCAAACATAACACTTCATTGTTTTTGAATGGTTTGGAAGGGGTTACCTTCAATGATTTCGAAAGTTTTTGATTTCAAAAGGTTTTAGGTTTTGAAGGGGTTACCTTCCATGATTTTGAAAGGTTATGATTTCGAAAGGTTTTAGTTTTGAAAGGTTATGATTTCGAAAGGTTTTGAAGGGGCTACCTTTAATGATTTCAAAAGGTATCGAGTTTCATTGATTTCGAAAGATTTTGAGTTTCATTGCTTTTGAAAGGATTATGAGCAGGTTTTATAACGGGGGATACGCTAGGCTTTTTGACAAAGTCGAAAGGTGAAACCTTTCGATTAGGTCGAAGAGAAACCTTCTGACAAAGTCAAAAGGTATGGTTTTCAATGCTTTTCAAAGGCTGATGTCTATTTGCATTCGAATGGGGCTTCATTCAAAGAGGTTAAAGGGTTGTTTTAAGCCATCTTCCCTTAAATAATTTTTTTCTAATTTGAAGGGTTACTTCAAAGAGTTATATCATAAAATACTTATCTTTGTTTGAAAATTTCAGGGGGTTCCTTATATAAATTGGATGTTATTAAACCTTAAGTTGAATGAAAAGACGATAAAGAACCGATATCCTCTGCCGAGAATTGATGACTTACTTGACTAGTTGAATGGAGCTAAAGTATTTTCGATTTGGCGACGTGGTTCCATCAATTAAGAGTGGCGGAGGATAGTGTTTCTTTGATGGAATTTCGAACACGGTATGGTTCATATGAGTGGTTAGTATGCCATTTAGATCGACAAATGCATCTATTTTCCTTTTGGATTTGATGAAACGGATCTTTCGAGAGCATTTGGATAAATTTATTTTAGTGTTTATAGAAGGCATTTTGATATATTCTAGGAATGAGCAAGACCTTGAGACTTGCCTTAGAATATTGCTTGAGACGTTGAGACAGCATCAACTTAAAGCGATGTTTTCGAAATGTCATTTTTGAAAGAGTGAAGTGAAGTTTTTTGGTCATGTAGTCTCAGAAAAAGGATTATCTATGGATCCAGCTAACATAGAAGCTGTAAATAATTATAAAAGACCCGAGACAGTTACTGAGATAAAGAGTTTTATGGGATTAGCTAACTACTACCGTACATTCATTAAGGATTTCTCTCATATATCAATACCGATGACTAAGCTAACAAGGAAGGATGCAAAATATGTTTGGACCGTTATATGTAGGGAGGCATTCCAGAAGCTAAAACATTTGTTGACCAATATGCTTGTGTTAGTTGTTCTGGATAGAAATCAAGATTTGGTGGTGTATACTGATGTGTGTGGAAAAGAGTTAAGAGCCGTGTCAAGGCAGAGGGGTTAAGTAATTGCTTACGCTTCACGACAGCTCAGACCGTACGAAGTTAGAAATCGACTTATGACTTAGAGTTGGCTGCCGTAATATTTACTTTGAAGGTGTATAGACATTAGCTTTTGGGGAAACGGTTCAAGTTGTATATGGATCACAAATCTTTAAGGTACTTATTCTTTGAAAAGGAGTTGAATATGAGACAGTAGAGTGGTTGGAGTTTTTGGCTGCTTATGATTTTGGAATTGAGTACATACCAGGGAAAGAAAATAAAGTAGTAGATGCAATTAGTAGGAAGCATCAAAAATGCAGTATTAGCTATGATAGATGAATAAAAAGATTTTGAAGCATTGGCTACATGTGGTTTGCTGTTAAGATCCATGGCAGTTCTAGTCAGAGTACCGTAGTATTATCTTGTTTGGAAGTTCGACAGGTTTTGATCAACAAAATTGCTTCTAAGTAATGAGAATGATCCATGTCTTGCTAAAAGAATTAGAAGACCGAAAGATGGAACTGAGATCGATGACTTGAAAAACTTTTATATTGATCACAACGGTTGGTTAAGGAAGAAAGGACAAACACATGTTCCAGATGTGGGAGACCTAAGGAAAGAAGTCCTTAGAGAGTGTCATCGATCGATTTCATCTTAGGGGGACTAAGATGTATTAGGATGTGAAAATAAATTCTTCTGGGAAAGTGTAAAAAGGGATGCAGGCTTATGGATAAAATAATATTTGAATTTCCAGCAAGTAAATGACGAGCATCAGATACCAAGTGGGTTAATTCAGCCTTTAGACCTACCAGTTTGAAAATGAGAATCTATATATATGGATTTCATAGACGGTTTTCCAAGGTCAAATAGGGAAAGTGAAAGCATCCGGGCCATAGTAGATAAACTGACTAGAGTGCACACCTTATTCCAGTTAAGTCGACAAGGACGACACCTATTTTAGCTAAGTTATTCATGAAGAATATAGTTAGACTACATGAAGTCCCTAGTAGCATGATCAGTTATAGTGATTATTTATTTACTAGCGAATTCTAGAAAATTCTATAAGAAGTGTTAGGTACCAAGATTAAAATGAGTACCATTTATCACCCATAGACAGAAGGCCAGACAGAGAGAGTCAATAAGGTATTCGAAGATTTGTTGAGGGCTTGTGTACTAGATTTTGATGGGCCATGAGAAGGCCACTCACAGTGGTAGAGTTTTCCTATAATAATAGTTATCAGACTAGTATAGGGATGGTACCTATTGAAACTCTATATGGAAGACCATGCAAATCACCCGTTTGTTGGTTAGAAACCGACGACAGATTGGACCTTGGTCCAGATATGGTAAGGGAAGCGACAAGGAAGATTGAGTTCATTCGAGATAGGATGAGAGAAACTTAGTCTAGGTAGAAAATTTATGAGGATAAATGGCATAAAAATTTAGAGTTCTCAGCTAGAGATTGTATTTTCATCAAGGTAACACTGATGAAGGGTAATGGTAAAATTTGGAAAGTCTGGGAAACTAGCACCGAGATACGTTGGACGGTTCCCTATATAGAGGATCAGGAAACTCTCTTACATGATCGAGTTACCGAGCAGTATAGCAGGAGTCCACAATGTTTTTCATGTTTTTCATTTGAGGAACTATGCTTGAGATCTAGGCACTACTATAACTCTGATTGCATTGGAAGACTTAGTAGTGGAACCGGACATGACAATTAGTAAACAACAAGTGCGTATTGTGGCTAAAGATGAGAAAAATCTAAGAAACAAGATAGTCCGACCAATTGAACACTTTCCATTTAGGATCAAAGAAGAAGATTATTCTTTTTACCAAAAATATGCGGATCAAATCACGATCTTCTATTCTAATCTAATAAGAACAAGAGTCTCGATCAATCCCTTTGCCCCCATTCTTCGAGAATCAGAAAGATCCTTTTCGAGTTTGAATTTGTTAGTAACAGTTCAATGGAGTGACAATGAGAGAGACAGTACTTGGGACATAGAGGACGAGATTAGGGACACTTATCTTGACCTGTTTGATGGTATGTTTTACATCTATGCTTTTATGTTTGATGTGTATGTCTTATTGTAATTTTGAGGATGAAATTCTTCATGGTAGAGAGTTTGTAATAATCCTAATTTTGATTAACATTATTTAGGATATTTAGTTTGACAAATAAAATAAAATAACACAGAATGTTAAGATGATTGAGATTTGATAATTAAATTGGGTTGGGCCTTAATTAATAAATTAATGAGATTAATTAAAACATTAGTAAGAAGGAGGATATAAGGAGGAAAAATAAGAAAAAAGCATATTCCCTTAATACATATTCTCTCATTCTCATTTCCTCCCAAACTTCATTCATACGAACACCAAAATAGAGCAAACAAAGGCTGAACATAACAAGGTGATTCAAGAGAAGAAAAGTTAGAAAAGCAAGATTGAAGTCCAGAGGAATCAAATCAAATACAAATCTCAACCTTCTTAAACCATTCAAGGTGAATAAAAGTTATATATCTCATGTTTTAATTATAATTTTTAGTTTTAAGTATAAATCCGAATGTTTTGATGTTATTTTGTCATGTTTTAATGGATTATCAATGAATATTTGGATTTACTTATAAAATTAATTAATAGGTTTAAGTGAGAAAGCCTATCATGTGACACCTAAATGACTTGAAATTTTGGTATGATGTTAGAAATATTATTTTAGAAGTGGGTTTTTGATTTCATAATTTTCTAAGTAAGTATGAATTTATTATAAATTTTCTAAGAGGTGAAAATGGTTTATTTCAGGTTTTAATTATTAAAAATAATTAATTTAAGTTCTAGACCCTCAAATTTTTATATGTTAAATAATATAATAAATCAGATTTATTATGATTTTTGGGGATTATTCCCAAGTATTTAAGATTTTTTATGAATTATTTGAGCTAGAAAAACTTAATTATTATATTAAAATAATGATATAAAAGTCTGGTTTGTAGACATGCTTTGGAAATATAAATTCTAGTCTAAGACGAATTTCAGTAAAATATTTGATAGAGGAAGTTATTATCTAATGAGAATGTAACAACCCGATTGAGTTCACGTTGAATTATCCTTTAGTTAATTAAACAAACTGGATTTAATTGTGTAAGATTAATGATCTAATAAGTGAGAAATTGTGTAATTTGATTTTTTGGGACAAATTGTGTTTGAGAAATTTGTATTTAAATTGAGTATTTGTGTAAATTAGATTATTATAATTCTTTAAAGGTTAAAATGGGGATTTATAAAGTGTTAGAATTTATTTATAAAATTAGTAAGTGCAGGGAATGAGTTAAATCAATAAAATTGTGTATTTTCTTTAATAAGTAATTTAGAGAAAATATCATGTAAAAGGGATTTTAGTGGGTAAATTCTTGTGTAAATCATGTTAGTACTTTCTAAATAATAAATAATTTTATTTAGAGAGAAAAAGATAAACTTTGGTGTTAAAATGGTCTATGGGTATGTTTTCTTATTTTAGAAAATGCAAAAATGCTTCATTATCAACAATAAAATTAAAGGCCTAAATGATTATTAAAATTTTGTTTCATTATCAAGTTATAAAGATTAGGTAGTAAACTTAATATTAGAACATCCGTATTAATTTTATAATGTTTTAATCATTTAGAAAATGGTGTTTAATATTGTGTAAAAATGAGATTAGGGAATGATTAAATTCATGGTTCATTTAATTAAAAAGGGTTTGGGCTTAGAAATTCAGTTCAACCCATTTAAGTGACTTAGTGAATTTCTAAAAGTTGAGAAACATCTCCCTGTATGTCCATTCAAAAGACGCAGAAGCTTTCTTCAAAAAATTAACATATGCTAACCAAGGTTAGACAGCAAAAACATCAAATTTAAATCCAAATAAATTCTAGAAAAAATAGGGGAAAAATCAAGGTAATCTCTCGATCCAAACTACACCCTATCTCTAATTCATTTATCGTTAGGTTGTGTAGAATTTAAGTTTATTTTTGTTTTGTGTCTTTTGAGATTTAAGGAAAGTTGCAAAAAGGCCAATAGGTGAGTTTATCTCACACTATTATCTCCAAACGAAAGGCTATTCGATGTTTAGTAATTGATTGAATTTAAGACTGAATTGTTCTCAATCTTGCGTGCTAATTTTACCATATGAACCTATTTTCTGTTTGATAAAACCATTATCATATGATCATTTAAATAATCAAAATATAGTCGTTTATATGCTTTCATGTTTGCTAAATTAGCGCCATAGGAGTTAGAAGCATTCACCGTCGGAAAATCCCCGCCGACGAACCACCAGAAGGCAGAAAATCGCCAGGGGCTTCACCCAGTGATGCCACCGATGGATCGGTCCTCAAGGACCGGTGCATCAATCGTGCTCTGGGTAGAGCCCCAGTGATGTTTGCGTGCTTCTTGATCGCCTGCTTGACCTTTTGTTCACCCGGTTGTTTCATTGATTGACATGTACTATTTTTTGTGCCCTATTTCGTGTTGATTTCATTGATATTTCGAGGTTTTGGATTATGAATTTGTGAATTCATCTTGGAATTATATTCCACAGAAGTGCTATGTGAATATATGATTTTAACCACAAGTTTCAAGGCACAATATCAATTTGTGTTTACAAAAGAACGATTTCCTAATCAAACCATTTTCTCACTAACTTTTCGAAGAAAATTCAGAACAACTATATATATATATATATATATACATTTTTATATCAATTTAGGTTTTGCCGTCTAATTCTTCTAGTATTAAAAAGACAGGTAAAGTTGAGCAATAAATGATTTTATGGATTTTAAAGGAGAAGTATGGAAATAGACTGATACAAATTGTATTAGAAATCATTTCGTATGTGATGAACTAGACGTAATTTCTCTTAAACTATAAACGCCAAATCGGGATTTCTTTTGTGATTTTTAATTACTTTTCGTGTAAATTAGCTTTCAAATTAATTATTTTCTTTTTCTATGAAATGAGAAATATACTTAAATAATATAGTAGTAACAAGTGGTAATGGGATATTGGTTATTATTTCATAGTTTAATTATACGACGTGTTTGCGCAGAGTATTTAACAGTGGAATTTACTAATTAATAGTAAATATTTTAGTAACACCAAGTGGTTATGGGTTACTTTAGTAATTACTATTGGAGAAGTTTATAACACTTCGTGATAAATAGATATTGGGGATATGATGTATCATATAACTCATTATATTCATTACTGCATTCATTAGCTTGACCTCGTAGGCTAGTTGTTCGACCTAACAACTTGATGGCAGAGTTTGCACCCTGGGTTGTGGTATTCGTTTAGTTTCTAGTCCTATACCACTGAGCTAGCAGTCTGTACCGCATACTATATTCAATATCATAACAATTGCGTCATCCATTAGTAGGCGTCACACCTCTGCAGTGCAATGCTAGGTTAAACACAGGTAATGGATATATGTTATTGTTGGATTGTAGGAGTTTAGAGAGCCAAATTCCTAGAGCTTTTCTTACTAGTCTCCCCTTGGAAGAGATCAAATCACACTAAGAATATCTTATAGGTCAATTTATTTGTTTTGATGTTAACAACCGACTTAAACTACTATTGTGGTGTTAGTGATCGACTAAACTGCCAGTATAATGTTAGTGATCGAACGAACTATTAGTATGGTGTTAGCGACAAACTAAAATGTTGGTGTGGTGTTAGCGACCGACTGAATTGCTAGTGTGGTGTTAGCAACCGATTAAACTGCTAGTGATTATTTAGTAGTATTTTCGAGTATCCATTCCCTTGTGTTCTTCATAGCATTTAGTTTTGAATTAGAATTCCCTTTTCATTCTCTGAAGATTTTGATAAGTCAACATTATATTTAAGAGGATTGTCCATAAGAGACTTGATATGATATTGTGACATGGTGTGATTTTTTTTTAATGTTTAGTCCAAAAAGTGGACAGTACCACTAATAAGTATTCGATTTATATGGATTTCTTTTGTCTATTGATTTGAAATAGTTGTGTATGAATTGCCATATTTGTATATGATAGTCTATATAGACTTAAGTATTGTTGAGATCACTTGTATGTTAATTATAGCTAGATATACCTCATTTTATTCGATATCTGATTGATATCATAGTGATCTTACCCTTTGATATTTAGAGATAGTCAAATCTAGGTGTTATTTTATGCTCGAGTCATACCGAGACATCTCAAATTTAGGGTCACTGACCATGGATTCATGCACGTGTTTGGAGTTTGAAGGGATTTTGCATTATGCAGCTTTTTGTTATCTCGTCATTAAGCTTAGCAAGATTTGCATTAGTTATCTCTTCAGTATTGTGTGACCTTTATACGTTGTATGTATATGTTTGATATTTTGGATTTGCATAGTGATGATATTATGATGTATATTTTTGGGTAGTGATCTTTACACACTATTTCGAGACTTACTTTATTTTATGTGATGTGTATCATTTTCTGTTCCACATGTGATTTTGTGTCTGTGAATATTTATTATGTATTGTTCTGCTATTATGAACCTACGTAAGTGTTGCTTTGTGCAAATATCGCATATGTCAAATTTTGAGATTGATTCATACCATAGTAAGAATGACATGTCGATGTTAGCTCGAGGGAAGATTTACGTAAGGTTAATCCCAACAAACCTTATTCTCTGTACTGCTAGGCAATATTACTTAGTAATGTCCTTTTATAGTATGGGTATAGAGGCGGGGCATTACAGTTTAGTATCAGATCATGTCAGAACAATATAGAATAATTGTCTAACATGAATCATGACCTATAAAGACTTAGTGTTCCTACCTAGGTGTTTGTGTGCGATAGATAGAATCTTACTTCCATTTAGGGGTAGGAATAAAATTTTATTGGGTTAATCATTGGGTAGTAATTGTGTTGCTTTATTACTTGAGTATGTTGAGTGTTAATATTGTGTTTGTTTCTAATTGAGACTCACTTTTGTCAAATATGAGATTTAATGGATAGTGGTTACTAGACCTTGGATGACATAGAGTTGAGTTGTTATGTTCTGATACATTAGTGCAGTGAGAATAGATGGACTTTTTTCGCTGAACACATTTAGTAATTTGATCATTGATAAATGTTTGTTTGGTTGATTAATGCATGGACGTTCTAATATTATAGTAATTGTTATAATAAAGGTTAAGTAGGAATTTTCACTGAGAATTAGAATCCTACTTAATATTAATGATAAGAACTTACGGTGGCTTCAAAGGCGTAGCAACTGCAAGAAGTATTGGAAAGACTAAAATTATGAAAAATGAATTTAATTCATGAGAATAATTAGGTTAAAATGAATTAAAAATTTAATTCACATCATAGGGAAAATTAATTTAGTGTTAAAATTTCCGTTGTGTGCTTTAAGAATCCTAGTCGAAGTGCCTTATCAACATTGCTGATAGGAATTTCCTAAACACTAGAATGAGACATTCAAACATAGAATTTTGAATATAAATTATTTAGTGAGTATACAATATTTGAAGAAGAGATAAAACTTTGATCACTACACCACAAAAGGCTTTTAACAGCGTTTGATAAACGCTGTAATACGATACAACAACGTTAGTTCAAACGCTGTATAACGACATGCTGTCGTATATACAGAACTTACAACAGCTTTTCGATAAACGCTGTTGAAACATCATTATGACAGCGTTTCGTACAAGCTGTCAATAATGTTTTTACAGCGTTTTCAAACATGCTGTATTATGTTTCTACAACGTTGATAATTTAGTTGTCGGAGATGTTTTAATTCTACTTTAACTGTTTACAACAGCTTTTTATAAACGCTGTTATTGAATCATCAACTATTTCGACAGCATGTACTAAACGCTGTTATTGACTATTTAAATATAATTACAGCACGAATTGAACGCTGTTGTTTCTTCATTGACAACATTAATCAAACGCTGTCTTCTATTTATATAACAGCTTTAATATTCCACTCTATTTTTGAATATTCCAGAACTATATTTTGAGTATATTCAAGCAACTAGTATATATAACATGTTCTAATAACTATTAATTAGTTACATAAACTAGTTAATATAATATTAATAAAGAAAGACATCCATAAACCAAGTTTCAATAATATCCACAAACAAAAATATAATATCAATACAGTAAGTCCGCACCAAATGCCAACAACAAAATGTGCATCTAAAAAGTTTCATATGCTTGCTACTTACGGAAGAAGAATGTGTCATCGCCATCTTTAATTACCTGCAATGAAGAAATTTGAAGTCAGTGAGTAAACGCCATCTAAAAATTTGAAGTTTCATATGCTAAAATTCTTAACTGCGCCAAAAAATGACTACATGGTATGTTAAGCCGAAACCTAGCCAATATACATGTAAACGAATTAAACTAGCACAAGTATGTTACCAATGTGTTCTAAAGCTAAGCAGTTAGACTGGCCCATTGCAAAAAGAAGATTGGTTTGACAATGTTATAGTTGAATTTATTTGGAACAATGAGATTTATACTCAAACCGATGATCAAGTGCTATCTCAGGAAATACATTTACTTCAAAGATTGAACTGCAGTTTGCACAAAACAACGTATGGGAAATAGTTCATATAGACAATTCGTGATAAAAATAAATACATTAGTTAATACAGGCACTGCACTTTATACTGGTTGTGAATATGGTACTGTACTTAAAGCGGTAGGGTAAATGTACGTAGTTTAAAACTATAAGGGTGCTGTATTCACCTGATTTGAGGAGGTTAGATATTAAAAACTCTTTTTCACTAATCGTGTTGTTTGCCTGCTGATATCTTTCTTCCAGGTCTAGCAAAGCATATCCAGTGTTTTCCAACTTTTTCTGTGGTACTATCACAAGAAAATAAACAACTGAAAGTCTGAAAGTGATAAAAATCACAGTAAGGACAAACACTCGTAAAATCAATGTCACCTGTGTTGTTTCAAGTTTCTCAGGAAGCTCCGCAATTAGGAGTTGTTGAGAATTGTAGAGCTCTTGAAGCCCGGCTAATTGCTGTGCAGTACACAACACATTGATCAAACTGCCAAAATTATTTATACTCTTCAGTATAATAAAGCTTAATTAAGTACCTTATCCTTTGACTATGATTCCAGCTCCATGCGTTCAATTTTTTCTGTCATGGCCTATACAATCACACCACATTTTTTTTCAGTATGATACGTATTTACAAAATGTTAACAAATTGAAAAGAAAATGTAGAAGTATATGATGAAGTAACCTTTTTCTCCGCTTCTTCTTGCAGATAGCAATCCCTTGGTATGTAAATACCATTCTTCTCTCTTGCAGCATATACTTCTGTGACCAGAAATGATTATTATTAATAGCAATGTCATTAAAATCATTATGAGATCGTATTCCCTCACTGATTGCATCCCTGTACACACATTGTCACTGCATACATACCACTATTGCATCCCCGTACACACAAAGCTACTACCCACACTTACATCACTTCTTTGCCAACCTCTTTCATTCATACAATGTCTTTCTACAACTCATACTTCACTGCACTGTATAATATCTCCACATACAAACATCACCACAACCCCCTACACATCTTCTTTCATCACCACCATAAACTTCAACCTGACCAACCTCCATCCCCTCCTACATCACCAGTTGATACAACAAACATCCCATAACCCACAACCCACCCCTTTGTCATCAACACCTGCTTGCCATCAACATCATCCCACAACCCAGTCTGCCATTAGCCACATCATACTACCAACCCTCTACCTCAATTGTCCCCTGCCTTGCTCGCCAGCTTCACCACTTCCACCACCAGAGCTAACCACTTCAAACTCAAATCCTGACTTCAACCACTTGCGAAAATCCCTAAATCCACTCCTCAATCACCTTGCTAAAGTAGTCAATTCGATCAAATTGCGAGTCTTATAATTCAATTTTATTTTAGCAGCAGTAATGAGCAATAAATTGTAAATTGTAAAAGAGACTTGCCTTTAACTTCGCAATCAAGCATCCATTCATCAATAAGAGTACTCCAACCTCTGCAACCAAAAGTAGGACACAAGAAGTTAACCATTATTCAACATTGCATATTTAAAAGCTACTTATTTTCATAAATTAAACATACCATGTATATGAATGAAGCAAGACTAGCCCGTGACCATTTTGCTCCAGTAGCGTCAAGTGAGATTGGATAGTAGCTCGATATCAAATCCAAAACTGAATAATTGAATAAAATGTTAACAAGTAAGCCCAAGTACCATTTTTTAGAGAAGATGAATGTCAAACAAGATATATAGTTTCTTCTTGTGCATATGCACCATGCACAAATACATGGATTGTATTGACACACATTCAGCAATGCACGATACACAGATATAAAGGTTACATATTTAAAGGTATTCGTACTTAAAAAACAAATAGAATTTGTGCAAACTTGTTGCTGGCTATATGTTTCAAATTACAGACAAATGATTCAAGATTTATAAAACCAACAGAATATTTATAAACTTGTTGTTGGCTATATGTTACCCAGGTTCTAAGCCTTCTAAAGCACATAATGTCTACAGATTTACCACGTCAATAGATTTATATACTTAACTTACCTTAAATAAGCATGTCAATAAATACCATGATTGAGTTGACCATGAAAAGCATGGAGAAGCTGAAGATGCCTCATGAATTCGCCAATGCTGGAAGTCTATGTAAAATCTTCCGTACTGCAAAGCAATTTGAGTGGTTATATAACTATATTACATTGGATCTATTAACTCAAAAAAAAATCCCAGTCAATTACTTAATGTATCGCTGAATCGTATCCATTTCACCGTCTCTTGATAGGTTAAGGTGAAGGAATGCTCTCAATGAAAACCATAGCTATAATGTACTACCCAAATTAATTAACAGGATAAGAAGACATTATGTGCTAGCTAAAAAATAATTGATCGATTAATAATTTTATCTGTTTACCTTTTCAGCATTTGATGTATACTACTGAACCTCATCAAGCAAAACAAACAAAACATAAGGCGAACCAATACATAAATTAGGATGGCACGGTAATTTCCATTTTGTACTCTTCAAATGATTAAGATTTTTAAAATGTTAAGGTCAAAAAATTGCTTTGGTTATACATACATTATGTTAATAAAATTAACATAAACAATGATTATTATTTTTTTAAAACACCAAAAATACTTTGGTTATCCACATGTTTTGTTAATAAAATTAACATAAACAATGATTATTATTTTTTCAAAACACCAGACACAAGTAATTTCAATAATTTCAAAAATGTAGGATAAAACAATCATGTAATGTATGTTAATATGTTAAAAGCATCCCTAAAGAGGATAAATTTCAAGTACCTTTTGAGGTTCTTCATCATCTTCCCATGAATCCTTAACACCATCATCATCTGCATCTTCATCGTCCCACATATATATCGGTTGTTCTTTCTTGAAACCATGTGGTGATGGTTCAAACTCTTCATCTTCTGCAGAAACAAAAGTTATTGTTCTGTTACAAATCTACTCTATAAGGGTAAAGCAGGGCATTTGCTATGCTCACCTTAATTTCATCTTGTTATTTCACCACCATAATTCTATCTTGTTATTTCAAAATATTGTCCCTCTTCATTAATACCAAATCTTTTTTTCACTTGATAATACACTCCAAAAATCCAAAATTGAATCAAAGTATAAGCTGTTTTTTTTTCGTTATTATAATTTTAAAATAAAATCTACGCATTTCTCTGACTATAGAATGTTCACATCTTCATCTTTAGATTCAACCAAATATTGCAGCCACCCCATGGAAAGGTTGAAGCTTACTGACTGTTTGCAGTTCAAAGAAAACATTTGTGTTTTTTTCTTATTTATTAGTTTTCCTGTTTCTTAACATGGAATAACATGGTTACATTACATTTTTATTTTATTTTTGCACCAACTGAAAAAATCATATAATGTAACATACATAAAAATGATACACACAACACAAAAAAAACATAAAATAATCGCTGATCGCAAATTAATTGCTTTCATCCACATCAATCTTCTTACTCTGCTCAAATGACCGTGAACACTTTGCTCTGCTCACATTATTTTCGTTGGCATTCACTTTCTCAACTCCGCTGAAATACCCAGATTAAGTGTTCTTCTTTAGTTTGTAATACACACTCAAACCCATTACATAAAATTATGCCTAGAATGTTAACCATCAACCATCCAATATTGAGCATCAATGAATGTTAAATAAAACACTGTATTTAACCAGAGTCACTGGTACGGTTAATACCACTACAATTGCCACAGCTAGACCCAAGTGAGCTTCTAGAATTCCAAACCGTTACATGGACTGACACAGCTATTAAAAGCAAGGCACTAAAAACAAATTCTGTTACAACAGAATTCTCCTTTTATAAATAAATGTTTTAAATTGCATGGCAAAAATGGAATATGATGGATGCTTGTATTAGAATGGAAGACAACCGTCTGTAAAACTTCTTTAACAAAAAAAATATAGTAAATATACTCACGGAAGACAAAGCAAGTCAGAATTTAAGCAATGATGTTTCACTAGATTGATTCAGTTAGTGAATTACAAATTAAAAAGCTGTTAAAAAATTACAAGTGGTAGAGCTACTACAGAGTTCCTAACCACTTTTTTCTCCCAATCCTAAAGACGTTTTAAGAAGTCAATAAATTAATCTTATCAGTAAATTTTCAACCTTCAAGCATAAAGCAAAAAAGATCTGTAAACTAACATCACTCGATAAAATAGCTCAATTTGGCAGGTAATATATGCTCATGTGATTCTTTTTAGTAGCAACTCGGTTTTTTTTACAAACTCAACCATCTAAATTAATAAATGGAACAGATTTACAATTTTTTGGTCCTACTGTGAACTTTACGAAATGCCCTCGCATGTAAATGAGGTCACAAATTTGAATCCAGTAATGAAAAAAAAGTTGATATTCAAATATGATTTATAAACGAGGCCACAAATTTTATCACAATCCCAACGAAGATATTTATATTCTATTTCTGTGTTCATTTTGCAATTTAAGTTTATTCAAATTATATACAAAACTGGAATTATGATTTTTTATAATTATATTCATCTTCAAGTATATTTTTTGTATGCATGTGATAAAGGGCTCATATTAATGAAATGAATAAGAATGGAGTCATGAGAAAATTATAGACAGTGGCAATAAAATAATCAATTTGCACGCGTCACTGTTCAATTTATCACCTAATCAAAAACTAAGAACAAACCTTAGTTATTAATTCTGTCAGTAAACTTTATTATCAATTTCTTTCTTAATTTATAACAGATACTGAATGTTTCTCATACCTTATAAACTTTATTATCAGTTTGTATATGTTTAATTCCTGTGTTATATGTACCGGACTCATCAAACTAATATAATTTTGAGTCTATAGCAGGAAGAAGATGATCAATTTATTTAACTATATTCATTCATATATTGATGATAAATGATACTTTCTATGTTTTGTATAGTATAAAATAATCAACTTTTGATTTAAAGCCATTCATCCAATCTTATTCCTTTCTATATATAACCCTGACATAGAAATTGTAAATATATGCATATTTTTAATTTTGTTGACATAAATAAGAGATAAAGCATGCTGGTTTTGAATTGATCTGTTAAGCAAAAAGGTCCAACCATGTATTTCTCAAATAACATGATAAACAAAAAGTGGTACATAAAATTTCGCTACATGAAAGATGATAACTTTTTATTTTTGTAAGATTCTTTATGCAGAAGTTGGCAATTAAAATACGAATAGGAAGCAAATCATTTTCCCTTCTGTTTTGGTCACTTCTTGTACATGAAAGGAGGTTTAGGAAGCAACATTATTACTTAAAAATACAAAGAGGAAAATATACTGAAACAACACAACAATGAAATAAGCAAACAAGCCAAAATTATAGTTGATGTTTCAAGATTGTATAACTAAACAGTTAAAACACTTATACCAGCAAAAACTGTTTTTTGCCAATAATAATCCAATGACAGCAAATATGGATTTCATAGTGCAAAGCATTGGACTAACATCTAGGGATTCAAATGTTATTGAACAACTGCTATGGACGAGGCCCTTTTCTCTTTTACAAAAAAAATACTTATTACAGTAATTTGTAATATAAACACCAAATATTGGCATCAGCTTTTCCTGTGGCAAAAAATGTTTGGCAAAACATTCCTGCGATTAGAACTCTACTTTATGACTTGTTCAGAACAATCAGTATCATTTCTACCGTACGCATCTTATAAAACTAAAAATTAAAAAGAGTATGCTTCTGCAAGATTTCCTAAAAATGTTCTACAGTGCAATCAAAATACGCAGGCCTTTGAAACCAATGATTTTCAACTTTTTAGTAAATAAAAGATAAGGTATCCTAGTAATATAAGAAACCGACTAGCTTCTAGTAGAAAATCAGACTTCAATGACTTTTAGTGTATGCAACCATATGACTATGCAATTAAAATAATGAATACATCGGTGACATTGTGTATTTTATTGAACTGTATATATACAGTGGCGTAAACCAAATTACATAACACGTAATCAGAATCAAAAAAATATTGGAATATTATAACCCAGCAGCTCTTAGAAGTTAAAAACCTGTGAACAAGAAATTGACTGCTAACTTGATCCACATAAATCTCATATTAAAATTATGAACTAGAAAACAAATCAAAGCATATTCAACCACCCTACTGCCAATAAAAACTCACAAATCTCACTACTGCCATTCAACACAAAGAGAAACATAAACTCATAAAAATGTTTTCTTTTAAGATATCAGTCCTACTTCTTACAACAGTTTTGCTAACTACGTTCGCAATGCATACATACTCTTTCCTTAGTATAGCAGTTGAGCTGTGTAGCCCTATGTAGTATGAAGAGGGTGACCCATATGATCGCAATTTAAATTATGTGAAGAATCAACTTATGACATATACATTTAAAATTTCTGCACATAATCCAAATGTCTATGGTTGCTTTCTATGTCATCTGGGTTTTGGTACGTGTTGTAAACTTGCAGTTGAAATGGTATATACATTGGAGCATGACTGTCCAAGGGCTATGGGTGCACAACTTAATACTACTGATGGATTGTCTCTCCGTTACGAATATTACAAATTTTATCCAGATTGATCGCATATTATGAAAACCATATGCTTGGGATCATCAACCAATGTTTCTAAGTAATACATGTGTTTAGTAATAAAAAGAAAACATTATGTTTAGCTATGTAAGAGATAATTGTGACATTATTTTGCCAACATTCTACAAAAACACTAACGGTGCAACAAAGGCAAGTTTACATACCTTATTCATCTATTAATAGTTAATACCTCGTTCAGTCCATTGATTCTTGCTAAACCTGGCATATCAACATCCAGTTACCAGCAAAGCAGGTATAGTCAAAAATTGCCTATAATATCTCATTGGAAGTAAAGCACAAGTTAACAAATTGATAGGATATGGTACGTGTGGTCGCTTGAAATGTTCTCAAAGGTTATTCTTTATTGCATGCTTGGCGGGGTACTCTGAAATAATCAAAAATATTAGTGATAGGATTTGAAGAAAATAAGTGGCAGTGATTTAAGAAAAAAGAAAGGATAGGAAGCCATTGGCCATAAAGTTTAACATACCCGACATTTTGCTGCCTTGACATCATCTAGGACTAGGAGATGTATGATGGTTGTCTGAATAGTTTCGACCTCCACCGATTCTTTACCACTTGAATTGTTGTTTTTAAATATTAATTTTGTAGTCTTGGAGTACTCGGATCTGGGTAAAACATTCACAATAACATATACAGTAAAATAGGATGCTCTATGTATGAAAACAACAATTTTGCATATTCACTAGGATTAAATTAAAGAGGAGCTTTTTCAGGCTATCTCTCTTGCTTTCAGTTTAGGGAAGTCCACAAAAGAGATAATTCACACATTTATCACTTTAGAGCCTAAATCCTCTAATCTGAGTTCAATTTCTGAATTTAGACCTACATCCTGTTGCAATGTTTTACATAAAATACTTCAATGTCATTTGCAACAGGATGAAAGTACTAGTGAATGTTCACAATTCTTGCAATCAAACTGCTTTTATTTAGGAAGAAATATACCAGTGAATTCTCTACTAGCCTATGCAATGAAAAGAAGCTTTAATGAAAATTAGGCAGAAGCATGTAACAATCTTAGTATACTTATTAACATACAAAAATCTTAATAAACCCATTAACATCAATTTACTAACAAAATCGATCCAACAAATTTTGATTTAGCAATCGAAGAAACAGTACTGAAATAACAAAATCGAAATTGATGAATGATTAAACTAATTGAAGAACCCATTTTAAACCTAAATAAAATGGACAAATAGTTGAAATAAGTACCTGTAGAAAGAGAAGTTAGCGGCGATGATTTGGATTCAAAATCGAAAGGATGGTGAATGGAGATGTTTGAACGATGAAGCGACAGTAACGAAGATGAATTTCAGTGACTTGAAGAGTGGTTAAATCCTTTTTTAGGTGATGGAGGTGTTAACAAGATGAAAGGCTGAGAAAAGTATACAGGCGAAGTGAAAAATGAGGCGGCAAAGTTATATTATTTAGTTTTCTCAGCGTTCACACGTAAAAAATTTCCCTCCAGATTTTGGTCGACCGCGTTTAAGGGAGAAACGCTGACAAAAGCTGCTGTCAAAAGTGTTTTTCCTTGTAGTGGATAAATTGTCAAATATAATATAGAAATATAAAGTGAATAGTCGGAAAGTTGCTTTGGAACAAAATAAGATTTTAGAATAGTATATGAGTTATAATTTGTGAAAAAAATAGTATGTAATATTTTAAGGAATAAAATGAAGTATTCAAAATGAGACAATAAATTATTTAGAAAACTAAAATATTGATTAAAAATGAGGTTTTTAGGCTTGAGGAAAAAGTTGAAGAAAATTTTAGTTGTAAAGACATGATGTTTGCATTTTAGACCGAAGGACGCTTTTTAGTGTAAATCACGGAATGATAGTTGTAACTGTCATTTTTTGGTTTACACTAAAAAGTGTCTTGCAGACTAAAAAGCAAAATTGTTGTCCCTACGACTAATTTTTTTTGCAACTTCTTCTCTGTGCCTATTTTCCTGGATTAAAAATATATTTTAGTAAAAGTTACATTTAATGTTTATAAAATTTTGAGGTGATTGTGTATTGTTAGTAATTTAAAATCTTATATATCCATTTGCATAAATGCATATTAAATGGAAAGCTAGCATTTTTGTTCGAATAAAGTATGAAGTGTAATAAGGTATTGAATGTTGGACACTTTTAATTGCGAATAATAAGTAATTTCTTTCAAAATTGGTAAATGTTGAATAAATGCTTTTATAAAGCAAGGATAAGAAAGAAATTTTGTGTAAAAGAATTTGGGATATAATATTATTACCAAAATAGAGCGAAACCTTCTTCAGTAAACAAGTGTTTTAAACCTTTGAAGAGTTAAAATATGTTAGTTATGAATTTGTAAAATTCATTTGAAAGCAAGGTTTAATTTTGTGTTAAGAGCAAAAGTATAGGTATGAATAGTTCATTTATTATATCGATGTTAAATGTTGGGAGTTTAAAAAAAAAAAATGAATTGCAAAAAAATATTACATTGTTTAAATCGCAGTATAATTTAAAAATCAATGTGTGTTATAGGTAATTACTTCTTGCAAGTAAAGAAGTTAACTATCCCATTTAAAATGAATTTTCATTAAAAGGAGAAACATGCTTGCATGATTTGTGAAAGTGTTCTTATTGGGTGAATTGATTTTGAAAGTTGGTTGCATGGTGTAAATTTTAATTTTTGAAGTCTCTAGCTTTCCGTAAAGTGGATCATGTAATAGATAACTTCGTGTAAATATTTCTTTAGAGAATATATGGTTTTGGATTTTGAAAATGGTTTGAGATTAGTAGTTTTAAAATGGTCTTAGTGCTAAAATTTTGATTTAAAATATGCTGTAGCAAAACGGCGTTATCTTGAGATTTATTACTCTAAATGTGGTCAATCTTTTTATAAAAGAAAGTAATTTCATCAAGCTAAAAGTTTGCTTTTTTCCACTTTTGAAGATTCTGCTGTTTATATAGTCTAAAATGGGTTTGAAAATGGGTAGGCGGCTCTTCCTATTAGAAATTTCTGAGATTAAAAGGCTGAATGTATTTTGGGTATAACTTTCAAGTCGTAAAAGGAATTTTAATGATCTTTACCTTGTCCAAAAGCTTAATTGAGTAGAACAACTTTCTTCTTATGAGTTTTGTCAAATTTTGGGTTTTACTAAATGAAAACCTGACTTGTGTATAACAGCTCTGAATTTGGGTAATGGTTGTGAAAATAATATTGGACATGATAGTCTCTTTTTGGAAGTTCTTCTTGGTTTGAAAACTTTTGTAGTATTTTACAAAGACTTGCTAGTGTCATGTTACTTGTTAAGGATTTAATGTAATAATTAAAGGTTGATTTATACGTTGAGTTTTAAAACTTGTGAAGGTAAATAAAAAATTATAAGAACAAAAGTGTCGTTCATGAATGCATGTATGAATTTTTAATATATTCATAGTAATGTAAATTTTTGGAACACCCTTCGTACTATGGAGATATTCCGAGGTGTTTTAGAAATTTTGACATTTTTGTTTGGGTAGATGTAGTGTCGTCTAAATGAGTTTGTATAAATATCAAATCCATAATAATGGACAATGGGCAAAGAAGATGATTCTAAGTTTGAATTGCCATTGATGAAAGGTCTAGTAGTTATTTCGTATTGGTTTATTTTACTTAATGGGTTAAAGTAGATCTCGTTCCTGCTAAACCAATAAAGCAAAAATGAAGTTTTCTGAGTTTTAATAAGAGATTGTTTCGTAGCTGATCGTTGTATGCATAATATACTACTAATCGTAATATATTTATTATAGGATATTCTTTGAAATAGAATTGCGGAAATGCAATTTTCTTCTAGAATAAGAGTATGTAACAACTTTAATTCAAATTCACTTTAAATAAAAGTTAAAATGGTTTAAATTAGAGGTTGAAATGAGAAATTTTATTTTTTTCAAGTATTGAAATCTACCTCTAGGAAAATGAGACACTGCTATAATATCCGCATCCCTTCCTCTGCCTCATTCTACATTACATTCATCAATGCTGAGAACATTGGAACTACCAGAGAATCTCACTTCCATACTATTCCATTTCTAAGGCAACAATCTCACCCTCGGATCGTATGTGGGGATTTTAACTACTCCTTGACCGAAATCAAACCAATGAACATGGCCATACATTATTTTGACCTGACTGAAAGTAAGACTACTATAGTTGCTTACTCATGGAATGACAAAAGAAAACATGGATGCGGAACATTTTCCAAAATCGAATTTGCCTTCTATAATCATGCAACACTTTTCAAATGGCCTACCATACAAAACCATCTTCCTCTTCCTTACTATCTGACCACCCACCTCAAATAATTCAATTAGGAGAGACATCATGAGAGGCAAAATTAGTTTTAAATTTTTTAATTCTTGGGTCAATGAACCAGACTTTCTTAATATTGTTAATGAAGTATGGAACAGACCTAACTATGGAATCCCATGTTTGTTTTGTAGAGAAATTGAAAGCTGTTATGGAGGTTCTTAAACAGTGGGCAAATATGAAGTATGGAAAAGGCACCAAGCAGTCTGAATATTTGAAGATTCAACTAGACGAACATCCAAAAGAAAATGCTGCTTATGTGCACAGCTCTAGCTATGCAACAATAGAATCTAACTTAACAAATCTGTCACTGATGCACTCGACATTGAAAGCAATATGATTAAGCAGAAGGCTAGAATCCGCTGGAAAGAGGAAGGAGACAGAAAAACTTCATACTTTCATGCATCTCTCAAACCAAAACACACTAAAGAAAATATAGCTTCAATGATAGATCGTTAAGGACAAAAACAAGACAATAAAGAAAGCATTAACCAGGCTTTCATCCAATTTTTTTCTGGTCTGTTTAGTAATGAGGATAATCTTTTTCCTGCCATTAATGAAATAGACCATTCTATCTTTTCTCAACTTAGTATCACAGACCATAATACTCTTTTTGTGGATGTGAAGGATGCTGAAATCAAGCAGGCTATGTTCAATCTAAATAAAAACTCATGTGGGGGGCCGGATGGATTTAATGCGTACTTCAACACGACTTGCTGATCAATAGTTGGAAGTAATGTATGTCAGGCCGTGAACTTCTTCTTCAAACTTTCTAAAATGATGAAAACTTTCAACATCACAAATATAGCTCTAATTCCCAAAGTCTGAAATGCTAACGATGTTCGTGATTTCAGATCCATAGCTTGTTGCAACACAATATACAAATGTATCTCGAAGATTCTTGCTACCAGAATAAAATTGGTGCTTCCCACTATTATTTCCTCCAACCAAGCTACCTTCATTGAAGGTAGGAATACTCTAAACAATGTGATGCTGTCTTATGAGCTTTTTCGTGGATATAAAAAAATGTTTCATCAAGAGCCATGGTGAAACTGGACATAATGAAGGTCTTTGGTACTGTTCAGTGGGATGCAATAGTTAGAATTATGGGGTACATGAACTTTACTCCGCATTTTATATCTTGTGTCTATGAATGTATGTCAACTGTGAACTTCTCAATCATCATCAATGGCTCCAATACTGGATTTCTTGGCAGCAAACAAGGAATAAGGCAGGGTGACCCAATGTCAGGGTATATTTTTATCATTGTGATGGAACTTCTAACCCAAATGCTTTATAAAACGGTTGCTTAACGAATATTTAGAAATCACCTAAAATGCAAACTCCTCCAGGTCACATGCCTTCTCTTTGCCGATGACCTAGTGAATTTCTGCAAACTACATCAAACCACCATTCAAACCATCACTGCCACTCTCAAACTGTTCCACAGTATGTGACGCGGCGTAGGAAAGCGAATTCGACGATGTAAATCGAATCCATCCAGGATCTCACACGATTAGCGGAAATAATCGGTGAACCGTTGATAAATCGATGAATTTAAGAATACCGTAAGGCCCAAATCCGTTGATCACGAAGATAAGGGACTTTAGCAATCTTAGACACGTTGATCGTGCACGATACCGTGAGAGAAGATCTTCAATTCTTCGAACGTTGATCAAGTGCACTTGATTCCGTGAATTGGCTTCAACAATCGTTGATTCGAGCGCACTCAAATATTCGAAAGTGGAGATAGGAGATAACACTCAACTACCAATTTAAATGGAGGCACAAAGCACAAACCAAATTTTTATTAAAAATTCAACCCCTCGAAATGACCCAACTCGCCTATTTATAGGGAAAAGTTACAACACACACGACTTAAGAAAAATTACAACACAAACAGTACAACGACTTTACAACTTATCACAACTTAACAAGACATGACTTAAAAAAATAAACGAATCAAAATAATGCGACTTAACAGAAACGGTATAAGAAATCGGCAGCGACTTAAACCCCTTCGCGACTCAAGGGAAATTGTACGCGACCTAAGGAATTCTGGAAGCTCGTTCGCGACATAGGAAATGGCATCGATCTAACTGGACTTCTCGATTTAGGCGGAGGAGGAGCGACCTAATCTTTGCGACCTAACTTGAAGGTCGTTCGCGACATATGGAAGAGGGGCAACGACCTAATCTTCGCGACCTAACTGGAAGGTCGTTCGTGACATATGGAAGAGGGGCGACGATCTAATCTTCGCGACCTAACTGGAAGATCATTCGCGACATATGGAAGAGGGGCGACTCGCGACTTAGCTGGAGGCGATCTATCTTATGTTGTTCGCGACCTACTGCTTCTCGCCCGCGACTTAGGGCTATTGCTTCTTGCTTGCGACTTAGGGTTTCGTGATTCTGAAGCTGGTATGGAATGCATGCTGCATCATCCTCACCTTGTTGGAAAGAATTCGTCCTCGAATTCACGCTCTTCTTTTCTTCGACAAACTCCTTCCCATAATACGGAATTAAGTGTTTGATATTGAAAACATCAGAAGTATGAACCTCTTACGGCAAGCTCAACTGATACGCATTATCATTGATCTTCTTCAAAATTTCTACTGGACCAATCTTTCGTGCCTTCAACTTGTTGTAAGTTCCAATCGAAAAACGATCTTTCGTCAATACTGCGTAAACAAAATCACCCTCTTTGAAGTCCACATTCCTTCGTTTCTTATCGGCCAGTTGTTTATATTTCTCATTTGTCTTCTCCAATCGTTCCTGAACGATTCTATGGCATTCTGCCACCCATCAACAAAATCAGCAGCCCGCTTAACTGTCCCCTTCGGTTGTGGTACTATTGTCAAATCCAGCGGCCCCTTTGGTAAGCTTGAATACACAATTTGAAATGGACTGAAACCTGTACTCCGGTTAACTGCGCGATTGTGTGCGAACTCAGCTTGACACAACTTCAAATCCTAACTCTTCAAATTGTCTTTCACAAGACATCTCAGTAAATTTCCTAACGATCGGTTAACCACCTCTGTTTGCCTATCAGTTTGCGGATGGTAAGCGCTACTAAAATTTAACTTCGTTCCGACCATCTTCCACAAACTCAACCAAAAATGGCTTAAAAATCTAGTATCTCGACCAGAAACAATAGATTCTGGTAAACCATGCAATCGATACACCTCTTTAAAGAATAATTGAGCCACTCGGACGGCATCAGCTGTCTTCTTACAGGCTATGAAATGCGCCATCTTCGAAAACCTGTCCACTACAACATATATAGAATCATTTCCCCTCTGAGTTCTCGACAAACCCAACACAAAATCCATGCTAATATCAACCCATGGTTTAGTAGGCACGGGTAATGGCATGTATAATCCCGCATTCGTCGCTGTTCCCTTCGAAACCCGACAGATATGACACCTCTTCACAAATCTCTCTAACTCTTTCCTCATTGACGGCCTAAAATGATATTGTGAAATTAACTGTAAGGTGCGATCCCATCCAACATGTCCTTCTTCATGCAACTCTTTAACAATCTTCATTCTCAAGCTACAGTCTGGTATGCATAATCGATTCCCCTTGAACAAGAATCCGTCAACCAACACAAATTCATCGGTACTCCCATCCTCAACTTCCTCAACAAACTTTGCAAAGTAAGGATCCTCTTCAACCAACTCTGGCAATAGTTCAAATCCTGTTACTTCAACTTTCAACGTTGTCAACAAGTGATTCCTCCTGCTCAAAGCATCAGCCACACGATTCGACACCCCTGATTTGTGCTTTACGATAAATGTAAACTGTTGTAGATACGCAATCCATGATGCATGTCTCGCTGAAATCTTGTCCTGACCTTGTAGATGTTTCAACACCTCATGGTCAGTATATAACACAAACTCCTTCTGAAACAGATAATGTCTTCAGTGCTTCACAGCTTGAACAATCGCGTAAAACTCTACATCATATGTACTATATTTCATCTTGGCTCCAGACAATTTCTCACTGAAATAAGCAACTGGTCTTCCATTCTGACTCAATACTCCACCAATCCCAACCTTCGACGCATCAGTATGTAACTCAAACAACGACTGAAAATCTGGTAAAACTAGAATTGGCGCTGATGTCAATAGTGTCTTGATCTTCTCAAAAGCTAACTTTGCTTCCTCTGTCCACACGAACTTCTTTCCTTTAATGCAATCGGTTACAGGTGCCATCACACTGCTAAAGTGTGGAATGAACCTTCAGTTAAAAGATACCAACCCATGAAAACTCCTTACTTCAGTAATTGTCTTCGGTTGTGGCCAACTTCTGACAGCTTCCACTTTGCTTTCATCTACTTGAATACCCTTCTTCGACAGTACATATCCCAAAAAAAAACACTGTCCGTCATAAACACGCACTTCTTTGCTGCTGCATAGAACTGCTCCTGTCGTAGAATCAACAATACTTCTCGCAAATGTTGGAGGTGCTCTTCCGTACTCCTACTATAAATCAAAATATCATCAAAGTAAACAACCACGAACTTTTCAACAAATGGTCTGAAAATATGGTTCATTACTCTCATAAAAGTACTAGGAGCATTTGACAAGCCAAATGGCATAACCAACCATTCGTATAAACCCTCCCTGCTTTTAAAAGCAGTCTTCCAATCATCACTCGGTCTAATACGTATTTGATGGTATCCACTCTTCAAGTCAATCTTGGAAAACACAACAGCCCCACTCAACTGGTCAATCAAATCATCAAACGTCGGCATAGGAAATCATATCTCACAGTGATCTTATTTAGAGCCCGACTGTCCGTACACATCCTCCACGTCCCATCCTTCTTCGGTACCAATAAGGCTGGCACGGGACATGGACTCAAACTCTTCTAAACACGCCCTTGTTCTAACAATTCCTCCACCTGCCTTCTGAGTTCTTCATGTTCCTTAGGACTCATCCTGTAATGTGGCCTGTGAGGTAATACTGATCCTGGCACAAGATCAATCTGATGTTGAATGTCCCTCAACGGTGGTAACTCCTTCGGCAATTCTTCTGGAAACACATCTCTGAATTCTTCCACTACTGGCTTTACCTCCTCTGGAACTTCAACAGATTCACTAGCCTCATGTCCAAGTAACAAAAAGACCTCTGGACTCTCCTTGACTTCTTCAACAAATTCCTTCAAAGTCAACAAAGTTTTAAGCTCCTCGATCTCTTCTGACTTGCACTCTCCCTGATGTCTCTTCTTTGGAACTAAAATAATCTTAACGCCTTCAAACATAAAACTGTAGCTATTGGTTCGACCGTCATGCTGCACTGCTCGATCACACTGCCACGGTCTTCCCAGAAGCAAATGACAAACATCCATCTCAACTACATCACATCAGATCTCGTCTTTATATTTCTACCCAATAGAAAATGGAACTCGAACTAGCCTGTCCACCTTCACCTCTCCTCCTTTTCTTAGCCACGCTAACTTGTAAGGAGTAGGATGTTTGTCCGTTTTCAACTTCAACTTTCTCACAGCTTCGATAGAAATGATATTGTCACAACTCCCTGCGTCAATTACAAACTTGCAAACTTTTCCCAGTATAGTGCATATCGACTGAAAGATGTTACTCCTCAACCAACTAGCCTCATACTCTTGCTTCGGTGTTAAACAAGACCTCCTCATCATTTGATTACATCCTTCATCTCCTGACGCGATATCCTGTTTATCTTCCTCTACTGGACTAGAATCACCTTCACCAACATCCTCACCTTCAACTTCAGTAATCATCGTTCTCTTCTTTGGTTTTGGACATTCGTTACTTTTATGACCCACTTCCTGGCAATTATAACATTTGAAACTGTTGTTGACCTTTGCCTTCGCAGCCTCATTCACAACTGGTTTACTGACAACTTTAGAAACATTGGAACTCCCGCTGGCACCTTTCACTTGATTATTGGAATTTGTAAACACACCACCTCCTCGTCTTCCATGCTTCTCCCAAGCCAATGCTTTCTGGTGCGCTTCAGCCACAGATCTCGGGTCAAACATATTAACCATATCCTGGATCTGCATTCGCAAACCTCCAACAAACCTAGCAGTCAACTGTTCCTCTGTCTCCATAATGTCATTTCGAGCAATCAGTTGATAAAACTCGTCAGCATAATCATTAACAATCTTTGTCCCTTGCCTCAAGTTCTGCAATCTCTGATACATGAGTGATTGATAATTGTAAGGTAAAAATGTAGCTTTCATCAATTTCTTCATTTTCTCCCAAGACTCAATCTTTGACTTCCCCATCCGTTCTCGTGTAAGTTTGGTTTGTTGCCACCATGTCATGGCTCTCCCTCTCAAACGAGTAGTAACCAACTTCACTCTTCGATTCTCGGGAACCTCCTTGAAATCAAAGATCTCTTCAACATTAGACAACCAATCAAGAAATTCTTCTGACACCATTCCACCCTTGAACTCCGGAATTTCCATCTTCATCCCTGATTCCCATCTACTATCGTCTTCTTCCTCTCGATACTGACGTCGTACTTGGTTTCGATCTCGGAAATGAATACTTCCCCTATAACCATCAAATTCCTCATTAAAATATGATGTATATCGATGTCGATCATGGCCACAAACATCTCTACCACCACCATTTCTACCACCAACATCCCTTCGATCTACATTCCTCCGATTTCATTCGTCAACATTCCTATCACGATCGTCAACATTTCTACGACCATGATCTTCTCTTCTCTCCCGATCTGAATGTGGTGAAACTCTACTTCCCCCATGACTCGATTCAGGTGAAACCCTTCTTCTACTTTGATTCATTTCAAGCATCATTCTCTCTAATCGACCAATTCCTTCATTCAACTTCTCAGTGATACTCTCGTTGATTCGTTGCTCCATTTCATCGGCCTCTTCTCTTCCATACAAAGCATTATGTTGCGATGACGTTGAGCTCATCTCGGAGGCATGATTGAACTTCAAACAAACTCAAAAATAAATTTCAAACACTTTTCAAACTTTGATCCAAAGTGAGATGGATCGAAACTCCCAACTTGTTGCCACTTCATGATGAACACGATGAATGCTAAACTTCTCAACAATTGCAAATCCGATCTCCAAATTTCAAATTCTTGAAACCCAAGTCTCCAAATGATGCAAACTTCTTGCGATCTGGCTCTAATACCAAACTGACGCGGCGTAGGAAAGCGAATTCGATGATGTAAATCGAATCCGTCCAGAATCTCACACGATTAGCGGAAATAATCGGTGAATCGTTGATAAATCGATGAATTTAAGAATACCGTAAGGCCCAAATCCGTTGATCACGAAGATACAGGACTTTAGCAATCTTCGACACGTTGATCGTGTACGATACCGTGAGAGAAGATCTTCAATTCTTCGAACGTTGATCAAGCGCACTTGATTCCATGAATTGGCTTCAACAATCGTTGATTCGAGCGCACTCGAATATCCGAAAGTGGAGATAGGAGATAACACTCAACTACCAATTTAAATGGAGGCACAAAGCACAAACTAAATTTTTATTCAAAATTCAACCCCTCCAAATGACCCAACTCGCCTATTTATAGGGAAAAGTTACAACACACACGACTTAAGAAAAATTACAACACAAACAGTACAACGACTTTACAACTTATCACAACTTAACAAGACACGACTTAAAAAATAAACAAATCAAAATAATGCGACTTAACAGAAACGGTATAAGAAATCGGCAGCGACTTAAGGGAAATTGTACGTGACCTAAGGTATTCGGGAAGCTCGTTCGCGACATAGGAAATGGCATCAACCTAACTGGACTTCTCGATTTAGGCGGAGGAGGAGCGACCTAATCTTTGCGACCTAACTGGAAGGTCGTTCGCGACATATGGAAGAGGGGCGACGACCTAATCTTCGCGACCTAACTGGAAGGTCGTTCGCGACATATGGAAGAGGGGCGGCGACCTAATCTTCGCGACCTAACTGGAAGGTCGTTCGCGACATATAGAAGAGGGGCGACTCGCGACTTAGCTGGAGGCGATCTATCTTATGTTGTTCGTGACCTACTGCTTTTTGCCCGCGACTTAGGGCTACTGCTTCTTGCTTGCGACTTAGGGTTTCGTGATTCTGACGCTGGTATGGAATGCGCGCTGCATCAGTATGACTGGCCTCAAATCAATCTTCAAAAATCAGGAATTATGTTGGCTGAAGTATGTGAAGCTCAAGTAGTCTCTATTTATAATGCAACTGGTTTAAAGCCAAATCATGACACCATTACCTATCTAGGATTACGCTTTACAACTTCTAGGATCACCACCCTATATTGCTTGCCTTTATATGAAAGAAGTACTGCCAAACTTGAGTGTTGGGCTAGCAGAAAATTAAGTCATGCTGGTCGTGTTAACCTTATAAAAGCTGTTATATTCTCCATGTAGGTATATTAGGCTAGAACATTCGTCATCCCCCTTAAACTTATCATAATGTTAAGGACTGCATTCATGAAATATCTATGGACTGGAACCACTCATGGTTGATACTTAACACCTATCTCCTTCAAGCATATTGAGATAACCTTCAACAAGGGAGGTCTGGGCATTCATAACATCCTTTTATGGAATAAAGCAGCTTTTTTCAAACACATTGATAACTTCTTTAACAACACTGACAACATATGGGTTCAATGGTCCAAGATACACGCGCTACATGATAGAGACTTCTGGTCCATGACAACACCTCAAAACTCAAGCTGGACTTGGCGAAGTATTTCTAAACTGAATGAAATAGTGTTTCCTCACATTAAGTATGACATAACACCTTCTGGAAGAGCGAGCTTCTGGAATGAACTATGGTTAAAGTGTGGGTTCATTCTTAACAGATAACTTTCCCATAATGAGATTGAGTAGACTGGTGTAAGCAAGAATGCCTATGCATCCTTTGTGATTCATGGTAGGAATTTTCTACTCCCAAACTCATCTAATTTGAGAATACGTGAGATATGGAAACAAATTCAAAGTGTTAAAGTCTATGAAGCTATTGATGATCGAATTAGTTGGTGCAAGAATGGTAAGAAATTTAGTATTATTTCCTTGTACAGAACTCTTTCACGAGTTAATAAGATCCGCTACTGCAAATGGTATAAAGGATTTGGAAATATGATAGTTCAACTGCTGAAAATATTACTCTATGGAAAGTTTTCAACAATTCTATGCAAACCAGAATTAAATTATTTAGCAAGGGAATGAATGTGAACATTTTCTATATCCTCTGTAATGTGATACCAGAAACTCTTGATCATGTTTTCTTTGAGTGCGTTGAAATTTATGTATTATAGAACATGATCATGGAGTATCAAACCAATAATGTAGTGGTTCTTCGAAGTGATGGAGTTTGGGAGAAAATCTTCAGGTTGATTGTTGGTAAGGAGGGAAAAGCAAGATTTCTTAACTTCATTCTCAAGAAATTCATTTATAACGTTTGGAGAGAAAGGAACACAAGAATCTTTCAAAATGTAGAAACCAAATCCATGGCGCAACACAGAAATCTTTTTGTTCATGAATTAAGAGAAAGTCTAAATTTGGTGAAATTCAGCTTCGACCTTGGGATTCTAATATCTCTGTGTTGATTGTCCATTCCCTACTTCTGTATTTCCTTTTTTGCTTTTTTTTCTCAATTTATGCCTGGTGCATTTTTCCTTGTGGTTGTTGCACCATGTTCCTATGTCTTCCTTGTGCATGTCCTTTTTCTTAACATGTTTTGTTGTCTCTTTTCTCTATTGTACATCAATAGAATGGTAGGGGACTATCCAACCTCATCGGCCTTGCCAAAAAAAGAAATATAGAGAAATTTAAAAAGTTTGTTTTATGAAAGGTAATGAACTCTTCAGGGTATGGATTCTAAGATAATAGAATATTAGAAATTTATATATGAAATTAAGATTATAGAATCCATAAATAAGAATTTTATTTTAATAAATCTCTATTATTTTAAAGAGGAGTTAAAAATTGCTAAATTACATGTAACTAATTTTAAAATGTTACTTTGAGACCCTAATTGTTAAACTATTCTATGGATTTGTTTGGTCTATTGATTTGAATTGGCTATGTATGAATTTCCATATTTGTATAGATAGTCTAAATAGACTTGAGTATTGTTAAGATCACTTGTATGTTAATTATAGTTAGATATACCTCATTTTATTTGATATCCGATTGATATTATATTGATCTTATTCTTTGATATCTAGAGATAGTCCAATCCAGATGTTATTTTATGCTCGGATCAGACCGAGACATTTCAAGTTCAGGGACGTTGACCATGGATTCATGATGTATTTGGAGCTTGAAGGGATTTTTCATTATGCAACCTTTCGTCATCTCATTATTAGGCTTAGTGAGATTTTTATTAGTAATCTCTTTAGCAGTGTGTGACCTTTGTACATTGTATGTATATGCATGATATTTTTGATTTGGGTAGTGATGATGTTATAATGTATATTTTTAGGTAGTGAGCTTTGCACTCGATTTCGGATTTCACTTTATATTATGTGATGTGTACCATATTTTGTTCCATATGCGATTCTGTGTCTATGATTATTTATTATATATTATTCTGCTATTATGAACCTACGTAAATGTTGCTTCATGCAAATATCGCATATGTCCAATTTTGAGATTTATTCAAACCATGGTAAGAATGACATATCGGTGTTAGCTCGAGGGAAGATTTACGTAAAGTCACTCCCAACCAACCATATTCTCTATATTGGTAGATAGCATTACTTAATAATGTCCTTTTGTAGCATGAGTATAAAGGCGGGGCATTACAGCTTGGTATCAAAGTAGGTTAGAACAATATAGAATAATTATCTAACATGAATCCCGATCTAGAAAAACTTAATGTCCCTACCCTTGGTGTTTGTGAGTGATATATATAATTTTACTACTATTTAGGGATAGGAATAAAATGATTACTAGGTTAGTCATTGAATTGTAATTGTGTTGCTTTATTACTTGAGTATGTTGAGTGTTAATGTTGTGTTGTCTCTAATTGAGACTCACTTTTGCCAAAAATGAGATTTAATGGATGGTGGTTATTAGACCTTAGATGGCTTGGAGTTGAATTGTTATGTTCTGATCCGTTAGGGATCAAAGTTGCAGAGTGGGAACAGATGGACTGTTTTCGCTGAGCACATTTAATAATTTAATCTTTGATAAATATCTGTTTGGATGATTAATGCATGAATGTTTTGATATTATAGTAATTATTTAATTAATGTTGAGTAAGAATTTGAATTGAGAATTAGAATCCTACTTAATATTAATGATAAGAACTTGCGGTGTCTTCAAAGGCGTAGCTACCGCAAGAAGTATTGGAAAGACTAAAATTGTGAAAAAAGAAATCTAATTCATAAGAATAATTAAGCAAAGATTAAAATGAATTGAAAGTTTGATGTTTTCCTTAAGTAGTTATAGATGCGTAGTAAAAATTGTAATTAGTAAAGAATTGGGATTGGTTTAAAATTTTTTATAAAAGAAAGCATTCACTTAAGTTAAAAATCTTCCCGATAATATTTATATATATATATATATATATATATATACACACATAGAATTTTATTATGTTTATTAAGGCAAAGAAATAAATATTTTTGCAGTTGTAAAAGATATATGTATATCATAGGGAATTTTATTTTTATGTTAAAATTTCCGTTGAGTGCTTTAAGAATCCTAGTCGAAGGGCCTTATCAACATTATCAATAGGAATTTCCTAAACACTAAAATGAGACATTCAAACATAGTATTTTGAATATAAATTATTTAGTGTGTATACAATATTTGAAGAAAAGATAGAACTTTAATAACTTGTCAAATATTGTGTGGAAATATAAAGTAAATAGTTGGAAAGTTGCTTTGGAAACAAAAATAAGATTTTATAATAATATATGAGTTATAGTTTGGGAAAAAAATAGTACATGATATTTTGAGGAACAAAATGAAGTATTCGAAGTACATTGTTTAGAAAACTTAATATCGATTTAAAATATATTTTAGTAAAAGTTACACTTAATGTTTATAAAATTTTGAGGCGATTTGTGACGACCGCCCATGACTCCCGCACGGAAACAAGGGAATGGTGCGCTGAAGGTGTGCCAGGCAGCCATGGGTGACCGTCAAGGTAGAATAAACATCGCAGAATCTATCGTACAACTCACAGCGCATGGATAAAATACAATAGAGAAATATAATATAGTGAAGCTCCATAGAACAGAACACCATCATATAAGCATCATAGTAGTTTTATACAAACATATGAATCATCCATACATCAAAGCCTCACTACAAAACACTCAAACAAATACAGCAGCGGAACACCCAGTACATATAATAAGAAATAATATGCAAAAGCCTCCTGCTCGTCTTCGTCGTCATCAGCGTAGACCTCCATGAACAGCACCTGTCACCTGCTACCTAGTCTGCCCATCCCAACATGGATGAACAACCCAAGGTAATAAGAGGAGACATAAAACCTTGAGTCAGACAAAGTCTTAGTGAGCAGTAAATCAACTATCAAACATACCAAAAGAGCATAAGGGATAAAAGGAATAGGAACCAAACCATCCCACTCCACCTCTTTCTATAGTGATAGCCCCAGACACACACTAAGGAGAAGCAAGCATAACATAACAGATAATTAAGGTAAAGCAATAATCACTCGAGTCAAGGTCGATGTTTTCCAAATACAAACCCCCAAGGTTTAAACCAAGATCAGATAAGCACCCAGAAAACACCGCTCTTGAGACCGAATGATGATACAACCAAACGTCTAAACATCCATGACACTGGCTATCACTGTTATCATTGCCTTGATTTCACCGTTAGTTGAATGACCACCTGTCAAGGGCTAATGGTAACCCCGGTTCTAGACATAACTCCGCACGTCGTCGCAGCCCGTGCCTAGGAATTTTCGCAACTACCCAGAGTACTAGCACGTCGTCGCAGCCCGTGCTTGGAACGTCGTCGCAGCCCGTTCCAACGTACTCTTGCTTTGAGCATGCTAGAACCTTCAACAACGATGAGATCTCAGCCTCCTAGTCATCCTCCTTGACGACTATTTTCATAATAGCTCAAGCGCCTCTCAAGCTAACCATTATCATCAACCCGGATCGCATCACCGAGTTATCAACATAGCTTCGCACGTCGTCGCAGCCCGTGCTTGGAACGTCATCATGACCCGTCCCATCTCATCATCATGCTTTGCCTCCTCGCATCATGGCAAAGTCCATCTCAATACCATGCTTTGCCTCCTCGCATTAGGGCAAAGTCCATCTCAACATCATCTAATCCATACATATGAGCTTCAACATCCGCTTCATATGCCACAAGCAGCTCTCACCATTCAAGAGCCTTTCCACTTAGCTTTTGAATCATCTTCGACCATCTTGTCTTGATCTAACTATCAATCAACTAACATACATAGCAATCAATCAAATCAATCATTAGCTTAAGCAATCAAGTAATCAAATATGGTCTAAGTAGGCATTTATAACTACAATGGCAATTTCGTAAATAAATGAGCATAGATATAACATACATGAATCATGGGTTTTTAGCATAGATCTAACAAATATAAATCATGGGTTTTTATCTCTACAACTTGGTAAATGAACTTGCATAAGTAAACATCTTCATAAGTAATGGATCTACACTTGGATCTAAGGAAAAAAATTGCACAAAATCACTATCTACAACACTCCAACAAACCACCAAACCAATATACTCCTTTGGGTCCGCGTAAGAGATAACCACCACTCACCGAATCACCCAAACACTTCAAAAACTATCAAATTCAGATCTGGACAGCAAGGATTCAAGCTTGATTCGTCGAAATCCCGCTTGAAACGATGAAATCTAGCTTGGTTGGATGAAGATCTTCAACTTTGGCTCTTGGATCTTCGATCTTGATCTTTGATCTTGGATGGATGTTAGAACTAGATTGGAATGGAGAAAAGGAGATGAAGAAATGTTGTAGTCGAGCTCTCAAAATGGCAGCACTTCGTTGCTTCGAAATCCGGTGCCAAAAAGTGAGCCAAACCCCTCTATTTATAGGCTGAAAATCACTAACCCGTTCACCCTAAGTCGTTCGCGAGTTAACGACTTAGCCTTAAGTCGCTCGCGACTTATAAGCCCACGACTCAAGACTCAACAAAGCCTATGACTTAACGACTCAACAAAGCTCAAGGCAACACGACACAACACACACACGCATCAACACAGCACAAGACTCAACACTAAGTCGTTTGGACGACTTAACACTAAAGCATGCGGCATGACTTACGACTCAGGCCAATTGCCGACTTAACACACACTGGGTCTCACGACTTAAAGCCACTCACCTAACTCGTAAGTCGCTGCTTTTCCTAACTCATCCAAATCTACTAGGTCGCTAACTTCGTCTTCCACTAACTCGCTAACCCGCTATCCCTGCTAACTCGCTAGCTAAGCTAACCCGTTAGTTATGCTAACCCGTGGCAGCCCCTAAGTCGCTAACCTATCTAACCCGAAGCCGACCTGCCTCCTTGAGTCGTCTAAGCCTTAAGTCGTCACCCTATGAGTCGGTCACTGTCCCAACTTGGTCTAACACTAAGTCGGCCACGACTCATGCCTCACCCACGAGTTAGCTATTGCACGGCCTAACCCCCTTAAGCCGTAAACCCTACCACCTAGGTTCAAAACGACTCAAGCAATATCAACAACTTAATGCAACTATTTTACGATTTATCGACACGTAAAATACGGGTCGTTACATTCTCTCCCCCTTAGGAATTTCGCCCCCGAAATTCCAAACAAACAAGAGCAACCAAAACTATTCTGCATGCCTACCATCCATAGCAATCAACAAACCATGCATCCAATTACTATCCTAGCATGCAGAATTCTACGATTAGAACAAGTTACAAATTCATAAGATGTCACGACACCTTAGGGCCATACCTTGAAGAGTCCAGGATGAGCTGCCTTCATCCTCTCTTCCTCCTCCCACGTACAGTCGTTAACATCATCACTCCATTGTATCTTGAGCAACGTAACCGTCTTCCTCCTAAGCTGTTTCGTGTCGGTTCCAACAACACAAAGCGGCTTACGAGGTCTCGTAACCACTAGATCAACCTCTAAATCTTCATAGTTATCTGCAGAAACCACCGTAGTTGGGTCGTGCACATACTTCCGTAGATATGATATATGAAAAACATTGTGCACGCCCGCCATCTTTTCTGGTAACTTCAATCTATAGGCGAGCTTTCCAATTCGCTCGATAATCGGGAATGGTCCAATAAATATCGGAGTTAACTTTCCTTTCTTTCCGAATCTAATAACATTTTTCAATGGAGAAATCTTCACAAAAACCATATCACCCACGTCGAATTCCAAATCCTTACGACGATTATCGGCATAACTTTTCTGACGATCTTGGGCTGCCTTCATTCGTTGCCGAATGATCTTTATACAATCCGAAGTCTATTGAATCATTTCTGGCCCAAGTATCAGCTTTTCTCCAGTTTCCAACCAACATGTCGGAGAGTTACACGGTCTTCCATACAATGCCTCATATGGTGCCATATCAATACTCGACTGATAACTGTTATTATATGCAAATTCCACCAAATGAAGATGATCTTCCCATGATCCTTCGAAGTCCAAAACATAAGCTCTGAGAAGATCTTCCAAGACCCGGTTGACTCTCTCAGTCTGACCATCTGTTTGAGGGTGATAAGCTGTACTCAAACACAACTCAGTTCCCAAAACCTCCTGGAAGCTCTTCCAAAATCCACTAGTGAACAAAGGATCTCGGTCGCTCACTATACTCTTCGGAACACCATGGAATCGAACTATCCACTTAACATAAAGCTCAGCCAACTTCGATGCAGTCCTTGTTGATCGAACAGGAATGAACCTTGCACTCTTAGTCAAACGATCTACGATGACCCAAATCCCTTCATTCCCTGTCCTGGTTCTAGGTAGACCATCGATAAAATCCATCGACACTTGCTCCCACTTCCATGTAGGAACCTCTAATGGCTGAAGTAATCCACTGGGCTTCTTCTGCTCAGCTTTCACCAACTGGCAGTTCATACACTTGGAAATAAAATTTCCAACATCCTTCTTCATACCTTCCCAATAATAGGTTATCCTCATGTCCCGATACATCTTATTTCCACCTGGATGAATCGTCAACTTCGAGTGATGACTTTCCCTTAGAACTTCATCTCTCAATCCATCTATATCGGGAACAACCAATCGTCCTTGCTTTCGAAGCCAACCTTCTCGATCGACCTCGAATCCTTTATCCTTCTCTGGTTCCAATCCAGATTCCAAATCACAAATAATCTTGACAAGCTTATCATCTCGCTTTTGGCCCTCGCCAATTCTTTCCACAAGAGTAGGTCTTATCGATAAGTTTGCCAACATCTCAGGTTCCAACTCACATCTAGGCCTGAAATCAAATCCAGCCAAATACTCAAGACTCATCCACTCCAAAAACATGGCTCCTAGTCCTGCATGTCTTCGACTCAACGCGTCAGCCACTGCGTTATCTTTTCCCGGAGTATAGGCTATACCAAAATCGTACGATGCTAAGAACTCTAGCCACCGTTGCTGCCGAAGATTCAAATCCTTTTGGGAAAACAGATACTTCAACGACTTATGATCCGTAAACAACTCGAATCGAACTCCCAAAAGATAATGTCTCCACATCTTCAAAGCAAATACAATCGCCGCTAACTCCAAATCATGTGTCGGATAATTCCTTTCATGCGGCTTCAGTTGTCGACTAGCATACGCAACAACTTTATCTTTCTGCATTAGCACTGCTCCAAGTCCAGTACCATATGCATCGGTGTAAACCACCATCTCATCATTCCCACTAGGAATAGTCAAAACAGGAGCACTTGTCAGTCGCTCTTTCAGGATTACGAAAGCTTGCTCACACTTATCATCCCATCTAAACACTTGATTCTTTTTCGTCAATCCTGTCAATGGTGCAGCTATCTTGGAAAAGTCTTTGATAAACCGACGATAATATCCTGCTAATCCAAGAAAACTTCTCACATCGGATGCATTCTTAGGTCTAACCCAATCCTGGATCGCTGCCACCTTAGCGGGATCAACCGCTATCCTATTTCCAGAAATAACATGGCCTAAGAATCTCACTTCACTCCTCCAGAAGTGACATTTCGAAAACTTAGCCTTCAGCTGATGTTTCCGCAAGATTTCCAAAACAATCCTCAAGTGTGTCTTGTGTTCCTCCTCAGTTCTGGAATAAATCAGAATATCATCCACGAACACAAGCATGAACTTATTCAACTGATCTCTGAACACTCTATTCATAAGATCCACAAAATATGCTGGTGCGTTAGTCAACCCAAACGGCATTACCAGCCACTCATAAAAATCGGATGGTGTCCTAAAAGCAGTCTTCGGCACACTATCCTTAGCCACTCTCAACTGGTGAAATCCCGTTGCCAAATCCATCTGAGAGAACACCTTAGCCTCGTGAAGCTGATCAAACAAGTCATCTATTCTCGGCAATGGATACTTGTTTTTCTTAGTCACCTTATTCAACTCACGATAATCCACACACAACCTCAACGATCCATCCGCTTTGGTTGCGAACACAACTGGTGCACCCCATTCGGACACACTACGCCAAATGAATCCTTTCCGTAAAAGGTCATCAACTTGCACCTTCAACTCTAGCTGCTCCCTAGGCGCCATCCGCCTAAGAGGCATCACGACAGGTCTGGCTCCCTCAACTAGATCGATATGAAACTCGATCTCCCTATGCGGCGGTAACCCTTTGACTTCGTCAAAGACATCCTCAAATCCATTCACAATAGGCACCGATGACAACCCATCCCGTGGAACAACCAGCGAATCCATGAAGCTCATGAAGACGCCTTCTTCATGCTTACATCGTATCACAACCTTTCGCCCTTCCACATTCCCGACTGTCACCTCCAGCCTCTCACAATCAATCCTTGCCGCATACTTCCTAAGCCAGTCCATACCCAAAATAATTCCGAACCCCACAAAGTTCAGAACAAAGCAATCACAAACAAACGAGCAATCATGACTCGACACAACTAGACCACGGCATATCATACACAAACATGACGAACCCCCAACTGGATTTGTCACAACCAATGGCCTATCAACAATATCCGGTTTCAAACCTAACCGGCCTACCAAATCATCACAAACAAAAGAATGCGACGCTCTAGTATCAAACAACACTCTAACTGGAACACCACAAATGGAAAGAGTACCTTGAACCACCACACTCTTCCCCTTCTCTTCAGCAGTAGGAGCTTTTGAAGACGACGGCACAGCTCCCATAGCATAAGCTTGCACAATCTGCCTATCCCTCCTTGGTTCCGGACAATCCCTCCTGAAATGCCCTGGCTTATCACAGTTGTGGCACTTCGCCGGTGCCCTAGGATTCTTACAATTCTTGGAAAGATGGCCCTTCTGCTGGCAATTGTAGCAAGTCACTTTGCCCTTCGGCTTCTTCTGGCCATTCTTACCCTTCTGTTGCTGCTGCTTCCTCTTCTTGTTTCCACCCTGCTGTGGTTTAGACTCTTCCTTGGTCACAGCAACAACAGAACTCTCCCTAGGAAACAAACTCTCATGCCTGAGAGTTTTTTCCACAAGCTTCTCAAACGGATCGTCTAAGTGATCCACCAACTGCCTCCCAAGATAAGCGTCCAAACCGGTCACAAACTTCTCATTCTTCTGATAGGGAGAATCAATATACGATCGAGCATACTTGGACAAAGCCTCAAACTCAGAAACATACTCAAGAACCGATCTCCCACCTTGCTTGAGCTCCACAAACTTCTTAAACAGACAGATTTCTGAGCCGTAGAGATGAACTTAGCTTCAAATCTGACTTGGAATTGCTCCCAAGTAATCTCCTCCTCTGGAGTATTAATGGTGATAGAATTCCACCAATCCGAAGCTCTTCCTTGAAGCTGCCTTGATGCAAGCTTCCTCTTAGTTGCATCCTCGATTCCCAAATCACCAAAAATCCTTCGACAAGCATCAATCCATCTCTGCACTTCAATAGTCGATTCCGTTCCCAAGAAAACCTTTCTTCCAAAAGAAGTATAGTCCTTGCAAAGCTTAGCAAAATCCACCGGTCTTTGAGCTTGGACTTGAACTCCCACATCCACTGATGATCCTGAAGCTGGTATCCTCCTCATGATCGAAGTCATCATGGCCTCAAACATAGGAGCATAATCAACAACTTCCCTAGCAGCACGGCTTTCCCTCGCAGCTTGTCTCTCACTTCGACTCATCCTTAATATCGACAAAAAGGAATGATTTAGAACACCTTGAAAAACAACTGCATAAGGAGTTCAAATCCATCTAAACTACTATATATTATATATAGTAATCATCCATCACAATACAATTTTGTCTCTCTTACGTAGTTACGTCAGCGAGTGTTGGCTAAAATCGATTAACCAAAGCTCCGATACCAAATGTGACGACCGCCCATGACTCCCGCACGGAAACAAGGGAATGGTGCGCTGAAGGTATGCCAGGCAGCCATGGGTGACCGTCAAGGTAGAATAAACATCGCAGAATCTATCGTACAACTCACAGCGCATGGATAAAATACAATAGAGAAATATAATATAGTGAAGCTCCATAGAAAAGAACACCATCATATAAGCATCATAGTAGTTTTATACAAACATATGAATCATCCATACATCAAAGCCTCACTACAAAACACTCAAACAAATACAGCAGCGGAACACCTAGTACATATAATAAGAAATAATATGCAAAAGCCTCCTGCTCGTCTTCGTCGTCATCAGCGTAGACCTCCATGAACAGCACCTATCACCTGCTACCTAGTCTGCCCATCCCAACATGGATGAACAGCCCAAGGTAATAAGAGGAGACATAAAACCTTGAGTCAGACAAAGTCTTAGTGAGCAGTAAATCAACTATCAAACATACCAAAAGAGCATAAGGGATAAAAGGAAAAGGAACCAAACCATCCCACTCCACCTCTTTCTACAGTGATAGCCCTAGACACACACTAAGGAGAAGCAAGCATAACATAACAGATACTTAAGGTAAAGCAATAATCACTCGAGTCAAGGTCGATGTTTTCCAAATACAAACCCCCAAGGCCTAAACCAAGATCAGATAAGCACCCAGAAAACACCGCTCTTGAGACCGAATGATGATACAACCAAACGTCTAAACATCCATGACACTGGCTATCACTGTTATCATTGCCTTGATTTCACCGTTAGTTGAATGACCACCTGTCAAGGGCTAATGGTAACCCCGGTTCTAGATATAACTCCGCACGTCGTCGCAGCCCGTGCCTAGGAATTTTCGCAACTACCCAGAGTACTAGCACGTCGTCGCAGCCCGTGCTTGGAACGTCGTCGCAGCCCGTGCTTGGAACGTCGTCGCAGCCCGTTCCAACGTACTCTTGCTTTGAGCATGCTAGAACCTTCAACAACGATGAGATCTCAGCCTCCTAGTCATCCTCCTTGACGACTATTTTCATACTAGCTCAAGCGCCTCTCAAGCTAACCATTATCATCAACCCGGATCGCATCACCGAGTTATCAACATAGCTTCGCACGTCGTCGCAGCTCGTGCTTGGAACGTCATCATGACCCGTCCCATCTCATCATGATGCTTTGCCTCCTCGCATCATGGAAAAGTCCATCTCAATACCATGCTTTGCCTCCTCGCATTATGGCAAAGTCCATCTCAACATCATCTAATCCATACATATGAGCTTCAACATCCGCTTCATATGCCACAAGCAGCTCTCACCATTCAAGAGCCTTTCCACTTAGCTTTTGAATCATCTTCGACCATCTTGTTTAGATCTAACTATCAATCAACTAACATACATAGCAATCAATCAAATCAATCATTAGCTTAAGCAATCAAGTAATCAAATATGGTCTAAGTAGGCATTTATAACTACAATGGCAATTTCGTAAATAAATGAGCATAGATATAACATACATGAATCATGGGTTTTTAGCATAGATCTAACAAATATAAATCATGGGTTTTTATCTCTACAACTTGGTAAATGAACTTGCATAAGTAAACATCTTCATAAGTAATGGATCTACACTTGGATCTAAGGAAAAAAAAATGCACAAAATCACTATCTACAACACTCCAACAAACCACCAAACCAATATACTCCTTTGGGTCCGCGTGAGAGATAACCACCACTCACCGAATCACCCAAACACTTCAAAAACTATCAACTTCAGATCTGGACAGCAAGGATTCAAGCTTGATTCGTCGAAATCCCGCTTGAAACGATGAAATCTAGCTTGGTTGGATAAAGATCTTCAACTTTGGCTCTTGGATCTTCGATCTTGATCTTCGATCTTGGATGGATGTTAGAACTAGATTGGAATGGAGAAAAGGAGATGAAGAAATGTTGTAGTCGAGCTCTCAAAATGGCAGCACTTCGTCGCTTCGAAATCCGGTGCCAAAAAGTGAGCCAAACCCCTCTATTTATAGGCTGAAAATCACTAACCCGTTCGCCCTAAGTCGTTCGCGAGTTAACGACTTAGCCTTAAGTCGCTCGCGACTTGTAAGCCCACGACTCAAGACTCAACAAAGCCTATGACTTAACGACTCAACAAAGCTCAAGGCAACACGACACAACACACACACGCATCAACACAGCACACGACTCAACACTAAGTCGTTTGGACGACTTAACACTAAAGCATGCGGCACGACTTACGACTCAGGCCACTTGCCGACTTAACACACACTGGGTCTCACGACTTAAAGCCACTCACCTAACTCGTAAGTCGCTGCTTTTCCTAACTCATCCAAATCTACTAGGTCGCTAACTTCGTCTACCACTAACTCGCTAACCCGCTATCCCTGCTAACTCGCTGGCTAAGCTAACCCGTTAGTTATGCTAACCCGTGGCAGCCCCTAAGTCGCTAACCTATCTAACCCGAAGCCGGCCTGCCTCCTTGAGTCGTCTAAGCCTTAAGTCGTCACCCTATGAGTCGGTCACTGTCCCAACTTGGTCTAACACTAAGTCGGCCACGACTCATGCCTCACCCACGAGTTAGCTATTGCACGGCCTAACCCCCTTAAGCCGTAAACCCTACCACCTAGGTTCAAAACGACTCAAGCAATATCAACAACTTAATGCAACTATTTTACGATTTATCGACACGTAAAATACGGGTCGTTACACGATTTTTTATTGTTAGTAATTTAAAATTTTATATATCCATTTACATAAATGCATATTAAATGAAAAGTTAGAATTTTTGTTCGAATAAAGTATGAAGCGTAATAAGGTATTGAAAGTTGGATACCTTTAAATGTAAATAATAATTAATTTCTCTCAAGATTGTTAAATGTTGAATAAATGCTTTTCGAGTAAACAAGTGTTTTAAACCTTTGAAGAGTTATATATGTTAGTTGTGAATTTGTAATATTCAATTGAAAACAAGGTTTAATTTTGTGTTAAGTGAAAAAGTATAGGTATGAATAGTTCATTTATTATATAGATGTTAAATACTGAGAGTTCACGAAGTAATAAATGAATTAGACAACAAGATTAGATTGTTTAGATTGTTAGTATAATTTAAAAATTGGTGTGTATTTCCAAAATTTATTTTGGATAGATAATTACTTCCTGCACGTAAAGAAGGTTAACTATCTCATTAAAATGAATTTTCATTAAAGGGTGAAACTCGCTCGCATGATTTTGAAAGTTTCCTTATTGGGTGAATTGATTTGAAAGTTGGTTGCATAGTGTAAACTTTAATTTTTTGAAGTCTCTTGCTTTCCGTAAAGTGGATCATGTAATAAATAAATTATGTAAATATTTTCTTAAAGAATATATGGTTTTGGATTTTGAAAATGGTTTGAGGGTAGTAGTTTTAAAATGGTCTTAGTGTTGGAATTTTGATTCAAAATGCGCTATAGAAAAACTACAATATCTTGAGATTTATAACTCTAAATATAGTCAATCGTGTTGTGAAAGAAAGTAATTTCATCAAGTTAAATGTTTTTCTTTTACCATTTTTAAAGATTCTGATTATTATTTAGTCTAAAATGAGTTTGAAAATGGGTAGGCAGCTCTTCCTATTAAAAATTTCCGAGATTAAAAGGCTGGAATTATTTTGGGCATAATTTTCAAACCGTAAATGGAATTTTGATGATCTTTACCTTCCCGAAAATCTTTAGACTGAGTAGAACAACTTTTTTTTTTTATGAGTTTTGTAAATTTTGGGTTTTACTTGATGAAAGTCTGACTTGTGTACGACATGTCTGAATTTGGGTAATGGTTGTGAAAATTATGTTGGACATAAAAGTCTCTTTTTGGAAATTCTTCTTGGTTTGAAATTTTTTATAGTATTTTATAAAGACTCACTAGTATTATGTAACTTATTAAGGAATTATTGTAATAACTAAAGGATGAGTTGTAGGTTGTGTTTTAAAACTAGTGAAGGTAAATAAAAAAAATTTAAGAACAAAAGTTTCGTTGATGAATGTATGTATGAATTTGTGAAATATTCATATTAGTTTAAATTTTCAAAAGACACTTCGTACTATAGAGTTATTGCAGAGGTTTTTCGCAAATTTTTACATTTGATTTTGTGTAGATGTAGTATTTTCTAAATGAGTTTGTACAAATATCAAAGTCCATAATAATGGACAATAAGCAAAGAAGATAATTCTATGTTTGGATTGTCGTCGGTAAAGGGTCTAATAGTTATTTCAGATTGCTTTATTTTACTTGATGGGTCAAAGCAGATCTCGATTCATGCTAAAACAATAAAGGAAAAATGAAGCTATCTGATTTTAATAAGAGATTGTTTTGTAACAACCCGCTAATCCGTACAATTCAAGCTGATAACATACCACACTGTCCAACCCAAATTGTATAGAAAGACATATAGTTATGAGAAGGAGAAGAAAGAAGTAAAGAGGAGAAGAATAAGAGAAAAGAAATTAAAACACATAGAATCTCATAATCGTAGGGGAACAATATATAATATAATATCAATGATCTTTACATAGAGAAACTGCTATATATATACATCTATCCAAGTTCGAAAACAAATCACAATCATCAGTCTAGACAGTTATAATAGTCTTTCCTCACAAATGCTGATGATTTCATGAATAAAATAGTGGAAATAAAACATATACATAAATACGACTTGATGACACTACAAGAAAAACCATTTATAGCTGCAAAAATCGGTGGCGTTTTATTGTAAATGCAACAAAAAATAGATTACCAAATAATATAAACGTGGCAAAAAATAATTCACGTTTCCCGCTTCTAAAAAAAAGAGTCCGTGCGAACTAAATAAACGTAACCTATCATTTTACTCTCGTACTTAACAAAATTCTCGTCCCTAATTTGCTTTCTTCTTCAGAAATTTTTTTTCCCCTTTTAATCGTGTTAAATTTTCAACGCACTCAAGTATCATCGTCAACTCCGTCGTTTCCCCCTTACTCAACATCGAGTCGCGACAGCCAGCAGATCTAGGTATATTTAGGTATGAATCTTTTAAATCGATTAGGTATATTTAGGTATGAATCTTTTAAATCAACTTTGTGATTCTATTTGGATTTTATATGAATTTGAATGCATCTTATTTTCGTATTTTTTCCTAAACTATTACTGAAATGGTTGATTTAACCCTAATTGCAATGATCTGTTGGGATATCTGCTTTGATTTCTTTGAGTATATGAATGTTCTGTTGAAGTGGTTCAGTGAATCAATGGTTGCATGCTGAGAGGAGGTTGAGGTTGCGTGTTTCGGGAATTTGGTGGGTTCAAGTAGCATTGATGGAGGTCGCGGGTTTGTTTGTGATTGGGTATTGGCTGGCTCGATGGTTGAGAGTGGTAAATGTTGGAGCATAAATCGTCTTTTGTGGAGTGGCAGACACTGGAAATATGTCAGTTGTGTGGATGTGAGGTAGTGAAGAGGAGGCGGTGAAGTTGACTGTTGGTTTGGTAAGAGGAAACTGTTGGTTTGTACATTATGAGGCTTTGAATTTATATACAGTAATTCTATAAGTTGCTAGACTTAGGCTTTGAATTCATGCATGGATTAATTATAAATACATGTAAATCTGAGGTTAAATGCAAAATATAAGTGTAAAATTTATATTTTTGGAAAAGTATTCTTTGCCTTTGTCTACTAAACCACCATGGTTATATGCAGTAGTGCTACAAGTATTTGTACTTCAACGTCTAGTTATTTTTTTGATTACAACAGATAACCAATTTATACGTCAAAGATTGGAAACTTATTTGCCTTCAAATGTCGATAATGGAAAAAGGCTGGGTTTTTTTTAAACAGGTGATAAAACCATGATTAACTTAATATGTATTTTGAGAATTAGAACATATAATCTAATACTAAAGCTCACTTTTTTTTTTACTTTTTTCATAGAACAAGTATAGAATACCGACAAGGAGCAATGAATTTCGTGCATGCTGCAAAGAGGAATGTAAGAAGTGTAGAAAAAAATTTATGCCCTTGCAAGGATTGTCGGAATCTTAGTCGTCATGATGACCAAATCATCGTTGAACATTTAATTATAAAAGGAATGGATCCTAAATACATTGATGGTGTATGGTTTAACCATGGTGAATAGATAAATGTAGAGAATAAAACAAATACGTTTGACGTATATGAACTGTTCAAGATGATTCACTATGAAGATGAAGATTTTTTGAATCAAGATTTTTTTTGATGATGATAAAGACGATGTTGATTCTCGAAGAAAAGAGGATGAGTTAGTCAAGAACTTAGAAGATGTAGAAACTCCATTATATCCTGGTTGCACAGATCACACAAAATTATTTTCCATCGCTGTCTTGTATAATCTTAAATGCGAGACTGGCTTGTCCGATAGTGGTTTTGATAAGCTTTTAGCTGTGCAACATCTATTTGTGGGGTGACTTTTGATGCAACTACTATGTGTAGAGCAAGTGCTAAAGATATGTCCCAAGTGGTTGATGTGGTCACTTATTATGGAATATTGACAGATATAATTTTATTAGATTATCATTTGTTTTATATTCCAGTTTTCAAGTGTCGTTGGACGTATAAAGGAAATGGAGTAAAAGTTGATGATGATGGGTTCACTCTTGTTAATTTACATCAAGCGTCATTTTCATGAGACCCATACATACTTGCATCTCAAGCAAAACAAGTATTTTATTCAAGAGAGACTGATGTTTCTAATTGGTATGTTGTAATGAAAGTATCATCAAGAAGTTTTAATGATATAGAGGAGCACGATTGCATCGAGGAAGATATTCAAGTGGTGGAAGATGAAATAACTGAAGCGGATGACGAAGATGTTTGCTATGTTAGAGAGGATTGCGAGGGCATAATTGAGTAGATTATATGTTCTACTTGAGTATAGTTGTTCATTTTCTTTAGTGATGGTTGAACTTATATATTAAATCCGGGCTATTTGGAAATTTCATTGAACTTGTATTGATTTTCTTTAGTGACTGTTGTTCATTTGCTGCACTAATGCTTTGTTTTTTTTAATGTTGCGAATGGCTGTTAGTTTGCACCATTTAATTTTCAAATCCATTGCAAATGCATGTACCATTCAATTTTTGTTCTTTGTGTTTTGATCTTTGTATACTTCCATAGACAAAGCATTATACGTTCTTATCAATTCTGTTTGCATATATTGCTTGATAATGAGTAGTGTTCTTATCAATTGTGTTTGCATTACATGTACATTTTCTCATAAAATTACAAATCTGTTCATCATCTCAAGGCTTTTAGGCCTGCTTGTTTGGTTTGCAAACTGCCACATCTCTTTTCAGCTACATGTTGATGATATTTAAGTGTTGTTTGTTAATATTTATCGCTGCTTATTGTTTACATGTGCTTATTGGTTTATACTGTGTTTTCTGTCACTTGTAGAAAAATATGTCTACAACATCTGTACGTACCCGCTTGTAGAGAAAGGCTGAAGAACAAACAGTCAAAGCTAAGAACAAACAGTCAAAGCGAAAACGTAAAGTTCTAGCTAGTATAAATGAAATAGAAGAACAACCAGACAATGCTAAGAAGCAAGCCACTGTTCACAATGAAGAAGACGAACAACCACTAGATGATATCCCCTCTGACCCAAATGAAGGACTCCGCTTAGAAAATGAAACCCGTCCTGAACAAACTGCTGATACCGAGCTGGAAATTGGGAAACAAAGTGAAGCTGAAATCGGAAGTACATCTCAGAAAAGAGGCGGTAGAGGTCCAGCAAAAGCAAAAAGACTCCCGTCATGTAGTCAGGATCGAATTGAAGTTGAGTTCAATGATCTAGGTATACCAGTAGGGCAAGGGTCGGTATATTTATCCTCTTTTCTTGGACCGCTTGTGCGGGAGCAGGTTCCATACACCATTGATGATTGGAGGAATATTAGTGATGACTTAAAAGAAGTTTTGTGGCAGTCGGTTCTGGTATGAAGCAGGCATCTATTATTTAACTTTCTGACTCTAATATGTTTTGAAAATGACTTCTAATATTGCATGGTCTTGCCAATTATAAACTGAAATTGCCATCTAATAACTTCTGGATAAATTGAAAAATAGTTCTTGCCAATTATAAGTTGAAATTGCCCTCTAATAACTTCAGAAAACCTTTCATATTTAATTAAATCTGTCGTATTTAAATTAAATAAATTTTACTAATATCATGTTTTGATGTATTGTTGCAGATTAGATTTAAATTGGAAGAGGAATGGCAAAGAAAAGCTATATTTCAACAAATGGGAGTACTTTGGAGATCGTCAAAAAAGCAGATTGGTTCGAAATTTGCAAAAAGCGGAGAACGATGAGGAAAGACTTAAACTGAAACCTACGAACATAAAAAGCATAACCGATTGGAGGAAGTTTGTGAAGGCGAAAACAAGTCCGGAGTTTAAGGTAAATCATTCCTACTGAACTCGTCTGGCATGTTTCTGCAAATCCATCTACATAGTTAGCAACCGATAAATTTCTTTAGAAGTGAAGTCCAAGTGTTGGTGGATGCCGAGGGTTCCTATTTAGGTATTAGCTGCAGGAACCTATGACAGTACAAAATACAAATGCGTTATGACAAGCACAGGAACATTTTAAATGAAGTAAAAAAACACTTTGCAAGTTAGTTCAATCTATAAATATTATTAATAGATATGGAATGCTGTATATATCACTGAGTTATCCAACATTAATAATACCAAATAAGTATATGACCATGACGAATTATTTTCAAATAAATTGCAATCCTCACCATACATATTTACCCTGCATTATAAATATTAGATAGTTTTTCTTTTTATGATTTTGGTTGTTAAATTCTAGCATCTTTCAATATTTTCAGCAAAAAAGTGAGAAATATTCAGCCCTTAGGTACACACAAATTCCGCATACAACCGGTCGTAGGGGAATGGCTAGAAAGACCGAAGACATGGTAAGTTAATTAACTATAGCATTATTTAACATTATTTTATACCTGTCAGTTTATTAATTTAATGTTATTTTATTTTTAGAAAAAAGAAAGTGTAGATCCATCGTCCATAAGTAGAGCTGATGTGTGGATTAGATCTCACATTAAAAAAAATGGTGAACCAGTGAACATGGAAGCTACGAATACTATTGTAAAATTATTTTTAATTTTATTGGTATATTTTTTTTTGAAACTATGATATTTTTACCATTGTACATTATCTACGTGTATTTATTTATATAGGAGGAGATCAAAAAATGGCTCGACACAGACTGATATTGGAAAAGATGCTCTTGTACATGTACTGGGACAAGATAAACCGGGACGGTTAAGGGCATTGGGTAGGGGTTGCACTTTAACCAACCTAGCTTTGGCCCAGTCCAAAGATAAACAAGTGTCTCGGTGTCGAGAGGAAATAGCATAATTGAAGGGAATGATACAGACTCTGATGGACCAGAAGGTAAATTTTTGGAAATGAATTTATATTCGTAAAATATTAATTTATATTCGTGCTTCGCTGTAGGGTAAAGAAAGTTCGAGAAGGAACTCACCTGATTCGGTAAAAATAATATTTATATTACTCAATAAATAAAATTTATATTTTAATTTTTTAATCCAGTAATTGATTTAATTTTCGATTGATTAATTGTAGAGCGACGACGAAGTACGTTTGCTGTTGAATTGGGATGGAACCTCTGGTGTTGTTGCCCATTGGAGGCTGTTATGCATGGACCCAGATGATGTTGTCAATGGCATTCATCTTGGACCAAATGCTGGGAGCGTTGTTATAGATTCAGTTGATAAAGCTGATACTTATTTGTGGAGGCCTACACCTGAAATAGCAGTCTTAGCAGACGCTAAGAATAAGGTAGTTGCTTGGCCATCAGTTTGCATCAAGGTCCCGCTGCGAACACGGTTTAACTGTAGTGCAGCCAGTACGGTAATTTTTTTCACGTTAAGTATACTAGTGTAATATGCTACGAGCTTATTGATGTCTAAAATGCAGCGAGCACACCCCCCATCTGAATAAAAATTTAACACATATTCGTTGTTTTTGTATAGCATACTAAAGTCTTGAATTTCACTTCTCATTTTTAGAGTACCAGCATCATCGAAGACACTTGCAAGATTTACGGTTGGACTGAGGGTGAAGGTGTAGTTGCCGAAGGAAGAATCCACGCCACTTATCCAAAATATACTATTAATGGTATTCCACTCGGTCCGTCTGCTGTTGTGATTTGGGTGGACAAAGTAGTAAATAAAGATGCTTATTTGTGGCAACCCACATCTGATATTTCGTGCATTGGAGATGCAGTTGGTAGGAAAGTAGCATGGCCAAGATCAAAAGTAGAAGCTGATCAAGGAAAACTAGATGAGAGTCGTGATGATATTGAAAATGTTGTGAATTCTCCCATAAAATCCGCACATGTGGTCATGAATAAATCACAAAATGTAAGTATTAATTTTCAAATTTGAAGAAGTTAACTGTGTATGAAAGTTTATTTAATGTGCATGTATACATTGTGCATAATAATCTCTTTTCTTTCAGCCGATTGCAACCATGCAAAAGGATGCCAAATGCCAGTTGATCGATTTGGGTGGAGCAGACGTAGTGGCTAAAGGAAGTATTGCATCAACTGATCCGATAACGATGGTCCATTATCGTCCATTGGGACGTAATGCTGTAAAAGTTTGGATTGAACTGGTGATAGTTCCAGATGCAGAGATATGGAGACCAACATCGGGTCTGACGTGCATGGATGATTGCTTTGGTGTTCCCATAGCTTGGCCAATGGAAAAAATCATTATTAAGTCAAAATGAAAGGTATATAATTTTTTTTTATATATACATTAAGAATGCTAGCAGCTAAAGTGCAGATAGATTTTTGGTAAAATGATAAAAGTACATAAGTTGGGGTGTTATATTCGAATTGTGATTGAATGATTGTGATTGGTGGTTCAGGTTCAGGGGAGGGAAAATAATTGATGGTGAGGAGTTATGTATGGATTGTGGTGGAATGTTAGTGATGCAGTTTTAAGTTCAGCTTTTGTTTTCTCACTCTTTTGTTCTGTTCTTTGTTGACAGGTAGTTCAGGTTTTGAAGACATCGGCAATGACAGGTAGTTCAGGTTTTTATGGTGGTTCAGGTTTTGCTCGGTACTTTGGTTATTTCAGACGTTTATTTCAGATGTATATGTACGGTTATGACACTTATGGTAGTTTGGTTATAACACTTAAGGTAGTTTGGTTGTGTATGTGTACGGGTAGCTTTTTGTCGACACCTATGTATGTGGATGTATGAATGTCTATGTATCTTGTGGATCTTCAATGCGTATACGTATTTTGTAGTTGTTTAATATATTGTGTTCAAAAGTGTATGTGCTTGCGTATTCTGTTATTATATAATTGGATGCTAGATCAGGGGTAAATCTGGAGTAGCAGGTGGAGGGAAACAAACGCTACTGGATATTATTTATTTTGGTAGCGTTAAAATGTCGCTACAAAAGAGTGATTAAAAACTCAAGTACATTTATGCTGGCGTTTATTAAGCGCTACAAAAAATGTATATAACGCCATGAAAAGGTAACGTGGAGGAGAAAACCCTTTCGGTGGCGTTAAACAGACGCTAAAAAAAAATTTAGATAACGCCATAAAAAAGTATCATGGAGGAGAAAACCTTTTCGGTGGCGGTAAATAGGCGCTACAAAAAAGGAATTCTATGGCGTTATAAAAACGCTATCAAAAAAAAAATTTGGTGGCGTTTAAAAAAGTGCAACTAATGCTCGAGGATTTTTAATGGCATGTTTTTTCGTAACGATTATCGGAACGCCACTAAAAATACGTAGTGGCGGTTTTTGGGCGCTACAAAAAATCAGTTGTCTTGTATTGTGACCTCTAACTCTTCTCCTAAGCTCCAATGAATCCAAAGAAAATATGTAAATATGCTCGGTCTGACTTGAGCATTATAATAAAATAACATCCGAGTTAGTCTGGAAAACCAGCATGGGAAAACAAACCCAACTGGATTTTAAAGTTAAAGAAAACCATTTGAAAATCAAAAGTATCTCGTAAGACCATGCCGCACGTAAACACGGACGGGTTTTCACCTTATGATAAACAGAACAATTTCTATAGAAAATCCATTTATATAATATAACAATGTCTAGGGGTCGAAGTAAAATATGAATACAGCTGAAATGCTTGCATCTCACATTTCAGTATAGTTGGACACAACTAAGTTCATACGTCGCTTATTGAAAAATGAATTCCATACAATTATTGGGCTACTGGAGTACCGTCCGTCATGGGGCATCTCTGGAAAAAATAACACCGAGAACCTTTCCTAGATCCCCTGCCAACATAGTACCGGTCTACTACTTGACTAGTAGTACCGAATATGATCACCCCACTTTGGGCCTGGAAGCATACAATTTGAAAGATAATGGCAACTCTAGATAGGGATAATTATACCCAACTTGGAAGCGACCCACTTAGCCCTGCTGCATCTTCTTTATTTTAGTCACCCCCGATTTATGAGGTTTGAGGCTACATTTTACCTTTATATAGCACTTCCCACTTGGATGCTAACATTACCCTCCAAGCAACAATGCAATATCAACATTCATCCATACAAGTTCGTTCTGGGATTGAACAAAACACTTGAGTGCTCCATCTTCAATTCCGTCATCTTCAAGATGTCTTCACTACGAAACATATTAGTTGGATCGAAGTGGTTTTCGAATAACATACCCGATCCCGGTCTCTTCGAAAAACTTTCGATAATTCCTGGTAAACTCATCCTCGGTTCTTTAGGAAATAAATGTCAAAGATAAGAGCGGAGATCACCCCCTAATCGTTAGTGGACAGATTTCCTCACCATTAATCCGAGAAGAACAAAACGAGATTTATATGTACAGTACAACAACATCGAAGATGATTGTGCCATATAACTCACATGTTTCCCCTATTAACTCCCAAAGTTATGTTCTGGGTCCAAATTCGATAGTCGGTTATTTAACCATCGAATAACAAACATTCAATCAGGAATTTAACTCCATAGGGAAAACCAACATTGGTTAAGCACCAAGCAACACTGAGCCTCTTTTAAAAGTCCTTCATTAATAAATCTACTTCGTGATTCCTTGAATCAAAATTTTTTTTACACCAATATATAAATACATACATATATATATGTATCCACAAATCCATATTTATCAATATTTGGAAAAATATTCATATACTTATCTCAACGATATAAGTATATTCATCAACTTTAGGAAAGATTTCCTTTTTATTTAATTCTAAAATCATTTATAAAGTCTGTTATACATCCACAAAACCATTTATAAAATTCATTTTTTAATTCCGTAAACTCATTTATAAAATTCTTTTATAAATATTTAAAACCATTTATAAAACACCTTTACCCTTTTTAAGCAATCTCCATTTACATTTTTCAAAACATGTTATAAGATTTCTCTTATAAAAACTCCATCTATTTATAAAACTCCATTTATAAATCCCGGAAACAATTATAAATAAATTCTAATCACTTACCTTTGAAGCACTACTGTATAGTAATAACATTATAAATAAATAAATACTAAATTTAAAACATCTTAAAATAATAATTAATAATTTTCTAAACATTCTTATATAAACAATAATAATTTATCTTCAACATTTTTTATAAATACTAAAAATTTATTTCCAAAACTTCATTCATAAGAATTATATTTAATTTCATACCATATTAATAATTTTAAATAATTTACCTTTCAAATATTAAAATATTTATAGACCATTTTTAAACAACATTTATATAAATACAAAACCTTTAAAACATAATTATATATTCATGATAAAAATCCATACTTAATTTCCAACACGATCAACTCCATCTTTACTACTAATAAAGAGAATTGATTGAACAGATTTACTTGGTGTCTTTTTGAAATTCCAAAAGTACCCTTATTCCCATCATTTCCAATCTACGATCCTGCGCTTCTTCTCACCGTATCCATTCCTCTCATCCCCCCTCTCCGGTCCTTCAGCCTAATTCGTATATTAAAAGATCTCTTTTTTTTTAAACGGTTCAACAAACAAACAGAGAGGTTTACTGACAGAAACTAATCGAAAAAACGGTTTCTTTTATTTGCAACTACGGCGACTCATTTGAGTGTATGTCTCTTGGATTGTACCAGCCGGTGTCGTATAATATTTATAAATATCAGTTCTATTCTGAAGTGAATAGCATTAAAATGGGAGCCCTAGAAATCGATTCGTACTCCACAAAGATAAACGAGTTCATCAGAAAATGCGGAGGCTGCGCCATTTTGGACGGTGGATTGGGGACGGAGCTCGAAGCGCGTGGCGAAGATATGAAGAATCCATTGTGGAGCGCTAATTGTCTAATCACTGCACCTGAACTTATCAGAGAGGTTTACTTTACTGTTTGGATACAAATTATAATCTACTTATTTGCTGAAATGGTAAATTGATTGGGATACCGTGATAAATCTGTGATTTTGACAACTAAAATTATAGTTTATGATTAGAGATAATCACGCATCGTATCTCTTCAAATCACTGGATCATCTTTTTTTTTGACATATTGGACTCATTTTAACTTTGTTCTCATCTTTACTACTAATAATAAGAATTCAATGAATAGGCAATCAACCGCGTCTTTTTGAGATATCCATACTACCCCTTCTATGTTTTTTCTTCTACCTGCATTCCCAAAAATTATTGGAAAAATCTAACTCTCCTTCGTCACTCAAAGAAATAAGTCGATTTTATCACCACTGCAGGTTTGCAATCGCAAACTAAGGTTAGTTCACTACACTTCCAGATCTAGCGTCTTCTTCACCTTTATGTGCATTATCGATCATGGATCGACCGGTTAGCGCCTATGGATTTCCTGTTATACTGTTGTTAGTGAGCTATCGCCTTCTCAAACTTCAAGTGTCGATTAAGCATAGAATTAACTTCGATTGGGTGATTCAATGCCAATAAAGAATTACACTAATTCATCCTTTATAGGAGGTTAATATTCGTTGATTTTCACTAGCTCCTTCGAATTTTGATTAGTGTTGGGTTCCTTAATGATTTATTTGTTATACTTCAATTCTTAAGCTTTTCAACACACCTTGCCATGTGCTTAATACCATTTACACACGTTGGTTGATTTTTTATTTTTAATGACTATTATGTATAAGAGTTCTATGTATTTCTTAAATGTTGGTCAGTTTATTGTAGTATCAAAAAAAATTCAAATTTAATGTATGCCGACTAAAGAAGTCTATTGTAGTATTAATAATATTGAGCAATTTTTTAATTTATCTGTACAAATTGCTTTATTTTCACAACACCTTTTATTACGACGACACAACCATTGCTTGCATCGCGAATAACCTCATTCCTACGTCACTATATCTAAGGCTACAATCAAATTGTTTTGAATTGTTTTGGCATACTACTTTCAAATATTGGTGATTTTGCGGTCCCCTTATTTCAAGGTACAATTCATCTTTTAGAATATCTTAAATTCAATATTTTATTGGTTGTTTTCATTATTTTTAATAATATACTAAGCAAGTGATTATTTGTTTAGTGACTTATATTTTATGTGTGTAAACAATTGATTGTTCAGATATTGATATAAACATGATATAGTCGGTGGTACCATCTGACAGCAGAGCCATTGAACAAAAATCATTCTTTTTAGCAGGAATAGAAAATTCCTCAAGTCTCAACAACAGGTTTGGTTCACAAAGCACATGAAAAACATGGGCGGTAAGGTATTCAACTATCAATAACAATTAATCTGATTTTTTTGGGATTCATGATTGATTATCATTTAACCTGAAAGTTTGTCAGTGTCATCATAATTCCTCTATAAAATTGATGTTTTACTTTACTGTACATTTTGCATTTTTATATCAATTATGATATATTGCAGTTACATATTGGAAGAAAAGTGTAACATATACAAGCACGCATTTTGCGTGCTGTTATACTAGTATTTATAAATTATATTCAAAAATCTCCTCTATTTTGTGAAACTTCCTTCCATAAAATCCATTTATTTCCGTACTCCATTTATAACTCACGTTATAGATCTCACTTACTTATAAAGACTTATAAAGTCTCCTTCAAACATAATTTCAACCGTTTTAACCTTTTTCCCATGGTTACAAATTTCTTTCAGTTTATAAAATATTATTTTACAAATTTTCAATTTACCTCCCCTTCAATTTTCAGATATAGAATCAGCTGTTTTCTAAATCAACTTCCCACGTCTTAAAAATAAATTCACCGAAAACACAAAAACAATGGCGTCTTCGTTGACTTTTTGCTTCCGATTCTATTCTTCGTCGTCTCGCCTCAATCTGCAACCTGATTCTGCCCCCTTTCATCATCGTGTTTCACTGCCCACTTACGCTCAAGTAGCCAAAAGTCATTTGCCCTCTCAGCAGTATCGTAAACCTAATGTCAAGAAATGGATCGATACTAAGAGGAATAATTTTTTTTGTTTTCGATGTGGTGATAGTAATCATTTGTCAAGGGATTGCCGTGATCCAGTCAAGTGTTTTGGGTGTGGAAAATTCGGTCACAAGAAGAAGGAATGTTTGACCAAATTCGACTCCTCTCAGCAGTATCGGTCCTCTGTTCATTATCCTTCGATAGTGGATCACGGATTCCAATTTACCATGAAATGTATGTTATTAAAGGGTCTCTTGCTTGATAATCTATGGACAAAGAGGACCGAAGGAATCAACTGTCTAGAGGAGATGTTCGTTTGTTTTGATGCCATTAACTCGGTTAATATTGGCAAAGTTATAGAGCCAAATTTGGGGATCTAGAAGAATATTTTGGAAAATCAGAAATTTCTTTTAATAAAATTGATGGGAAAGTCATTAGAGATGGTAATTGAATGAGATAAAAGGCTCTTTGTACAGTGACGATGCTGTTCTTCTTATCAATAACAAGAGAGATGATTTTTATGGTTATGATTCTATTCTTCTAGACCCCGCTGTTTCACAGTGTTTGGTGGATTCTCAATCGTTGAAGCCTTGAAGGCAAATAATTTGGTGAATTGTTCTGTATTTTCCTTGGATATTTCTGGATCTGATGCAGTAGCAAGTGATTTTAGTAACGATTTCATTCATTCTAATTTTAAAAGAGCCAGAAAGAAATGCAGTAAATCGGGCAATTTTGAGATTTGTATAGCCAACAGATTTGAGTGTCTTTCTTCTTTACGAGATTCTGGTATATGTTCTGAAGTGATTGAACATAATCAATCAATCGAAGCTTATGATGTAAAGCTTTTAGAGGGATTTGTTTGAAATTAAGTGATTTCTGAGTATAGGCAAAGTGTTAATATTGATGATGGTAATCACTCAGAGGATGCTAGGAAGAGCTTTAGTTCTGATGCAAGGAATAGTGTTGAGTTTGATGAAGGTAATCACTCAAAGGTTGCTATGAAAAGTGTTAGCCCTGATTCAAACGAAAGTGGCAATCATGTTTTTTGGTGAAGTGTAAGAGGAAGAACTGATGGTGTTAATATTGCTCAAGATATTGAATTGGCTGATAATGGAGATTATATTGCTCGAATGACAAAAGGTTTGGTGACAATCCAACTGATGTAGATGGTAAATTTATAGAAAGGGCTTTGGTTGAATCAAATATGGGAAGTCGAATTTATCTAATGTCGAAACAGCTGAGTTTCATGTTGGTGATAGTGTACATGGTGCATACAGTTTTATTAATGATGATAACCAGTCTCTATGTATAGTTCCCTATATAGATAATCATACTGGTATGTGTGGAAATATTGATAAAATGCCTAGTGTTTCTTTGTCTTCGGCTTTGTCTGTGGTCTATGATGGTGATGCTAGTCTTGAGAAGGAGGTGGTTGCTTGTTTGGAGGATAAATTTGCTGATGGTTCATCTAAAATAACAGATTGTAATTTGAGTTCGGTCGTTAAGAATAGGCAGTCAGAGTTAAAAGATGTGGTTTTGGATTTATCAGAGGTGCGGAAGTTGAATATTTTAGCTTTTGAAGCAGCTGACCTTCTTGTTGATGACAGTGTGCATGGGGAATCACTGTCGTTGGTTAGGCATGTAGAATTTAATGGGAATGTTTGTTTGAGGAAAGAGGTTGTCGATGGTGTGGAAAAGAAGTTTGTTGATGGATCATTTAGAGGTACCGGGCGTAGTTTCGATTCGGCTGTCATGGTTAGGCAATCAGATTTTAGAGGCAATGTGAATTTGGGAATCATTGATAGCAATTATCTGAATTTGAGCGGTCCAGTTTGTTATGTGGATGTTAGTAACGAGAGCAAAAACTTGGACAGTTCATTGACGCGACAGTCTTGTAGACTGTCTCTTATCTAATATTCATGCTAATGATGTTGGTAGCAAGTCTGCTTCTTGTCCTTCTTCATCATCGAGGAGAGGTAGGCGTAGGAAGTCTGTGGCTGCTGATGGATCTATACAACGTAGCGCCATGATCCATTGCAGTCGGACTCAATCTATGGATAAGTTACCTGATTCGAGTTCCACGAGTGGTGCTTCGAATTCAGGCTCAGGTATGATGTCTGATTTGGTTGGTACGTATTCATCATATGCTCTAGGTAGTTTGTCTTCTTCATGGTTTAGTCAGTTAGCTAGAGATACAGCTTTTGTTTTTGGTTGATCTAGAGTACATTAGAGGTAGTGAATTTGATAGGACTAGATCTGTTGGTATACGATGATTATTAGCTGGAATATCAGAGGTTTACACGATTTAAATAAATGTGACAAAGTTAGGGCTTTTTTAAAGACTATTCATTGATATTGCATTACTTCAGGAAACTAAAATTGAATGTCACGATGGTCGTTTTTATAGAATATTAGGTGGTTTTCATTTTAGGAAATGGACTTTTTTACCTCCATGGACGCTTCTGGAGGTTTACTGATTGGTTGGCGAAATAACTATTTATACTGCTCTAATGTATTTCCAAGCAACATTCTTTGCATATCATTCTCATTAACCTTAGTGATAATTACTTTTTAAATATTTCTAATGTTTATGGATCTAACTCAAAAATAGACCGTAGGATTCTTTGGAATGAATGTCTAGAATTTAGATCTTTAGTTCCGGATTCTGCTATTTTGGGTGGTGATTTCAACGTTATGCATTTTATAGGAGAGTGATCACCGTGGGAGGGTGGTTTCTCTGCTATGGAGGAATTTGACCAATTTATTATTAATTCTAATTTGATTGAAATCACTCTTTCCAATAGTGAATTTACTTGGAGTAACACTAGGAGTCACCATCTATGGCTCTTTTGAATAGGTTTTCGTTAATGATGATATCAAGTATAAATTTCCTATTTGTAGAATGTCTGCTTTACCTTACACTTATTCTGATCATTGTCCTATTATTCTCACTTATGAACAACATATAGTTATTAGTAGATCTTTTAAATTCATAAAATGTGGTTATTAGAATCCAATTTTTTGAATTTAATTAGGAATAAGTGGATTTCTATGAGTTTTTATAATATTAGAAATAAGGATAATTCTTTTAAATTTTTTGTTTTAAAACTTAGGGATTTTAGGAATTTTCATAAAAAAAGATTTCTGATATATCCGGAAAAGAAGAAATATTAATCTTTGGATCGGAATAAAAATGTTTCTGATAGTATTAAAATTAAAAAAGAAAATATTCTTTTTGAAATGCTTAAAATAAACAAGATAGAAGAAACTAGACAACTAAATTTAGGTGAACTTAATATTCTTGATACTCTAAAAGATGAGGTTAACTCTATTTTAGAAAAAGAGGAGGTTATGTGAAAAGAAAGATCCAGAATCCAGTGGATAAATGAAGGTGATAGTAATACCAAATTTTTTCACGATATGACAAATGGTAGAAAACGAAGTAGTACAGTTAATTCTATTTTTGTGAATAATGAAGAATTAGTTGATTAAAGAGATCTTAATAAGGTTTTTACATACTATTATAGAGAAATTTTTGAAAATAAAAACAAATATAGAATTAATGCTAGATGGAATGATCTTTATCTAATGTTGATCTTTCTGAGTTAGATAACTCTTTTACCGAAGAGGAAATTTGGAAAGCTATTAATGACTTGCCAAGTGATAAATCCCCTGGTCCAGATGGGTTTCCAATTTTCATTTATAAAACATTTTGGGATGTTTTAAAATTCAATTTAATTAGCATGTTTAACGAATTATATAATGGAAATTTGCAAGCAGGAAGATTTAATTTTGCAAATGTTATTTTATTACACAAAAATTTAGGTGCTAATAACTTAAAAGATTTTAGACTTATTTCATTAATTAACTGTTCGTAAAAATTATTTCAAAAGTTTTAGCTAATAGACTTAGTATAAGAATAAACGAACTAATTGACTGTTCACAATATGCTTTCCTTAAGAGGAGAAATATCACTGATGGTGTGACTGTTGTTCAAAAATACATTAATTACTGTTGTAAGAACAATGTAACATGTGTGATTTTAAAATTGAACTTTGCAAAAGCTTTTGATTCGGTAGATCGAGATTTTCTAGTAGATATATTTTATGCTAAAGGTTTCAATCATAGATGGATTAGCTGGGTCATGAATGTACTTAGAACTGGTTACTTTAGTATTATGGTTAATGCTATTTTAGGTAATAAAATTCAATCCAAGCGATGTTTAAGGAAAGGTGATTCTTTATCACCTCTTTTGTTTAACTTAGCCGCAGATGTTTTCCTTAAGATAATTAAAAAAGCCATTGAATGGATCTCTGGGGAATGTAGGTAAGGATATATCGCGTAATAGTGTATCTATCCTTCAATTAGTAGATGATACCTTGTTTTTCTTTTCCCATTTACCTAGACACATTATTACTCTTATGTTTATTTTATATAATTTTGAATTACTTTTAGGTTTAAAAATAAATTTCGATAAAAGTTCAACTTTAGTTTTAAACGATTTTGGAAAAGTTGAAAATTTAGTTGCTAACACGCTTAACTGTAAAACTATGAATTTTCTTTCTGACTATCTTGGTTTTTGATATGATGACTAGTTTATAATCATAGATAAAATCAAAAATAGAATTTTTAATTGGAATGAGAGATTTTTATCGAGAGCGGGTAAATTAGTTCTAATAAACTCGGTCTTATCAGCTCTTCCGATCTATTGGATATTTATGCATTTTTTTCTAGATTGGTTGATCGATAAAATAGATAAAATTAGAAGGGACTTCTTATGGAGTGTGAATAATCCTTACAGTTGTATTAAATGTTTAGTAAATTAAGAAACTATTTGTATGTCCAAAAAGTAAGGTGGTTTAGGAGTCATTAATTTGCGCAATTTGAATTTGTCATTGTTAGGTAAATAGTTGTGGAAGTTTAAAGATATCAATGAAAATCCTATGTGGAAAGAAATCATTTCTAAATATTACTATAATGGTAGTAATAATTTATATCAAATTACTTCTACGGTTATATGTAAATTATCCAATTTTTGGAAATCTATTTTAAAATTCAGCTTAGGCACTAATACAATAGTTTATTCAGTAATAATACTTTTTTTTGGCTTGATCGTTGGATTTCCATTACTCCTCTTATGATTGAATTTAAAGTACTATATAATATCTGTAATTTTAAGGATGCTTTAATTATAGAAGTTTTTTCTCCCGAAAATGACCCTTCTTGGAATTTTAGTTTTAACAGAATTTTAATAGGTTCAATTCTTAGGCGGCTTGTTTTGCTTTATGCTAGATTAAACCTATATAATATTGATAATAATAATAATAATATAAGTTAGGAATGTGATACGAGCAAGAAATATACTTTTAATTCTTTTTATAGATTTTTTTTTTGGGTGTAACCAATAACTCTTTTAAATTTATTTGGAAATCAAATGCTCATCCTAAATCTAAAGTTCACGTATGTTTAATTATGCATGGAAAACTAAATACTATAGAATTTTTAAAAAGGAAAATGCAAATTGATAATAAGAGTTATTTTTGTAATCTACATTTTGAAGATATTAAACTTGTATACTGTGATGGAATGGATACTTATTTCATTCTGAATAATATCCTTAAAATCTTTAAATTTAATCTAACAACTAAAATATACGACTGTAAATATTACCGGAATTGTTTTAGACTTAAGTTCAAAAAGAAAAATAGTTTTTTACTTGACACTTTAATCCTTATAATTTGTTGGTATATTTATATTTGGTTTGAAAGAAAGAAGAATTTTTAAAAATAATTATTGTCATTTTAATAAATTGTTTTTTTATAATTTCTTCATTTTGTTTTAATTGGATATCTAATCCTAAATATAAATTAGCTAAAAATAATCTATTTAAAGAATATCTTAATAAGGTTAAGCATAATATTAATCTATTTAAATATAAAAATAATATTTTTGACATTAATAATTGTAGTATTAATATTTTCTCAAACATAAATTTTGATTTCACTATGTATCATAACATCCTATTGATCAAAGGACTATAAGGATATGTTTGTTTTGTTTTAGTTTTTGTTTGCTTTAGTTTTTAGATCTTTAAGTTCACTCGATCATTGATTCCTTTTAGTCATTTTCTAATTTTAATTTTAATTGTTTATATTAGCTTAACTCTTGTATCATTATTTCTATTTCTTTTATACATACATACATACACACACACACACACATATGTGTGTGTGTGTGTTTATGAATTTCATTTATATACATATATGTGTATCATTCTAACTACTTTCTTTAGGTCCATTTCAGATACAAGTCTTGGGCTAGATATGGTGTTAGTTTTCTATTGTAGGCATACAGGATTGCAGATTGCTGTATGCAGGGAGGGGTTCTTCTCAGTACATCTTCATCTTCATTATGGAGTTTGTTTTCAGGAGGATTCACTATTCAGCTATGCACTACGTCCATTTTTACCGAGTCTTCAGAGTGGCGTTTCCAGTTCAGATCATTCGCAGTTCCGTTTTAGATCATTCATTTTTCCATGCCTTTAAAGTCGGCAACATGGAGTTGCCTTCTTAGATAGGGTTTGGCTTCCAGTTTCATTGGTTATTTCATAGTTTTTCAGGTACTTCTAACATCTTTTTCTCGGGTGGTGACCATGTCGGAGTTCGGTATTGGGGTGTAATGGACGGTGGCCCTTGCCAGAGCTCATTTTAGGGGGTACTTGAGTTTTCCCTTTGATTTTTGTATTTAGATTAGCTACCTGTCAGGCATGTTGGCAACAACTTGTCTTGTGATAGATACACACACACACATACATACATACATACATACATACATATATATATATATATATATATATATATATATATAATCATGTGTGCTCTCCTCTTAGAGGATCACACATTTTTCTCAAAAATATAAATGCACTGTTTAACTTATTTCTCCAATTACTAAATGGTAATAGTTTCCTTCTAATTTATAAAACACTGTTTATAAATCCATCTCTTTATAAATAAAATATGATTTTGCAAATCTTAACTTTATGTGTAAAATATCATTTTACCATTATCACCTTTATAAATTTCCATATTTATAAATAAATCTTAATATTCACACATGTTATGTACATATCACTTTATATAAAACACTAAATAAATATTTCTATCTTCTTTTTATAATCCGTATTCCTTTATTATAAAACACGGAATTATTTCAAGATTTATTTAAAGAAAAATCTTTATTCACAGTTCAAAATATCTATTTAAATTATCTCATAAAACTATTATTTTGAGAAAAATGTGCGATTCTCTATAAATAGAGAAGAGCACACATGCAACTATATATATCACAAAAATAAGGCGCTGCCAACATGCCTGACAGGTAACAAAACTAGATACATGTATCAAAAAAATCTCAAGTACCCCTAAGATGAGTTCCGGCAAGGCCACCACCCATCACACCCCGATATCGAGCTCCGGCATGGGCACCGTCCAATATTAAGGTGTTAGAAGTACCTAAAAAACTAAAGAAAAGCCAATAATACTGGATGTCATCACAAACTAATAAGGAAGCTCCATGTATCTGGTTCAGGAGGAATGGAAAAGCATCTACTATGAAATGGAACTATTGAATGGAAAATCCGCTCTGAAGACTGTACAAAAAGAAGAAATGCCAAGTAGAAGAGTAGATCCTCCTGAAAATAATATAGTAATCCTGAGTGGAAAACTCTGCTCTGATGACCTCTCTACAATCTGAAATCCTACAATCTGAAGACATGAGTACCTGCAAAGTGAACCTAACACCCTATCGCTCATACCTGTGTCTGAAGGACGACTAAGACAAAAAGTTAGAATGATACATGTATATGTATATTTATATAATTTATATACATATATATGTAATGATGAGGTAGGAAATAAAAAACCTAAATAAGACTATCTGGACAATTACAAAAGAATTAAATTATCTATAAACTAATACCAACAATGACTAGCACAATAATTGAAACGGATCTTAAAAAAATTCTTATAAACCTTTAATCAAAAGTAAGTTATGATTAATATTGAAATCATCATATAAATTAGAAAAAGTATTAATACTACTATTGTTAATGTTAAATATATTATTGTTGTGTTTAAATAAGTTAATATTATGACTAACCTTATTACGATACCCTTTATAAAGGTTAATTTTAGCTAATTTATATTTGGGATTAGAATTACAATTAAAACAAAATAAAGAAATTGTAAAAATTAATTTGTTAAAATGATTATTATTATTATTAAAAAATTCTTTGATTTCTTTCAAATCAAATATACCAACTAATAATAATGAATAAAGTGTGTGGTAATAATCTAATATTCCTTTTGAACCTAAATCTAAAAATATTCCAGTAGAAGTCGCAATCCGAAATTTTAGTTATTATATTAAAGTTAAAATTTTTAAGAATATTATTTAGAATGTGACGAGAATCCATGCAATCATAGTATATATGTTTAATATCTTCAAGATGTAGATTACAAAAATAACATTTATTATCATGTTGAATGTTTTTTCTCTTTGAAAATTCTATTGTATTAAGTTTTCCATGCAGTATTAGCCACATGTGAATTTTAGTTTTAGGAGGAGCATTAGATTTCCAAATAAACTTAAAAGAGTTGTTTATTGTACCCGAAAAATTAATACATCTAAAAAGAATTAGAAGTATATTTCTTACTCTTATCCTATTTCCAACTAATAATATTATTATCATTATCAACATTATAAAGATTTAATCCAGCATAAAGCAAAGAAAGTTGCCTAAGGGTTGAACCTACTAAAATTCTGTTAAAACTAAAATTCGAAGAAGGATCATTTTCAGGAGAATAAACTTCATTTATTAAAGCAAATTTAAAGTTGCAGATTTCATAAAGCTCTTTAAATTCCAACTTAAGAGATAAGACCGAAATCCAACATTTATGCCAGAAAGAAGTATAATTATCAGAATAAACTATCGTATTAATACCTAAGTTAAAAATCTCACAACATTTTAAAATGTTTTTCCAAAAAGTAGATATATTTTGAGTGACTAAGAAGCAATTTGGTATAAATTGTTATTAACATTATAGTAATATTTAGAAATGATCTCTTTCGAAATAACATTATCGTTTATATCTTTGAACTTCCATAACCATTTACCTAGTAAGGACAAATTCACATTACGCAAATTAATAACTCCTAAGCCATCTTTTTTTATGGATTAAAAACTGTTTTTCAATTTACTAAACATTTTATACTATTATTAGGATTTTTCCTACTCCATATGAAATCTCTTCTAATTTTATCAATTTTATCAATAACCCAATCTGGAAATTGTTGTGTGGACAATAAATCGGAAGGGCTGATAAAACCAAATTTATTAAGACTAATCTACTTGCTCTAGATAAAAATCTTTCGTTCCAGTTAGAGATCTTATTTTTGATTTTATCAATGATTATAAGACAATCATCATGTTTAAGTTTGGTAGGTCTAATCACAAATCCTAGATAATCGAAAGGAAAGTTCATAGTCATGCAATTTAGAGTATTAGCAACACGGTTTTTAACTTTTTCAAAATCGTTTAAAACTAAAACAGAACTTTTGTTAAAATTTATTTTTAAACCTGATAGAAGTTCAAAACTGTATAAGATAAACTTAAGGGTAATAATGTGTCTAGGTAAATGGAAAGAAAAAAGCAAGGTATCATCGACAAATTGGAGAACCGATATACCATTACACGATATGTCATTGCCTACATATCCTAGAGACCCATTATCCACTGCTCTTTTAATAATCTTAGCAAAAACATCCGCAGCTAAGTTAAATAATATAGGCGATAAAGGATCCCCTTGCCTTAAGCCTCTCTTAGATTGAATTTTATTACCTAATATACCGTTAACCATAATACTAGAGTTACCAGTTCTAAGAAAATTCAAAATCCAACTGATCCATCTATGACCAAAACCTCTAGCATGAAAAATATCTACAAGAAAATACCAATCTACCGAATCAAAAGCTTTTCAAAATCTACTTTTAAAATCGCACAAGTTATGTTATTCTTACAATAGTGATTAATATATTCATGAACAACTGCCACTCCATCGGTGATATTTCTCCCTTAATAAAAGCCGATTGTGAACAATCAATTAAATCATTCATTCTTGTACTAAGTCTATTAGCTAGAAGTTTAGAAATGATTTTAACTGAACAATTAATCAAAGATACAGGCCTAAAATCTTTTAAGTTTTTATCTTCTACTTTTTTGTGTAACAAAATAACATTTTCATAATTAAATTTCTCTAATTGCAAATTACAATTATAAAGATCATTGAACATATTAACTAAATCAAGTTTTAAAACGTCCCAAAAAATTTTAAAAATAAAATTAGAAACCATCAGGGCCCGGGGATCTATCACCTGGCAAGTCATTAATAGCTTTTCTAATTTCCTCTACAGTAAAAGAATTATCTAGCTCAGATAAATCAACAATAGAATCGGGTGGATACAGATCTTTCCATCTAATATTGATTCTATGTTGGATTCTAGTGCCAAAAATATCCTTATAATAGTCTGTAAAAGCCTTGTTGAGATCTCTTTGATCAACAAACTCTTCATTATTAACAATAATAGAGTTAATTGTATTACTACATTTTCTACCATTAGCTATATTATGAAAAAAAATTAATATTATTATCATCTTCGTTGATCCATTGGATTCTGGATCTCTTCTTCCACATAACCTCCTTTTCTAAAATAAAATTTAGTTCATCTTTTAAATTGGCGAGAACATTACGTTCACCTAAATTTAGCTATCTAGTTTCTTCTGTCTTATTAATTTTAAACATTTCATTAAGAATATTGTCTTTTTTAATTTTTAAATTGCCAAAAACATTTTTGTTTCAATTTTTAAGAAAAATCCTAAGATCTCTATGTTTTGAAACAAAAGATTTTGCAGAATTTTCCTTATTTCTAATATTATGGTAACTCAAAAAAATCCATTTACCATTAATTAAGTTCATACAGTTAGACTCCAAAAGCCACATCTTTTCAAATTTAAAATTATTTATAATAACTCTATGATGCTTGCAGGTGAGGATAATAGGAAAATGATCAGAGTACGTGTAAGGTAAACCAGAGACTCTACAGATTAGGAATTTATCTTCGATTTCATTACTAACGAAAAATCTATCAAGAAGAGCCATGGATGGAAACTCCCTGGAATTACTCCATATAAACTCTTTATTAGAAAGAGGAATTTCAATCAAATTAGAATTAATAATAAATTGATCGAATTCCTCCATAGTAGAGTAATCCCCTTCCCAAGGATAACGCTCACCTATGAATCACATTACATTAAAATCACCCTCCAACATCCAAGAATCCCGAGCTAAGGATCAAAATTCTAGGCATTCTTTCCATAAAATTCTCCAATTAATTTTAGATCTAGGCCCATAGACATTAGAAATATTTAAAAAAGAATTATCAGTTAGATTAATTAGAATAACGTGTAAAGAGTGCTGTTTGTAAATACATTGGAGTAATTTAAAGAAATTATCTCCCCAACCAATCATTAAACCCCAGAAGAACCCACAGAAGGTAAAAAAACCCATTTTCTAAAATGATATCTACCTAATCTTCTATAAAAACAAATATTAAGACAATCAATTTTAGTCTCTTGAAGGAGAGCAATGTCAATATAATAGTCTTTTAATAAAACTCTAACCTTATAACATTTATTTAAGTAATTCAAACCTCTAATATTCCAACTAATGACCCTCATATACCAACAGACCTAGCCCTATCAAGTTCCTTACTTCTAATATACTCACGATCTACCTCAATATTAGAAAAAATGAAAGCAGTGTCACTAGCTAACTGTCTAAACTCAGAAGAAGACAAATTACTTAAAGCATAAGATGAATAAATACTACCCAAACTAGAATGAATACCTAAGCCTGAATTCATAGCACCACTCACGGCACTCGAATCAGGAAGCTTACACATGGGCTGTAAATGGCTCCAACGAATCCTGACACTGTAACGAACAGATCTGCTAGATGCGCTAGTGTTCCTACCTCTACCTCTCTTCGATGAAGTAGAGCGAGATGCTGATTTTCTACCAGACTCCCCATAAAGAACTTCATAAAGAAGGCCAGACTTACCCTTGGAAACCAAGACATTATTTGCTGTTTCCAAGGTCTCATCAACTACAGTAACATTCCGAGCTACGTTTACTAACTCACACGTTTGCAGATATGCAGGATCACTATCTCTCTAATTCCTCACCAAAAAAATTGCACCCTCATCATTTACCAAACCATTACAATTATCAACGGTCCCTATATCTTCCACGAGACCTGAAGCTAAATCAACACCATTTAAATTCACAACAGAGGCCACAACAACATCTCCATTTTTATCATAAACCACACCATCGGTGGGAACAACATTTTAAGGAATGTCGGTCGAACTATTTGAGATACTATTCACATCAAGATGATTATCAATATCTAAAGAAAGATTTAAAGAATTCATATCATCAACCAATGACAACTTCTATGCATCATGCACATCTGAAGCAATGTGCATGTCAACCTTGGAACTAGCATTCAAGTAAGAACTCACCTCAGATGAAATTTCAATCAAATTATCAATAAAGACATAGGCTTCCAATTCGAAGCCTTTATCTACCTCAATCAGTCCAATCACAAAAATCACTAAACTGTAAGAAAAACTTATCACCTGAAAAAGCAGTATCATCGATGACAAGAGAATCACCGACTCTTCTAGAAACACTTCATCCCATTTTCCAAAATCAAACATACCATTTTGATCATTGAATTCAACTACGTACGACATATTAATCTCCGATACTTTCGACCAAAAGTCAGTACAATAGACCTCTACTATCTTCTGACATAGATCAGGATCTCTACTATCTACTGACAAGATTTCAAATGATCAAGGTCATAATCTAACAAAAATTCACTTAAGAGATAAAGTCCTTAGGTCTATCACCAATATATAAATAAAGAAACCGTCACGAACATTCACTTCTCTCATATGATTTGCAACAGAGCCATGAGACGAAGAATAAGCTGCCATATCACTATTAGCTCCATTCCCTAAAAATATATAATCTGATATATTCTCAGAGTTGATACATTCAAATTTGTTTGTAGTAGGAATCTCGAAAGTTTCCGGTTTACGAGGATAAGATTTACCTTTTTTCTTTATTTGAATAAAGCCTTTGTTTGATTTCAGGTCTTTTCCAATAACCTCTGTTTCAGATGAATAAGAACCTTTATTATAAAAAGCAACATCAGGATCAAACATAATAGGATCAAATCGTAGAGATCCTTCTCTTATGACAATATCAGTAAACTCATTCTCACCCTTATTCACAAGATTCTCCTTTGAGGTATTGGGAGAAAAATCGATTTTACCGAAATAAATCTTTGGATCGCCAAATCTTTCTTTATATCCCAAACCTATATTCGGTGAATTGACAATGTTAAAGTGATACATCAAATCTTCTAGATAACTAATATCCTCATATCTTTTTTGCCAGGGATGATCCAATAAAATCCCTTTCAACAGTATACACTTAAGTACTAATTGAAAACCATTTTCAACTAGAGATGAGGAAGAAATGGGGATAGTGTAAGAGGGTTCCAATTTGCCAAAATACAATTCTTGATCACCAAATCTTTCTTTGTAACCCTTGCCAATGTTCGACGAATTAACAATATTATTTAAAATAAATAACAAGTTATCTAGATGCTTGATTCCTTCATTTCTTTTTTGCCAAAGATCATCCATAAGAATCCCTTTCAATAGCATACACTTTAGTAAAAATAGAAAACCATGTTTTACCAGAGATGTAGAGGAGATAAAGATGTTGAATTTTAATGAACAATCGTTTCTCTCATGAACAAACTTACCACAAGCAAAGCACCTGATAGGATCTCGATACTGAAAAGCACAATGATTATAGTCGCCACATCTGAAACAGTAATCTTTTCTAATTTTTGAATAAATCTAGTTATTGTTCGAAGATTGAGTCAATGAAAATTAATATCTATTAGGAGGACATCGATCCTTTACCACTTGCGCATATGATCGATTGAGAGAAGAAGCTCGATAATTTGGAAGAAACGAAGACGATTGTGTCAAGCAAGATGAATTTTGGAAGCAAGAACGATAAGTTTTGGACGCCATTACTCAGTTGAACATCATAAGCATAATGATTATAAGAAATGTTCAAATTATCTCATAAAACTATTAATTATAATATTTAAAAATCGTACCTTTTTATTTTAAAAAAATTATTAAAACATATAAAATTTCCAAAATCACTCTGAAATCCCTTTTTAAATCAAATCTTTATTTTATAGAATTTTAAAATACCAAAAATGAGGCTCTGTTCTACTAAAGCACTAATTAAGCAAAATCACATTCATGTCATCAATATGGCATTCAACAAGTCATACGTCACTATATATACGAAAAGTAAAATCAACAATGTGAGGTATCCTGTTGGATCCCTCCAACCCGTCCCTTTACATTACATATAATATATAGTTAAATAATAGTAATCAACCGCTTCGAGGCGGGATTCGTATACAAAGGCGTTCTTACACGGAAACGTAATATGGTCTCATCTGCTCCTATAGACGGAAACATATCCAGTCCAACTAATAATGATTAGTAAATTATCCAGACAGTCAACAACAGCCAACAACAAAATACTCACATGTCTAATAAATAATTTTGTTGACTATAATATTTTCTGATTAACCAAAAAAGTGAGGTTAACTCACACTGATTTCAATAGTTTCCAAAACATTTCGTTTTGAATTAAAATTGAATGAGTGTCCAATTTTAACCCAAAATTCTCACTAGCTCTGAATCTGTCAATCTAATTCCATAACATAGCCTTTATCGTACGATCGCAACGTGACTTGTCACGCTCAATTTTGACCCAATGTGAACAAGTTTTGAATTTATTAACGTTCAAGATAATAAAATTTTAAATAAATCCAAGTTTTTTTCTAAAAATAATCCTTCTTCCTTTTCCTCTCGTTCACCCTCTAGGCAACTCATGCGACGTTTTTTGATTCATATTGAACGCCGCGACCTAACCCATGAACATCGACTATCCACATGCGCCGACCACCCACCACCACTCTTCCTCTGCTCCGCCTCGCCATAGCGTCCCATGTGCATGAGAGAACATGCGAAAATGGAACCAAACCCGAAGTGTTGCGCTTCGAACGCGGCTAATTTTTGGCCATCTCACCTCGCCATGGCTCGATTCAACCGTTGATTGCCTTCGTATAGTCGTGCTATACACTTTTCTAGTTGCAATCGTAGACTAGTTTTGTCTGTAGAAGCTCCGACCGACCATGGCCGTTCGATGGAGGGTTTTAAATTTTAACGGTGGCTCTGATTTTTAATTTAGATTTTGGCAAATGAAAACGTTAAGGCCCTATATATAGAAAATAGAATCGGCACTATCCACCTTAAAAATTCCGACCCTAAACAAAGCATACTGCCTAACGTTTCATACATTATACCCTATTCCGAACACAATGGAATATATATCGAAAGTCATTTCCCTTATATGCATAAGTTAGCTTTTCAAATCGAGTTATATTTAGTTAAATTCTTTAATTAATTTCTAGGCGTTTCAAACTCGCACGGCTAAACGGTACGTCCAATCGCCACAAAATTCGACAACGTATAATAATTCGCTATTACGGATTCGATAAAACTAGTTTCGTTGAAATCCAAGACGGTACCCCAGTAGGCTATTTTTATACGTTAATTAAAATGAGTAATTTTCAAAATCAGTTTAATTACTTCTAATTCAATTAAAAAGGTTTGTTATCTCCCTTCTTATTTAAACAGTATTTAAAATCAAATTTCGAAATTATTTTCATTCACATTAAATTGAAGATTCAATTATTTAAGCAATTTCAAATATTAAACTAAACAAATTTAACTATCAAATAAATCGCTATATTTGAAGTTCGCGTTATTTAACTTTTTAATATCTAAAATCAATTATATATTCCATATTCAAATGACAAAGATTATGGATCGTTACATGTTTTATAGCTGATTGTTGTATGTATAATATATAACTAATCGTAATATATTTATTATGGAGTATTCTTTGAAGCAGAATTATGAAAACACAATTTTCTTCAAGAATGAGAGTATGTAACAACTCTAATTTGAATTTACTTTAAATAAAATTTGAAATGATTTAAATTACGGTTTAAATGAGAGATTTTATTTTATTAAGTACTAAAATATGGATAATTTTTTTTGTTTTATGAAAGATATTGAATTTTTTAAAGTGAGGATTCTAAGATTATAGAATATTAGAAATTTATATATGAAATGAAGATTGTAGAATCCAGAAATAAGAATTTTATTTTAATAAATCCCTTTTATATTAAAGAAGAGTTAAAAAGTGCGAAATTACATGTAACTAATTTTAAAAGGTTACATTAAGACTCTAATTATTTAATTATTCTATTAGTTATAATAGGAGTTTAAAAATGATTGTTTTGTAGATAATAAAATCTTAGTGAATTTGGAATTTAAATTAAAAAGGTTATACTTAAATTTATGAATTTATATCATAATGATATTAACTGGAAGTACTAATTAGTAACAACTATTAGGGAACACAATTTGAAATTTTGTAGAAACCTTGATTTGAAATGAATCTTTAGAGGAAATAAAAATCGAGGTATATTTTCTAAAAGCATATGAGTTAGATGAGCATTTCTTTTATATTTTTTTGTTGCTTGCATACATGGTTGTGCTAAATTTTATTAGTTGTGGAGCTAAGTGGTAACTTATTATGGAATTCCCTTTAGATTCAAATTGCGAGGACGTAACTTTATTAGGTAGGGAATTCTATAACAACCCAATGGAGTTCACCTTGATTTACCGTTTATTTAATTAAACAAACCAAATTTAATGGTGTAAAATTAAAATAACAAGTGAGGAGCTGTATAATTGGATTTTTAAGATAAACTGTGTTTGAGAAATTTGGGTTTAAATTGAGTATTTATGTAAATTAGAGTATTATAATCCTTTAAAGACTAAAATGGGGATTTATAAAGTGTTAGAATTTATTTATAGAATTAATAGGTTTAGAGAATGAGGTAACCAATAAAATTGTGCGTTTTCTTTAATAAAGGAATTTAGAGAAAATATTGTGTAAAAGGGATTTGAGTGGGTAAATTCTTGTGTAAATCATGTTTATACTTCCTAAATAATAAGTAATTTTATTTAGAGAGAAAATGATAAATTTTGGTGTTAAAATGATTTATGGGTATGTTTCTTAATTTAGAAAATGCAAAATTGACACATTTTCAATAATAAAAATAAAGGGCTAAATGATTTTTTAAGTTTTGCCTCATTATCAAGATTAGGTGATAAAATTTATTTTAGAGCATTCATATTAATTTTTTTATGTTTTAATCATTTAGAAAATGGTGTTTAAAGTTGAATAAAAATGAGATTAGGGATCAATTTAATTCATGGTTTATTTAATTAAAAAGGGTTTGAGCTTAAGTATATAGTTCAGCCCATTTAAGAGACATAGTGAATTTCTCTAAGTTGAGAAACATCTCCCAGTATGTTCATTCAAAACAACACAGAAGCTTTCATTGAAAAAAATTCAAAAATGCAAAAACTAGGTTAGAGGACAAAAACATAAAATTTAAATCCAAATAAATTCTAGAAAAAAATCCGAGAAAAGTTAAAGTAATCTCTTAATCCAAACTACACTCTATCTCTAATTCATTGTTTTGGTTGTGTAGAATTTCAGATTTTGCGTTTTGTGTCTTTTGAGTATTAAAGAAAATTGGAGAAGATGAAGAGGAGTAGCAAGCATATGAAACTAAGGCAAGTTGCTAAAAGGCCAATAGGTGAGTTATCTCATGCTACGATCTCCAAATGAAAGCCTATTATTCGCTGTTTAGTAATTGATTGAATTGTTCTCAGTCTTACATGCTAATTTTACCATATGAAACCCTATTTTCTGTTTGCTAAAACCATTTTCATATGATCATTTAAATCATCAAAATGTAGTCATTTGTATGCATTTATGTCTGCTAAATTAGTGTTCTAGGAGTTAGAAGCATCCACCGCCCGGAAACCCCAGTCGATGGACCACTGGAAGGCACGAAAATCGCCTAGGCTTCACCCAGACGATGCCATCGATGGAGCAGTCTTCGAGGATGTTGCACCGGTCATGCACCTACGCAAAGCCCTAGGTGATGTTTACGTGCTTCCCGATTGCCTCGGCGCCTTATTTTCCCAATTGTTTTGTATATCTATTACATGTTGATTTCAATGATATTTTATGATTTTGATTTATGAATTTACGAAGTCGTCTTGGAATTATATTCCATAGAAGTGCTATATATATGAATATATAATTTTAACCGTAAGTTTTCAGGCATAATATCAACTTGAGTTTACAAAGAATGATTTCCAAATCAAACCATTTCTCATAATCTTTTCAAAGGAAATTTAGAAAAACTATATACACTCACACATTTTATATTAATTTAGGTTTTGCTATTTAATTTAATTCTTCTAGTATTGAAAGATATGTAAAGTTGAGCAATAGATGAATTTACGGATTTTAAAGGAGAAGTATGGAAATAGCTTATACAAATTTTATTAAAAATCATTTCTTATGTGATGAATTAGAAGTAATTTCTTTCAAAACTATATATGCCATTCGAGATATCTTTTGTGAATTTTAATGAATTTTCTTGTAAATTAGCTTTCAAGTTAATTATTTTCTTTTTCTATGAGTGGTTATAGGACATCAGTTATCACTTCATTGTTTAGTTATATTACTTGTTTGCATAGAGTATTTGGCAGTGGAATTTACTAACTAATAGTAAATACTTTGGTAACACCGAATGATTATGGGTCACACATTTATGCTTTAGCAATTAGTATTTGAGAAATTTATAACACTTCGTGATAAATAGTGTCTTGGGGATATGATTTATTGTATAACTCATTATATTCGTTAGTGCATTCGTTAGCTTGACCATGTAGGATAGTTGTTCGACCTAGTGCAATTTCTAGTACTATACCACTGAGCCATCAGCCTGTATCGTGGGCTATATTCGATATCATAACAACTACGCCATCCGTTAATAGGCGTAGCACCTCAGCAGTGCAATGTTACGAACATATGTTATGGATATCCAGTACCGTTAATTGTAGGAGTTTAGCGTGCTAAACTCCTAGAGCTTTTCTTATCGATCTCCTCTTGGAAGAGTGCAATTCACACTAATAATTTATTATTGGTCGATTTATGTATTGTGGTGTTAGTGACCGACTTAAACAGCTAGTATAGTGTTAACGATTGACAAAACTGCTAGTATAATGTTAGTGATAGATCGAACTGTTAGTATGGTGTTAGCGACCGACTAAATTGCTGGAGTGGTATTAGCAACTAACTAAATTGCAAGTATGGTGTTAGCAACCGATTAAAATGTTAGTGATTGTTTAGTAGTATTTTCGGGTATCCATTCCCGCATGTTCTTTGTAGCGATTAGTTTTGGATTTGAATTCTCTCTTCGTGCTTCGAAGATTTTGATAAGTTAACACCATATTTAAGATGATAGTCCATGAGCGACCTGATATGATTTTGTGACATGGTGTGATTTGTTTGTTTTTTATGGTTAGTCCAAAAAAGGGATAGTGCCTTGGATTAGATTAGACTTATATGGATTTCTTTGGTCCATTAATTTGAAATGGCTGTATATGAATTGCCATATTTATACATGATAGTCAAAATTGACTTGATTATTGTTGAGATCACATTTATGTTAATTATAGTTAGATATACCTCATTTTATTTTAATTCGATTGATACCTTGATTATAGTGATCTTACCGTTTGATATTTAGAGATAGTCTGATCTGGGTGTTTTTTTACGCTCGAGTCAGACTGAGACTTTTCAAGTTCAGGGACATGGACCATGGATTCATGCGCGTGTTTGGAGTTTGAAGGGATTTTGCATTATGTAGCATTCTGTTATCTCGTCACTATGCTTAGCAAGATTTCCATTAGTCATCTCTTCAGTGGTGTGTGATCTTCATATATTGTACATTTATGTATGATATTTTGGATTTGGGTAGTGATGACACTGTGATGTATATATTTGGGTAGTGAGCTTTGCACTCAATTTCGAGACTCGCTTTATATTATGGGATGTGTATCATATTTCATACTGCATGTGATTCTGTGTCTGTAAATATTTATTATATGTTGTTATGCTATTATGAACCTACGTAAGTGTTTGCGCAAATATCGCATATGACAAATTTTGAGATTGATTCGAACTACGGTAAGAATGACACATCGGTGTTAGCTCGAGGGAGGATTTACGTAAGGTCACTTCACTTCCAACAAACCTTATTCTTCGTATTACGATACAACATAATTTAGTAATGTCCTTTAGTAGTATGGGTATAGAGGAAGGGCTTTACAGAGAAATTGAAAAACATTTTGGAGTTGTTAGAAAGTGATTACTTTTAATAGATATTAAATAGTTTTCTTATTAATTACGGCTTTGTCACGTCGAGAGTCATGATGCAGCACTTCAACAAGCCTCATTTGTGGTCCGCGAAGTCAATCATAAGCGATACATATGATATCAACTCCAGTTGATATGGAATGGATCGGCGTGGTTGAGGTGGGAAGCACTACATCAAAGTCGACATCATAACTTTGACATTGGCTTTGCTGCATGGCTTAAGTGTCGCATTTTATATATAAGGGGCATGGTGCCGCATGTCTTCAATGTTGTTGTTGGCGTCAAAAATGGATGCACTACACCAAAACAGGCAAATTCTAACATTTATAAGTGTTACAAATAATTTCAGTAACACTTTTTAAGTGTTATTAATGAACTGTGAGGAATGCAGCGGCCAAATTTGTAACACTTATAAGTGTTACAAACATATGTATTACTAACACTTATAAGTGTTGGTACCTAAATATACGGTAACGCTTATAAGTGTTGGTAACGAAATATACGGCGACACTTATAAGTGTTGGTAATGAAATATACGACAACACTTATAAGTGTTGGTACAGAAATATATGGTAACGCTTGTAAGTGTTGGTAACGAAATATACGGTAACGCTTATAAGTGTTGGTAACGAAATATACGGTAACGCTTATAAGTGTTGGTACAGAAATATATGGTAACGCTTATAAGTGTTGAAAAATGATTATTTAGTAACACACACACACATATATATACACCAAAACTTAAACGCAAAGTTTAAATATAAACACTCTACAAATAATGGTTTCCATATCACAAATAATTCATCATACATATTCAATGCAAAGTTTAAACGCTCTACAAATGTAGTAAAATATATCATAAATAATTATTTACATATCTAAAATACCATAATGTCATATATTCAGATATTATTACAACATAAGCTTCAAAAAAAAAAAAAAATCAAAATACACATAAAGTTTAACTTACAGTTAACCTAACCGTTCCCGATCATCCACTCCAAACTCTAATGGTTTTGAATATTCTTCAATGTCCAATACAACAATCCAAAGCGTCCTTCTTCAAGTTCCTGCATTTAATATAAACACCCGATAAAAACTTATACCTTCAAAATCAAAAGGTTAAAGACTGAGACTTGCATTGACTATAGGTTAGTCTATTGTAATAAATAATTAAAAAAAATTAAAAAAAATATTAGTCAAAATCATTTGAAGCTACGGTCCAGCCTATAAATTTAGTGATGCTAATGCATATAATAAGCAATTTTTAATATATCAATTTAAGAGATAACCGTGCTCTATCATATTAAGTTCCGGAACAACTGAGATGAGACTTGTACAATTATTGAAAAAGAGGGCAAATATAATGAATGTAACAATTTGACGTGTACCATAGAAACAATCATAATTAATAGAAGGATATAAGCTTGGATGGTTTTGATAAAAGGTCTATATCAAGGAATTTTTTGAAGTATTGGCATAAAACTATTGCTTTGGGCATAATAACAACATATTGAAAACTAATCCGAACTATTTTATAGCAAGACCAAAATAATTGTTTTGTAGACCCATTAGAAACCATGCTAAGCATGTTAACAGTTGTTTTATTTGATTTTCACCAATTAACCAATACAAAATATTCACAAAAAAGGAATTTGTGTAAAAGGTGGGTTTAGAAAAAGCAACTTCCACAATTGAACTTCATCTTGAAACATATTATTAAATTCGACAAATTTCTCCGCTAAACAAATTCAAGAGGAAATTTTGATAAACTTGATGTCAAACAAAAAATGATACATATTTCAGTATACAATAAATGTTACAAATTTCTCAGTGCACAAATCTACATCGTTTGCAGCATAAAATGCAATGTGCAAGTGTATATCTGGTGCATTGACATGTGGTTGAAATGAATCATGTTCCTTACATTCTTGGTTAACATATTCTGATTTTATTAGCTGTAAACTTCTATTTTAGCAGATGAGTTATGTTCACGAGACAAACTGATAATCACTAATGGCTGAATGAATATGGAATATCCACACAAAGTTTAACCAGACAGAACTAGCATACCGTAATAAAATAAAATAAAAGCGTAACAGAATTTAATTAAAACCTGCATGTGAATGCTTTATGGTAAAATTTTCATCAGGAAAGGTGTCACCGTATATTGATTCACCACCCCTCCTTATGAGTAATATCACCGCCTTACATCATGAAACCAGAAATTATTCTATGAAATGGAGTCCCTTTGTAATAAAGTTGTTTACCGCTTTTACCCTTGCCTTTTTCGCCTGCATTGAGGAATTAACTTTGATCTCTTTTTAAAAATAGGGCAATTAATGAGAGCGTACCAAGATTTGCAGACAGATTTAAATCGTAAGAGGCTTGTTACAGGTAGCCATAGTAGAATATCAAACGGTAAATTTTCAGGCATATCACGTTCGCTGTCCATTGATGAATATTTCATGATTCTAGAACAAATAAATATAATCATCAGTATGTAAAACGAAAAGACTTCTTTTTGGAGCTTAATCACTTGTATGCTTTGTCAACAAAATTCTATGAAAAGGATGTTTTCCATTATAGTAATTTGAAGTAAGATAAAGTACGTATACCACTGTATTCAAGCATGTACAGCATAATGAAGTTCTAACCCATTACCTTCTTGAAATTATGCAATTTATCAAGAAAAGAGAGAGTTTTTGTAAGTCTATGGCAGCTCTTTATTCATAAAACAATAAGAATAGGAAAACACTACAGCTTAATAATAAATTCACCGAAAAATTTATCACTTGCGCCTTTACATCCATATATTCCAATGGTTAATCCACAGTTTGACTTTATTAAATTAATCCACAAACATTTATCAAGGTTAACGCAAACATGGATCACTAACAAAATTTAATATGTTTGTCGCATGCTTTTCAATTGCTATTTCCATGTCAGTTTCTTCCTCAAGGTTTGGTAAACTGGTGCTTAAACTGGTAGAATTTTTAGTAAATCTATGTAGTAACACTCTGGTTGTGGTTGCAGTTAGATACCATAATTTTAAATGCAATTAATATACTCAAAATGGCGGCCAATAAAATAAAATGAGAAAAAAAAATGTAAATTATTATGAAGCATTGATTTGCTGTAAGCAAAAGAATCGGAGATTAGAAGTTGGGAGTAAAAATCAATTTATAACAATATAGGGATATATCATATTTTGTTAATATATTTAGCTTGCCCGTGATTCAAAAAGTTGACCACAATCAATTCATGCTTTGCGCCATCTTTTATATTTCATATTTAGAATCCCACCATCTGAAAATGCTGACTTAAATCATTATACATGGTTGTGTAAACCGAGGCCGTTGCGACCTCGGTTTAGTCTAAACTGAGGCCACAATGACCTCAGTTTAAAAAACTGAGGCAACTGAGGCCAACAACGGCCTCGATTTGAACTTCAAAATTATTGTTTTCATATAAGATCCATAACAACCTAGAAACCTATCCTCTTTGTTTTTAATTCTGATTATTGTTTACATAAATGATTTGCTAGAAACTTCAAAATGATAATGATGATGTATTAAACCTCACAAAGATATACTAATCCAATACATTAGCGTATGCTTTAAATAGTAATTAATAAATTAATAAACACAAGTTAAATACATAGTTTATCATATTTACACACAAAAAAAGGAAAAAAACCAACCTTTATCACGAAACACGTAAAGATACTTTTAAGAAAATTGCCAAACCCATTGAGATCATTAAAAACATGTATTTATTTGCATTATATCATGAGGTAGTATATTACTTAACTAATGAAATTTCAATTAGGCATGTGTTGCATATTAACAAAAAAATTATTATTCAGTTTCCATATACTAGACAAGTATTTTTTTCTTCACCGTTGATTAGTATATAATAAATACACAAGAACGTGTGCATAAGAAAATGCTTTATGCGAACATGCATTAAGAGGTGAAAACTTCTAACCATTTTAAAATTATAGGAAAATGGGCATATGACATTTAATCAGAAAAATATCATTATACATGTTCCTATATTTTAATAGTAATACTACACCTTCATTCCAACTTTATGATAAAATGTGTTTCATCTTGTAAATTCATAATTAGCTCATCTCCTCTTTATAGAGAATATCTCATATTTGTTGTTACCATATTTTTTATACTAAAATAGTGAAAAAAGTAAAACATAACAATCAATTATAAAGTTAAACTATAATTGGACTTTCCAATTTGTCGCTATAAGTATAGTTTGGGAAGATTTGATATAAAAAATATCAAATTATTTACAAATCGAGAGATAAAAGACAGGAACTGTTTTTTATTAAAATAAAAATCATACCATGTTTGTAGTTGCAATAGACCGCATGTGCATGTCTTTCTTTCTCGAGCACACTGTCGCACCAAGCAAAGCAATTTTTTTTATCCTTGTCATCTCTCCGAAGACAGAACTGAAAACCCAATTATGAAATATGTATCAAATCCTTGGAATTAAAAGGTTGAGACGTCATATAAAAACTATATGGGTAGAATAATTGCATGTAATTTCTCACCCCATAGTAGAATAACTGCACGAATGTTACCTCTTTAAAGAAAAGATTCAGTGATTCTATTAAAAAAATACGGGTTATCTATAACAATAGGGGCACCATAATGTAAAGTGTGAAATAAATACTTCTGAAAGCATTCGCTACTTTATATATTGAATTACTTTTTTTGAAAAGACCCGTTGGTAAAAATTAAAAATCTCTTATGCTTTGGTTTGTGTTAACGAACTATCAAAATGCAAGATACATGAGACTGCACAATAGGCATTTTGGTGGAAAGGAATTGGTAGCACAAAGGTGGGCGAATGAAATAGTGCATGTAAAGTGGAAAGTGCAGATGTCTTGAATTTTATAAAAAAAAGAGAGAAAAGGAAGTGAAAAGAAAACTAATTTACAAACATTTCCGATTGCTCCTATATTTGAAATAACTCCTGGTTAGATGAACTTGTTCCAAGAATGACATTAATTGCACCCATACTCGTAATTCCTGTAGTTATAATAATGCATGACAATGTTAACATTCATATAAGAAATGGTTACAGGAAGTATGGAATTGATGTCGTTGATCCTGATTAGCACCACGTATTTGGAAGTTTACCATAATAGAAACCGTGTGATGGTTAAAGGAGGATAAATTTTAAATGAATGATTTAATCAAGTAATTATAGCATTGTACAACAACAAATTGGCACATGCATAAGCATATTATTTCTTGTATGTCCTTTCCAAAAAATCTGCACACATATGTTACTTGAAGATAAACGAGCAGGTTCTAAAAAAAAATTGTTAGTTTAGTAAACCATATATTGATTAAATTTGGGGAACTTCCACATGGTGGTCACCTTTAGATACAGATTAAACAGCCTCATATTGGTCGTTTTTACATACAGATTAAACAGCCCCATATTGGTCATCTTTACATATAGATTATTGAATGGAAATCGCTGAATTCCAATCAAATAGGGAAAAACCCGTGGATAATTCAGGAAAAGGGAGAGGAAAAAATCAGCATACACAACTAAATGTTAGCCGACATCAAGTCCAAAATAATAGTAAAAAAAAAGTGAGGCACTTTACCTTATGTACTACAGATGAAAGGATGTGATCAACTCGTTTAAGTTCCTTGAAGTCAACCGCTTCTTTTTCAGCAATGCCATCTTCATTTTCAGACTCAACTGCAACAAAGATAAAATAATTAACTAAGTGCAGTTAAAGCTAGCGTTGTTAAAATGATATGCTTCTGCACAAAGAAATGGAATATCACAAATGCTTAGCAAAACTTACTATCGGCTTCAGCCTAAATTTCTACTCGTGGGAGTATACAAATGCTTATCTAGGTTTTTAAAAAACGTACAACGGTATACTAAAAACATCTAATCATTGGTTGTTATAGTTTCACCTGTAAAACAATAGGAAGATGTCATAGGTATATGTTTATTTTCGTAGTAGAAAATTACCATGACATTTATATAGGCATACCACCTATCTTCATCGACCTATCTATTGTAATCATGGTACAAAGATATTAAATATATTAGCGCATTTAATCGAGTCCTGGAAGAAAGAATGAATTGCTATCTCACAAGCCAACGGCAAAAACAAAATAAATAAATCCAACAAGCAAACAAACAATGATAAATAGATAAAAAAATTAAGTTGCACAAAAATAATTTTAGAAATATAGCAAAAGTATATATAATATATGTAGAAGTAAATCAAGGTAACACTTGCCCTTCAGTATTGTCTGCAAGAAAACAATTCGGTGCAGTTTGTAATCATTGGCTTATTTCGTAATTCAGTATAGTAAATCGAAGTATATGAACGGATAATAACGCCTAAATCAACTGAAAACAATTCAGTATAGTAAATCAAGTAAATCAAAGTATATAAACGGATACAAATGCCTAAATCAACGGAAAATAATTCAGTGCATGTAATCGCTTATCATGTAGATTGCCTTCCCATTAATTCATCCTAATTTCTCCACTGAAATAAATCAACCAAAATTGCATCTTTTGATTTTTAGTGTAAATTTCTGCACAAACATGGATATGTATAGTTGAAAAAAAATTGTATTAAAAAGGAAAACACAAAAAAATAATACTTGCACTAACTCATGCTGGACCAAGAGATTGGGCGAATTGAAGGAGTTCAAGACGAGGTATGGGGATCGACAGTTAATGTGTTCGCGATGAAGTATGGGGATCAACAAAACACATAGACAGTTCCTCAGTTTGGCCGTAGTTTTGCGATGAGGCACGGGGACCAAGAGATTGGGCGAATTGAAGTCGGCATCGATGTTGAAGTGGTTGAAGTCGGCGTTCGATATTGGAAAGTGGATGAAGTCGTCGTTGATTTGGTTGAAATCGACGTTGATTTTAGCGAGGAAGAGAAAACCCTAAATTAAATTTTATGCGGCCAAAATATGTCTGGGAATGGATAAGCATGAGAAGAGAACGCATATGTTTAAATTACAGAAGACTCTCTTGTTAATAAATTATTTACATTTTTACCAACTATGGTAACACTTATTTGTGTTGCAAAATTTATTCAGAAAAGTATGTACTTTCAACAACACTTTTTAGTTATCCTAACTCTTTTTTACCGTTAGGAGTTTGTAGCGTTTATAAATGTTAGCAATTAACAGATATAAACTGTTACAGAATCACTGATTTGGTGTAGTGAAAGCACCAAAAAGTTCAATGTCCAATATCCAAATAGAATGAAGTAGAGAATAAAATATGAAGAATAGTAAATTAAAATAGTAAGAAACGATTTGAACATGAGATTTTATAGTGGTTCGGCGTACTCCGACCTACGTCCACTCCAAAAGTTTTTCTTTTTATTTATACCTCCAATTATAGTTACAATGATTTGAACTTGGGTAATAAAAATGGCAAAGTGTAGCCAAGAGAGAAGAAGAAGAGAGCCCGAAAGAAGATCTCTTTCTTTGAGCCAATGATCGAATATTTATAGGAGAAGACATGCAAATATCCAATTGAAAATCCGCGTGTAGAAGACCGAAGCTAAAATGGATTGATCTAGAAAAAATAGGGCCATTTACGGCCATATGAGCAATTGGCATCGACCCCTAAAGGGGGATCAACATCGATCGGTCGTGCATGCCTTGTGGGCCTAGAGATCGTCTTTGTTTGCTTGATTCCCCTAGTATTTATTGAGTTATTAAGCGATCATCGTTGAGTTGAATTGCCAATTCTAATAATCCATAGCTATAGCAACCCGATCAGATCCTGCCTAGGGTAAGCTCCAACCCATACTTAGTTCATTCCAGGATGCCATTCGTTTGAATCCGCTTGACTATCATCCAACCCTTTCTTATAACTAATCACCAAATTTGATAATTGTCTCTCTAGGCCTTCTTCCTCGATGACCGCGAAATCCATTTAGCCAAATCCATGGTATCATGGCCCAACCAAAAGGTAGGATAACATTTTCCCCTCTAAAACATGCCTTATGAAAGGTGTGTTTATTACGGCCATAAGTTCAAAGTCCATAATCCATCGATAATCGAAACTTCCAATCTAGAATACAATCTTTTGCCAAACCGTATGCCATAATCCACGACCACTCCGAGTTAATAGCCAATCCCAAAATCACTCCAAATCCTTAGCCATATCCATATCAATCCTAATTCGATAACCGAATCCATGATCTCACCGAATTGTTTGCCAATCCTTAGGTCTTGCTAGGCCAATAACCTAGTACATAGTCTCTTTAGACTGATCATAGCCTCTCTGAGCTCTTGATGGATCACATCCAGTCATTCTCTAATGAAAGGGGGAATAATGATAAGTAAGCCAATCTTGTCGCTCTTAGGTGAAGCATCATTACTTCCTGCACTCTGTTTTAGTGTCACTAAACAAAAAGCAATGTCACAGCCTTTCTAGGTCGGTTATGGTCTCTCTGGACTCTTATCCGACCCCATTTACTCTCCACCGAGAAGGGCATAATTATAAACAAGCTAATCATGTTGCTGTCTGATGAAGTGGCCTACTTCTTGCTTCTCCGATTCTGTATCTTCGGTTGGAACATGACATGATCTATGGGGTAATATTTTCCGTCCTCAATCCCCCAACCAAGGACTTAATCCATGTATGAGTCCGTCCTGTCACTCTCCGATGAACGGACTCGCACCTTACAGTTACTACTTCGTCTCTTCAATCGGGACAACCATGACCTGTTTCATTGATTACTTTTAAATGCATATTTGAGCGTTCCAAAATCCATTCATTAAATTATTAAATTTAAGTTCTTACAACCAAAAAATCAGAACACCAAAAAACAAGAAAAACCAAATACTACCTCTCTAGGCATGATGGTTTGTTGTCATCTCAGAGCATGCCTAAGGATCGACCTCGACCCCATACATGTGTAAATGACTTAGCCATTTTATTATGAAGTTAACTATTTATTTGTTTTTTGCTATCTCGATCAAGATATTGCGATCTGTGACCTCGATCCAAGGCCATTTCCATTTGCTGTAGACGATGGCTACTTCTATTTCACCACCTTAGTCCAAGTCCTTATATATTGTAGTACCTTGCCATCCCTGATGCATTCCTCAACTATATCCTTCAAGTGCCTACAATCGTTGATAATGCGTCCATCCAGCTTAAGGAATAAGTATTATTTTCCTAATTCCCGTTCACATTTGGTGGGCTCTCTCCTTGTCGGCCTTCAGTATAGAAGGCATCCTCGAGTATCTAAATAAATCCTTTCCAAAGTCTAGTTTAAATTGGTATAAGAAGAGAATTTTGGTTCTCTCATTTGTTGCTTCGATCTATCAAAGCTATCATATGCTTTTCGCTTTCCTTTGTCTTTGCTTGAACCTTCCTCAGACGATCCTCCATCCCTTACTGCATTTACCTCTTCTCTACCTGCCTTAGCATCCTTCTTCCTCAAGAATCTCTTGGTTTCATGGAAAAATTCTCCATGATCCATCGGTGAATCTCGCTCCAATGAAATCTTAAAGTCTGTGTCGTCCACAATCCTAGATACCACCGCCATTAAGACCATCAATGGATCCGACCGATCCACCGAAGCAACTACCGCATTAAACCATGTTAAGAAACTCCTCGAGGACTCTCCTAGCCTTTGCTTTAGTGTTTCCAATAGTACTACGATCTTGGGTCTCATGATGTGAACCAGAAATTGCCTCACGAATTTATCAACAAACTTTATCCAAGTACCAATAGAATATCCAATTTCCTAAACCACATTGCAGTTATATCTGCCAAGTATAAGGAAAACATCATGATACCACTTCCTTCGATTCCCCTAACACCTCCATATGCCTCACGTACCTCATCAAATGAACAGCAGGGTCAAATTTTCTATCATATGCCCCTAGTGTCGATAACTTGAACCTTGATGGATTCTTAGCACGCCTGAAGTTAGTAGTGAATGGACTCTTATTCACATCTTCCTGATCCCTGTTAACCAATCCTCCTCTCATAGCTTGTCTAATCATCTCCGCAAACTAGTCACTGCCATCCAAAGTTAGCCTCCAATCACCATTTCCAGCATGCTCCCCGTCTCTACGAGGGAATCTCGGAACATACTCCTCTTGATGCATATATGCATTCTGATCTGCACCAAACCTCACAGCATTGACAACTGGCTTAACATGAACCGATCTAGCCTGATCCGGGGGAATGCACCCCTTGCCATGGGCAATCGGTTTCGACCACTATAGGAGGATCGGTGCCGATCCTTCCTTGTTGGTCGGCGACTACCCCCGGTTGCTCCATTCCATTCTCTCACCTATTGGCTTCGACTCCATGCTCCTAGTTATAATTTCCTATAGCTCATACTGCACCAATTCCTTGATCCATATTACTGGCTGCTCCAACTCCTTGGTTTTGTGCTCCAACTTGTCTAATTTTTCTGAGGAAATTCTGCATCATTTCCTCTTGCATCATCATCCGCTCCTGCATAGCATCCATCATAGTCTCCATCTTGTTCCTAGTAATGTAGACAGAGGGTTGATTAGTTCCAGCTCTCGAGGATGCCTTCTGACTTCGTTCATGGTGACTTCTATCTGCCAATGGTCTCCATACTGATTTCCACACCATTGATTCCAAGATCTATGTATCCAAGTTTCCAAATCAAAGATCCAAACTTCCAAATCCATGGATGCAAGTCCTCTTCGGTGAAAGCACCAAAATGTTGGCATCAAAAATGGACCCTAACACCCAAATAATGTGAAAGCACTAAAATGTTCAATATCTAATATCCAAACTGAATGAAGTAGAGAATAAAATATGAAGAACTAGTAAGTTAAAACAGTAGGAACTGGTGAACATTCGATTTTGTAGTGGTTCGACATATCTGGCCCACGTTCACTTCAAAAAATTTCCTTTTTATTTATTCTGCTGATTATAGTTATAATTATTTGAATTTGAATAATAAAAAATGGAAAAGTGTAACCAAGAGAGAAGAAGAAGAGAGCGCGAAAGAAGGTCCCTTTCCTTGAGCCAATGATCCGGTATTTATAAGAGAAGACGTGCAAATATCCAGTTGAAAATCCTCATCCAGAAGACTGAAGCTAAGACGGACCGATTCAACAAAAATAGGGCCCATCTAGGGCCATACGAGCGATCGACACCGATCCCTATAGGAAGGTTTGACACCAATCAGTCATGCATGCCTTGTGGACCCGACGATCGTCTACTAGGTCCCCCTTTATCTCCTCTTCGTGTTTCCATGGTTGTTTTCTAGATTCCCTAGTATTTGTTGAGTTATTGAGCTATCATTGTTGAGGTGAACTACTAATCCGAGTGATCGATAGCGATAGTCATCCGATCCAATCCCCTGCCCAGGGGAAGCTCCTATCCATATTTAGCCAATTCCGGGATGCCATTCGTCTGAATCCCCAAGACTATTATGCATAGCTTTGCTTATAACCGATTACCGAACCTAATAATATTTCTCCAGGCTCCCTTCCTCGATGACCATGAAATCCATTTAGCCAAATCCACAATATCACTTCCTTGCCAAAAGATGGGGTAACGGTTGCTGACCCTATTGTTTTCAAAGTAACTCATGTCGACGCTAATGATGCTGCATATTTTGATAATGACTCCGCCTATATGGTGCCATGTTTTATCACTTCAACTTTAAATGTTACTACTTTTAATCTTTATAACATGTTTTCGAATAAGGTTATAATGCCACTTATTTTCAATTCGGTCTTGACGACACCGAATGTAATCAATGTTGACTTTGATAAACACTTAAATCTATATTGATGCAAACCAAGTTTTATATTATATATGACGTCGACACTCTATGAGGTGCAACAGGTATGATATCGGCGTGATGCCTTTATTTTTTATAAGCTAAAGATTTTGACACGATTTTCGATAATGAAGAAGGGCGATGACCCTTGGGGCAGAGTTGATGTTGAGTTTTTATCAACTTAATAGTTTTATTAAGTTTTCGCTTTATGGCCTGTAGCTTTGAGAGGCGATGACCTCCAATGGTTTTGAACTTCATCAATATTGTTTTGTAAAAGCATATATCATGACATAAATATTTGGGATAAAGTAAAGAGTTATATTTTCCTTGTTTTAAAGTGTGATTTCAAAGGTTAAATCATTTGCAAAGGTTTTGTATTCAAGGAATTAGAAAAGGGCATTTAGCCCAGGATTTTTACTAACGAGATTATTTTTCTTACCACTTTTGGATAGATTGTGATAGGATGAATTGACTCAGAGATTAGAAAACCAAATGAGGCTAGTGTATGGTAGCACTCTATACTTCAGCTGTTAGCCCCTAGCTGATATAAGTCCAAAATTCTAGCGTGAAGGGCTTTATCAAAGGTAAGAATAAAAGTAGGTTTACACACAGAAAGGAATGCATAAAGACAAGATAGATTTTAGGTTGGTCTACAAGATTTTTAGGTGTATAGTAAGCCTAGAAAAACTATGAGAGTGACGGATAGTCAGGTAAACACTAGGACTTCAGACCGATAATCCAGTTTTCATCTAATAGGCAATTAAGATATTTGGTAGGCCCAAGTCTGCCATGTAGGTTGGTAGTTACCCTATGAAAACTAAAAATTAGAACTGATAGTCCACAGATTTGATGGATAGTCATGGTTACCCATGTAACATGCATGCACATTATTATTTATATAATCTATTTATTCGTTATAGTTGTAGGATTTTGTTTTACAAAAGATATATTTTAAAAGTGATATTAATGAGGGGTAAACCCATTCCGCTTAGCGGCATGGTCTTAGTAGATATCTATAAAACCGAGATGGCATAATATTATGTCATAACCACACTTGCACAACCACCCAAACTCTCTCATCAAATTTAAGCACATACATATCCCCACAATTATATGTATATACACTACGCATTATACGGACAACACACACTCACATCATGCACACTGCACTCATCATCCCCTGTCACAGCACATTGCAACAAATTAAACACACACTTATGAAGTTGCATAATAGAGCATCCAAACATATATGTATGTCTCAGAATTTGATTTATAATAGTGATGAATAAAATAAATACTCACCTGATGTGGTCACTTTCTCTTCTTCTTTTTCTTCCCAATTTTTCTTCTCCAACATCAAGTGTAAGTGCATAGAGCTTCATTATTATACACGACAACACAATAATACGAAGCTACAAACCACAAATTCACCTCTTGTCTTCACCAATGTCTCTCTCTTCATAAACTCGACTCGTCCACACCAACGACAACTTCCCCTGACTAGTGAATCAAAATGCGATAACCGCATTGTTGCTACAGACAACATGAATGTCGCGCCCCAATATGCAACCGCACACCTCCGTATTCTCATTGGAGATGCTCCACTCCACCATGAGTCTAATGTAAAGCTGATTTGTCTTAACTCCAGTAGATTCCCAACTAAAGTCTAACCTTAATTTTGAATCCATAACTTGGATCATTACCAAGCCATCTAAAATTCATACCAAAAATTTCCCATCACTTCGAGATTCTAATGCAGTAGATAACATCGTCTATTTCATCATGAATCGGGAGAATTTATTATTAATTTTTACATAATGATCGGTCATTTTTTCTTAAACGGAAGAGATCCCGTTGATTCATTTTCATCCCTTTTCATATGCATGTGTTTATTGGTGCTGAGTAACCCATATTTAAATTAGGGAATCAATAATCATTTATTTGATTCTAATCTGGTTTTTAAAATGATAGGAGGTGATTAATTTTTTTTGAATCCTCTCCTATCCTTTCCAAAAAAACCAATGAGGTGTATTTATAAATGAAAAGTAATCATCTGAAAATCAAAAATTCTGGAGGGAGAACAATCAATAAACATGATTCAGAGTTTGAATTGTTATTGGGCTTGATTTTCTTGGTTTTTAGCTTATGTAAATATGAATAAGTATATATATATATATACACATATATTTCTTTTTTCCTTTTCATTTAGATATAATACAAACTTATCTCATATTACAACAAAACTCCAAACAAAATTTATATTTGTTATGCTCAATTATTTACATATTATGGTAAAACTTCTGGAATTTATTTTAATTTTCCATATTTAAATTTATTAAATTAAAATGCTTATTTTTCACATTTTAAACTTGGTTTAAACCATTTTTAGGTTATTCTATTTCTCAATTCTCAAAACACACATTTAATTACTTCACTAATTTCCTTGTAATGAAATTTGATATTTTAAGACAAAACCAAATTATTTATTTTAATTCCAAATAAAATTCCATTTTAATTATTTAAATATTTATTAGTAATTATTCTTAAAACCTGGTTGTTCTAGAAGAGCTATATACTAGTGGAACATGGTGAAAATAGCTACTTTCAAGGACCATTTTACTTAGGACTAGTTTAAGGCAAGATTTGAAGAGAAATTTGTCCTAAATGATTAAAAGTAGGTTCTATTTAGTAATTTTGAGGATTGAAGCAAAGGCAGTATGTTTGTATTAAAGTTCGTAGCCAAATTTGACATGTTATCAAAATACGGTCTATCTTTCATTGATACACCACTCAAAAAGAATGAAAAGTTTATCATTGGGTTAAATGATCATCTTAGGGAGCGACAGATTGGTAGTAGAGATAAGAGCTTTGAGAAGTAGGTCAAAGAGGCTTTACGACAAGAAAGTCAATACCCATTACAGAAGTTTGTTGTTGCCAACGATGATCCGATGCCACACTCAGCGGGAGAGGCAAGAAGAAATGGAATAATAAAAGGAAGTAGTTCCAAAATAAGGATGGTCATAAAAAAGGCAAGTGGGACCCCATTTTCAATAACAATGGCGATAAGGGCAATTTGAGTAAGTTTTGCAAAGCTGAAGGAAAGAAATGCTACAAGTGCAACAAATGATCGGTCTTATATAAAGGGACTATCCTAAACTAGTGAATTAGAGGAAAATGGTAAAGATGTATGCATTGGATGTTGTTTCACTCTGTCGGGTGCTCCATCGGCGAAGAAGAAGGGAAAGAGCATTATTATTCAAGGTATGATTTCCATTTATAATGTTCTAGCGCTTGTTTTATTCAATATTGGGTTTTTACATTCCTTTATATCTAATGCTTTAGTAGATAGAATGGGACTAAGACCTAGCATAATAGACCGAACTTTAATTATGACAAACCTTGTTGGATGCTCCGCTAGCTTGTATATAGTTTGTCATGGTTTAGCCTTATTGAGTCATGGATGCTCTTTTGTTTGTGAATGCTTTGTTTATGGCTTTGTGAGGTTTAGTATTATTTTAGGGATCGATTGGCTGAGGAAGTATGCGGTAGTGTTAAACTATGAGAGGTCATTGGTGATGACTGGGACCAATAATGGGTGAAGGTAGAGTTAGGCTGCCTATCGAAGGATGAGGTGATGGATAACTTTCTATATTTGTTGGAGATCCCATAGGAAAAGTTCCATCTATGCCTATAGCCGAGTATCAGGACAAATTCGAGGTCATCAGATTACCATCACATTAGGGAGATAGAGTTCCGCATAGATTTAGTCAAAAATGTTAGACCAATAGTTATGCCTTTGAGATGTATAGTACACAGAGAGTAGAGGGAACTAAAGGTGCAAGTGAATGACCTATTATAGAAGGGATTCATTCGTAGGAGTATATCTCAGTAGGGCGCACATACAGTATTCATGTAGTTACCGTGAGCTAAACAAAGTGTCGAAGAAGAAAAAGTATCCACTCTAGCGTATAAATGACTTGTTTGATCAGCTCCATGGTACTAGAATGCTCTCTCAGTTGGATCTCATGATATGGTTTCATCAACTGAGAGTATTTAGAGAGAGTGTGCCAATTACAGTGTTTCGTATGTCACTTGGATTTTATGAGTAGTTGGTTATACCATTTGGGCTAACCATTGCCCTGACATACTTTATTGGTCTCATAAATCATGTTTTCTAGGATTGAATAAATATTTTTTGTTTGTTGATGATATTATAGTATTTTCACAGACCCAAGGGGAACACAAGACATATTTGAGTACTGTGCTTAAGGTGTTAAGGAAGTACCAATTAAAGGAGAATTTTTCTAAGTGTCATTTCTGGAGGAGGGAAATGAGATTCTTAGGTCATGTTGTTATTTAGGAGAGCATCACTATAGATTCTATGAAAGATGCAATGATTCAGGATTGGAATTAATCCAAGAATGGTTTAGACATGAGAAGTTCCCTTGGATTGGCAGGGTACTAAAGACATTTTATCAAGGACTTCTCAAAGGTAGAGAAACATTTAGCCAGTTTGATGAAGAAGAACCAGGCTTTCATTTAAATGTAAGGTGCAAACATGCATTATGAGGTTGAAGAAGAGGTTGATGAGTGCACCACTGTATGTCATTCCGAGTGGGAATAAAGAGTTGATAGTATACGCAAACACTTGTTGTACTGGACTAGGTGCGGTGTTGATGTAGAGGGAAAAAGTTTTTGTGTATGCTCATCGAAAATTGAAACTCACAAGAGAAATATCCGACTCATGATTTAGATTTGGCTGTGATAGTATTATCTTTGAAGATATGGAGGCACTACTTGCTTGGAGAGATGTTTAAGTTATTCACGGACCACAAATTGTTAAAGTACCTCTTCTCCCAAAGGGCCTCAACCTTCGTTGGCAGCGAAATGCATTCATTGTAACTTTGATCAAATGATATGTCACTTTGAGAGCGGGAGCAATGTTCCTAGAGTGAACGCAGCTTGAGTTTACTACTGGATATGACTTCAAATCTCAATGTGAGCTTGAGCCTGAGATATTGGCTAGTTTAGCCGTCAAACCTATCTTGATTGAGAAGGTCAGCACTGTTCAAAGACGCGACACTAAATTAGAGGAGACTATTGCTAAAGGTGAGAGTAGAGTAGTATCCAATGATATGAAGCAGTATGGACTTAACTAAGATGGTTAGCTCCATTGGAGATTATTTGTGCCTCATGCCAATGTATTGAGGGATGAGGTACTACAAGAGTGCCATCATTTGATATTGACTATACATTCCGATGGAAATAAAATGTATCATAATATGGGATAGATGTTTTATTAGGAAAGGATGAAAAAGGATATTGGTACATTCATCTCGAAATGTAAAAATTGTTAGCTAGTGGAGGCTGAACAGAAGAAGCCAAGTGATTTGATGCAACCACTTGAGATTCTCAAATGGAAGTGGGAACAAATATCAATGGACTTCATTAATGGATCGTTGAGGACTAGAGGAGGGTACGATAGCACTTGGGTCGTCATAATCGATAGATTGACGTCTCGATTCATACCAGTTAAGTCTTGTACGACAGCATCCAAATTGGCCATGTTGTATGTAAAGTGCGTTGCACAATTCCATGGTAAGCCAAAGAGCATTATGAGTGACCCAGACCTTTTGTTTACTAGTGAGTTTTGGAAGATCTTACAAGAGACAATGGGGTCAGAACTGCATCTTAGTACAACTTATCACATGTAAACTGATGGAAAGAACGAAAGGGTAAGTTGTGTCTTGAAGTATCTCTTGCGAGCTTACATTCTGAACATCGGATGCTCATAGGACAATCACTTGCAATCGTTGAAGTTTGCATACAATAAAATTTATCAGTTCAACATTGGTATGACACTATTAGAGGCATTATATTACCGACCATGCAATGCTCCTTCATGCTACTGGGAAGCAGGCAAGAAACTGATGTTGGGGCCATATATGATTAGAGATACATCAAAGAAGGTCAAGATCTTTTGGCAATGAATGAAGGCTGCTCAGGATAGGAAAAAGTGTTATGCTGATAAGAGACGTAGAGATTTGGAGTTCTTTGTTGGGGATATAGTATTTATAAAGATCTCTTCGTTGAAGAATGCAATTTCATTCGACACAAAAGGAAGTTGGCACTAAAATCCACAGTCCTTTTTTGACACTTGAGAGGATTGGGAACCTAGCTTATAAAGTTAACTCACCTCAAAATATAGTGGGGGTGTACAATGTATTCCATGTTTATTATCTACAGAGGTTTGAGCACAACTCAAGCATAACTATTTCACTAGATCAATTTGGTGATATCGAGATGTAATCAGATGATTCGAGACATCGTAGGCTTGCTCGTATTGTTTGACATGATATGAAGTAGTTAAGGAGGAAGACAGTGAAGTTAGTGAAGGCTCAATAGAGTGAAAGCGAGAGCCACCACATATTGGAGATCGCTTATCCGGAGCTCTTTACTTGGTAAGGCTTTATGTTCACGCATTTACTTTCACTATTGATACCATGTAGAATAGTATAGTACCATGCATGTTAGGGTAGGCATAGATTATTCGATGTCTTATGATTGCACGGTTACATGTTTGATGTTTGAGATGATTACTTATGGTTTTTAAGCATATGAGGTAAATGTTGTTTAACTTTGTTTTTATGGGTGAAATTCCTAAAGGAGGTGGATGGAGAGTGTAATAACCTGCATTTTACGTTTTGTGACGTCGTCAAATATTATTTTTTAGACTTATATAGGGTCGTGTGATAATATAACCTTGGGTGATGTTGAGTTGTAAAACTTTTTACGCTCAAAAATTTTACTAGATGATTTTGACCCTAAAAACTTGTACACCTATAACTTCTGATAGAAAACTAATTAGGTGATGCAGACACTTCTATTAAAAAGATATGATGGTTTCTCTTTCATCGTAGTTGCCATAGTAGCCGTTTGGACTAACTATTTTGGAGATATGACCACTTGAATTTTGAACGGTTTCTAGCAGATTAGTGGGTAGTTAGTCAGACCCTGATTATCCCACTAACCTATCTCGGGATTTGTGCATTATTGGGGAGATATGACAGTTCCTACTAACTTTTCCTGCTTCCCAAAACTGAACCATCTATTAACTCGTTTTTAGCCGACAAGCACCACTTTTTCTTACTTTAGTTAGCTTAACCACATCATTAAGAAGTAATTTGAAAGGGGAATTGAAGAATTACTATTTTGGAAACCTAGGAATTCATGCATATGTTGTCTTACCTAAAATTTACTTTGAAATTCGTGTATATTAGTAGTATGTGAGTGATCTTACATCCTTTATTGTCATATGAAGGTTGACATAGCCAAACAACGATTTTGTGATGAATGCTGATGTTAAAATATTTTTAAATCTAGTTCTTACTTCAGTAACTTCTTTCAAACGAATTAAAAAAGGTAAGAATGTATTTGATTCATTTTGCATTGTTTTGCAAGCAAAATGTCATTTTAGCATATGGTTTGATCTATGATGATACATTTGTTTGAATTGCATTTCAATTCCCGATATACATTTTCTGGATGTTGTATATTGATTGTATTTCATTTTTTGATGTGTTTGAGCATCTTTGGTCGCTTTAGTGTAGGTAGGAAGAGGTTTCTTTTGAGAAAATCGATGTCAAAAGTGTTGAAATAGGTGATGCTGTTGAAATATGATGTTGCTTGAAGCCTAGGGAGGCCCCAAAACAAGTCGTACAAGATTTGGAGGAGTATTTAGGTGCAAAAAACGTGTCAGAATATCAAACAAATCATGTTGGTGGTGGATAAAAATGATATTTGTGGTATACGACTTTGGTCTGGAGCTTCCAGAGCTTATAGTATGGGGGGCTTGGCCTTGGTTTGCAATAAGGGACAAGAAGATTGGTTGTTATGGACTCAGAAAAATGCAGCTAAGGCATATGGTCGACACTATCATTATGGAAACAAGATGATTCAGTGGCTACTTCAAGGAAATAATGGAGAGACTTCGAGCCAAGATAAGTGGTTTGAGGGAGAACTACTTAACCATTTGGCCTAAGTGTATCATGTCAGCACTGATATGAATCATGTTGGCACCAACATGATGTGAATTATGTTGTTATCGACATGATGTGAATTATATCGGTATAGACATGATGTGAATTATGTTGGTACTGACATGATTAGGGATGGGCCAATCAAGGTCAAACTCCATAAGGGGTGATGGTGATGCCTTGGGGAGTGTGTTGTGCATATTTATTCATTTATTCGACATTTGGATTCGATGTTACAATGCGACAATGGATGTTTCAACATTGAAGCAAGGACAAAATGCCTTAAAGTGACGGCTTTGGGGCTTTGGCAAGATGAATCTACGACTCAGATATAAAGATGTTCTAATAATGAAGACTCTATGGTGATGTACTCGTGATGAGGATCCATGAGGACAAGTTCGACGAGGATAAGAAGTTATAGGTAGAACAAGAGAATTGTGTTCTACTATGGATATGAATGGAAATAGAATGTGGATGTGTTCGATTATGTTTACATGTGCAGAGCGATCTTTGGTAAAAATTAACAAAAAATTTAATTAGTTAGAAATTAATTAATTAATAATAAGGCTAAAAATGAAAAAAAATTAGATGTCAGAATTTGGCCATTGAAGTTACACTATTGCATTCATGACGATTTTCTGGTCAAATTTCACATATAAAGTTTTAAAATCGTGGCTCAAACAAAGAAACTATCGACATTTAAAGTTTTCGAATTCAAAATAATTCAAATTTAAAATTAATATTTAAAATTTAAAATTTAAAATTTAACATTGACTAGAAATGGGGTTAGGGAAAACATTAACGTTAAAATTAATTAAAGAATTAAATAAATCAGTAAACAAAACAACTAGTATGTTGCCAAATACAAGCTACCAATCAATCTCCTAGGTGGGAGCAGTCGACTGATGGTTGTTGGGGCGGATATGGTTATTTTGGCTAGGAATGGCCTAGATTTTATTATTTTAAACTGACTTAAATCATACGGTTCTGGTGACTTCTAACCACTATAAATAAGAGTCTAGCCCCCTTGCTTTTATTAAAAAATTATTTGGGAACGTAGGAGGAGTTCTATTAGTCTCTTCCTTCCATATGTTTTAGAAATTTCTTAAGGTCTTCAAGTAAGGGATTTTATATATTAATAGTTAATTTCTATTTCTATTCTTCTCCAATCTTTGAAATTCTGAATTTAATTAATATGCAATCCAATTATTGTATTTTCGAAAGGAAGAGGTCTGAAAAGAGGAAAAAGAAGTAGGCATATTCTAATCTAAAGGAGAAAGATGAGAATTATCCATAAGTGGAAGTCTTAATTTTTCTCATTTTATTAATTGTATAGTATAGGTTAGATTTAATATATGTTTCAGATTTTTTTTATCACGAAAACACCAAAATAAAACCCAAATATTCCCCAAAAGCAAAATGTCAATTTCTTTGTCTTGGAATTTCAATTATTCTATATTTAAATAGTAGAATTTGTGAAGTTATTGCAATTTTAATACTTTTACATTCTATTCCACTTCTCATTTTTCTCTTTTGATGAGATTAAGGGATTAAAAAAGAAAATAAATTAGAAAATGGTGTGTAAGGTACGGATTCTCCTATTCGTAGTTTGCATTGTTTATTTCGTAATTTAAATATGAATCCCCTTTTATTTTACATGCAAAGTTGAATAAAGTGTAAAAGGATTTGAATGGTATATTCTAATGATGTTGATTCAATTATCGCAATATAAAATAAGTTTGGTAATTGATTCTATTTTGTTATACAAGTCTATTGTTAGGCTAACGATACTAGCTAATTTGTATGTTTCATTATGAAGTTAGACTTGTATAAATTGAAAGTTTTGACATTTAAACGATTAGTGTAGATGCAATTTCAGATGCTTAGGAATGTTTTAGTGTGTTATGTATTTATTATGTCCAAATAATATATACTTAATAACGTATAAATTACGTGGTAGATAAGTTAGTAATTAATATCTAAACCCCATATGATGAAAGTTAAGGATGATTATGATTAGTGGCGGAATAAAGAATCTTTCTTTATAGCCTTAGTAGAAAGCGATGGGGTATGTGATAGTATAATTAGGGGAGTGTAAATTATGGCGGACTTATAATGATATAAGGTCAACCAAAATCATATGGATGTCTGCCTGTCTAATCTAGGTACCAACAGTGTGACCTTAGGGATGACGTGAGACATCACCAATAATATTTACCCACGGAGGATGCGATATTAATCCCAATTCTATAGGGTACATCTACTTAGTTAATCTGGCTATAAGTTTCTATGAATATTCAGATTAATATGAGGTATCGTAGTTCGGGTAATGGGTCATAATACTTAGGACCTGCTTTAGGGATTATGGGTAGTAAGTTGTTATTGTAGGGTCCGCTTCTTTTATAGTTAGGAAGTACTAAATGATAGCGGATAACGTTTAGGCATGGTAAATGGAAATCTCGAGAAGGGTCCACTCTGGATTTAAGGTATTAAGTGGCTATTGTAGGGTCTGCCTATCCTAAAAAGAAGTATAAGTGGCTTGATGAGATTCCGTGCGAAGTCAACCAATAGTACCAGAGAGGGTTTGTCTTGGGTTAGGTATCAAATGAAGGGATCTGCTTAGGATATAGGAATTGAATATTCAGAATCTACGTAATCCCAATTGAAATGGTATTAGGTGGCCAGCGTACTTTCTCTCATATTATCAGGACATAATTGATGGTAGTTGCATGGGACTGGGATGGCCTTGGGCCTATAGTTGAAGGTAAATTATAGAGTTAAGCTTGAAAAGTACAAGTTATGGGATTGGAATGAGAGAGCCTTAAGGCTTACAGTTGGAGGTACTTATAAGAAATATAGTTGGGATACACATGATATATTCTTATCTTAATTATATTGCTTAAGTATGATTATGGAAAGGCTCAAGATTTTATTCACTAGACATTGTTGTTCTAAATCTCTCCTCATTACAGCACAGGTTGGAGAAGATGATGCGGATCTAGAAGATGAAGGCGGAGACGTAGCCTTGCGGTAGTTATCTGTCTACTTATGTTTTTATATTTTGATGTATCCATTTCAGACATGAGATTATTGTATTTTGAGATATCATATTACAGATATTGGGATGCTTTTGTTTTGGAATTTGAATTTTTATAAAATGAGTATTGTTTTTGATATTATATTTTATCCTTTCCACTGTGAGATTCTGATAGTATTAGAAGATAGCTCCATGTATTGCCCAACAAACAACTAGCTCTGTAAGCAGTCTAATATTAGATGGGCCCTTTTTGTGTCGAAAACTAGGCCCATTTCGAGGTGGGTTGTTACATTTGGTACCAAAACCTGATTAGTAGATCATAGGAATCAGAATACGTCGAGAGAACATATTTTTATTTTTACTTATAATTATATTGTATTATATATATATATAAGGAAAGTCTATTGGGATACAAAATATAGACACAATTGGTGACACAATGGATCCACCTTTGGGTTACCTCCGGATTCTGACCTTTTATATATGACAAAAAGATCCAATGCTACAGATCCCTTGTGCCACCCATTCTGTCTAATTTTGTGTTCAAATAGCCGACCCTATATATGTAATATGCCAAACCCTATGATTGCTATTGTAGAAGTAGGTGCGAACATATTTCGAAAGGATGGACAAAGAAACTATGAGTTGCACCTATAAATAGAGTTAATTATATTCACCTACCCCGATTATCACATAGAGTATAGGGTGTACCACAAGGCATTGACCAAGAAGAGCACAAGCACAACATATATAGAAGAATCATGTTGCCTAGGTGGTATTGGACTCCTTTGTTAGGCCTAAGCCGTCTTATGATTGTGGATTTTGATGGATTGCCAATAGAAATTGCACATTTCATCCAGACAAATAGGAAGTAAGAAATTATATGTTGCAAGTATTTAGGATTAAAGTGCGACGAAGGAGTGGATAAATTTCCCGTAAGAAGGTGTGCACTATTTGCCACTAGAAGGTAGCTGATTGTTTGTTGAAGAAGAGCTAAGGAGTACGAAGAAGGAAATTCCAAAAAGAAAGGACAATAAGAGTGCATTTTCGAGTCCGATCCCATGTGAAAGAATTTAACAAAAAGATTTTGAAAGTTTTTCAAAATGTTCTGAATGGGTTTTTTAAAGGATATATTTGGATCTTGCTGTTTTTAAAAAGCGAGGAAATTTGGAATTATTTAGTTTAAAATTGATTGAGTAAATTTTTTTTTGACAAAGGGATTATTGGATTATGAAATAAATAGAAAATAAAGTGTAGGTTTGGCTCAATAGAAAATAAAGTGTAGGTTTGGCTCAATAATTTTTCCTATTTTTATAGATTTATAATTTTTATTTAAAAATTATTTTTAAGAGGTGAATAAATAGAAATGATTCTTGATTAAATTCGAGTATAGGGAATAAAAGGGTAGGAATGCCAGATAACCAAGATTTGAGTAACAATCCCATATACGGAAAATACAAAGAATAACCGCTGAAGTAAAGGCCATTTAGGTAGGAGAAATATAAATAGTTGCAATATTAGGAGATTTGGAAAGGAAATCATTAGGAATTTATACAAAATAGGATAGTAATTTAGCTAGAAATAATATAGGAGAGAAGAAACAGGAGTAGGGTAGGAAGAATGGATAGACTCCGTAAATATGTAGTAATTGCACATATATTTTAGATAGACGCTTATATAGATGAAACGATTACACATATATTTTAGAAGTCCTTCTCATATCTTATGAAAATCTCCGTCAAAGGTGGAAGCGGGGGTAGCATGAGTAATAGGAAAATAATAGGATGGAAGTTATTCTTGTCTAGTCCACTTTTCATTGTTTAAAGTTATATAAGATGTTTTAGAAAAAATGGTTTGCTATGATAATTGAGTTTTAAATGTTTTGAGTTAAAAATCCCACTTTTAGAAGAAGTAAATATATATTTTAGAAATTCCTTAAAAAGGTAAAGTTGGTTTAAAAAGGGAAATTTTCATGGCCCCTTTTTGGAGATCAAGCAATTTTTGAATTTGATAAAAAGGTTTCTAAGTTTATAATTTTAAGGATAAAAGTTTCAAATTATGTACTTCATGATTGTAAAGTTTTAGTTTTATAAAGAACGGTGAATCCAAAACCAAATTTTAATATGGAGTAGATTGGGATGACTATCTAGGTAAGACGTGATAAAGATTTAGGTGATGAATAAAATAACAACGGATGCTTGTAAGGTCGCAATAAGAAATCCCTATTTGAATATAAGAAATATTAGTATGAATGCAAAAAGTTTGATTGGAGATGTGTGAAGGTCAGAAGAAACCACAAAGGAATAGGGAATGGTATCAAAGTACAATATTGTGAGTCTTAGGGTACACTCGCTTGAAGGATCAAGGATAAAGGGGAAGTAAATACCAAAGTTTGAGGATACTGTCAAGAGATTGTGATTTAGAGAAGATTATAGTATGATTGGGGAAGTAAGTAACAAGATGGAAAACTCACATAAAGAAAAGTCATTTCACAAGACACATTTTCTGATGAAATATTCTAAATATGCATAGTTCATATATTTTTTCCACTGTAGAGTAGAAATGCATAATTTATTCCATAGTCGAGTGTAATAATCAAAGTATTGGATGAACGTCATTTATTAGAAGGCAAGGTGGAAAGTTAGGACATGTGGATTATGGTTCAATGGTGTACTATAAATAGACATATTGATTTAGTAAGGAGTGTCAAGGCCACAACATCATTAACACCTGTTGATGATGAATGACGGTTTCCATCAAAATTTTCTTTTAGGGTTTTCGGGTTGTAATCTCTAGTTTTCTCTCTTTAGTTATTGAAAAAATTTACGTTAATATACAAGATATGCTCCAGTCTTATTATCGTGTTGATGGTTTGGATGAGCTTTGGCCGCTATATAAATATATTAGAAAACAATGCAAATAAGGAGATCTCATAAGAACATTTGACTAACGATAATAGGAGTTCCTCCCCGATTTGCATTTCCAACTGCTAATCGAACCCAGTCTAGGATATTTGGTGGCAATGGAGGTTAGGCTAGCATTAATGCACTGCATTGGGCTAGAGCAAAAGAAAGATTCGACGATATTAGACATTTTGGGAAAGTTAAGTAGATGGGAGCATTTTCCCAATGCCTGTAGATATAGAGTGTACAAAAGAGGACATTTGAAGAGAGTTGGATGCGTTTATGTCCCTATGCTTGAGGATGTTTTTGAAGAAGTGCTAGTAGAATGTCACCATTCTAGGATGACCATTCATCCTGGAGAAGATAAGATGTATAGGGATATGAAGAGAATTTTATATTGGGTAGGGTTTAAGAAGAGGGTAGCTGAATTTATTTCTTGCTGGTTGACATACCAAAATATAAAGTTTGAATAAGGAAAGCTCGAAGGAGTGTTATTGCCCTTGGAGGTGCCAACTTGGAAATAAGAGCATATGTCAATGGACTTTATAAAATCTTAGGAGTCAAAGCGGTAAAAAAGCTATATGGCTTATAGTAGATTGGCTTGGTAAAACCGCTCATTTTATACCTGTTAGAAGTAATAGGACTGCAGCATTTTTAGAGCAAATTCATATTAAGTAGGTGGTCCTACTTCATCGAATCTCTATTAGCATTGTTAGTGACAGGGACCCCTTATTCACTATTGAATTTTGGAGGAATTTGTAGTTAGCTATGAAAAACTAATTGAATCGTAGCACTGCTTACCATCCATAAAAAAATAGTCAGACTAAAGGAGTAAATAGGATTTTGGAAGACTTGTTGAAAGCTTACATCATGGACTTTGAAGCACATTAGGATCAACACTTACTTTTAGTAGAATTCATATACAATAATAGTGACCAAGCGACAATTGATATGGCAACCTTTGAACTGCTGTATGTAATGACATGCAAATTGCTTAATTGTTAGTGGGAAACCACTGATAAAATTCTACTTATACCAAATTTAATTCGTGAGACCTCGAAAAGATAGATTTAATTAGGCAGCGAATGAAGACCGCATAGGATCATTAGATATCCTATGCGTATACGCGAAGGAAGGAATTTGAGTTGGAGATAGGAGACATGGTGTTCATTAAAGTTTCCCCTTTTAGGAAGGTTATGAGATTTGCTAAGTCGAAAAAGTTAGCACTAAGGTTTGTTAGACCTTTCTCGATCTAGGAAAGAATAGGTAAACTTGCATATCTAGTATAGCCACCGGATAAGTTGGCAAGAGTCCATAATGTATTTCATGTTATGCACTTGAGGAAATGCCTTCACACCATTGCCACCGTAGTAGAGCCTGACCGGTTAGTATACAAAGAGACGGAGCTGATAGCATCTCATGCCACCGCATGCATAGTGGAACATGGGACTAGGATGCATTGCAACAAAGAGATTAGGCTAGTTTCGAATACAATATGGAGATAATCAAGCAGAAAGCACACAGGAAGCTGAAGAGAAGAAGACTTCTCATCTCGAGCTTTTCTTTAGTAAAATTTTTATCCCTAAAATTAGGTTTTAGTTGCGTCATAGTTGTTAGATTGGATGGTAGGCGATAGTTGCCAAACTTTTATTTCACTCATACTGAATTCTCTGCATATTTAGGATGTTTGCATAAATTCCTATATGTGACGATTTTGAATTCACGCTAGGACTGAGCTTACCTATAGTATTTGTACGTACATAATCACATTGCACTTTTGGTTGAGTGGATGTAGATAACTTGGCTGTGTAACATGGATGCTTAGTGCGCCTTCACTGTTTGTCCCTTTGGGATTTCGAGGATGAAATACATTTAAAGGGAGGAGAATTTAACTCACTATAAAAATTAATAGGAAATTGATTAATTGATGGTAAGGCTAAAGATGGAAAATTTTTATATGTTGTAATTTGGCTGCGGACTTACGCCATTGCATTTGTGGCAATTTTCTAATCAATTTCCATATATAAACTTTTGAAATTGGTGCTCAAATCGAGAAGTTATTAATATTTGAAGTTTTCTAATTCAAAACAATTCAAATGAAATTCTAATTCAAATTTGTAATTATTGTTAAGAATTTGAAATTTAAAAATGAACACTATCTAGAAATAGGGTTACGAAAAACGTTAAAATAAATGTTAGAATTAAAATTAATTAAGGAAATAAATAAGACGGTAAACAAAATAAGTACATTGCCAAATACAAGCTAAAAGTCAACCGTGTAGGTAGGAGCGATCGACCGATGGGTATTGTGGCGCTAGAGTTATTTAGGCCAGTAATGGGCTGGATTTTATTATTTTAGACCAACTTAAGTCCGACAGTTCTGGTGACTTCTAACCTGTGCATTTAAACCGCTCGGTAGATTCAATGCGACGTAGGTACAAAAAGTCATGGCCGGGATACAACATGAATATAATAGGATATAGCGGATGACTCTGAAATAGCAAATAAAACTCGTACGTAATGTTTTTACAGATATATTAATGGTAATTAAATGAGAAATTAACATTCAATTGAATTATAATTAAGACATAAATAATTTTAAATAAAACAGGTGCAAATGTACAGTAAATAAACGTAAAACTGTTATATAACAAAATTGGATTTAGTAGAATATTAGAGGATTTTCATTTCTGAAAATATATTAAAAATTAAATTAAATAAATTAATCACAATTTTTATAATGTATAAATGTCATTTTCAATTCATTTCTTTTAAAGAAGATATAGCGGAAATAGGGGAATATAGCGAGAATAACGGAAATAAGCGAATATAGCGGGAATAACAGAAACAGCAAGGCTTAAAGCGAAAAGGCTACATTTGGGGCTATATGGAAAAATCATAGCAGTAGAAATCCGCTATGACATATAGAGAGTTATACTGGGGCAATAGCGAAGCATTAACTGCACAGGTTCTAACTACTATAAATAAGAGCATAGCCCATTCAATTTTATTTACAAATTTTTTAAGAACATAGGCGAAGCTCTGTTAGTCTCTTTCTTCTACATGATTCCGAAATTTCTTAAGGCCTTCGGGTAAGGGATTTTAGATAATAATATTCAATTTCCAATTTTATTACTCCAATCCCCGAAATTCTAAATCTAATTGATATAAATCCAGTTATTGTACATTTCAAAAGGAAGAGATCTGAAAAGAGGAAAAATAAGCAGACATATTCAAATCTAAAGGAGAAAGTTGGGAATTATTTATGAGTGAAAATCTTAGTTTTTCTCATTTTAGTAATTGTATAGTATAGGTGGATTTGATATATGCCACGGGTAATTTTTTTCACAAAAACAAACAAACTAAAAATCTTGAAATTCCTCTAAAGCGAACTGTCAATTCTTATGTTTTAGAATATCAATAATAACAAAATTCAGGGTTGTTTGGTCACGTAACGGTCGAAGAACACCATGCATTGATAGGTAAGGGATCCAGCAGAAGCCGGACGTCCTCAATGACAAAGCTTGCTTCCATTACCCTCATGGTTTATTCTATATTAAAACGGTAGAATTTGTGTAGTTATTGCAATTTTAATACTTTTACATTTTATTCCATTTCTCACTTTTCTCTTTTGATGAGATTAAGGGTTTAAAAAGGAAATAAATTAGGAAATGGTGTGTAAAGTATGGATTCTCCTATTTATAGTTTGCATTGCCTATTTCTGTAGTTTAAATGTGAATCCCTTTTTATTTTTATGCGGAAGTTAAACAGTGTGTAAAAGGATTTGAATTGTATATTCTATTGATGTTTACTCTACTATTTTAATATAGAATAAGTTTGGAAATTGATTTTATTTTCTTATACAAGTCTTTTGTTGGGCTAAGTATATTAGCTAATTTGTATGTTATGGTATGAAGTTAGACTTGTATAAATTGAAAGTTTTGACATCTAAACGATTAGTGTAGGATGCAAGCTTTGCACATTTAGGATTGTCTTTGTGTGTGTGTGTGTGTTTATATATATTAGCGTAAAAAAAAGTATACTATGTACCTATTGTAAGGTTCGCCTCTTCCAAAATGAAGTATTAAGTGCTTGATGAGGTTTCTTGCGATGTTAGCTATATAGTACCAGAGAGGGGTTTGCCTTAGGTTAGGTATTAAATGACAGGGACCCATCTAGGATATAGGTATTAAATGGTCATAGTCAAATTAATTCCCATTGAAAAGGTATTAAGTGGCCTGGGTAATTTCTCTCATATTGTTGGACATGATTGATTGGAGTTGCATGGGACTGGAAATAGCCTTGAGGCTGTAGTTGAAATTAAGTTATAATATTGAGTTAGAAAAGTGTAAGTTATAGGTCTGGACTGGTGAACCTTCGGGCAAACAGTTGGTGGTATTCGTTAGGAACTGAGATGTTGGTTTTGATGACAACAACCTTTTTTAACTTATCTTATTATAAAATATATACTAACACTATTGTCTAGATAGATATGTATATGCATGATTTATAGATATATATGCAGGTATTGATTACTGAAAACTGATCAGTATAAAGACTCAAGATTCAAGATTGAAGACTCTAGGGTATCAAGATCAAGATTTCAAGATATGTGTCTAGTTTTTTTTGTTAAAACTTCATAATAGCACGAAAATCTTCAATCCACATTTCATTTGGGATGTAACCCATTTCTACCTTCTCAGTGGCTTACAAACCCACGACAATAGCTTACAAACCTGTAACAAGTGGCTTACAAACCCATGAACATTTTGGTTTTGTACAAGTTCTCGAGTCCTGATGTGATGAGATATTTTACAGGAAGAAGCTTGCAAAACTACTTTAAAATGGTTTTCAAAATTTTTTAGCCTTAAAATTATCTTTTCAAATATTTTCAAAAAAAATGTATTTTAGCCTTAAAATATTCTTTGTGTTTTGTTTTAAACTTTGTTTTTACTTCAAAGTCATTTTATCCTGTTTTCCTTTCAATACCATTTTCGAAACAAATTTTACATTATTTTTAACATAGGGATGTCCACATCATGGGATACCATATGTCGACATGATGGCCGTTGAATTCAAAAGTTTCTATTTTCAAAAGAAGTGTCTATTCGTTTAAATCTCTTCACGAATGGTTATGACCGTTGGTGCTTTATAAATAGTCTTCATAAACGAATTTTTTAACCATCTAATTTCTTATTTTCTTCACTTCTTCTTCTCCACAAATCCATATTCTGTAATTTTCATATTTTTAAGATCATGCCGAAATTCTGCCAAATTCTTAAGTGAATCAAATTAGAATCTCATTCTTGTTTGATTTTCTTCCCTCTCTCGAAGTTCAAAGTGCTATTCAAAGTTATAGGATCAATTTATAATCAAAAGTTTATCGAGTCTCTCTATAAAGTGTGGTTGTGCCTGGAAATCAATTGGGTAGGCTTGAGTCCCGTAAATCAAGAGAGTTTTCCCCTGACTCATGAGACAGGAGGGTACCTCAAGGCCTTTAGAAATTGAGAAATGTAATCTTGACATTGGTATAATAAATATCTGTATGAGATGGTTTGCCTTGGTATAGGACTAGATATAGGGTAACACCGAACCAGTATAAAATCCGGTGTGTTCTTTCCCTTTACTGCTTTTTACTTACTTTATGCATCAATGTTTGATTCTATGATTGTTCTACGATTAAGTTCTGCATTTGTTTGTGTCATAATTTTAAATTAACCCATATAAGTCTTAGAATCCATTAAACACTATTCACCTCCACTCTAGTGTTAAATTAGCCATAAGATCCTTAATCCGCACTCCTTTTCAATTGGTACCAAAGCACAGATTTTCATAGTTTTCGTAATCTAAAACTTGAAAATTGTTTTAATGGCTACCAACACTGGTAATGTCAACTCTGGCACTAGTTCTATTATGCTTAACACTAGTACATTTGTAGAAGGTCAGTCTACAATCAGACCACCATTTTTTAATGGCAGTTATTATGCATATTGGGCTTGTAGAATGAAAATTTATTTACAATCAGTAGGATTAGACACTTGAAATATCACACAAACTGAGTATATTGAACCAACTATAGATTTTGCCCAGTGGACTACTGAGCAAAAAGGTATTGCGCAAAATAACTCAAAGGCCATGAATATGTTATTTTGTTCATTAGATAGGAATGGGTTTAATAGAGTGTCTGTTTGTAAATCTGCAATTGAAATCTGGAAAACTTTGCAAGTTACCCATGAAGGAACAAGCAAAGTTAAACAGACTAAAATTTCCATATTAACTAATCTGTTTCAATTGTTTAAAACGCATGCAAATGAGTCCATTTCTGACATGTATTGTTGATTTCAAGATAATGTTCATTCACTAATTGCACCAGGAAAAAGCTTTTCGAAGGAAGACCAAGTCAGAGAAATTCTAAATACACTTACTCTAGAATGGGATCAAAAGACACTTGCAATCGAAGAAGCAAATGATATCGGTTTAATGAAAATAGAAGAATTGATTTGGAATCTGATGTCTTACGACGTTTAACTGCAAGGAAGAAGAGAAAACAAGGCTACAGAAAAGAAGTCATTAGCATTTAATGCAACAACTGAAGATTTGGAACCAAAAAGTGACGAGGAGATTGCCTTCATGACAAGAAACTTCCAGAAATTCCTAAAATATAGAAAAACGAATAATTACAAAAGAAATGATCAATGGAATTCCAGAAATAATATGGAGAATGTCAACAATGTTTGATGCTACACCTGCAATAAAGTCACGAATTATAGGAAAAATTGTCGTATCCAGATAAACAGTTGTTCCCTCAAAATAATGATTTGTCAAGGAAAAGAAAGCTACACAGCAACTCTTGATGACTCAGACTCATCTTCCAATGATGATGAAAGAAGATGGATAATTCAAATCTATAACAGCCCGCAAGTCCGTACCCCTTGAGTCAACACTATTCTACATCAATTAACTCAAGTGGAATAGAAATACAAACCCTTAGGGTTAAAGAAGAAGAGATAGAAGAAGAAGAAACTAAATAATATCAGAATTTCACATTCGCAGCGGAATAAAATATAATAGTAAATAATAGATCTTTACACAAAATGAAACTATATCTGTTTTATACATCATATCATCAGAGTATCTCATACAAACAACATTTCCCAGTCAGACAACTCCATACAATCATAGTAGCGGATAAATATACAAATACGGATAATATGTCTCGAACTCCAGCTCCTCTCCTGCTCCAAAGCATCCTGTCCTGAACATATAATACTCGGTCTGACCCGAGCATTATAATGAAATAAAACCCGAGTCAGTCTGGAATACCAGCTGATAATAATGCACCCAAATTGATTATTAAAGTTTCAAAAATCCTTTTTGAAAACAAAAACATCTCTAAGACCACGCCACAAATAAACATGTCGGGTTTTTACCTTACGATAGCTAAAACACTTTTTATAGAAATCCTCTGATATTATAATAAGGTCTATATACATGTACTTATAAAATAGCCAAAATTGTTACATCTATTAAATTCCAGCTACTAGCCACAGAGTGGGTAATACAAACAAAACTCGTAAAAGGCTCATAGGGAGAATGGATTTCCAACAATGACTAGGCACTGGGGTACCACCTGTCACAGTACCTGGTCTAGATCAGTGTACCGAGGACCACGCCCGATCCCCTGCAACACAAGGCTTGGACTACCCCTTAATGGATAGTCCCGAGTAAGATCACCCCACGTATGGGATCAGCAACGCACCACTAAGCCAAAATAAAAGGGACATCTAGACAGGAATGACCTTACCCGGAAATGGGTGCTGCCCACCAAGCCTTGCTGCATTTCCCCTGATTTTCAGTCATTCCCACTTGATGAGGCTTGAGGCTAAGCGTTACCTTTTAGAACGTTTCACTTAGAATGCTCATCGCCCACTTGACGATATTCCGAAAGCATTCGTCCATACAAGTCCGTCCCGGGTTCGAACGGAACCGAAGGCACTACTCCTGCTACATCCATTTTGGAAATATCCTCAGGATTAGTAGCGAATAGCCCTTGCACTTCACTGCTCCATCTTCGACTCCGAACACGTTTTTCCACCAAACTTACAAACCGGATCGAAGTGGTTTTCGAGAAATAAATCTCGATCCCAGTCTCTTCGAAATAATCAACGCATTTGTCCAATATTGATAGTCGGTGATTTAACTATCAATTAACATTCACAAACATCCATCACACAACAAATATTTGCCCTATTATTTATTTCCTCAAAAATATATTGCGGGATATAAATTCATTTCAAAATCCCTTTGAAACACTTTTCAAACCCAATTTCCTCATGGAATAGGTTTCCCAAATCCTTACTACCTCTGAAAACATCCAAGTACCAATATTTAAGGTTTAAAATAATTTAAATACTTTATGCTTGAAAATACATCAAAACATTCATATTAAAACTTCCTACATATTGATTTAAAATATATATATAACCTTTAGAAATAACTTGAATAAAACTACTTAATAAAATATAAACTATTATCTTTAAAATAATGTTAAGTCATACTAGATTTTAAAATAAAGCTATGAAATACTATACAAGTTTCAAATAAAACTTTAACTAATTATCTTTTTAAAATATAACCATTTTACAAACATAAATATTAATAATTTCACTTTAAAACTTAATGCAAATGTTTCCTTAATTAATTATTACTATAACTACTACTACATATTTACTTTTGAAAACTCTGCAACCTACATAAGTATTTTCTTAAAACATTCTTTTAAAATCAAATTTAAAACTTTTATCTTATACTTAGAAATCTACTTAAAGGTACCTGGCTTTCAGGCAAATACACTTCCGTTTAGGTTAACCCAAGGAATTCATTTTATCAATCCAACCTGATTTACCCAATTCAATTTTACGTTCATTCCGTAAAATTCCTTTCCATGCTTTAAATTAAACTCCTTTAATTTTAAAGACATTGCTATTTCCTGGAAATCATTTTCAAAATACATGTTTAAAATATTTAAAATAAAGTTTCTAGAAATTTAATGAAAATAATACTTAAGAAACTATATAGAGGTTTCCTAAGTATGTTAAATAAAATTTAACTTTTAAAATAAGGTTATTAAATCAAATATTCACATTAAAATTTCCTTTTGAAAGCTAAACACTACTTTACCTTTTTTAAAATAATTAAATACCATAATTACTTAATCAATATTTGCTTTCACTTAAAAACATTTTAAAATAATATTTCTTTCTAAAAATATTCTAAACACATTTAAACTGCAAATTTATAATTTGAAAGCTTTCTTAAAAACAAAATAAAATTCCCAGGAGAAAGCACACTTCTCATTCTTTAAAATAAATATTGCTATTATTTTAACAATTCTAAATTCCCTTTCTAAACCACAAATTCAAACACTTCATATTATCAACCAATCACTTGAATTTAATTCCTTTTAAATTCTTTATTTAAGAATTTCTTTAATTTTCCTTTAACTCAATTTATTTATTTATATTTAAATTTCCAAGTTGTATTCACCAAATCAGAGCACTACACGATTAAATTCCCAACTTATCTATCACAGTAAATAAACAGAGCATAGCATAACAGGATCTAAACAATTTTATCACAGAATATAAATGTAATATATTACGGAATGTAAATAAATTTCTATTTGTGAGGAATCCAGTTGGATCCCTCCAACCTGTTTTCCCTGCATCTACAGATATTAGCACAACAATATATATCGATTCAATTTGATAATAATTATCATATTCAACCAATCAAGCAATCATTTAAATATTGACTATTTAAATTAACCAGTATTCCAGATGTGAGTGAGTTAAACTCACCTTGGGTTTTCGGCGAGCGTTTAAAGTTAAATAAATCGAACGGCATTCAATTTAACCTAAATTTTTACTTGCTCGGAATGAATTCAGAATTGTACCACTGCATAGTATGCGTCTTTGCGATTCCGACGTTTCCAGTTTCTTCAAAATCTGACGAAGTATGCACAAGATATGAATTTTTAAAGTTCAATTACCGATTTAAAAACAAATTCCCTTTTATTTTAATTTATTTACCCAAACAAATCTCAAGCTGCAAGATCTGGAAACCACATCAAGGCCGCACAATGTCTTCATCTCTCCCTCACGCTATACAACAAAAACGAACCCATAGCCGTGATTTAGGGCTATGAATCGGCCGGCCTATGATCGCCTAGGTAACGATCAACTACCACCATGGCGAAGCCTACGATCTCCTTCACCATCGCCCAAGGGAACGACGAACTCGGCCTCTCCTCCCACGCACAGGAAACGTGCATGACGTTCACGAATGCGGCCCCCTCCAGACCTCTACACCCCACCGAACTGCATCTCTACCACTGGATCTCAAGAGTTCATTGAGCTCGTCGACTTTCCAGTTGGAAGCATCTTATAAAACTCGATGGATTGATCGATAATTGAAGAGGAAGGCGGATGATTTTTAGCCATTGGAGAAATATGGTGGCGGCCGGTGAAAATAAGTTTGGGTTTGGTCAAAACGTGTATATATATGCTTATTAATATTATTTTAATATTATCTCCAATTTGAACAAGCTTTTACAAACGAACTCCAAATCTCATGTGCCGCCAGGCATTCCTAAGGTTTTACCTACATTCCGAACACAATTGAATGTGTTTCGGAGGCTAATTCGATCATATACGCGAGTTACGGAAATAAACGATCAATTTTAAATTAAACCGATTAAAGTATTTTCTATATGTTTTGAGCTAACGGGGTCAAACGACAACTTTGATTGCTACAAAAATTGAAATCCGATAATAACTAACTATTACGGATCCAATGGAACTTGTTTCGTTGAATTCCGAGACTGTGCCCCGGAAGCCTATTTAAACACGTGATTAAATCGAGCGATTTCCGAAATAGTCGAAATCACTTGAAATTTCACTTTTAAAACTTTATTTACCCTTTTTATAACTCATATGAAATTTATATTCAAAATTAGAAATCATTCTGATTTAGTTTAAATCAAAATTTGATTATGTGCATTATTATATTATTAAATTTCATTATTAAATTAATATAAAATTCCAAATTCAACCTATTGACTTTTAATTTCATCCAACAGTCCAATATTATAATTCAAATCCAATTAGACTTAAAATAAATTTTAGAATCTATTTTTATATCAATTTTCACCCAAAATCACCCATTATCTAATTCCAATATTAAATTATTATTATTCAAAATTTTCAATTGAATTTCCCATATTTGAAATTTAACTAATTCTATTAATTTTAATCTAAATCTTTTATTTCAAAATTTAAACTATAATCCATATTCAATATTTAAAATGAATTAAATGTTAAAATTTGGCGACCTAAAATTCCGGGTCGTTACATTCCTTCCCCTTATAAAAATTTCGTCCCCGCAATTTGCTAAGATAGAAGAATGTTCCAAACCCAATAGCAAAACCTACTTAGTGAAAATCTCAATTTCACTTTGCCTAAATTCTTTATTTTCAAATCAAACTGCTAGTTTCGATTTCTATTCCGAAATTCGTTTGTTTTAATTTAATTGTTATTTGAAACCAATTTTGTCGTTAATGAAACATTTTCAAAAAATTTCAAAAATTTTCTAACTCCCAAAATTCCCGAATTTTTTTGGCAGAGTCTCCCATATACGGAGGAGCTTTTGCAATTTCACAATAGATATAAATATATATACATCGACCCACACGGTCGGAAAAACCAAAAATAGTACATATTTCCTATTTTTATTGCGTAGGCGTACCTTTATTAGCATTTTAAGAGCAATCAGCTAATTTATTATGCATATACACGCTCCAACTCTATCTACTGCCTCCCGTACCTGTACTTACTTAGACAAACACATCAGTTTTCAATAATATGAGAATTTTAATAACATTCCATTCATTAATCTTAGCCAAACACATCAATTACATGGTTTAAACAAGCAAACTTCATAATTATGCATGTTAACTTGCTTTATAAGCAATTCACAACTCCAACACCATTTTAAATCCTCTTTACAAATCCAAACTTCATAGTCTAACAATGTTAACCATATTTTATCAGAAATTCAAAGACTTCAATCACCCTTTTAAATTTCTTATACAAGTCCAAACTTCATTTTATTTCACTTGAATGATTTACATTCAAGTTTAATATTCTCAATCCATATTCACATCAATATGATTACATGTGTATCACTTGCATCAATTTACTTCATTTCAATTTCAAATTGATTCACAATCAAATTCTTATTCTTAAATTTGATATACTTACATTTCCTTCATGATTCACTTGTATTAATATACAAAATCACTTAATACAACTCCAATCCATTCCAATTTATTCAAAAACCAATTATTTACTTACTTTAAACTATTTACCTCCGTTTACCACAAAACGACAAATTTTCAATGCAAATTTAAATGTTATTCATGTAATAACCATTACTAAAGCTTATAGTTATTTTAAATTAATCTTAACTCACCTTATATCAATTTTATTCAATTTTGCATGGTTCACAATCCAAGCATTCTTATCACATTGCAATTATTAAATTAAATTCTACCCTTACATTTTTATTTCATTAACCAATTCAAGTTTATATTAATATCATTCCATTCTGGATTATTTACAACCCATACATCCTTATTTTATCAAAATAATTAATTAAAACCATTTCACTTACAATTCAATTTTATTACCTAAACAAAATTTATCCAAGACAACATTATAAAGCTCGACCACAATTATTATTCAATTTGCTTAAGTTCTTCCACAATACTTTCATTATCTTCTTATATCAATTTTATTTTATTTTTATTTGATTCTCATCCAAATCAAATTCCAATTGATTTACAATTTTTAATTCAATTTTTTTAATTTTTTCAGTCCATTTTAAATTTATTTTATTGACAAATGACACCACTTTAAATTATTTCACTCATTTGAATTTATTTACAATTCAAACCATCACTATTATAATCCAATTCCATTATTCATTTACACTCTCAACTTTCATTGTCAAAATTAAATCCCATACTAGAACTGGGTTTTTATTTTTCTTTTCAAAACTTCCTTAACAAACCACCAAAATTTCATCCTTGCCAGTACAAATTCCATTTAATTTAGTTTACACTAAATTCGTTTTCAAGCTTTTCTTTTTATTTAATTTAGGTTATGCTAAATTCATTCTCAAACAACTCCTTTGAGTTTAGTTGAGTTAAAATTTTATTCATACAATATCCTTCGACTTAAATAAATTTTTTCAATTTAATTCTTTTCCCAATTTAATTCAAGTTTAACTAAATTTTATTTAGCTAACTTGAATTCATTCCATTTCTTTTACTATCTTAAATAAGAATTTAATTCCATTCATTTTTTTATTCATAACACAATTAAATCTTGATTTTAATTAAATCTAAATTCAACACCATTTCATTTAATCGAAGTTAAATTCAATTTTAATTCTCCATATACAAGTTCAAAATTTATTTACCGACTTAAGTTCATACACACTTGTATATTTTATATTTTCTTCACCTTATCTTACTTTACATCTCATTTAGGATTAAATTTGAATCCCCCATGCCATTCAACTATTTCCCATTTGTGATTATAATTCCGTTTCCTAATTATAAGTTCACCAACTTATTTACTTAAAGGTTTATATTGCTCATTTGAGTTATTTTCATCTTATAATCACAATCTCAAATTTTACATATATATGTATCACTGAATTCTTAAGGATACAAATTTCATTAATTTAATCCTTTACACCATTTAAATTCACAATTTTAGATTATAAGTATAACACTTACTAGCTTATGAGTACAATTTATTACATAATGACCCACAATTACAAAGTCATTTTACATTTCAATTTAATCCAACTCAATTTAATTCTAAGTCCAATTTATTTAACTTATCCCAAGTTAAATTCAAATTTTCTATTCACTTTAATATATTTCATTTACTTCCATTTATTCAAGTTAAAATTTTAATTTCAGGATTAAAATCTTCATTCCCTTCCTATTAACATCAACTTCACTTAATAAGTTCAATAGTTAATTCATTTTAACTTCATACATTATTTAAATAGAATTTTCCAGATTCCAATTACCCGGTTTTATCCCAAAACCATCTTGAAATAAATATCCACTCATACCTACTTGGTATACCAAATCAAACTTCCAGATTTCTAAAACAATCTGTTTTTACCAAAGCAATTTCCCTTTCTGAAATTTCCAAAACAACCGTTATACCCAACAAGTCCAAACAATATCATAACCAACCATTTTGGTAGCAATCTATCACTTTAGAAACTCGAAAATGAATTCTAATGATGTGGCCAGCATCATCAGGATTGTTTTCCAGCGACTACAGTGAGTTCAGTGCTTCCTTACTTTTCCAAATTCTTTCCAAAACAGTTTCCATTCAAAAATACTTCCCAAAATAATATTCCATTACTGCCTTCAAACACCTTAGCAACATTTCAAACTTCCCCAGGATTTTAAATTTCCAAACTTTTGTTTTCATTACATTTAAATCACTTTTCAAAATCTCCGGGATTTAAATTCTGGTTAATTCAAATTTAGTTATTCTTCTTTTGCATAATTTATACACATAGAATTTGATTTGATTATAACCAATTCAAATTTTAGATTAAATATTAGATTCTCAGTTGATTAGGATATCCACATCCAAACAATCAAGTATATATAATAATTTCATAAAATTATTTCTTTTATATCAAAATATAATTTTGGGCAAAATTATTTCATTTACCCATTTTAAAAAATAATACCATGTCGGTTTATCTTGTTTAAGAGTTTAGAAACCCTTATCGATACGATTGTACTTCACGCACCGACCAGAATTCATAAACACTCAACCGATAAGTCAACACAGTATAAAAACGATTTTTATATTCAGTAAAAAGTATGCCCTCATATCTATTGATACGCTCAACTCATTATAGAGTACTATTGACTCTGTTTAATGAGAAATTTCCCCACCAAAGCCTAGGTTGTCGCCAACCTAAGCTCTGATACCAAGTGTAACAGCCCACAAATCCGTACCCCTTAAGTCAACACTATTCTACATCGGTTAACTCAAGTGGAACAGAAATACGAACCCTTAGGGTTAAAGAAGAAGAGATAGAAGAAGAAGAAACTAAACAATATCAGAATCTCATAGTCGCAGCGGAATAAAATATAATAGTAAATAATAGATCTTTACACAAAATGAAACTATATCTGTTTTATACATCATATCATCAGAGTATCTCATACAAACAACATTTCCCAGTCAGACAACTCCATACAATCATAGTAGCGGATAAATATACAAATACGGATAATATGTCTCGAACTCCAGCTCCTCTCCTGCTCCAAAGCATCCTGTCCTGAACATATAATACTCGGTCTGACCCGAGCATTATAATGAAATAAAACCCGAGTCAGTCTGGAATACCAGCTGATAATAATGCACCCAAATGGATTATTAAAGTTTCAAAAATCCTTTTTGAAAACAAAAACATCTCTAAGACCACGCCACAAATAAACATGTCGGGTTTTTACCTTACGATAGCTAAAACACTTTTTATAGAAATCCTCTGATATTATAATAAGGTCTATATACATGTACTTATAAAATAGCCAAAATTGTTACATCTATTAAATTCCAGCTACTAGCCACAGAGTGGGTAATACAAACAAAACTCGTAAAAGGCTCATAGGGAGAATGGATTTCCAACAATGACTAGGCACTGGGGTACCACCTGTCACAGTACCTGGTCTAGATCAGTGTACCGAGGACCACGCCCGATCCCCTGCAACACAAGGCTTGGACTACCCCTTAATGGATAGTCCCGAGTAAGATCACCCCACGTATGGGATCAGCAACGCACCACTAAGCCAAAATAAAAGGGACATCTAGACAGGAATGACCTTACCCGGAAATGGGTGCTGCCCACCAAACCTTGTTGCATATCCCCTGATTTTCAGTCATTCCCAGTTGATGAGGCTTGAGGCTAAGCGTTACCTTTTAGAACGTTTCACTTAGAATGCCCATCGCCCACCTGACGATATTCCGAAAGCATTCGTCCATACAAGTCCGTCCCGGGTTCGAACGGAACCGAAGGCACTACTCCTGCTACATCCATTTTGGAAATATCCTCAGGATTAGTAGCGACTAGCCCTTGCACTTCACTGCTCCATCTTCGACTCCGAACACGTTTTTCCACCAAACTTACAAACCGGATCGAAGTGGTTTTCGAGAAATAAATCTCGATCCCACTCTCTTCGAAACGATCAACGCATTTGTCCAATATTGATAGTCGGTGATTTAACTATCAATTAACATTCACAAACATCCATCACACAACAAATATTTGCCCTATTATTTATTTCCTCAAAAATATCTTGCGGGATATAAATTCATTTCAAAATCCCTTTGAAACACTTTTCAAACCCAATTTCCTCATGGAATAGGTTTCCCAAATCCTTACTTCCTCTGAAAACATCCAAGCACCAATATTTAAGGTTTAAAATAATTTAAATACTTTATGCTTGAAAATACATCAAAACATTCATATTAAAACTTCCTATATATTGATTTAAAATATATATATATAACCTTTAGAAATAACTTGAATAAAACAACTTAATAAAATATAAACTATTATCTTTAAAATAAAATTAAGTCATACTAGATTTTAAAATAAAGCTATGAAATGCTATACAAGTTTCAAATAAAATTTTAACTAATTATCTTTTTAAAATATAATCATTTTACAAACATAAATATTAATAATATCACTTTAAAACTTAATGCAAATGTTTCCTTAATTAATTATTACTATAACTACTTGAGTACATATTTACTTTTGAAAACTCTGCAACCTACATAAGAATTTTCTTAAAACATTCTTTTGAAATCAAATTTAAAACTTTTATCTTATATTTAGAAATCTACTTAAACGTACCTGGCTTTCAGGGAAATACACTTCCGTTTAAGATAACCCAAGGAATTCATTTTATCAATCCAACCTGATTTACCCAATTCAATTTTACGTTCATTCCGTAAAATTCCTTTTCATACTTTAAATTAAACTCCTTTTATTTTTAAAGACATTGCTATTTCCTGGAAATCATTTTCAAAATACATGTTTAAAATATTTAAAATAAAGTTTCTAGAAATTAAATGAAAATAATACTTAAGAAACTATATAGAGGTTTCCTAAGTATGTTAAATAAAATTTAACTTTTAAAATAAGGTTATTAAATCAAATATTCACATTAAAATTTCGTTTTGAAAGCTAAACACTACTTTACCTTTTTAAAAATAATTAAATACCATAATTACTTAATCAATATTTGCTTTCACTTAAAAATATTTTAAAATAATATTTCTTTCTAAAAATATTCTAGACATATTTAAACTGCAAATTTATAATTTGAAAGCTTTCTTAAAAACAAAATAAAATTCCCAGGAGAAAGCACACTTCCCATTCTTTAAAATAAATCTTGCTATTATTTTAACAAATCTAAATTCCCTTTCTAAACCACAAATTCAAACACTTCATATTATCAACCAATCACTTGAATTTAATTCCTTTTAAATTCTTTATTTAAGAATTTCTTTAATTTTCCTTTAACTCAATTTACTTGTTTATATTTAAATTTCCAGGTTGTTTTCACCAAATCAGAGCACTACACGATTAAATTCCCAACTTATCTATCACAGTAAATAAACAGAGCATAGCATAACGGGATCTAAACAATTTTATCACAGAATATAAATGTAATATATTACGGAAAGTAAATAAATTTCTATTTATGATGAATCCAGTTGGATCCCTCCAACCTGTTTTCCCTGCATCCACAGATATTAGCACAAAAATATATATCGATTCAATTTGATAATAATTATCATATTCAACCAATCAAGCAATCATTTAAATATTGACTATTTAAATTAACTAGTATGCCAAATGTGAGTGAGTTAAACTCACCTTGGGTTTTCGGCGATCGTTCAAATTTAAATTAAATCGAACGGCGTTCGATTTAACCTAAATTTTTACTTGCTCGGAATGAATCTAGAATTATACCACTGCGTAGTATGCGTCTCTACGATACCGACGTTTCCAGTTTCATCAAAATCTGACCAAGTATGCACAAGATATGAATTTTTAAAGTTCAATTACCGATTTAAAAACAAATTCCTTTTTATTTTAATTTATTTACCCAAACAAATCTCAAGCCGCAAGATCTGGAGACCACATCAAGGCCGCACGATGACTTCATCTCTCCCACACGCTATACAGCAAAAACGAACCAATAGCCATGATTTAGGGCTAGGAATCGGCTGGCCCATGATCGCCTAGGTAACGATCAACTACCACCACGGCGAAGCCTACGATCTCCTTCACCATCGCCCAACGGAACGTCGAACTCAGCCTCTCCTCCCACACGCAGGAAACGTGCATGACGTTCACGAACGCGGCCCCCTCCAGGCCTCTACACCCCACCGAACTGCATCTCTACCGTTGGATCTCAAGAGTTCATTGAGCTCGTCGACTTTCCAGTTGGAAGCATCTTCAAAAACTCGATGGATTGAGCGATAATTGAAGAGGAAGGTGGATGATTTTCGGCCCTTGGAGAAATATGGTGGCGGCCGGTGAAAATAAATTAGGGTTTGGTCAAAACGTGTGTATATATATGTGCTTATTAATATTATTTTAATATTATCTCCAATTTTAACAAGCTTTTACAAACGAACTCCAAATCTCAAGTGCCGCAAGGCGTTCCTTAGGTTCTACCTACGTTCCGAAGACAATGGAACATGTTTCGGAGGCTAATTCGATCATATACGCGAGTTACGGAAATAATTGATCAATTTTAAATTAAACCGATTAAAGTATTTTCTATGCGTTTTAAGCTGTCGGGGTCCAACGACAACTTCGATTGCTACGAAAATTGAAATCCGATAACAACTAACAATCACGGATCCAATAGAACTAGTTTCGTCGAATTCCGAGACTATGCCCTGGAAGGCTATTTAAACACATCGATTAAATCGAGCGATTTTCGAAATTGTCGAAATCACTTGAAATTTCACTTTTAAAACTTTATTTACCCTTTTTATAACTCATATAAAATTTATATTCACATTAGAAATCATTCTGATTCAGTTTAAATCAAAATTTGATTATATGCATTATTATATTATTAAATTTCATTATTAAATTAATATAAAATTCCAAATTCAACCCGTCGACTTTTAATTTCATCCAACAGTCCAATATTATAATTCAAATCCAACTAGACTTAAAATAAATTTTAGAATCTATTTTTATATCTATTTTCACCCAGAATCACCAATTATCCAATTCCAATATTAAATTATTATTATTCAAAATTTTCAATTGAATTTCCCATATTTGAAATTTAACTAATTCTATTAATTTTAATCTAAATATTTCATTTCATAATTCAAATTATAATCCATATTCCACATTTCAAATGAATTAAATGTTCAAATCCGGCGACCCAAAATTCCAGATCGTTACAAAATCTATGTTTCACTGCTATTCATGAATCAGATGACGATGAGAGTATGGATCAAAAAATAGGTATGCATTTACATTATTTTTATTTTTTCTTGTTTGAATGGATGCTTGTTTGTTTGCTTGATTTTTTAAAAATTCCTTGAATTTTAAATTCAGATTTATCCCTTGAAATTTGAATTTTAAATTCAAAGCTAATATTATTTTAATAATATTTTAAATATTAAGTTATTAATATCCAGTATTATTATATTTAATGTTATTACAAGAATTATATAATTAGAATGTAATATATATATATATATATATATATTAGAAATTAGGAATTGAAACTAGTCCTTTGATTCAATAGGCATATATCGACATACCCAGATACCCCATGTCGACATGCCCCTCGAAATTTGATTTCAAAATTTGAATTCAAACTTTTGAATTTCCCTCCACCTTTTCACCAACTTCAATACTCTGAAAATATGCCTCTTGACCAGAGAACATGTCTATAGAATCTCTATTTATCTCACTCTTTTTATCATCACTTTTCACTTTTATTTCAAATTTCAAATTTATCTTCATTATCTTCTACTCCTCTCAAACTTCTTCAATGGCCTCTTCAAGCACTCCTAACACAATTAGGCTTTCAAAATCTATAAAAAACTTTCTTTTTAATGACCCGAAAGCTATCAAAGCTTACATCAACTATGTAAACTTTGGTAAAATTCATATGGGAAAATTTGCTATTTTTGAAGATTTTCCTTCTTATGAAACTAAAAATGTTTTTCAACAATGTTCTATTCTTAGTTTAATTGATAACAAACAAAATGATTTTGTATGTTGTCCAAATCTTGTTAAGATGTTTTATGCAAATTTGAATCATGGTTTTTATGATGGGGAAGAAGGAAAAATTTGAAGTAGTGTTAAAGGAACACAAATTGTTTTGGATTGTGAAATTTTTGAAAAATATTTTGGGATGCAAGTTTACCATATTGAATCTCTTGGAATTTCAAATCAATGAAAATGATCGATAGACAATCCGTTACATCATTGAAGGGGATGACAATTTTGAATTCAAAAATCGCTTTTTTCCGTCCAAAAGCAAGAATTGTTAATCTCCTTATCCAACACACTCTTATACCAAGATCGGGAAACTACAACAAACCGACTTTGAAAGTTTACAAAGATCTTTTTACAATTTTTGGAAATTATGATATTAATTAGGCTCAAGTTTTTTGGATGAGCTAAGAACCAAGAATTTTACTATGGGAGAAAATACATTACATTATGGAATTTATCTTACTTGAATTTTTAATTACTTTGGAGTTGATTTCAAAAGTGAAGAATTTATAACTAGAAAAGTGTTCAACCATGGAAACATTTCCCTTATGTAAATTCCATTAATGTTTCAACCATATGAAACTCTTAAGGAAAAAGAAGAAAGGCTTGCTCACAAAGAGATGGAAGAAATGGAAGAAGAAAAAGAAGAGGAAGAGGAAGGAATGGAAATTGAAGAGGAGGAAGTGGAAGATCAAGAAACCTCCTTAGAAATTATTGATACCCTACTAATCCCGCTAATCCATCCAACAAGACCATTCTCAATAATCAAAGAATTATAGTGGAAAATAAAAAGACATTTAAAAGATCAATGTGTAAGAAAATGGATAAGTTTTCCATTAAAATCGATAAGTTCTTCGAGAAAATTAGTAGAAAACTTGAAATATCATCTTTTTCATCTTCATTAATCAAGTTTTAGTTCATATTATCTTAAGTTCTATCTTTGTATTTCCTTTATTTTACTTAATATTATATTATCTTATGTAATGTTGACTGGAATTGTTAATGGAATCTTTCATCACCTATTATTCAACTTCACCTTTCTTTGAAATTGCTTGTTTTTATATTATACAATATTTAGTTTAATAAATTTGTTCATAATATTCCAAACAAAGCAAAATGTAACTTTAGGTAGAGGCATGTCGACATACACCATCCCTCTATGTCGACATACAAGGGGCAGATAATAGTTACACTTTCAAATTTTAATTTCATGTAACTAACTTATGTCTAATCATTTCAAAATGACTTTCTACCCCTATTTATATCTTTTTCTTCCAAAATAAATTACCAAACTTCATTTCTAATCACTCTCTTTCATAGTTCTTCTTATTTCTTGAATTATGGCTTCTCCGATTAAGAATCCAAGTGATAATCTTGAAGAAACTCTCACTTCCTTCAAGAATATTCTTACATTCATACTTCGTAATCAGCGTCACTCAGAATTGAGTCAAATTCTCAAGACTGATCAGCATATGCATATACAAGAATAATCTTGAAGAAACTCTCATTTCCTGTAAGATAATCAGCGTCACTTCAAGTGATAATCTTGTATATGCATGATATATATATATATATATATATATATATATATATATATATATATATATATATATATATATATATATATGCCGGTATTAATTACTGAAGACTGATCAGCATAAAGACTCAAGATTCAAGATTAAAGGCTATAGAGTATCAAGATCAAGATTTCAAGATATGTATCTAGTTTTTTATTAAAACTTCATAGTAGCATGAAAATCTTCATTCCAAATTTCATTTGGGATGGAACCCATTTCTACCTTCTTAGTGGCTTACAAAACCACGACAAGTAGCTTACAAACCTACGACAGGTGGCTCACAAACCCATGGACATCTTGGTTTTGTACAAATTCTCGAACCCACGAACATCCTGGTTTTGTACAAATTCTCGAGTCCTGATGTGGTGAGATATTCTGCAGGAAGAAGCTTGCAAAACTACTTTAAAATCGTTTTTCAATATGATTTTCAAAATTGTTTTTCAAAATGTTTTAGCCTTAAAATTAGCTTTTCAAATGATTTTCAAAAAAGTGTTTTTGCCTCAAAATATTCTTTGTTTTTTTGTTTTAAACTGTGTTTTTACTCTAGAGTCGTTTGATCTTGTTTTCCTTTCAATACTATTTTCAAAACAAACTTTACATTGTTTTTAACATAGAGATGTCGACATCATGAGATACCCCATGTCGACATGGTGGCCGCTGAATTCAAAAGTTTCAATTTTTAAAAGAAATGGCTATTCATTTAAATCTCTTCATGAATGATTATGACCGTTGGTGCTCTATAAATAGCCTTCACAAATGAATTTTTTAACCATCTAATTTCTTATTTTCTTCACTTCTTCTTCTCCATAAATCCATATATTATAATTTTCATATTTTTAAGATCGTGCCGAAATTCTACCAAATTCTTAAGTGAATCAAATTAGTATTTCATTCTTGTTTGATTCTCTTCCTCTTTCGAAGATCAAAGTGCTATTCGAGGTTATAGAATCAACTTGTAATTAAAAGTTTATCGAGTCTCTCTATAAGGTGTGGTTGTGCCTGGAAATCAATTGGGTAGTTTTGAGTCCTGTAAATCAAGAGAGTTTGCCCCGACTCGTGAGACAGGAGAGTACCTCAAGGCCTTTAGAAATTGAGGAATGTAACCTCGACATTGGTATAATAAAAATCTATATGAGGTGGTTTGCCTTGGTACAGGACTGGATGTAGGGCAACTCCAAACCAGTATAAAATTTGGTATGTTCTTTCCCTTTATTGCTTTTTATTTACTTTATGCATCAGTGTTTGATTCTGTTATTGTTCTGTGATTAAGTACTGTATTTGTTTGTGTCATAATTTTAAATTAATCCATATAAGTCTTAGAATCCATTAAACACTATTCGCCCCCCTCTAGTGTTAAATTAGCCTTAACATCCTTAATCCGCACTCCTTTTCAGTATTTTCAAGAAATATAGTTAGGATGCATAAGACACATACTTATCTAAATTATACCGCCTATGTACTATTTTGGAAAGACTCAAGATTTTATTTACCAGACATTATTGTTTTGAATCCCCCCTCATCACAACATAGACTAGAGAAGACAATGTAGATCTTATAGATGAAGGCGGAGACGGAGCCTTGCAACAGTTATCTATCTACTAATGTTTATATATTTCGATGTACCCATTCCAGACATGATATTATTGTATTTTTAGATATTGTACTGTAGGTATTGGGATGGTATGTTTTGTTTAGGAATTTGAATTTTTATAAAATAGGTATTGTTTTTGCTATATATTTTTATCCTTTTGGCTATGAGATTCTGATAGCATTGGTAGATAGCTCTGTGTATTGTTCAACTAATAGCCAGCTATGAAATGGGTCTAAAGTTTGATACGGCTTTTTTAGATAGAAAATTAGGCTTGTTTCGAGATGGGTTATTACAGTTTTAAGGTGTTCTCCTGGAGAGGGGAGAGAGGATAGGTAGTGATGCCCACTTGGATATGAGGATATGATATTCTAGATGGTGGACACTTCGTGCACCCTGGATCATGAGCATTCTTTGGTCAGATTTAAGCATAGAGAAATCAAGATTTTTTCCATTAGTTTTTGGTAAAGGATTGATTATACGAGCTATCATATATCCAATGCACCCGAGTGATTGTGAGGATTGTTTGTTGCATTCTATGTTACTATGTTTTTCTTATCACTCTAAGGATATCGCATGACATATGTATTGTGGAACTGGATATTTGGACACTAAACGGTGTACTTTGATTTGTATCACACCCATATAAGGATGGTGAAAGTTGATTAGCATACATTATTATGTGCTATCTTTTTCATATTCTGGGATAGGACTTGTATGTTTTTCCGTAGCCTATGTTCTGTACTATATCAACTTTCATAGTATTTTGAGACTGTTTATCGCACATAGCGTACTATTGTCTGACTCAATGTTTTATACTTTATTCATTATTATCTTGGATACTATTAAATGAATAGACTAGATAGCAGGTGTGTGACAACATACGAGGTTGTGCAGGTAGACCAACATGAGGCAATTCTTTTTCATACTTATGTTCCTGGGATTTTTATTGCTTATATTGTTATACGACAGTGCGGAGCCTTGATAGTGTTTCACATATTACTAGAGATAGATATTTTAAGTTTATTATACCAAGTGTATAAACTCCATTACTTCTTTGTATAACTTCATTGACCCAGTACTCTGACCTACAACGGTTCAATTGATTATATTTTGTGATATCCCGGAATTTCGAGGAATTTAAAATGTGATAATCTCCTTAATAAATTAATTAAAATTGATAAATTGTTATTTTCAAATATAAATAACCAAAATAATTAATAACATGATGATTTTAAATATAGTTATAAATGGATTCTTAATAGAATAATTATTTGGGTAATGTTTTATAAATAGATTTTTAAATGAAATAATTATTTTCAAATATAGTTGGTGTTGATTTATAAATGAATTCTAAAATAGAAGTATTATTTTTGAGTTAATAGGGAGTTTATATATATAATTGAGATTAATTTTAATTTTTTGAAATAAAGTTATTATCTTTGAAAAGTAATAATGTGTTTGTTTACAATTAATATATATATATATATATATATATATATATTTGAATTGATTTTAAATTTGAGTTGCATTTAGATTTAAATATGAATTTAAAGGGTATATATATGTATCTTGAAATTATTTTGATATAAAATATATGGATGAGCTTTATTTGAAATAGAATTTATTTTCCTTAAAAAAGAATTAATTTCTATCAATTAAGATAGTCTTTATTAAATTGTAAAATAAATACAAAAAGGTTTATGTTAACATTTTAAAATGAATTAAAAATATTACATATGATTTTATTTAAAATTGTAATTGGTTTATAGTTTATTTTCTTTTAAAGATTTTATTTTTATAAAATTTAGAAGCATTTATTAATTTACAAATGTATTTAATTACTAGGAAAATTAATTTAAAAAGCTTTTTAAAATCTTTTAAAGATAAATAAAAATGAAGTATTACAAGTGTTAGGATAATAAAGCTTACAAAAAAACACTTGTAAGATAATTAAAATTAGTAATGACAACTGTTAATAATTGAGACAAGTGGAAAAATTAATTTTTATTTTCCTTAATTCCAAATAAATCCTAAATCTACATTATATAAATCCATCTCTTCTTTTTTCCTATCTCTTTTTATTATTTCATTTCTAAAGGTACTCAACATCTGTAAATTATCTTCACAAACTAGAGATTCTTTAGAATCAAACCTGAAAACCCAACCTCAAACTCAAATTCAAACACACCTCAAATCAAAATCAAACCCTGTTTCTTTTCAACTTGTAAACACATTTTTCTCAAATCAAAAGTCTTGAGGTATTTAGCCTGGAACCATTTTCAGATTTGAAACTACAAACCAAAATAATTCAACCCTGTAATATTTTCTCAAATCTCAGATTAAATGAAACTAAACCATGTAGCCATTTTTCAAATTAGTGATTTGCAAATAAACCTGAAATCACCTCCTTAGAACAAATCGAATCCTGAAAGTATTATAGTAGGTTTTCAAAATACAGAACTTCACATTTTCAAATGCAAACCTGTAAACTCCTCAAACTCAAGCATCAAAATAGTAAGCAAGCCTGTAGTAAAGATTATGAAGCATGCAACCTGGAATTAATGTGAGCTCAAAAACAAATCAAGGCAGCAATATAGTTTTCAAAGCTTCACAGTAAATAAATCAAGTCCCTGCTTTTTAAGACATGGCGAGTAAACAAATTTGATTAAAATTTAAGTAAATATACTTCTGTTTGCCTGTGAACTTTAAAATGAATAATGCTTGGTTGTGCATATTTATCTGAGTTATCTCTGTGATATGGATGTTGTATATGTGCAGGTCTGTTGTATTTTCATGTTTCTGTTCTTGGTTTAGGAAATAAGAGCTTCATCAAAAATCAAAATCAAATCATTCAATATTTGTTAGGTTTGGAGATACAAACAATATATGTTTGTTAAATCGTAAATTTAAGTTTAAAATTTATTTAAAACAATATAGATTTAAATTTTGTTCTTGAACCAAGAAATACAGTAACAATTTTAAAATGCATGTTAAATCAAGTATTATGATTTGATAATTCAATTACATAACTTGAAACATCTATGAAAAGTGTGATTTTTAAGATAAAAATCATGAATTTTAGATTAGGATTTTTTGTGAAATCCTAAAATGACTGGAGAGTAGTTTTAAGGCAATTGCTGATGATCGAATGGTCTGGGATGACCGGGATCTTGGCTGGGGGTAGAGGAAGGATAGGGGTATTCGGCAAAAATGGTGGGAAGGGTGACCGATCAGCGTGGCGTTGGCGGTGAGGTAATCTTGTTTCTAACCCTAGGTTTGGGTCGAGCTAGAAGATTGGGATTCTTCTTTCCTCTGGTGCATCGAGTTTTATGATATTCTGGGAATTGGTTCGTGGAAGACAAACGATGATGTGGCTAGATTGTCAGAGACTCATATGGTCGAAGGGAGGGAATTCGAGGCGTTTTCTGGTGGTTGTGGGTTCCAATATTTGTTCTGCCTAGCTCGATTTTGATTTGAGGTTTGTGAGTGTGTTTGGGCGATCGAGAATTGAAGTAGGGATGATGGATGGTATGTCGGCGATACCAGAGGTGATCGTCGTCGTCAAGGAAGGTTGTGCAGGTGCACAGGGGAGATTTGGTGTCGGTTTTTCGAATAGGTTTTGGCTCGAAGGGGTGATCGAGCATTTTGGGAAGAGAATCGGGTTTGAACTCGAGTGTATTTGTGTGTTTAGGCCTCTAAGATTTTAAAATTTAAAATAAGATTCAAGTTTTTTGAGATTGGGGGGAAAAAAACTCGGGTTAGACCCCAGTGATATTCGAGTTTGACTCGAAGCAGCAGAGAGATAAGCAGTTTTGTAATGACCCTGAATTTTGAATAATTTAAATTGAAAATATTTAATTAATTTTAAATATTTGAATGGTAGTTTGACTTGAATTTCAAATTATCAGAATGAATTGGCGATTAAATTATAGAATTTAATCTATTGAAAGTTGAATAAAAATTTGAATCTTCAATTTTAAGCCGATTAAAAATATTTTAGAGGCTTGTAAAATTCATATTGATGATATTGAAGATTTTAGAAGCTTCAGAATTTAATTTGGAAGTGAATTGTTCAGTTTTGAAACCTTAATCGTTTGAATCGATATTTAAAAATAGCCGTCCGAGGCACAGTCTCGGAATTCGACGAAACCAGTTCCATTGGGTCCGTAATATTGAATTATTACCGGATTTCAAATTTCGTATCAATCAGAGTTGTTATGTGAGAATACGACACCTAAACGCATTGAAATTTGTATCGAAAACGAATTTAATTTAAATTTAAATTTAAATTAAATAAAAGACAGCATCCCTAACCTCAAGCCTAAAATCACTCCTTCGATCACGCCTAAAAATCATGTAAGCATGCCGAGACCCATTTTTAAATACCTTCCTCCTCCTCTCCTGATTCAGAAAGAAAAAAAAAATCAAAAGAAGAAAAAAATGGCCTCTCTCTCATTTCTTCCCCTCTCCCTCATTCGACCTTCAGCAAATAAAAAAAAAAGAGAAAAGGGGGGGGGGGGAGATCGGCAACTGAAATCGCGCACGCGAGGTGGTTCGCAAGCCGAGCAAGCAAGGCGACGAACGACGATGCAAACGAAGTCGCGAGCAAGGCGGCGGTGCCCATTAGGGTTTCGCGACGTCTCGAATTGGGCTCGAGCGCGTGGGTGTCGAGTGGCATACCGAAGCAAAGGCGGCGACTTCAATGGATTCGTGGAGGAGGAGCAGTGGTATGGGGCGTCGTATCTGTAGAGGTGGCTAGGGCAGTGGCAAGTATGGCTCCTTCGTGTGGGCGAAAATCTGAATTCTGTTGGGAGTCTCGAGTTCGAGATTTCATCTGTGAGGTATAAAGTTAATTTAATTTAAATTCAATTTAAGTAAATTTATATATTTATATAAACATTTTTTTTACAGTAAACAGAAAAGTGATTTACGGAAAAGAATTTTTTTTAAATGTAAATATATCTAGAAAATATATATTCATGCATGCTCTAGTTTACCGTTACCTTGGAAAAATGTATTAGGGTAATTAGTTTGTTATTTAACTTATAAAAAAAAATTTGTTTTTAAAAATGAACACCGATTTATTTTTAAAGTGTGAAATAAGTTTACAGATTTAAGAAGTAAATTTAAATAAGTCGGTGAGGATTTACAAATTGGTTTAAATTAACTTATTTAATTTTTAGTGGTTAAAAATAATTTATTTAAAAGGAATTTAGTTTAAATTTAAAAATTGAAGTGGAATTTATAAAGCTTAAAGTGAAAATTGTTAGTTAACTAAATTTATTTAAATAAGAAATTAAATTTTTTGTCTAGTTCAAATATTTATAAATCGTATAATGTTTATATACAATAAATGAAAGTATCAAAGAAAATTTAGTTCTTAAATTAAATTTTTATTTAAATAAATTTATTAAAGAAGAAATTGGTTTAAATAAAACTATCAGTTAATTTAACTATTAAAATGAAATCACCGATGAATTAAAATTATCAAATGAATATTTATTATTTGATTTAATTCGAATATTGATAAATTGTGTAAATATTTATACAAGGTATAAATCAAGAAAAATCGAGTCAAGATGGAAATGGATTGCAAAATAAAAAGCAAAGGTGAGAACTTCTCACTCAAAAAAATTTATAAGTTGGATTTGGAGTTATTTATTGATTGTGTTTGGTTGTGATATTGGATATAGTAGGATATATCTATATATATAGCAATATATATATATATTAGCATACGTATATATTGCAGTTGATTGATTTCCCGCATTGTATAGCGGATGAGACCCTATTGCGCCGCCTATTAAGAGGATATTATTTTATAAAATCCCATATATCGCGATATTCCACCTCGAAGTGGAATGGGTATTGTGCTAATGTCTGTGGATGCAGGGAAACAGGTTGGAGGGATCCAACTGGATTCCTCACAAATATTTATTTGATTCAAATATTGTGATATTTGATTGTTTATCATATCGATATATGATGTTTGAAAGTCGTGATTGACTATTTGATGTGTTGCATCATCGAATCCAATTTTTAAGTTTAAAAATAACGATTTTGATTTTTAAGGGATTTCTAAAGTGATTTTTGAAAGTATACGTTTATAAAATATTTTTGGAATTGATTCATCTTAAATAAATAAACGTTATAATTTTAATATTATAAAAATTATGATTTTTGAGAATTACAGTTAAAAGTTGATTTTTGAAAATATGGGATTAATGATTTTATAAAATAGTTTAAACTGGGATTTCTGAATTTATTATAAAAAGTTTAAAAATAGGATTTATGAAATTTGATTATTTTATAAATCAAAATGATGAAATTATAAAGGAGTTTAAAGACGTTTTAAAAGAATAATATAAATTGATCCATATAAAAGATTTATAAATTGATATTTATAAATTAAAAATATTGGAATTGTAAAACGAGCTTTTATAAGTGTTAGAATGAATTGTGAATGAATTTCATAAATGAATGAAATCTATAGGATTATAACGGTGAAGTTATAAATGGAATTTTATAAATAAAATTTATAAAGTTATTTAAGGAATAGATTTGAATAAATAAATGAATCTTATAAGTTATAAGATTTATAATCATGAAGTTTAAAAGAACAATTTGGTAAACAAATAAATTATAAGCATTTAACTTATAATGTGAACCTTTGGTTTATAATTGAGTCATAAATCGAATAGGTTAATAAAGGAGATTTATTAAGGAAATAGTTATAAAATAAATAGAAATAGAATTTGTAAACATTGTTTTATAAATCCGCAACGACTTATTTTGATAAGTAAATTGTTGTAATTTATTTATGGAGTTATATTCACGTTTTAGACAGTGAATAATCCTTTAAAGTAAAATGAATAGAAATGATAAAATTGGTTAACAAGTATATTCACGTTTTTGAATAGTGAATAATATGTTAAAGAAATGGTTTTGAATGAGATGTTTTAAATAGAATTAAAACGATCTAAAGATGTTTTAAAAAGTATTAGCTATCGAAACCATAGATTTCAACATTCATTGTTGAATATAGACGTTTTCGAGAAATAGAAGGAAATAGTAGATTATAACACTGTTGTTATAATAGATGATTTCCGAAAGGAAATGTTTTGTATAGTATTGGGATTTATATATCTATTTTAATTTCGAATCCCTATACTAGTGATTTTGGGTTGTCGTAACGATGTTTTACACAAAATTCGTTTTGGCCCAAATAAATATGTTTAAGAGAATGATTTCCTTAAAGAATGAAATATATACTTAATTTCGATTTAAGTATATTGAATATTTTCCAAGTATAAAAAATAAAAAGACTTGTGAATTACTTATAAATAAATAAGTATGGAAATGGTTTTCCGATGTGAAATGAAAAGTTTAGAGAATTTATCTTTTTGAAGATAAATTGAAAATGAATAATGGAAATTGTATATTCATAAATATTTTTGGAAATATAAATTCAATATGGAATTTATAATTGAAACTTGGAATTGGTTTTAAAAATAAATATCGAATGGTTTTGAAGAATGGAAAAAATATATATCTTGTAAAGATATTTTTGGGAAATAAATAATTTGGAAAATTATTTGGAATCTGGTGATGTTGGCATATCCATTGATAGTTCAATAACCGACTATCAATATTTACCTTTGAATAGGTATTTGTTGTGATTTGCTTGAATTTGAATGCCACACTTATTTTTTTAAAAATAAGTGCTCACTATTCGGGTTAACCGGGAAAGGACCTTGGGGTCATATAACCCATTCCGAATATGTGATACGTCGTTATGAATTGCATTTGAAGATCGGTGTTGAAGACCGGATATTTTCAAAAACGAAAGGGTTTCTTGTTGATTGTCTCTGCACCGGCTGATCCCCGGTATAGAGATCTCCATATGTGATGGGAAAACCGAACGTGATTAGAGATTATCCGGATTGCAAGGAATTCTTTGTAAGTGCCTTCGGTTCTGTTCGAGCCCGGAACAGACTTGTATGGATTGTGTGCCTGACATTACAAATTGAGATATAAAGCAGATTTCTTTCAAATATATTTCTGTTGGCGGCGGAGAATTTATTCTCTTAGCTTAACACCCTTCTCTGAGACGTACGAGCTCAGAGGTTATATAGTTGAAGGTTATCAGCAATATATTCCCAATTTGGTAATGTGACATGCTGAGTGTTGCTGTGAAATGATCATTGTGTTGATTATTTGTGATAGGATCATTTGTTTGATCGTCTATCTTGGTGATCATTTCTATGATCATTTGTTGACCCAAAGCACAGCTTTTGTATAAAGCGTGTTTTTGTGGACGTGACTTCGTCGAGCCTCACATCCTGGAATGGTCAAAACGGGAAAGATGCAGCAAGGTTATGAGGGGTAGCTCCCTTTAGGGTATGTGCATTTCTTCTGGAAAAGGGTGGTATCATGGTATGGAGCCCAGATGCTTACTCATGTTGAAACACTTATTATTATGGTGTGATGTTGATTAGAGAGCTCTCGGATAAAGGTCCCAAAGGACCGGGGGATGGCATACTCGTGTCAGTTGTTACCTAGTTTGAAAGGTAACCCGGCCTTGTGTTGGCAGAGATCCGGTTAGGTTCTCGGGACGTCCTTCCAGAGGCGTTTCCATGTGGCAATGGGAAGTTCCTTGGCCTGACCATTCGTTGGAAATCCAAAGAAACAATACGAGACTTGTACGGTTTTAGTTGTAGAACCTGCCATCTAATATGGTAGCTATAGTAGGCATAATATAATGGTACCTATGCTAGCTAAGATTTATACTCTACTTTCGAAATTGTTTTATACACTATGCACTAGTAATAATATCAAATGTTTCTTTTTAATGCGTATCAAGCATCTTTGACTAACATAAGAAGAAATCTCCTCCAAGTCTGCGTTTGCATTGTGTGTGTGGCGGGAGGTCTTATGGCAGACTCATTCTTGAAAGCATTGCGAATTGACTTTAAAAATATTCCTCTATTTTGATTTTAAAAGAAAAAAATAAACTGTTTTAGTTCCCACACCAATCACATGACTGACTCGGAGTTTATTGTTTTCCTTCCTAAACTCTGGGTGCCCACCAATTTCCACACGGGCAGTCAAGAGTTAAGGTTTATTAGGATATTCTGGAATTCAGGAGTTGCTGGAGGCAAGATGGATGGCATGGCGTATTACTAGTATAGTATTTCTTTTTCGCTGCTTTGTTTGTTGTTGTTTGATGTTGTACACTCTGATGTAATGAAATGTAATGTGATGTAATGTAATAACTGATATAGTTCTTTGTTTAAAGATTATTCATTTATTTATTATATGTTATTCCGCTGCGAATTGTGAGATTCTGATGTTGTGCTGCTTTCTTCTGTTCCGTTCTATTTTCTCTTCTCTCTATTTTCTATCTTTTCTCTCTTCTTCTGTCGTTTTCTTTTCTTAAAACCCTAACAATTCGGTTTTTCGGCAATGAAAAATCGCGTACGTTACATTTGGTATCAGAGCATATGGTTAAGCGACAACCATGGCTCTGTTGGGTGTTACTCATTAGAGATAGAGTCAGCAGTACTCTAGAATGAGTTTGAGTGTAATAATAGATATGAGCGCGTATTTGTTAGTGAATATAAAATTGTTTTTGAATCGGGTGAATAAGATAATTTTGCCCAAAAGTATTTTTGTATAGAAAAGAAATGATTTTCTATTAATTGTTATAGTATATGGTTGCACGATTGTTAGGAAGTAATAATATTAAATTATTATCATTAGTATATGGAATTAAATAAGAAATGAAAAAGGAATTCCAAGAAGATAAATTTGAATTTGTATATAAATTCAAGTTAGTAAAAGAAATAAATTGAAATTCCCTTTGTTGGTAATTAAGTAAATTCGAGATGAATTGAGTATGGAAATTGAAATTTAAAATGAATAAGTGAATGTACTAATTGAGTTAAATTAGTGAATGGAATAGATTTGAAATGGTTTGAATGAAATTTGTTTGGTTAATAAAATAAACCAAATAAAAATATGAAATGCAAATTGAACCGGAGTAGAATTAAAATAAATTGAATTAATATCAATTTAAATTAGTTATAAACTAGAATGGATATTCTATTAAATGAATATCATTAAATTTGCATAGAAATAATTGTCGTTTGACACAAACAAGATTATATAAAATTATATGAGTTAATGAAAGCAAATAAAATTGATTTTTGAATCAATTAAAACGGTATGAATTCGTTTTGCATAGGAATGAAAAAAAAATGTGTTGTAAACCACTTGATTTAATGGAAATGTCATGTGAATTGGTCGTAAGTGACTAAAGATGAATTGAAACCATATGTATTGCTAATGGAATTTATCTTGAATGTATTGCTAATGAAATCTATATATTTGTTATTGAAAATGAATGGAATGTTAATAGGTTTCTTATATTTGTCACTGACGTGTTTAAACTAAGTAAGTACAGGTTCAGCGAAGTCGTTGGGCTGGATTTAATCGTGCTAATAAGCTAATAATTAGCCGCTTTGCTTAAAAATGCTAAAAAGGTACGCCTACGCAATAAAAATAGGAAATATGAACTGTTTTTCAGTTTTCCGACCGTGTGGGTCGATGTATACATATTTATACATATTGTAAAATTGCAAAAGCTCCTCCGTACAAAGGAGACTCTGCCAAAATTTTCCGTGAATTTTGGGAGTTAGAAATATTGTTGAAAATTTTTGGAAAATTTTAGTTAACGACAGATCAATTTTGAAATTTGCAAGTTGAAAAGAATTTGTGAATAAAACTAATTTAAAGTAGTAATATGAATTAGCTAATGAAAGTTAATCGTTAGAATTCAATATTTAGAATTGAGAATTGAATTCAAATAGAATTGAAATTGTGAATTGAATTGAAATGTAAAATTGAAATGAAAATGGATATGTAACTTCAATAGTGAAGTAAAAATGTATAAGAAGCATATGTTGAAAATTTTGTAATAAAATTGGCAAAATGGTTTGAATGTTGGAATTGGATATTATGACTAGCAGGATATACATGTGTATAAAGCAATTGGGATTTTGATTTCAAAGATAAAAATTGAATTGCTCGACAAAAAGGTACGTATTTCAATTTCTGTATGAAATTTGATGATTTTCTTCTCCAGCCACTTGGCTTTCTCTTTTCTTTTTTCTGAGGGGCCGTGGTGCCATTTTGTAGTCGTATCGAGCTAGCCGCGCAAAGGAGACGCTGGCAAAAAATTTCGAAAATTTAGGGTGTTAGAAATTTTTTGAGAAATTTTGAAAGTTTGAAATTTGAATTTGAATTTAAATTTGAATTGTTGGGAAAATATTGTTGTTTGAAACTTATAATTGAAGTTGGAAAGCTTGTTGAAATGATAGTGAATCTCTAGTAAAAATATTTAGCTTAGTAAGTTGATAAAACTATTTGAATTGTGAAAAATAGTAGACGGATTAAGGATCGTTCTTCTTAACTTGTAATTTCGGGACGAAATTCTTTTAAGGGGGGAAGATTGTAACGACCCTGAATTTTGAACAATTTAAATCGAAAATATTTAATTAATTTTAAATATTTGAATGGTAGTTTGACTTGAATTTCAAATTATCAGAATGAATTGGCGATTAAATTATAGAATTTAATCTATTGAAAGTTGAATAAAAATTTGAATCTTCAATTTTAAGCCGATTAAAAATATTTTAGAGGCTTGTAAAATTCATATTGATGATATTGAAGATTTTAGAAGCTTCAGAATTTAATTTGGAAGTGAATTGTTCAGTTTTGAAACCTTAATCGTTTGAATCGATATTTAAAAATAGCCGTCCGAGGCACAGTCTCGGAATTCGACGAAACCAGTTCCATTGGGTCCATAATATTGAATTATTACCGGATTTCAAATTTCGTATCAATCGGAGTTGTTGTGTAGGAATACGACACCTAAACGCATTGAAATTTGTATCGAAAACGAATTTAATTTAAATTTAAACTTAAATTAAATAAAAGACAGCATCCCTAACCTCAAGCCTAAAATCACTCATTCGATCACGCCTAAAAATCGTGTAAGCATGCCGAGACCCATTTTTAAATACCTTCCTCCCCCTCTCCTGATTCAGAAAGAAAAAAAAAATCAAAAGAAGAAAAAAATGGCCTCTCTCTCATTTCTTCCCCTCTCCCTCATTCGACCTTCAGCAAATAAAAAAAAAAAAAAAAAAGAGAAAGGGGGGGGGGGGGCGATCGGCAACTGAAATCGCGCACGCGATGTGGTTCGCGAGCCGAGCAAGCAAGGCGACGAACGACGATGCAAACGAAGTCGCGAGCAAGGCGGCGGTGCCCATTAGGGTTTCGCGACGTCTCGAATTGGGCTCGAGCGCGTGGGTGCCGAGTGGCATACCGAAGCAAAGGCGGCGACTTCAATGGATTCGTGGAGGAGGAGCAGTGGTATGGGGCGTCGCATCTGTAGAGGTGGCTAGGGCAGTGGCAAGTATGGCTCGTTCGTGTGGGCGAAAATCTGATTTCTGTTGGGAGTCTCGAGTTCGAGATTTCATCTGTGAGGTATAAAGTTAATTTAATTTAAATTCAATTTAAGTAAATTTATATATTTATATAAACATTTTTTTTTACAGTAAACAGAAAAGTGATTTACGGAAAAGAATTTTTTTAAAATGTAAATATATCTAGAAAATATATATTCATGCATGCTCTAGTTTACCGTTACCTTGGAAAAATGTATTAGGGTAATTAGTTTGTTATTTAACTTATAAAAAAAAAAGAAATTTGTTTTTTAAAATGAACACGGATTTATTTTTAAAGCGTGAAATAAGTTTACAGATTTAAGAAGTAAATTTAAATAAGTCGGTGAGGATTTACAAATTGGTTTAAATTAACTTATTTAATTTTTAGTGGTTAAAAATAATTTATTTAAAAGGAATTTAGTTTAAAATTTAAAAATTGAAGTGGAATTTATAAAGCTTAAAGTGAAAATTGTTAGTTAACTAAATTTATTTAAATAAGAAATTAAATTTTTCATCTAGTTCAAATATTTATAAATCGTATAATGTTTATATGCAGTAAATGAAAGTATCAAAGAAAATTTAGTTCTTAAATTAAATTTTTATTTAAATAAATTTATTAAAGAAGAAATTGGTTTAAATAAAACTATCAGTTAATTTAACTATTAAAATGAAATCACCGATGAATTAAAATTATCAAATGAAAATTTATTATTTGATTTAATTCGAATATTGATAAATTGTGTAAATATTTATACAAGGTATAAATCAAGAAAAATCGAGTCAAGATGGAAACGGATTGCAAAATAAAAAGCAAAGGTAAGAACTTCTCACTCAAAAAAAATTTATAAGTTGGATTTGCAGTTATTTATTGATTGTGTTTGGTTGTGATATTAGATATAGTAGGATATATCTATATATATAACAATATATATATTGGCATATGTATATATTGCAGTTGATTGATTTCCCGCATTGTATAGCGGATGAGACCCTATTGCGCCGCCTATTAAGCGGATATTATTTTATAAAATCCCATATACCGCGATATTCCACCTCGAAGTGGAATGGGTATTGTGCTAATGTCTGTGGATGCAGGGAAACAGGTTGGAGGGATCCAATTGGATTCCTCACAAATATTTATTTGATTCAAATATTGTGATATTTGATTGTTTATCATATCGATATATGATGTTTGAAAGTCGTGATTGACTATTTGATGTGTTGCATCATCGAATCCAATTTTTAAGTTTAAAAATAACGATTTTGATTTTTAAGGGATTTCTAAGGTGATTTTTGAAAGTACACGTTTATTAAATATTTTTGGAATTGATTCATCTTAAATAAATAAACGTTATAATTTTAATATTATAAAAATTATGATTTTTGAGAAATACAGTTAAAAGTTGATTTTTGAAAATATGGGATTAATGATTTTATAAAATAGATTAAACCGAGATTTCTGAATTTATTATAAAAAGTTTAAAAATAGGATTTATGAAATTTGATTATTTTATAAATCAAAATGATGAAATTATAAAGGAGTTTAAAGACGTTTTAAAAGAATAATATAAATTGATCCATATAAAAGATTTATAAATTGATATTTATAAATTAAAAATATTGGAATTGTAAAACGAGCTTTTATAAGTGTTAGAATGAATTGTGAATGAATTTCATAAATGAATGAAATCTATAGGATTATAACGGTGAAGTTATAAATGGAATTTTATAAATAAAATTTATAAAGTTATTTAAGGAATAGATTTGAATAAATAAATGAATCTTATAAGTTATAAGATTTATAATCATGAAGTTTAAAAGAACAATTTGGTAAACAAATAAATTATAAGCATTTAACTTATAATGTGAACCTTTGGTTTATAATTGAGTCATAAATCGAATAGGTTAATAAAGGAGATTTATTAAGGAAATAGTTATAAAATAAATAGAAATAGAATTTATAAACATTGTTTTATAAATCCGCAACGACTTATTTTGATAAGTAAATTGTTGTAATTTATTTATGGAGTTATATTCACGTTTTAGACAGTGAATAATCCTTTAAAGTAAAATGAATAGAAATGATAAAATTGGTTAACAAGTATATTCACGTTTTTGAATAGTGAATAATATGTTAAAGAAATGGTTTTGAATGAGATGTTTTAAATAGAATTAAAACGATCTAAAGATGTTTTAAAAAGTATTAGCTATCGAAACCATAGATTTCAACATTCATTGTTGAATATAGACGTTTTCGAGAAATAGAAGGAAATAGTAGATTATAACACTGTTGTTATAATAGATGATTTCCGAAAGGAAATGTTTTGTATAGTATTGGGATTTATATATCTATTTTAATTTCGAATCCCTATACTAGTGATTTTGGGTTGTCGTAACGATGTTTTACACAAAATTCGTTTTGGCCCAAATAAATATGTTTAAGAGAATGATTTCCTTAAAGAATGAAATATATACTTAATTTCGATTTAAGTATATTGAATATTTTCCAAGTATAAAAAATAAAAAGACTTTATCTTTTTGAAAAGTTTAGATGTGAATTACTTATAAATAAATAAGTATGGAAATGTTTTTCCGATGTGAAATGAAAAGTTTAGAGAATTTATCTTTTTGAAGATAAATTGAAAATGAATAATGGAAATTGTATATTCATAAATATTTTTGGAAATATAAATTCAATATGGAATTTATAAATGAAACTTGGAATTGGTTTTAAAAATAAATATCGAATGGTTTTGAAGAATGGAAAAAATATATATCTTGTAAAGATATTTTTGGGAAATAAATAATTTGGAAAATTATTTGGAATCTGGTGATGTTGGCATATCCATTGATAGTTCAATAACCGACTATCAATATTTACCTTTGAATAGGTATTTGTTGTGATTTGCTTGAATTTGAATGCCACACTTATTTTTTTAAAAATAAGCGCTCACTATTCGGGTTAACCGGGAAAGGACCTTGGGGTCATATAACCCATTCCGAATATGTGATACGTCGTTATGAATTGCATTTGAAGATCGGTGTTGAAGACCGGATATTTTCAAAAACGAAAGGGTTTCTTGTTGATTGTCTCTGCACCGGCTGATCCCCGGTATAGAGATCTCCATATGTGATGGGAAAACCGAACGTGATTAGAGATTATCCGGATTGCAAGGAATTCTTTGTAAGTGCCTTCGGTTCTGTTCGAGCCCGGAACAGACTTGTATGGATTGTGTGCCTGACATTACAAATTGAGATATAAAGCAGATTTCTTTCAAATATATTTCTGTTGGCGGCGGAGAATTTATTCTCTTAGCTTAACACCCTTCTCTGAGATGTACGAGCTCAGAGGTTATATAGTTGAAGGTTATCAGCAATATATTCCCAATTTGGTAATGTGATATGCTGAGTGTTGCTGTGAAATGATCATTGTGTTGATTATTTGTGATAGGATCATTTGTTTGATCGTCTATCTTGGTGATCATTTCTATGATCATTTGTTGACCCAAAGCACAGCTTTTGTATAAAGCATGTTTTTGTGGACGTGACTTCGTCGAGCCTCACATCCTGGAATGGTCAAAACAGGAAAGATGCAGTAAGGTTATGAGGGGTAGCTCACTTTAGGGTATGTGCATTTCCTTCTGGAAAAGGGTGGTATCATGGTATGGAGCCCATATGCTTACTCATGTTGAAACACTTATTATTATGGTGTGATGTTGATTAGAGAGCTCTCGGATAAAGGTCCCAAAGGACCCGGGGATGGCATACTCGTGTCAGTTGTTACCTAGTTTGAAAGGTAACCCGACCTTGTGTTGGCAGAGATCCGGTTAGGTTCTCGGGACGTCCTTCCAGAGGCGTTTCCATGTGGCAATGGGAAGTTCCTTGGCCTGACCATTCGTTGGAAATCCAAAGAAACAATACGAGACTTGTACGGTTTTAGTTGTAGAACCTGCCATCTAATATGGTAGCTATAGTAGGCATAATATAATGGTACCTATGCTGGCTAAGATTTATACTCTACTTTCGAAATTGTTTTATACACTATGCACTAGTAATAATATCAAATGTTTCTTTTTAATGCGTATCAAGCATCTTTGACTAACATAAGAAGAAATCTCCTCCAAGTCTGCGTTTGCATTGTGTGTGTGGCGGGAGGTCTTATGGTAGTCTCATTCTTAAAATCATTGCGAATTGACTTTAAAAATATTCCTCTATTTTGATTTTAAAAGAAAAAAATAAACTGTTTTAGTTCCCACACCAGTCACATGACTGACTCGGAGTTTATTGTTTTCCTTCCTAAACTCTGGGTGCCCACCAATTTCCACACGGGCAGTCAAGAGTTAAGGTTTATCAGGATATTCTGGAATTCAGGAGTTGCTGGAGGCAAGATGGATGGCATGGCGTATTACTAGTATATAGTATTTCTTTTCCGCCGCATTGTTTGTTGTTGTTTGATGTTGTACACTCTGATGTAATGAAATGTAATGTGATGTAATGTAATAACTGATATAGTTCTTTGTTTAAAGATTATTCATTTATTTATTACATGTTATTCCGCTGCGAATTGTGAGATTCTGATGTTGTGCTGCTTTCTTCTTTTCCGTTCTATTTTCTTTTCTCTCTATTTTCTATCTTTTCTCTCTTCTTCTGTCTTTTTCTTTTTCTTAAACCCCTAACTATTCGGTTTTTCGGCAACGAAAAATCGCGTACGTTACAAGTTTTTAAAATGTTTAAGAATCAAATTGTTCTCAAAATTCAAATTTAAATCTAGTTTAAAAACTTACTTAATTAAAACTTGCTCTTTTATAATTGTTTTCTTTGACAATTTAATAAGAGGTTTTAAAAAAAAACTTGTTCGATTTAAATTTTGTAAAATCTAAAGTGATTTTAAAACATTAATATAAAATGAAAAGTTTAAGATTTTACAAAAGTAAGTTTTAAAATACAAATTGCAATTAGTTTTAAAACCTCCACTTGATAATATTAAAGTTATTTTATGCAAGTTAAGTTTTGTTAACTTTAAAATTTTCAAGTTAAATGATTATTTATTCAAAAAACTTAATTAATGATGTAATTAAGTAAAGGTGATTATAATGTTTTAAAAATGTTAATTGTAATTATGGTATTTATAAGATAATGTTTTATTTTAAAATGATTATGGTTAATGTCTTGAGATTAATTATTTTAATAAGAGAATTTAGTACAATTAATCAATTTGATTTATTAATTATAAATGATTAATTAAGTAATTGATTAATAATAATTAATTGATTTAATTAATAATTAATTAAAGGTTATTATTTAATTAATTAAGTTTAATTAATTGTAATTAAGAATTATTAATTAAAGATTGTTAATTAATGATCAAAGATTAATTAATTGGGTAATTAAGTAATTAAGAATGAATTAATCAAGTGATTAAGATTTGATTTATTTGTAATTAGAGAGTTGTTAATTAAGTAATTAGAGGTTACTTAATCAATATTCAAGATGCACTTAATTTGTAATTAAGTTTTATTAATTAATAATTAAGTTTTATTAATTCATACTTAAAGGAAGATTAATCTATAATTAAATATTAATTAATTGATTAATCAAAAAGTTGATTAAGGAGAGGGTAATTAAGGATTAACCAAAGGTGATTAAGGATTTATCAAGGGTAATTAAGAATTAATCAATGACAATTAAGGATTGATTAATTGATAATTATGGATTAATAATTTGTAATTAAGGTTGTTAATTAATAATTAAGTTTAATTAATAATTAAGGGATAATTAATTAGTTAATTAATGATTAGTTAATTAATTATAAGATTAATTATGGATTAATTGATTTGTATTAAGAGATATTGATTAATAATTAAGGTTATTAATTAATACTTAATGGGTAATTAATCAGTTAATTAATTGATTATAAAGGTAATTAAGAATTAATTACTTTGTATTGAAGGAGATTAATTCATAATTAAGGATTATTAATTGATAATTAAAAGATAATTAATCTATGATTAGAGATTAATTGATTTATGAATAAAGTAATAAAGGGTGATTAATTAGGAGAATGATTGATTTAAGTGATGATAAATTAATTTGATTTTAATTAATAATTGTTTGAAGAGGATTAGGTGATTAATTCTTAAGTTATTAATTTAATTTAAGGCGATTAAATTAATTATAACATGGATTAACAATTCCTGTTTATGGATGATTGTTTGTGTAGAATATCTGTATTGGATGATATCTATTGGATTATATCTATTGGATGATATGTTGTGATATTCTGTGATATGATATTGGATATATCATTGATAAATGTGTGATATTTATCTATGTTAAATGCTGTGTGAATTCAAGTATTGAATTGAATTGAAATGAATGGTTTTAAACTTTGAAACAACTAGGACCTAAAAGATGGCGTTTTTGATTTCGATGAGACCGGGATCGGGTTTCCAAAATTGGATATCCGAAAACCACATCGATCCAAATTAACGTTAGGTCGTAAATCCAAGTGAAGTGAAGACTCGAAGTGTAAGAACTATATATCGTTATAACTCCGAGGGTGATTCCAGAATGTGTTTAACGAAGATAGTACTTTCAGATTCGAGATGAAGATTCAAAGTGCAAGGGCTATTGTCATTAACTCTGAGGGTGATTCCAAAATGAGTGTAACAAGGTAGTGCCTTTGGTTTCGTTCGAACCCGGAACGGACTTGTATGGATTGAATGCTTTCAGAACATCGTCAGGTGGACGATGAGAATTCTAAGATAGATGTGTCCTATAAAGGTAATCGTATCCTCAAGCCTCATCAACCGGGAATGACTAAAAAAGAGGAGGTGCAGAAGGGCTAAGTGGGTCATGCCCAAGTAGGACGAGATTTACCCCTGTCTAGATGACCCTTTTTATTCGGCTATGTGGGTAGTTGGTTTACAGCCAACTGTGGGGTTGTCTTGTTCGGGACTGTTCATTAAAGAATGGTCCCGGCCTTGTGTTGCAGGGGATTTAGGGTGGATCCTCGGTACGTTGATCTAAGCCACATTCTGTAATGGGCGGTACCACAATAGCCCTGCCATTGATGGTAACCCATTCTTCCTACATGCCCTTTCGGTTTTGATTATATTACCCACTTTTCTGGCTAGTAGCTGGAATTTAATGAATGTAACAATTTCGACTATTTTCTATTTACTTGAAAACCCTAGACGCTATTATAATATCACTGGATTTCCTATCAAATGTTTTGGTTAGCGTAAGGTAAAAACTTTTCCATGTTTATGTGTGGGAAGTCTTACGTGATACCTTTATTTTCAAAGGATTTTCTAAAGTTAAGCAATTTTAAACCGTTTACTCACACCAGACCCCTGTCTGACCCAAGTGTTTATTTTCTGTTTTATTAAACTCTTGGGTACTCATATCATGTATGAGTAGTCGAGGGATTCAGGTTATCCTTGACGAACTCTGGAGGAGCTTTGGAGCAGGAAGCTTCAGTGTGTAGATATATAGATAGAGTTCCGCTATGATGTCATTCTGTATTGATGTTCTTGTATTGTATATTAGACTGAAATGTTATAGCTGTCTAAATTGAGATGTATAGTTGTATACTCTGATGTATATGATACTATGTATATGTTATGTATTATACTTCATTCGTTCCGCTGTGAGATTCTTATGTGTTGTTGTTCTTTCTTCTCTTTCGTTTTCTTCTTCTATCATCTTTCTTTCTTATTGATGATGCGTCTTTCTGTGGAATGAAAGGCGGGTCGTCTCAGTTTGTACCAGAGCGTAGGTTGAGATAATACCTAGGCTCTGGAGTAATGTCTATCTTGAGAGCGCGTATTAGTAATTTTTATATAATTATATATCTATTTAAATTTGTTGGGTATTTGTTCGGATTTCCAACTTGAGTTCTAGAGAAGTTTCATCTTTCTCTTTGTTTGGTTGACCCTCCTATCCTTAGGCGGAACAACTGAGTTAGATAAGATCTGTAGAGGCTTAAGATTTCTTATCTCCCCCATAGATTTCTTATGACCCATCGATATTGGATCTCAAAGGGTTTAATCTTATTCTGGATATGGATTGGATGGATAGTAAGGATTGTTTCTTTGGAGGCTGAGTTGGGAGGAATCGCAAAAGTGACTTGCGATGATTCCGGAATTCTTTGAAGCATCTGTTGCTTGGAAGCGAGGTATCTCCAGAAGACGTAGAGTCCATCGAAGTGGTTAGAGATTGTCTGGATGTTTCCAAGGTAGTGGAAGTTTTCCTTCATCAGGAGATAGAGTTGGAGAAGCAGATCCAAATTTCCTTTGAGGAGGCCTTTTGTTTCTAGTGGAGGTATTTCTATAGATTCAGCCAGGGTAGTTACTATTCAGGGGTGAAGCAACACAGTTTTCTGAATTTGGCAGAGTTTTACAGGAACTTTGTCAAGTCTATTGTTAGATTTCTTCGCACTTAATCGAGTGACTCGGGAAGGAACTAAGTTAAGTGAACCCGAATGTGATGAGGCTTTCTTGGATTTGAAGGCAAGGCTGACCAGTGTGCCTCTTCTAGCTATTCTGGATGGCAAGAGTAAGTTGAGTTCTACGCAGACGATGTGTGCGTGCCTATTATGGATGGATTGATGGTCAAGGAACATTGAAGATCATCGGAAGGATTTGAGGCAAGGAGTTTAGAAAATCTTCTGGAAGCTGAGCATGAAGAAGGGCGTAGCTGCTTTCGTCAGAAGATGTGTGGTTAATCAGCAAGTGAAGGTGATCAGCAGAAGACCGCAAGTTGTTGCAACCTTAAAAGTTCTGAAGTGAAGTGAGAAATGATTTCTTTGGATTTCATCGACGGTTTTCCAAGGACCAAAGTAGGAAATGGAATATGGGTAATTGAAGACCGGTTAATTAAGAGTGCCTATTTTATTCCCATCAAGGCAACCCGTACTGCAGCATCTTTGGCCGAGTTTTCTCGAAGGAGTTTGTCCAAATGCTGGGTGTTTCAGTCAGGTTTGTTAGCGACTGTGATCATATCTTCTCCAGCAGAATTTTTGGAGACTTTGTGATCATCCTTGGGTTTGAGTTTGAGTTTGGGTTCAGCCTATCATTCCCAGATCGACGGCCTGACGAAAAGGCTGAATAGAATTTTGAGATTATGTTGTGGGCTATGCTTTGGATTTTGATGGGTCTTGGAGGACAATCTGTATTGAATGGAATTCTCATTTCTGTAATCAGGCGAGGGTCTAGATGGCATCTCATGGGGTTTTGTATGGAAGACCTTGTAGATTCCCATTCTGTTGAGTAGAGTCGAGAGATCGTCTGGTTCTTGGTCCAGTTTGATCCGAGAGGCATCTACGAAGGTGGAGCTTATCTAGAAGAGTTTGATAGCGGCGTAGGATCGCCAGAAGAATTCGTGGACTAGAGGCAAAGACAATTGGATTTTGAGATCAAAGGATTTAGTCTTTGTCAAAGTTTCCTGATTTAAAGTAGTTACCGGATTTGGAAAGACGTGAAATTCGCTCCATGATGTATTGGTCTGTTCTGAGTGCTTGTAGAGACTAGTGCTGTGGTCTACATGATTGAATTGCCAGTTTGGATGGCTGAAATTCATGTTGTTACTCACGTATCTCATCTGAGGAAGTACATGAATGATCCATCTTAGTTGGGATCTACAGTTCAGTAGGATATGGTAGTTCAACTGGTTTTTAGTGTGGTTTGATATTTGGTTCAGATTTTTGGATCGGAGTAAGAGGAAGCTCTAGATCATAGTAGTTTAGCTGGTTTAGGTTCTATGAAGCTAGGATTTCAGAGTTTGTTTTGAGAAACTCTGGATAGTATTAAGAAGGCTTATCCGAATCTGTGTCCGGATAGCTAGTGATGTTTGTTCGAATGAATTGTTTATTCGAATAAATTGTTTGTTTGTATGAATTGTTTGTTTGGTTAATAGTATATGGTTGATATGGATGCTTGGATTGTTGAAATGAAATAATTTTTTGGATTATCTCTGTTTTAAATTTCGGGGACAAAATTCTTTTAACGGGGGAGGAATGTGATATCCTAGAATTTCGAGGAATTTAAATGTGATAATCTTCTTAATAAATTAATTAAAATTGATAAATTGTTATTTTCAAATATAAATAACCAAAATGATTAATAACATGATGATTTTAAATATAGTTATAAATGGATTCTTAATAGAATAATTATCTGCAAATTTAATTGGTAATATTTTATAAATAGATTTTTAAATGAAATAATTATTTTCAAATATAGTTGGTGTTGATTTATAAATGAATTCTAAAATAGAAGTATTATTTTTGAGTTAATAAGGAGTTTATATATATAATTGAGATTAATTTTAAAATAGATTTTTTAAATAAAGTTATTATCTTTGAAAAGTAATAATGTGTTTGTTTATACTTAATATATATATATATATATATATATATATATATATATATATATATATATATATATATTTGAATCGATTTTGAATTTGAGTTGCATTTAGATTTAAATATGAATTTAAAAGGGTGTATATATATCTTGAAATTATTTTGAGATAAAATATATGAATGAGTTTTATTTAAAATAGAATTTATTTTCTTTAAAAGGAATTAATTTCTATAAATTAAGATAGTGTTTATTAAATTGTAAAATAAATACAAAAAGGTTTATGTTAACATTTTAAAATGAATTAAAAATACTATATATGATTTTATTTAAAATTGTAATTGGTTTATACTTTATTTTCTTTTAAAGATTTTATTTTTATAAAATTTAGAAGCATTTATTAATCTACAAATGTATTTATTTACTAGGAAAATTAATTTAAAAAGCTTTTTAAAATCTTTTAAAGATAAATAAAAATGAAGTATTACAAGTGTTAGGATAATAAAGCTTACAAAAAAACACTTGTAAGATAATTAAAATTAGTAATGACAAGTGTTAATAATTGAGACAAGTGGCAAAATTAATTTTTGTTTTCCTTAGTTCCAAATAAATCCTAAATCTACATTATATAAATCCATCTCTTCTTTTTTCCCATCTCTTTTTCTTATTTTCATTTCTAAAGATACTCAACATCTGTAAATTATCTTCATAAACCAGAGATTCTTTAGAATCAAACCTGAAAACCCATCCTCAAACTAAATTCAGACACTCCTCAAATCAAAATCAAAACTTGTTTCGTTTCAACCTGTAACCACATTTTTTCTCAAATCAAATGTCATGAGGAATTAGCCTGGAACCATTTTCAGATTTGAAACTTCAAACCTAAATAATTCAATCCTGTAATATTTTCTCAAATCTCAGATTAAATGAAACTAAACTCTGTAGCCATTTTTCAAATCAGTGATTTGCAAGTAAACCTGAAATCACCTCTTCAAAACAAATCGAATCCTGAAAGTATTATAGCGGGTTTTTAAAATACAGAACTTCAGATTTTCAAATGCAAACCTGTAAACTCCTCAAACTCAAGCATTAAAACAATAAGCAAGCATGTAGTAAAGATTATGAAGCATGCAACCTGGAATCAATGTGAGCTCAAAAACAAATCAAGGTAGCAATACAGTTTTCAAAGCTTCATAGTAAATAAATCAAGTCTCTGCTTTTTAAGATATGGTGAGTAAACAAATTTAATTAAAATTTAAGTAAATATACTTCTGTTTGGCTGTGAAGTTTAAAATGAATACTGCTTGGTTGTGCATATTTATGTGAGTTATCTCTCTGATATGAATGTTGTATATGTGCATGTCTATTGTATTTTTATATTTCTGTTCTTGGTTCAGGAAATGAGAGCTTGATCAAAAATCAAAACCAAATCATTCAATTTTTGTTAGGTTTGGAGATACAAACAATATATGTTTTTTAAATCATTAATTTAATTTTAAAATTTATTTAAAACAGTATAGATTCAAATTTTGTTCTTAAACCAAGAAATGCACTAACATTTTAAAATGCATGTTAAATCAAGTATTATGATTTGATAATTCAATTACATAACTTGAAACATCTATGAAAAGTATGATTTTTAAGATAAAAATCATGAATTTTAGATTAGGATTTTTTGTGAAATCCTAACATGACTGGAGAGTAGTTTTGAGGCAATTGCTGATGATCGAATGGTCTGGGATGACCGAGGTCTTTGCTAGGGTAGAGGAAGGATAGGGGTATTCGGCAAAAATGGTGGGAAGGGTGACCGATTAGTGTGGCGTCGGTGGTGAGGCAATCTTGTTTCTAACCCTAGTTTTGGGTCGAGTTGGAAGATTAGGATTCTTCTTTCCTCTGGTGCATCGAATTTTATGATATTCTGGGACTTGGTTCGTGGAAGACAGACGATGACGTGGATAAAGTGTCAGAGACTCACATGGTCGGAGGTAAGGTATTCGAGGCATTTTCTAGTGGTTGTGGGTTCCAGTATTTGTTCTGCCTAGATCGATTTTGATTTGAGGTTTGTGAGTGTGCTTGGGTGATCGAGAATTGAAGTTGAGATGGTGGACGATATGTTTGACGATACCAGAGGTGATCATCGTCGTCAAGGATGGTTGTACAGGTGCATAGGGGAGTTTTGGTGTCGGTTTATTCGAATAAGTTTTGACTCGAAGGGGTGATCGAGCGTTTGGGGAAGAGACTCGGGTTTGAACTCGAGTGTATTTGTGTGTTTAGGCCTGTAAGATTTTAAAATTTAAAATAAGATTCAATTTTTTTGAGATTGGGGGAAAAAAACTCGGGTTAGACCCAAGTGATATTCGAGTTTGACTCGAAGCAGCAGAGATGATAAGCAGTTTTTAAAATGTTTAAAAATCAAATTGTTTTCGAAATTCAAATTTAAATCTAGTTTAAAAACTTACTTAACTAAAACTTACTCTTTTATAATTGTTTTCTTTGACAATTTAATAAGAGGTTTTAGAAAAAACTTGTTTGATTTAAATTTTGTAAAATCTAAAGTGATTTTTAAAACATTAATTTAAAATGAAAAGTTTAAGATTTTACAAAAGTAAGTTTTAAAATACAAATTGTAATTAGTTTTAAAACCTCTACTTGATAATATTAAAGTTATTTTAAGTAAGTTAAATTTTGTTAACGTTAAAATTTTCAAGTTAAATGATTATCTATTCTAAAAACTTAATTAATGATGTAATTAAGTAAAGGTAATTATAATGTTTTAAAAATGTTAATTGCAATTATGGTATTTATAAGATAATGTTTTATCTTAAAATGATTATGGTTAAATGTCATGTGATTAATTATTTTAATAAACGAATTACATATAATTAATTAATTTGATTTATTAATTATAAAGGATTAATTAAGTAATTGATTAAGAATAATTAATTGATTTAATTAATAATTAATTAAAGGTTATTATTTAATTATTAAGTTTAATTAATTGTAATTAAGAATTATTAATTAAAGATTGTTAATTAATGATCAAAGATTAATTAATTGGGTAATTAAGTAATTAAGAATGAATTAATCAAGTGATTAAGATTTGATTTATTTGTAATTAGAGAGTTGTTAATTAAGTAATTAGAGGTTACTTAATTAATATTTAAGATGAACTTAATTTGTAATTAAGTTTTATTAATTAAGAATTAAGTTTTATTAATTCATACTTAAAGGATGATTAATCTATAATTAAATATTAATTAATTGATTAATCAAAAGTTGATTAAGGATTAATCAGAAGGTAATTAAAGATTAATCAAAGGTGATTAAGGATTTATCAAGTGTAATTAAGAATTAATCAATGATAATTAAGGATTGATTAATTGATAATTATGGATTAATTAATTTGTAATTAAGGTTGTTAATTAATAATTAAGTTTATTAATTAATAATTAAGGGATAATTAATTAGTTAATTAATGATTAATTAATTAATTATAAGATTAATTATGGATTAATTGATTCGTATTAAGAGAGATTGATTAATAATTAAGGTTATTGATTAATAGTTAATGAGTAATTAATCAGTTAATTAAAGGTTAATTAATTGCTTATAAAGGTAATTGAGAATTAATTACTTTGTATCGAAGGAGATTAATTCATAATTAATGATTATTAATTGATAATTAAAAGATAATTAATCTATGATTAGAGATTAATTGATTTATGAATAAAGTAATTAAGGATAATTAATCAAGGGTGATTAATTAGGAGGATGATTGATTTAAGTGATGATAAATTAATTTGATTTTAATTAATAATTGTTTGAACAGGATTAGGTGATTAATTCTTAAGTTATTAATTTATTTTAAGGCGATTAAATTAATTATAACATGGATTAATAATTCCTGTTTATGGATGATTATTTGTGTAGAATATCTGTATTGGATGATATCTATTGGATTATATCTATTGGATGATATGTTGTGATATTCTGTGATATGATATTGGATATATCAGTGATAAATGTGTGATATTTATCTATGTTAAATGCTGTGTGAATTCAAGTATTGAATTGAACTGAAATGAATGGTTTTAAACTTTAAAACAACTTGGACCTAAAAGATGGCGTTTTGGATTTCGATGGGACTGGGTTCGGTTTTCCAGAATTGGATATCCGAAAACCACATCGATCCAAATTAACGTTAGGTCGTAAATCCAAGTGAAGTGAAGTGAAGACTCAAAGTGTAAGAACTATATATCGTTATAACTCCGAGGGTGATTCCAGAATGAGTTTAACGAAGATAGTACTTTCAGATTCGAGATGAAGATTCAGAGTGCAAGGGCTATTGTCGTTAACTCTGAGGGTGATTCCAAAATGAGTGTAACGAGGTAGTGCCTTCGGTTTCGTTCGAACCCGGAACAGACTTGTATGGATTGAATGCTTTCATAACACCGTCAGGTGGACAATGAGCATTCTAAGGTAGATGTGTCCTATAAAGGTAATCGCAGCCTCAAGCCTCATCAACCAGGAATGGCTAAAACAGGGGTGGTACAGCAAGACTAAGTGGGTCATGCCTAAGTAGGACGAGATTTACCCCTGTCTAGATGACCCTTTTTATTCGGCTGTGTGGGCAGTTGGTCTTCAGCCAACTGCGGGGTTGTCTTGTTCGGGACTGTTCAGTAATGAATGGTCCCGACCTTGTGTTGCAGGGGATTTAGTGTGGATTCTCGGTACGTTGATCTAGGCCACGTACTGTGACGGGCGGTACCCCAGTAGCCCTGCCATTGGTGGAAACCCATTCTTCCTACATGCCCTTATGGTTTGGATTGTATTACCCACTTTTCTGGCTAGTAGCTGGAATTTAATGAATGTAACAATTTCGACTATTTTCTATTTACTTGAAAACCCTAGACATTATTATAATATCACTGGATTTCCTATCAAATGTTTTGGTTAGCGTAAGGTAAAAACTTTTCCATGTTTATGTGTGGGAAGTCTTACGTGATACCTTTCTTTTCAAAGGATTTTCTAAAGTTAAGCAATTTTAAACCGTTTACTCACACCAGACCCCTGTCTGACCCAAGTGTTTATTTTCTGTTTTATTAAACTCTTGGGTACTCATATTATGTATGAGTAGTCGAGGGATTCAGGTTATCGTTGACGAACTCTGGAGGAGCTTTGGAGCAGGAAGCTTCAGTGTGTAGATATATAGATAGAGTTTCCGCTATGATGTCATTCTGTATTGATGTTCTTGTATTGTACATTAGATAGAAATGTTATAACTGTCTAAATTGAGATGTATAGTTGTATACTCTGATGTATAATATACTATGTATATGTTATGTATTATATTTCATTCGTTCCGCTGTGAGATTCTTATGTGTTGTTGTTCTTTCTTCTCTTTCTTTTTCTTCTTCTATCCTCTTTCTTTCTTATTGATGATGCATCTTTTTGTGGAATGAAAGGCGGGTCGTCTCGTATTTCTACCTCACCCGTTTTATATTAGTGATTGATATTATAAATTTTTCGTCAAGCTGTGAGATATACGACAGATTGTGATTGTTTTGTTTACTTCACCAGCTAAAAATCATTCTACATCGATTAGGTATAATTACAACGTACCATACATGTATATTGGGTACCGAGGGTGTAGGACTGTCGTCACACATATGCTATTGCTGGTCTCATTTGAACTTAGGCTAGTCAAAATGCCCATTTGACTAAGTTTGAATTAACTATTTAATTATTAAGCCCTTTCCTTAATCATATTGACTACAATAATTAAACATCATTTTAATTGAATTCCGACTTCAAACAAATAATTAAAATGCCATAGTATATTTGATACAACTTTTATTTATTGATTCTATTATTAATATATAACTTTTCTAAATTAGTATTTACATTGGTTTTAAATAACTAACAACTGGTTGTGTTGATTCTCTAGTGTGAACTCGTTCCTCAGTCAATATTTAAACAATTTAAATACTAAAGCCTATATGAACTTTGCTAAAGTACGGTATGTAGCGCAAGATAACCGCTTATAGATCCTTTAGAAGAAATCCAATTTTTATCTATAATAAACTCACCGAGTAACTACATTTTGTACGCGTATTCTCATCGTCGTCACTATATTATAGATATCTAGAGTGCGGTCTAAGGTCAATTGCTCTATTAATATCCGTATTTTATTGCATAGAACACTTCAAAGTCCTTGGCTTAACCGATAACGTTTATCGATAAGCCAATTTACTCTAGCTAAAGACTTTGACTTTTAAGTTGATTACCAATTATAGTTAAGCTTTGACAACAAAGGAGACAATCCTCTCTTAAGTAGTATTCCACTCTATATACTTTGAAGTAAACCTACTTACCTTATTATGATGCCATAAGATTGACCATAATCAAAATATAGTCTACTTACTCGGGATCAACAATACCCAGAAGTCCAAAGACTACAATACATTATTACCATTAGATCTTCTGTTTTGACTTAGTTGTCTTAACCGACAGACGATCTCATCATTCAGTGATTGTTCCAAATAACCACAAGTACATAATCCCTTAGCTACTCTAATGGTCATAAGTTATTCATCATCCATTGTATGGAGAGCATTGCATACAATTGTCTCAATGGATGTATTGATATATTTTTCTCAATACGTCTTGAATATGAACATTTAAGAAGTTGGTGTTTATATACATATTGATCCAATACTCATATTTTTGAATATTTTCATTACTATAATCAAAAAATGCTTCTCCTAAGGATTTTCTATTTATATACGTTTGATGTAATTAATACATTATTTATATACCTCTATAACAACACATATAAAAGAAAAGAAAATGAAAAGCAAAATTTATTTCAAACAAGATTATTTATAGAGTTAAGTCTATAACATAATTGCTCATAGTGAACACCCTTAACTCTATTAAAGGATAGATTAGCTTAGATGCTCACTATGCATAGGGTTGTGCAAGTAAACACGATGTACCTACTTATAGGGATAAGGTAAACCATCCTCCCTTGGTTACTTTGCTTGGGAAATGCCATATATAAAGTATAGGCAAACCCTTCTTCTACATCCTCACTTTATCTTATTAGTTAATTTGCAACGAATAACGCTGGCCAAGCTTATCCCTAATGGTTATAGGTTCTTCGCATCCCTCTTCGTCGTCTTCTACAATTAAGGCATCCCAGAGTCCTCCTCGCTTTTCATAGGTCTTTGTACAAACACATTAGTTTCTCGAAGGTTTGGTACTATTATCTTCAAAGGAGAGCCACGATAGAATTAGAGGTATTCTATATGGGCAATTATGTAATTTGTTACATATATCTAACTCAATAACCAATCTTGTTCAAAATAAAAGGAGTATACTTTATATTATGTATATTTGTTATATCATGATAATTAAAAGTATATTTAATAAAAATTCATTAAATGATATGTCATGTGATAGGAATTACAATGTGTTGTAATCATGAAAAATTTATGATATTAAAATAAAATATCGATTTAAATGTTCCTAGCTAAGATGTTTTGAAATGAGATATCGATACATCCCTTGATACTAAAGTACATCATGCTCTCCAAATGTTAGGCAGTGCACGACTCATGGTTGTTAGGGATACTAATGGGTTACGTGCTGATTGTTATTGGATAAAAATGGAATGACTCACTCAAGAATTTTCTATTGGTTAATATAACTAAGTTCAAATAGAGAATCTTGAAGTGACGATGGTACATAGTTCTCTTGACTTGAGGATACCATAGAACTTCAATATGGATACCCTGCTTTAATTATAGTTAGATTATGGCATGGTGTCTATCAAACAACTATTGTTAGATCTGTGTTGAAGCATTAAAAGTGAAACATTATTTAATAAACAATTCATCTCCTCAACTATATGAGGTTGGTATCACGATCAACCATAGTAAACTCAAAGTCAAATCTTTGGCCAAGGACTTTATGTTTGGACTATTCAGAATACATGTGGATGATGTTAGAATTTCGACCAAAACCAAATTTGGAAAGTCCTAAGGTGATATAGTGTTGATGAAGAATATATTTGTAAATAATCATTACTACTGGGTGCTGCTTATAATAGTTAAATTAAATTTTAATGAAAAGATGTTAAAGTGACAAATTTAGCCAAAATGCACACTATTTGCTAATAAAATGCGTGTGAACGTCAATACTCTAATATTAATTGCCGATTGAATTTAAACATTTGAGTCGCACAACCATAATGATGAATACTCCATAAAAACCACACCATTCAATTACTTTATAATCAGTGTAAATTAATTGAATTAATCAGTATCTATGAAATATTAATCATTAAATATTATTTATTTTTTTGAATACCATTATTGTTTGATAAAGTGCATATGTAAAAGTTATACATGCGTGTATCGATATACGACATCGATAAAACATTTAAATTGGATTTAAATAGATTAATTTCAAAGTGGTTTTCATAAAATTTTGAGTCCACATTCCTCTTTTATGGCTGACTACACATCTTTTAGAGGGCAGAGGTTTCAAATGTGATTTGAAAACCCAAAGGAGTAATTAAAGGAAGGAATAAATCTCCATCATTTACTCTTCTTTATGACTCACTTAAAAGCACATTTATGAAATAATTTTTACCCATTTCTCTTCATTCTTTTTGCTACCTAAAATATGGAGGGTGGGAGAAGAGTATTTGATAATTCAATAAAAAATTAAATAAAGAAGATTTTAAAGGAGGAAATCGGAAGGTTCCAATATTTTCTTTAAAATAAATTTCTTTTATTCATTCCAAAATTCCTCCAGACTATTTACTTTTCTTTCTCTCTTCTCTCTACCCTCTCATGGATGAAATATCATGGCACTATGGAAGAAAAAATCTTGAAAAAAAATCCAAATTAAATCTAAATAAAAGGTGCTTATTATCTCTATTGATTCTTGAAAATCTAAAGGTGGATTCAGTTGAATATAGGAGCTTTTTTCATTGTTCAAGGGGCAAATTTTTGGCTACATTCTAAGGTGATTTTCAATTTTACTTATTCAAATATATTAATCTTGTTCACAAAGTTTAAATCCTATATATACTTCATATCATATGTTTATATATATTCGTCTTATAATATAATCTAGAACCCATTTGGCCACACCTCAATTGATTAATTGATCATCATGAAAGTTTAATTTGGATTCCCTTTTGTGTCATTCCTCAATTAATTATATGATCTATATGTTAATATAATTTAGATTCTTCACCTTATATGATTATTAATTTATATTATTTGTATAGTCTGATTCCGAACCTTTTATAACAAATGTATATGTGTCTTAATTGTCTAGTGCATTTTGTTGTTGTTTTGAATTCATTTTTGATTAGGTACCTTTTAATTATATATATATATATATGTATGTATATGTAGATATATATTATATGATTACTTAAAAAAATTGATCGAAGCAATTTTGAACAATTTTAGTTAATTTTGAATGAAAACAAATTTAATTTTTTAAATACATCTTTAAAATGAATACATATGTTACATGGTTGTTGTTTGAATATATTTTGTTTGGTTATATTAGTGTAAAAGTTATTTCGACTTAAAAACCCATAAGTGGACTTTTATATAAAGCCATCACTTGTTTCTTTCCTATATTGAAAGCTGGATTTGTTAACTTTAAATTTATATATATAAATATTTGATTTTTATCTTTACACACATATGTTATTTTTAATACTAAATTTTTTGCTTATAATTATTTATATATCGACACGGGTATATATTTGTTATTTTAGCACAAATTTTACAAAATGGACTTCTGTGTAAGACTAATTTTTTTAATTTTAACCTTTCCTTACTTTTATATCCATTATTATATATACATTTATTTTAAATATAAATGTTTGGACAACAAAGGCACATATATATAGGGAAAAATTAGCCATTGCGGTGTAAATCTCAACACCTATGTACAATCACATTAGCTATGTCCACTTATATCTGCAGCACGTGCACTTTATACAAGTAGTGCATTTAATATCCTTATATAAAAATAAAAATAAACCTTTTTTAAGTTGGTTAAATATAATAAAGATTTTATTTAAAATATCTTTGATTGGATCTAAAATGTACTTTAGACTTCATAGGCCCAACAGATTCAAAATGGAAATTATTTTGAAATCTACCTATTCCACCCACATCCAACTAGCCTGGTTGCTTTAAGTCACTCTCGTAATGCATGGGAACGAACAAGATCTTTTGAACAAAGTCGTTGGATATTAAGGCTGCTATATTGTTATAGAGATGGCCGTCAACTGCACCCTCCAAGTGCGGGAGTTCAGAGTTCTAGATATCACTTTTCCTTCAAACATTTTATCATTATAGTCATTCTGTATTGTTTATAAACATGAATGTTTTATTTGATGCAGTGGTTTTTCTAGAGTTTGGAAGGATAGTTCATAACTCGTAAGATGTACGGATTGTATTAGCAAGTTGGAAGGCTACCAATAGAATGTTGTGCCGATCTGGACCGATGATAACTTATGATTAGTCGGCATGCTATGGCCTAAAAAACTATGCTGAAGGAGAAATCGAGGGATCTAAATCCCAAGATGGGGAGGGAATGGCGGGCATAGTGGCTAAGTTTGAGGTGGAGAGCGACCCAAGTTTGTCGAGGGGGTGCAAAGGTGACAAAGTACGTACCAGGCATAGATGCAGGAACCGGCTTAGTAGCAAGCATTCAAGGTGATGTAGGTGAGTGAGAAACATATAACTCAAGCTTGTATGAGTACGAAAGGCTAGATATAAAGAGGACCGCCACCGTTTAAGATGGGCTGTGGATGGGTGGCCTCATGATTTGATGTAATATTTCATGGTCATCAAAATACATGACCATACTAGAGACCTTAGAGGCGGAGAGGACGGGGGCATGGAATAGGGCCCTAAAAACCCTAGAAAGCATTGGCTCCTTCAAGGAAGTTCCTTTCCCTTTAGGTTCAATGGACAACCGACTAACCAATATATGTGCCCTTCGATGAATGCCCACCTAAAGGGCATGTAATAGCGATAACAACACCGAGTCCTTCTATCCTTCCTTGTTTAGGAGTAGTCAATGGATCCAACCTAAGAGTAGTTATATTTTCCTTGTTATGTATATAGTCATTTATTGCTTGTTACATGTCACATTTCTTCCTTTTATTATTCGTTCATTATTCCAATAGTCATAGAAATATTTTTTTGTTTTTGTGTTGTAGTGATCCAACCAAACTTTACTGTTTGGGATGACGCTTCCCATGCCAATGCAGCCTCCACCTAGACCCACAGTTGTAGACCACCACGATTACTTCCTAAGGAAGAGCTTCTCGACTACTCTATGAGGATCTATATTGTTATTCCTTCATATAGTCACCACCATAGGAGCATGCATATGCACGAGAATTTATGAGGATGTGGCGGAATCAAGTGGGGACTGCCTCACTAGTACATATACATGAGGTATATTGAGCCGAGGGACAACCAACAGAATCTCATGTGGGTGCCTTTCCTCACTATCAATTAGGAGATGAACATGGTATAATTGAATTGGGTACTTTGAATGCTCATTAGGACTACCGTCGAGGTGATCGAACCTGCACACAGACTAAAGTTGGGAAAGCCTAGAAATGAGTTAGATGCGGTCTTGGACATAAACCTCAAGGAGGGCTTTATGGTGGGTTTCCACTTGAACTTAGCTATAAGATGTTTTAAATCTTATTGCTAACCATTTCCTTCACATGGTAGTGCTTGCACCTCCCACATTTGATAAGAGGCAGTTATACAAAAGAAGCTGCTGTTGATGAGGTAACAGTGCATGTACCAAATAAGAAGCAAGAGGCTACTGAGAAGAGGTTAGGGGAAGTGAAAAAAAAGTTGAGGGAAGTGGAGGTGGCTAGGTATGCTGAGGTTTTTTCTTAGGCAACTGATAGGGCGGTCGGGGAGGCAACAGAGAAGATGTTGGGGCAGGAGATCTCCCGTCGAGGGAGCTATAGTGGACATGTAGCGGTTGATGAACCAGTTGGAGGAGATGGTGAAGTAGGTTGGTGATCTCCAAACCCACCTTTTTCAACATAAACATTGCACAACCTCCATCGTCAGCAAGATAACATTAGAAAAGATAGAAGCAAAGTGGAACGACTGGTTAACCACCATGCCAAAGAAGATTATTTTCACTAGTCATTAGCTCCCTTAATTCCCAACAGCTAGGCAAGGTCTGACAGGAGATTTTGATGGATACGATAAACGATGGGCACCCCACTATTATCCCACTTTTTGGCCAAAACCGGAATATCAACAAATTGGCGAGGAATGATGGATATCGGGATTAGAGATCGATTAGAAACAAGGCCACAATCGATGACGTCAAAATTTGGTTGAGCTCCGATCGGGACGGAATCGATTGGAGATGATGATGAGGATTAGGAGAGGCTACGTTTCAAGTTTCAGGTTAATCGAAGTTCGTATGGAGGAGATATGGATGGATTACGATGTGTAGTGAATGGTTCGTATCGACGCACTTCGCATCAATCAGAATATGATGGTTCGAATCGATGCACTTCGCATCGATCAGGATGGGAGGATTTCGTATCGATACCGTTCACATCGATACCGTTCGTATCGATCGGCATGGGCTTGGCTCGGTGACTTCGCATCGATCAGAGAGGAAAGATGGGTGCATTTTGACTCGATGGCGACTCACTCAGGTTGTTAGGCAAACGTACAGTGGTTTGTTCGAATCCATGTATTTCGTATCGGTCAGATGAGAAAAGGCGGCATGTTTTGACTCGATACTCTCATATCGATAGCAGATGGACTGTGGCTCCTTCGTATCCATCAGGTAAAAGGCTCCTTCGTATCCATCAGGTAAGAGGCTCCTTCGTATCCATCAGGTAAGGTCTAGTTCGTAACCACCCTCCATCACAACCACTTCGTATCGATAACCTCCATCGTCACTTCGTATCGATCGATTCGTGGCTGATCGATACGAAGTACACTCCAGGAATCGATGCGAAGGAAAACACGAATCGATGGATGCGAGGATGACCGTTATGAAGTTATGGATATAGACGAAGCGTGGGACATGGATACGAGCGCGTCTTCAGGAAAAGAAGCATTCAACACAGCAAGAAAGGTGGATCAACCCAGGAAGCTCGCGCCACGTCATCGATGCGCACACGCTTTTGATGGAGTCTGACAAGATGGATTCGAAGCAGTGGATTCGAAGCAGTGGATTCGAAGACGACAGCCAATGGACAACCCAAACTCGAATCGATCATATCTCCTACACCGATGATCCAAATGCAACGAAATTTTCACAGGAGCTTGCTTACATGTTGAAGGATGTCCACACCAAATTTCATCTTGATTGGATGATTTTATGGTCGATTCGAATGGAGTTCGAATCGATCCCGAAGTGGGCCCAAATTTCCTAAGGCCGGGCGTGTGGGTCCCCTCACGTGCCAAAAGTGGTCTCCTGGATTTCCAGCGAAATATCAACATCTCACACCTATAAATAGAGCCCCTGGTCATTCAGAAAAGGGGATCTCTCGGATCTTTGGCCTTTCAACCTCCAGACTCTGCCGGATTCATCTCTACGCTTCAATACTGCTGTTGTACTGGAAATTCTTCATATTTACTGCTGTAATCATCTGTAATCATAAAGGATAATCAATAAAAGGATAAAAATTTGGAGTGGACGTAGGCCGGAGATAGCCGAACCACTATTAAACTTGTGTTTTTGTTCATTACTTGCGAATTACTGATTGATATTTGCTTAGATCTGTGATTTGTGTTTGAATACTGCTGATTTGTATTCATACACTGGTGCTTTCATGGTATTTGGGGTTTGTGACCAATTTTGGCGCAAACACCCACTCCTTGCATTCTAGAGCTAGAAATTATCACATCCTTGATGGTGACCTTTAGCTCTCCACATCTCGAGATTCCCAAGGAGATGACACATGATGACAATTGCCATGTCATCGAGCGTCATTAGCCTCCATTAGTAATAATTAGGGTTTTTGTAATTTTTTATAGTGGGCCCGACCCTTTGATTTTATGGTAACATTAATACTAAAAATATTTTTTGTTCAACTGTTGTGCATGCTGTGACATTTTTTAAAATATGTATAGGTATGTCTGTGTCTATGTTTGTTAAGTTTGTTCGAGTGCATATCATGTTTGGTGCTTGCAGTTTTTTAGCAATGCTTATTTGAGAGCAAAAAATTAGGGGAACATGACATAATTTTATGAATCATTTATGTTGTGAAAAGTTAGTGCAAAATTGGATAGGATTTCTGAACTTAGCTTTGAAGTTTTCTCCCATCTTTAATGGGTGACATTGACGAGCTACGCCGCATGCTCGTGTGTATTTTCCGTGGTGGTGGGAAAACTTTTTTCTAGGCAACTTGTACCTGTACTTGAATATTTTATGAACTTTTGAATTTGTTTCACTACATGAGGTTGTCCTGCAATGCCTAGCCCTATTGTGTTGGGCTGCTCTGAATACGAGGGAAACATGTGAGTTCAAGATGGCCAAGCCCCATCGGTAAGGTCTATCCAAGTGGGCATATGGGGAAGCACTACAGATATAAGAATCGACACTACCACGTAGGCAATCATATCCATTTGTTCACTAGTAATTTGTTTCACTCTTAGGGAAATTGGAAGCATCACAGGCAAAGGAACCGGGTCCATAACGTAGGTGGTCGCACCATCGGTTCATAGATGCCTCTGACATGGATAGGAGTGTTTTACCATGAAAATTTGGTATATATTATGATTGAAACTAACAATGTAATAGTGTTGAAATAATAAGATTTAATGTGTTAATAGAATAATAGTATAAGGAGGGGCAAAATGGTCATTTTTCATTTTTGGAATTTGAAAACAAAACTAAACATGTTGCAGGCATTTTTTCGTGCAATATATTTGCTTGCTTTGTTGGAGTCTGTATGAAGGAGTTAGTAGTGAATTTGTATCAAGCTAAATGAGCGCCAAATTTAAATTTGATATTTGAGTTGATAGTTGTCTTCCCTCCATATTTATACACCTTCGTACATAATTGTTTTTCCATTGTAGAAACCAACGATGCTTATTCCTTTCTCCTTCTTCCTCTTTCATACAATATTCAAATCATCATATCTCACTCAAATCTTGACGGATCACAATAAATTAGTTGCATCGCGAAGCTTAAGGAGAGGACTACATAACTATACCAATTTGAAGGCGAATTTCTAAAGCTAGGAGGTATAACTGTTCAGATAGTGAAGGCATAGGTAGTGGAGTGTGATTCAGTGAGTGATTCTTACACTTCTCCTGACATAATGTGATTAATATCCCACAAATACAATTTATGTTCTTGAATAAAGTATACAACTATTTAAGATCGATTAATTTCACATTTAAACATTGGTTTGGGAGGGATCTAATAAACCAGTAAATTAAGAATTAATTTCCCTTTTTCCTTGAAATTAATGAATATACAATGAAAATTGATGCATTTGCAAAACGACCATAGAAACGTTAGGTAAGATGTTAGGGATGTTCTTAAATGACATAGGCAGATCAAAAGCAACAAGAGGAGAAACAATGCGTAGGATTGTCAGAAATCACGGTGAAAATCCAAATTTTCATCTTTAACCGGTCCACCGGTTGAGGCCACTGGTCCATCGATGGCCATATTTTGGGCGCAGCTTGAAACTAGACCCAAACAGGCTAAGATATATTAATGTTTCTTAATTTGAGTCCCGTTCCCTTTTTTGAATGCATTTGGAGGCTATTGACGAGGCGAATGCCAACGCTACAATTCCAACGTGAATTATATGACATTGATCATTTATTTGAGATATATTTTATTACTCAATTTTTTGTAGCTAAGACAACAGACTATTCAAGGCATTTCAGTCTAGCCAGTCCAATCCAGGCTAACTAAGTCCATGTCAACTTGCTAACCATCCATAGCTGGGTGCTGGTCGATCGGATTTCCTATTTATAATGATAAACCAAATCCAACCTAGGCACTGGAACCACGGTTTAATTTCACATCAAATCTTCTATTGGTCGAGCCTCCCCGTGCAATAGTCCAGGCGACTAGCTCACCCGTCAAGGCAAGGCACAAACCCAGCTCGACCTATCTCTCATTGGCTAACCGACTCTCTCTCCAACCCACGTACAACCCAGTGCCAGGATAGCCTGCTTGGTCAAGCATCTCTCCCACTGGTATCTCTCGACCGACATAGCTTAAGACAATCATAAAGGTAGCTAGTCATTCATATAGCTTTTATACCACTGCCTAAGATTTATAGCCTATCTCACCTCACCCAGCCTGGCATGCCCTCGAATCTTGTCACTTCTTTGTCCTCCTTATGGTCTCGATAGACTAGCTTGAGCCATCCTTCAGCCTAAGCATGTAGGAGTGAAGTGACAAGATGCACAGCCAAGTGTACCTGCCTTTGATAAGAAGCATGTTCTATTTTCCATAAGCACGCTGCAAGTAGAAGCACATTTAATGCAAAGCATTGTAGAGCATGTCCTGGGTACATTTCTCTTTTTGACCTTCATCTCAGCCATGCATTCCTTTATTTTGCCATCCATCTCTCATCAAGTTCATTTATCCAAATCAATGGCCAGATGCGCTTAACGTCTATTTTGCGACATGATTTTTGCCATCCAAACATCAGTTCAACTACCATAAGAACCTATACTTAGTTGCTTTAAAAAGGTTGGTCTCGTGGTTAGTTGGTCCGCTGACTGGTTGGCTAACCTACTTCCCCTTTTGTGTTATTGCTCCCTAGATTAGTAGCTTTATTAGACTTACACAAATCATCTTTTCTTATTATTCTCTTATAATTCTTTGTAATTGTAAAAGAGTCATATAGTAAGAGAATTTCATAGTGGACATATGTAGCTTTACCGAACCACTTCATCTCCTTCATCATTTAACTTTAAATGCTCTGTTCCCCTTATTTTTCCATTATTAAGCCTAATGACCTTTACTTTTTACAATGCATTATCATAACTCCAAGGTTGATGAAACATATCACCAACATTATGGTGCTAGAAGAAGGGACAAACCTTTAATCCTATGGTTAACAGCTTCTTGTGCAAGCTCTTTCCATGCTAGGTACCTTACATTCAGCATTGACAATGGCAACGGTGGACAATATTTCATCACCCCCTCCAGTCATCGAGAATATTCCCTAACTTTCTCATGTTGCTTCATGTCATGCATGGTTGTTTTACGCACTCACTCTTCTCCTCAAATTATTGTTACTATGAACCAAATTATGCCAACCATGCGTGCGCTATATAGGAGGACCATGCCTAACCACTCAGAGATTTACCTCTAAAAAGTTGTCCTAGTCCACCCGTTTCATGGAAAAACCCAGTGTAGGGTAACCCCTAGAACCTTGGCCATCGGTCAAGCACCCTCGCATAGAAATCCTAGAGACTTGGAATTCCTATTGGTACCCAGAGAGGCCCTATTATAGGTCACCTAGTAGTTATCTCATTTGTCCTTTTCTTCAACGGCGTTCGAAAGTAGCCAGATGCCTGCCCACATGTCTTAAGGCACCCCGACTCAATCACTGGTACCTTTCTCTAGCTCATTTCTAAACCCGTAACCTCCTGTGAAGAATGCATCGAAGATTTGGAGCCTGTATCATTCAATGTCCTTCACCATGGCTATTCAATAAGGATGACTTATCATATGCTCATTGCCATATTTAGGGACTTCTTAACTTTGCACACTAGGGCTATGCAAGCCTTAGCTTACTTTTTTTCAATTGGCTACCTATGAGGGTGGATTACCGAGAAATCATTTCCCTATCAAGGAGTTTCAAACTATTTCATAAGATTGAATATGCTATCCAATTCCTTGCTCGGGGACTGCCTACTGTCCTATGAGTTTAAGTGAGATATCTCTCCCCTTCATGTTGGGGAACATCGATGATCGAATGCATGACTCCAACAATTTGTACCCCTTGCCCATGATGCCACTCATCCTCCACATCAATGATACATTGTTGTCAGGACGACACAGCTAACCCGAGTTATGCTGAAGTTTGACATCCCTAGTGTACCCACATAGAAATAAGCTGGTCCTAACTCCTTATCATAGCGTGTCATCCTGGAGAACCTTCAACCCTGTAAGCACTTAGGTTCGAGCTGGGATCACATATCACTCCTTATTGCAGCATGTCACCTTGGAGAAGCTCTGAGACACTCAACACTTAGTTTCGAGCCGGGACCGCCCCATCTCTTTTTGCAGCCTGTCTCCCTAGAAAACCTTCATGCCCTTCAACGCTTAGTTCAGAGTTGGGACCGTCTCTTACCTCCTATTGTAGAGTGTAACCTTGCAGAACCTTTATGCCCATCAACACTTAGGTTCGAGCTAAGACCGCCTGTCATGCCTTATTTAGCGTATCAACCTAGAGAACCTTCAAGCCCCGCAGTGCTTAGGATCAAGCTAGGACCACCCCCAACTCCTTATTGTAGCATGACCCCCTAGAGAACCTTTAAGCCCCTTAGTGCTTAGGTTTGTGCTAGGACCACCAATGGTAGAGTGATGCACAGATAAGTTTTCATTTTACAATTTCTATCTGCTAAATTATTGTGAACGACGACACCTACCGCTTGTCTCACCATTATATCTAACCCTTATAGTCAATAATGCTCAAGAAAACCATGCTCCCTGGTTCGAGCCAGGACCTACAGTCATCTAACTTTAGGCCATGTGTCACAAAGGAGAACCCTCAAGCCCCCACGTGCTCTAATTCGAGACGGGCCCGTACGCTATTCCACACATGGTCACTTGTCACCAAGGAGAACCTATGGGCTAAAATGCACTCGCACTCAACACCAATGCCACCTATACTTGGTACTTGACCAACACTTGCCTCTAATCAATTCTCGAGTTGGACCTATTACATAACAATATTACTATTTATCATGTTTTAAACATGAATCATTTTTTAAAAATAATGTAGCAATTCCTCCTGCTCATATATCACCTGAGGAAACCTGGAGCCATTCAGCGCCCAGGTATGTGTTGACACTACCCATTAACAAAGTAGTAGTAAGGATCAACTATCATTTTTTGCCCTCGGCATATAACGAATGATCAAGTGGCTCGGTCATCATTTTCTATCAAGGCCATTATCGGCTCAAGCTATCAGCTAAAATTATTGGTCAATCCAGTGCAAGGGACTTTGCTAGCTATCTAAGACACACTACCCTACCATATGTAGGCACACAATCGAAGACAACAACTAATTTCATAAACAACAAGTTATAATGAAGAAATCTGTTCCTATTTAGTTCAAAGGAATGCAGAGGCACAATGCTCGCCCTGCTAACTAATTGAAAAGTAGAAAAAGAGAAGAAGAATAATGTCGATGGAACTCTTCAGAAGACCCAGTTTCAAATGTGAATATGAGCTCTCCATGCTTTCCAAACGATCGAGAACTTATTGAAGAAAAGGAAGAGTGTGCTACCACCTTCGAAGCCTTCTTACATTAGATCTCATGGAAGACCCTGAAAAGCTTCCAAAAAACCTCACTAAGGAGCAAACCAATGCCTTGGATATGGAAGAAGAGGCAGAGAAGACTGTCAGTACTCTTTCCAGTAAGGCGTTGAAGCATCCAAACTGAGCTAAGATCAGGAATATCAAAGCATCAAAGCAAGAAAGCCCCTAGCTTCATCTGGATCATTAGTCCAAGACCAGCGTTTGATCACCACCAGAACTTTGGTTAAGGGGCATAAGTCTACGCCTAAGGTAGGATCTATCTCAAGAAGTAGAAATCCAAGTAGTGGTTCAAAATACAATCGAGCGGCACCCAAAGAGCTACCTACTTTCTTTAATCCCAACAAAATTTGATAAAAACCCAACTTCTTAAAAGCAATGAGAGATGAAGGGGAATATGAACTTAATTTTATTTACCACTAGAAAGCCATGCAAAGTTCGAGTTTGTTGAAAATACTACATGGAAAAAGCTTCACGGGTTCAAAGGGAAAGAAGATGGAGTAATTTATATACCTCTCCCTTCAATCGCAACCATCATGATCGAAAAGGCAAAAAAATTCTTAACTGTTCAAGAGTGGTAATTATGTCACACCACATGCATGAGCGAAATAACACATCCCTGCCATGTTTCAAGAAGCATAACCACTGCAGTAGACAATACAATGACATGTGGGTAGAGCATTATTTGCATGGTAGAACCATCAATGGATGGAGTATTCATGATTTTTCAAGATCCCCCCTTTTACAGGCATATACTTGGGGGACAAAAACTACTCAATTTATTCATAATTTAGAAGGCAGACTAATCTATGCATCTTAGCCTGGCTCAGTCTGGTCTAATCGAGTGGGTCCAATTCAGCTCCCTAGCTAACCACGGCCGAGGGCAGGTTGTAACACCCATAATTTTAAATAACATTATTTAGAATATTTAATTAAATAAATTAAATAGAATAATGCATATATTAAGAGATAAGGGGATTGAGATTTGAATAAATTTAAGTGGTCGTGCTTATTAATTTAATTGGGCTAAAGAATGGTTTATAGACTAATTGAATTAGAAAGGGTATAATAGGATTTAGCTACACCTTACCTTACCCTTATATATATATATATATATATATATGTTTACCCTTATGCCATTCGCGCTACATTCATTTTCTCACAAAAATAAAAACGTAAGTAAAGAAGATAAGGCCAGCCAATAAAAAGAAAAGAAGAAAAAATTCAAAGAAAAAGTAAAGAAAGTAAAAAAGTGAATCAAACTCATCTCAATCCACTTTCCTTATGACGTGAATAAAAAATTTCCATCTCATTTGTGGAATATATGTTTCGGATTTAAGTTTAAATTCATGTATATGATGTTTGATGATGGTTTGCTTGAATTATGGTTTGTTTAAATTTAAACAAGCTTGTGTGTAATGATGGTTCATACGATTTTAGACCAAAACCGTGTGATATTGATGTTTAAATTTTATGAGAAAATTATATGCCATGCAAAGCATAATTTAAGAATTAGGTTTTTAAGTTTATTAATTTTTCAAGCTTTGGAAAGATTATTATAATTTTTTGAATGAAAATATTGCACATTCGGTTTATAAATTTATTTCAGAAAATATATTGAGAATTTGGGTTTGAAACTTTGATATGTTGAGTAAAACAATCAAATTAAATTTCTATGATTTTAGGAAATTTTTCTTAAGTGATATGATCTACAAATTAAATTATTTTGAGAAGAGGACCTAAACGATTTAATTGTATTTACAATGGAAAGTTTTATCTGCAAAATTTTAGGCTTAATACTTATCCAAAATAAAAAGGCAGTTAGTTTTGAAAGGCATAGGAAAGGTTAGGACAACCAGTAAGAAGTTTATATGTAGGAAGGTTAGTTGATAAAAGTTACTTAAATTGGGCATTAACTAGTTTTAACCATGAAAAAGAAGTTCCATCTCTATTAGAGGTACCTTTCGCCCCTTACCTTTCGCCTTCAACTAAGTCGAAACCCCATTTAGGCAAAACCAATACACAGAGTATCATCTAGGTGGTACATAGTGGATTGGAGGAAAGAAAAAGGTATGGTGTCGAAAGCTTAGCTTCCGATGGAGTCTATACCTATGTTTTCTTTAAAAAGTTAAGCGCCTATCTTTGTTTTGTAAGCTTTCAACTTAGTTGATGCATAAGTTTTCAAAAGGAGTTTTATAATGGCTTTCGAAGAGGTTTCCATGTTTGTTTTAAAAGAAATGGGTTTCGAAGGGGTTCCTTCAATTATAAATCAATGCTTTTGAAAGAAAGGGTTCTGACATAGTCGTAACTCTGCCGCTGATTCTTTTAACTTTCAAGTGTATTGAAGTCATCAATGTTATCGAAAGGTATTGTTTGTTTTAAAGTTGTATTAAGCTGCTTCCTAAAAGCTTTTGAAAGGGTTATGGGTTTCGAAGGCAATGGCTTCAGAAAGGGTTTCGAAGCCATCCTTCAGTATTTTAAATATATGCTTTCGACATTGTCAAAAGGGATGGTTTCGACACCATCATAAATTCCCCAAAATTTTTATATAGTAAAGAATGGTTTCGAAAGAGATACTTTAATTTATATTTACTTTAATCCAAATGATATTTTTAAAGGTAAATGCAATGATGTCGATAGGGGGACTTTCAATAGTTTATGAAGAGATACTTCTAATGGGTTCGAAGCTATGCTTCTCAAAATTTATAAGTAACACTTTATTATATTTGAAAGGTTTTGAAAGATGGATTTTAAAGTGTTTTAAAAGGAAGGAGCCTATGCTTTCAAAGGAGGCTATCCAGTGAAGCCGAAAGCAAGGTTTGAAGGTTTTGAAAGTATAGTTTTTAAAATGGAATTTTTGAAGAAGTCTTAATGGGTTAAAGGAATATTAACCAAGTTATAATGCTTGCTTCTTCATATATGTATATATGCATATTATAATAAACCAAAAACAGTACCTTTGGGAAAGGTAGAATAACCAGTTAGGTTGATGCAGTAGCGACCGTAAATTAAAGATATTGGCAGTGGCCAGTAGGTTCACAGTCCCATGAAAATTGTGTAAGGGAAAAGATATTGGCAGGGACTAATAGCTTCATAGTTAGCCCTTGAAAACTATGTATAATTAAAGATGTCAATTAGACAGGTTTATAGTTAGCCCATGAAAACTATATCCGGATAAGAAAATGAAACATCGACAGATAGTCAATAGGTTCCTAGTCAGCCCATGAACATTAGGGTAAAAGAAAGATATTGACACCTAGTCAATAGGTTCATAGTTAGCCCATGAAAACTAGGATAAAAATAAAAGACATTGATAGTGACAGTTAGTCAATAGGTTCCTAGTCAGACCGCGAAAACTATGATAAAAGAAATGATATTGGAGTTACCAATAGGTTAATAGTGATCCCATAAAAACTACATAATTGGACAGGGAGTCCCTAACTGTTTAACTGGTAATTAGTTATCCTATGAAAACTATTAGGTTAATAGTAGTCCTAGAAACTATAACTATGATAGATAGTTAAAAGGAAAGGCTACGAGTAATCCAAAATTGATTAAATTGTTTTACATATCATTACATAATAATATGTTGGATTGATTTGACCATTGTGGATGCAGAAGCACAGAAAATGGTTTATAAAGGTTTTTACGATACCAGTGAGGGCAAACCCGTTCCGCTAAGCGGTGCAGTCTTACTAGATATCTAAATAATTTGAGGTGGTAGATTATTATTCATACCAAGCTTTATGTCTGACTCGAAGTTTATGTTTTCCCCTTAACCTCTCAAGTACTCAATTGATCTTGAATAACTTGAGATTTGAGGTTTTCAGGTACCTCTTAAGACGAATAAGATTTCGAAGTCATGTAGATGGCATGTAGTTATTTTAGTTCTTTCTTGTATAATTCCGTTGTGTTATTTTTTTAAGGAAAAGTTGTTTATTGCCCATTATATACACTGAGCACCAAAAGGGCATCTTCATATGTCGCTCTTGGAGTATATTGTAAGAATTATATTTTTCTAAATGTGGTTAACGATGTGGGATTATGTAAAGTATGTTGAAATGAGTTTTTTGAATGCAATGTGAAAGTTGTTTTGAAAATTTTAAATTTTATTCATATCCATGTGTTTTTGGTACATCAATTTATCTAACATTACCGTATTTGATCGTCGATGATTAATAACTACGGATGACTGTAGCATCCATAACTGTTAGTCTTGGGCCTCCAAGTGTGGAACATTACAAGTTGTATTAGAGCATAGGTTTACGAAAACTTAAGTAATTAAAACCAAAGAAGGTAACCAAAACATAATCCAATGGATTAGAAATATGATCGGGGTTTGGATTAAAACGACTTTAACACACTTGTATTTGATATATATTGGTATATACATATAAGTACGTAATTCCCCTTTCTTGTAGGCCGTTCTTCTGTATTTTGCTAAAGATCGTATACAGATTTACAAGAAAGAAAATATGGAAGCCGAAAATGAAAGAAGAAATTTAGGTGGAGGAAGCACCACAACTAATGGAAATGCTCGACCTAATACTAGGAGGAACCAAGATCGATAGGCTAACGCTAATCAAACTACAGAAGCCAATGTGCGTGTCAGAAATCCACTAGTAGATGCAGGGATGATGTATCAGTTCCTTGCTAATTTGATGCAAGCAAAAACTGCTGGAGTGGTTGGAAATATTAGAGGATAAAATCCTATCATTGCCGTTGGGAATAATTATGCCAAGCTAAACCGAGACTACACTAGTTTGGGTAGAAAGCCGTTTGTATGAACGGGAGCTGCTATAGAAGTGGAGAATTGTCTATTGCACCGTGAAAGGATTTTCTCTGATTTACATTCAGAAGATGAGCATAAAAGATGGTTGGCCTCTAGACAGTTGATCAGCACTTCACTGGTGGAATGGTGTGACTATCGGATTCCAGAGCACGAGTTGGCTTGGGCTGATTTTCGAAGGAGATTCGAACAGAGGTTTATTTCTGAAGTTACCAAGTTAGTATTGATGAGAAGATTTATGGATTTCGTTTAGGGAGACATTTCAGTTATTGAGTATGTGAATAGATTCGATGAGTTATCTCGATATGGATATACTACAATAGACACTGACTTCAAAAGGAATGAAATGTTCATTTAGGGACTGAGGTCCAAGCTTGCTTAGGCAACCCTGACTCATATCTGTGATCCTATAATGTGGTGGTGGAGATGGCAATTCGCCATGAGGAGATGCTTGCGTTTGCACTAAAGAGAAGCCAGTTGAATCATAGGGTCCTCAGGGTAAGAAAAGGTAGTTCTTCAAAAAGAAAGGATCCCAAAAGGAAGGTCTAGCCACAAAGTCAAAAGCTGATCTAGTATGCTACAAATGTGTCAAGATGGGTCATTGTGCGAACGAGTGTTGGTCAAGAAAGGGGAACAAGAAGGCTGTAGATAAGTAGCATGTTAAGTGCTACAATTGCGATCAGTTGGGCATTACAAGAGCTGGTGTCTAGAGCCAGTTAAAGTAGAAAAAGGGAATTTTTTTTCCTATTGGAGCACTGTCGTCTTCAAGACCAACTGCAACAGATAAGGGAAAGACTGTGATGTAAGGTACATTTTCTGTTCAAAGTATTCCAGTTTGGATACTATTTGGTGCTAGCGCATAACATTCATTTATATCCCAAAATTTGGTAAATATGTTATGCATAGAACCCACTTAACCTATTTCTTCCTTAAGGGTTGTGAATCCAATGGGAGGGTGTGCAACTTTAGGGATAAGATGTGACCGGTTGGAGCTTGATTTGTTAGGTCATATGTTTGCATGCAGACTATATATTTATGATTTCATGGATTTCAGGATCGTTTCGAGTATGGATTGGCTGGGTAAATATGAGGCTAGGATATTTTGCTAGGATAGAGAAATATCATTAAGGAATCCAAATAGCCAGAACCGAATTATCTTCTCAGTAGAGAATTCTGACCGAAGTGTTTGTGCTATGTTAAGTGCCCTAAAAGCAGTGGAGGAGCAAAGTCAGGTTCGAGCTGCAAGAGAGTTTGCAGATGTATTTGGGCCGATCATAGGACTACCACCGAAACGAGCTATTGAGTTTCAAATATATCTTGTGCCAAGATTTGAACATGTCAGTGGATCACCTCGCAGGATGACACCCACTGATATGAAAGAATTGAAGGTCTTCCTAGTGGATCTAGAAGAAGAACTTTATTAGACTGAGCAGTTTGCCTTGAGGAGTACTGCGGTTTTCATAAAGAAGAAGACGGGTCATTAAGGATGTGCGTCGACTACCATAAGCTGAACGAAAGGATGATCAAGAATCGATATCCTTTGTCGTGAGTTGATAATCTGTTTGATCGGTCGAGTGGAGCAGTGTGTTTTCCCAATTGGATTTGGCGACTGGTTTCCATCAGTTGAGGGTGGCAGAGGATAGTATTCCTTTGATAAAATTTCAAACTAGGTATGGTTCATATGAATGGTTAGTGATGCCATTCGAGTTGACGATGCACCTACTTTCTCATGGACTTGATGAACCGAGTTTTTCGAGAGAATTTGGATAGGTTCCTATTGGTATTCATAGATGACATTTTGGTGTACTCGAAAGACGAAATAGAGCATGAGGATCATCTGATAGTGGTGCTTGAGACATTGAGGCAACATCAGCTAAAGGCGAAGTTATCCAAATGTCATTTTTGGAAGAAAGAGGTCAAATTTCTTGTTTATGTAGTTCCGAAGGAGGATTTGATAGTAGATCTAGTTAAGATCGAAGCTTTTAATAATTGGAAGAGACCGGAAACAATAACTAAGATCAGAAGTTTTCTCGGACTTGTTGACTATTACCGGTGATTCATCGAGAATTTCACGCGGATGGCATTACCTTTAACTAAGTTGACCAGGAATAATGTGAAGTCTATTTGGTCCAACAAAAGTAAGGAAGGATTTCTTAAGTTAAAGCATTTGTTGACCAACGCCCCTGTATTAGTAGTTCTAGATGGTAACCAAGGGTTGGTAGTATACACGGATGCATGTGGGACGAGATTAGGAGTTATGTTGATGCAGAATGGTAAAGTCATTGCCTACGCTTAGACTATACAAAGTAAGATATCTCACTCATGATTTAGAGTTGGCTGCGGTGATCATCACATTGAACATTTGGAGACATTATCTCTTGGGAGAGAGATTTGAGCTATACACTAACCATAAGTCCTTAAGATATTTATTCTCTCAAAAATAGTTGAATATGCGACAGCAGAGGTGGCTGGAATTTCTGGCTGCTTATGATATTGGTATAGAATATACTTCTAGGAAAGGAAATAACGCAGTAGACGCTCTTAGCAGGAAACATCAGAATGAGATGTTAGCTATGTTGGCAAAATGGAAGGATCTAGAAGTTCTGGCTACGTGTAGTATAAATTCAAAATCGACTGATGATTCTAGTCAAAGGACTCCTATGTTGGCCTGTTTAGAGGTTAAACCAGTACTAATTGAGAGGATAGCTTCTAAATAGATTGAGGATCCAGAATTAGCAAGGAAGATTAGAAGACTCGAGGTGGGATCTAAGATCGACGATCTAAAAGATTTTGGCATCGACCAGAGAGGATGGTTGAGGAAGAAGGGACGCTTATGTACCCCAAATATAGAGAATTTGAGAAGAGAATTTCTAGAAGAATGTCAATGATCTAAGTATACGATTCATCCTGGAGGAACCAAGATGTATCAAGATATGATGAGGAGCTTCTATTAGGAAGACATGAAGAGGGATATTGGCTTGTGGGTTAGACAGTGTACCAACTGTCAACAAGTGAAAGCTTATGGGTTGCTTTAGCCTTTAGAAATTCCACTTCAGAAGTGGGATTCTATATCCACAAATTTTATAGATGGACTGCCAAGGTCGAATAAGGGAAATGAAATCTTATGGTTCATCGTGGATAGATTGACCAAGAGTCCCCATTTCATTCCAATCAAGTCAATCAGGACGTCACCTGTTTTGGCAAAATTGTTCGTAAAGAACATAGTTAGACTTCATGGAATTCCTAGTGGCATAGTTAGCGACAGGGACACATTATTCACTAGCGAGTTTAGGAGAAGTCTTCATAGAGTATTGGGTACCAAGCTAAAAATGGATACAAAATATCACCACAGACGGATGGGCAGACTGAGAGAGTCAATAAATGCTTAAAGATTTATTGAGAGCTTGTGTATTAGACTTTCGTGGATCTTGGTAAGATCACCTGCATTTGATTAAATTTTCCTATAATAATAGTTATCAGAGTAGTATAGGAATGGCACATTTTCAAGCTTTGTATGGAAGCCATGCAAATCGCCAACCTGTTGGTTAGAGACTAGAGAAAGATTAGCCTTAGTTCAGATTTGGTTAGAGAGGCGTCAGAGAAGATTGATTTGATCCGAGAATAGATGAAGGAAGATCAATCTAGACAAAAGAGTTACGAAGATAAACGACATAAAGACCTAGAGTTCTCAGTTGGAGACAGGGTTTTCATTAAGATATCATCGATGAAGGGTGTGATACGATTTGGAAAGTGGTGGAAGCTGTCCCCAAGATATATTGGTACATTCCAGATTATAGAAAGGATTGGAAAGCTCACATATAGAGTAGAGTTTCCAAGAAATAAGGAAGGTGTCCATAATATATTCCATGTGTCTCATCTTCGCAAGTATGTGTACGATCCAGAGACTACCATTCCTGCAACGGAATTGGAAGGCTTGGTTGTAGAGCCTAATTTAACAATTATTAGACAACCAGTTTAGGTTATCGAGAGAGATGAGAAAAAATTACGATCCAACACAGTCAAGTTGGTGAAAGTGCAGTGGTGCGACAACGAGAAAGACTGTACTTGGAAGGCCGAAGACAAGATTCGAGATACGCATCCTGATCAGTTTTAAGAGTATGACTATATTAGATTTATATATAGATGATCACTAGTCAGATTGAATAGTATGGTTGTTAGAACTTGTTACAGATTATTGCTATGATTTGTTTTTGGTTCTTACTGAATTTCGAGGACGAAATTCTTTAAGGAGGAAAGCTTGTAACACCCCAAATTCTAAATAACATTATTCAGGATATTTAATTAGATAAATTAAATATAACATTGTTAATGTTAAGAGATAAGGGGATTGAGATTTGAATAAATTTTAGTGGTCGTGCTTATTGATTTAATTGGGCTAAAGAATGGTTTATAGACTAGTTAAATTATGAAAGGGTATAATGGGATTTAGCTACACCTAACTTCACCATTATATATATACGTGTGTGTGTGTGTTTACGCTTGAGCCATTCACACTCATATTAATTTTCTCACAAAAATAATAACATAAGTAAAGAAGATAAGGCCAGCCATTAAAAAGAAAAGAAGAAGAGGAAATTCAAAGAAAAAGAAGAGAAAGTAAAAAGGGGAATCAAACTCATCTCAATCCACTTTCCTTATCAAAGATTAAGGTGAATTATAATTTCCATCTCTATTTGTTGAATATATTTTTTGGATTTAAGTTTAAATTTGCATATATGATGTTTGATGATGGTATGCTTGAATTATGGTTTGGTTAAATTTAAACAAGATTGTTTAAATGATAGTACATATGGTTTTAGATTAAAACCATGTGATATTGATGTTTAAATGCCATGTGAAAATTTTATGACATGCAAAACATAACCTTAGAGTTTTAAGTTTGATAATTTCCCATGCTTTGGAAAGGTTATTATATATTTTTGAATGAAAATATAGCACATTGGGTTTATAGATTTATCTCAGAAAATTTATCGAGAATTTGGGTTTGAAATTTTGATATGTTAAATAACATGATCGAAGTAAATTACTGTGATTTTTGGGGATTTTCTTAGGTGATTTGATATGCAAATTAAATTAATTTGAGAGGAGTACCTAAATGATTTAATTATATTTAGAATGTAAGCTTTTATCTGCAAAATTCTAAGCTTGATACTTATCCAAAATAAAAAGGCGGTTAGTTTTGAATGGCATGAGAAAAGTTAAGACAACCAATAAAAAGTTTTCGTATAGGCAGGTTAGTTGATAAAAGTTACTTAAGTTGGGCACTAACTCGTTTTAACCCAGAAAACAGGTTCCGCCTCTATTAGAGGTACCTTTCGCCCTTTACCTTTCGCCTTTAACTAAGTCGAAACTCCATTTAGCTTAAACCAATATATAGAGTATCATCTAGGTGGTGCATACTCGATTGGAGAAAGGCGAAAGGTTTGGTATTGAAAGCTTGGCTTCCGATGGAGTCGATGTTGCTTTAAAAAGTTAAGAGCATGACTTTGTTTTAATAAGCTTTTGACTTAGTCGATAAATATGTTTTCGTAAGGAGTTTTATAATGGCTTTTCAAGGGGTTGCCACATTTGGTTTAAAAGAAAAAAGGGTTTTCAAAGGAGTTCCTTCAATTATAAATCAATGTTTTCGAAAGAAGGTGTTCCGACACAATCGAAACTCTGTTACCGATTCTTTTACCTTTCGAGTGTGTTGAAGTCATCACTGTTGTCGAAAGGTATTGCAAGTTTTAAAGCTATATTAATCTGCTTCCTAAATGTTTCGAAAGGGTTACGAGTTCCAAAGGCAATGGCTTCGTAAGGGGTTTCAAAGCCATCCTTCAGTATTTTAAATATATTCTTTCGACTCTGTCGAAAGGGATGGTTTGACACCATCATAAGCTCCCCACATTTTTATATAGAAAAGAATGGTTTTGAAAGAGATACTTTCGTTTACATTTACTTTGACCCAAATGATATTTTTAAAGTTAAACCCAATGATGTCGAAAGGGGGACTTTCAACACTTTAGGAAGAGATACTTCCAATGGGTTCAAAGCTATGCATCTAAAAATTTATAAGTAACACTTTATTATATTTGAAAGGTTTCGAAAGAAGGATTTTATAGTGTTTTAAAAGGCAGGAGCCAATGCTTTCGAAGGAGGCTATCCAGTGAGGTCGAAAGCAAGATTTCGAAGGTTTTGAAACTATAGTTTTCAAAACAAATAACCCAATATCATTTAAAAGCAAAATCGTGGTATATTAATAACCAAGTATTTTGAAATGGAATTTTTGAAGAAGTCTTAATGGGTTGAAGGAAGTAACCAAGTTATATTGTTTTTTTCTCCATATATGTATATATTCACATTATAATGAACCCAAAACGGCACCTTTGGGAAGGGCAGAATAACCAGTTAGGTTGATCCGGTAGTGAATGTAAATTAAAAATATTAGTAGGGGCCAATAGGTTCATAGTAAGCCCATGAAAACCATGTAAGGGAAAAGATATTGGCATGAGCCAATAGGTTCATAGTTAGCCCATGAAAACTATGTATAGTTAAAGTTGTCAATTAGACAAGTTTATAGTTAGCCTATTAAAACTATATTCGAATAAGAAAATGAAATATTAACGAATAGTTAATAGGTTCCGATTGAGCCTATGAAAACTAGGGTAAAAGAAATATATTGACAGTTAGTCAACAGGTTCCTAGTTAATCCATGAAAACTAGGATAAAAAGAAAAGAAATTGATAATAACAGTTAGTCAATAGGTTCCTGGACGACCCATGAAAACTAGGATAAAAGAAATGATACTGAAGTTACCAATAGGTTCATAGTGATCCTATGAAAATATATAATTGGACACGAAGTCCTTAAATGTTTAAACAGTTATTAGTAAGCCTATGAAAACTATTAGGTTAATATTAATCCTAGAAACTATAATTATGAACAATAGTCAAAAGGAAAGGGGATGAGTACTCCAGATTGATTAAATTGTTTTGCATATCATCAGATAATAATATTTTGAATTAATTTAACCATTTTGGATGAGCATAGAAAATGGTTTATAAAGGTTTTTTTGATACTAGTGAGGGGAAACCCATTCCGCTAAGTGGCGTAGTGTCACTGTATGTCAAAATAATTTTAGATGGTAAATTATTGTTCATACCAAGCTTTATGTCTGACTCCAAGTTTATATTTTCCCCTTAAACTCTCGGGTACTCAGTTGATTTTGAGTTGCTTAAGATTTGAGGTTTTCAGGTGCCTCTTAAGACGATTAAGCTTCCGAAGTCGTAAAGGAGGCATGTAGTTATTTGATTTCTTCCTCATATACTTCCGCCGTGTTGTTTTGTTAAGGCAAAGTTGTTTATTGCCTATTATATACCGATCACCAAGGGGCATCTTCATATGTCGTTCTTGGAGTACATTTTAATAATTATATTTTTTTGAACGTGGTTAACGTTGTGGGATTACGTAAAGAATGTTGAAATGGGTTTTTGAAATTGAATGTGAAAGTTGTTTTGAAATTTTTGAAGCTTTTCCATATCCATGTATTTCTTGTATATTAATTTATCTGACATTACCGTATTTGGTCACCGAGGATTACTAATTATGGACGGCTGCAGCATCTGTAGCCTTTAGTTTTGGGCCTCCAAGTAGGGAATGTTACATAGGTCGATTGGTTTTCTTGTGTATGATGATAACCCAAATCTAGCCTAGGTTTACATCGGCTCCTCTGCTCAACTGCATGTCAAGCCTTCCACTGACTGAGCCTCCTCATGCAGTAGCCTAGGTGACCAGCTCACTAGTCATGGCAAAGCACAATCCCAACTCGGCCTATCTTTCATTGGCCAATCGACTCCATCTCCGGAACACTTATAACCTGGCACCAGGCCAACCTGCTTGCTCAAACATCTCTCCCTTAGCTATCTCTCGATTGGCATAGCTTCATACAATCTCAAAGGATATACCATCACTTATGGCCTACAGTCTGTCTCAACTCACCTAGCTTAGCATACCCTTGACTCTCGTTGATTCCCTATCTTCCTTATGGCCTTAGTAGACTAGGTCGGCTCATCTTGCCATTAAGGCATGCTTGAGAAAAGTGACAAGAGGTACAATTAGGTGTATCTACCTCTGACAATAAGCATGTTCCATTTTCCAAAACCATGTTGCAAGTATAAGCATATTTAATGTAAAGCATGGCAGAGCATGCCTCTGGTACATTTCTCCTATTGACCTTCATCTCGGCCATGCATTCCTTTCTTTTGCCAATTGTCTCTCATCAAGTCCATTTAGCCAGACCAATGGCCAGGCATGCTTCATGCCTACTTTATAGCATGATCTTAGACGTATAAACATTAGTTCAACTACTATGAGAACCCCATATATGACCACTTCAAAAGGGATTGATCCGCGCTATTTGTTAGTCTCTTGGTTGATTGGTCCCCAAATAGGTTGGACGAACAACTTCACCTCCCGTGTCATTGTTGTCTGAGATTAACAATTTCATTAGTTTTAGGTGCAACATCTTTTCTTGTTGTTCTCTTATAATTCCTTGTAATCATAAGAGAACCATATAGTAAGATAACTTTATAGTGGACGTAGGCAGCTTCGTCGAACCATTTCACCTCCTATGACATTTACCTTTAAATGATCTTTTTCCCTCATTTTTTCATCATCAAGCCTAGTGATTAGCAAGAAATGTTTGCACTTCATAATTTATTATCATAACTTCAAGATTGAAGAAATATATCATTAAAAGATTTGATGTTATTCATTGTAAAGAAATTATTTGACATTGGTGTGAACATGTACGAACCTATGGCATAAGTAGGCAACCTGAGATATGACCGCGTGACATAAGGAGGTGATCCGAGTATTATGTTGCTCCTTTATAGTAATTTATCAGACCAATGTTGAGAATGGATATTAAGTGATCCTATAGTGCAAGCGGCAAGTTCATGACATGATTTTAGTTTATATATGAGGTGTAGACAAAGGCAACCCTATAACGCACGAGGTTTGTCCAGCGAAGTGAGTCGCACATGCAATTGACATGACGGTGGATAACATGCGACCCTGTTGCGCTTGAGGTGAGTCTAGAAAAGTTAATCCATATAGTTTCAATACAATACGATCAAATGCATAGGTTAAGTACGGTGTGACCAGCAGGATGCGAAGTGACTCATATTATGTTATAAAATTCTCTTTGTAGTATATAGAGAGCAAGTATTGTGGGTTATGGAATTATGGATCTTAAGGCTAACTGAACACTATAGCGGGTGAATATCGTTCTCTTAATTTTATGAATCTTTTTAAAATTCTTTCAGGATTATTATTAATCAACATAGAATGAACAATCACAGATGCAAACATAGATAAATATAAATGTAGCAAAGTAAAAAGTAGAGAACTAGAGTGACCATACCAAGGATTTTCATAATGGTTCGGAGTTTCCCTACATCCAATCCTATGCATTGTTTGTATAGATTTCTTTTCAAATGCCGATCATTAAATGTGTGGACGTAAAACCCATTACAATCTCAATTTTAAGGCTATGAGACACACCCACCAAATTTTTTGAGCTTTGGGTACACGCACTTTATTTGGACAGGATACAAGAATAGATTTTAAGGACACTAAACAGGCGCAACTGATTTCAATGGGCTACAATCACACCCATGCAAATACAACTAAAGTTTGATATCTTTGGTTGCAATTAATCCTATAGCCTCTGGGAAAGCATTTTGATCTTTGATTGAGAGAGAGAGATAATTGAAATAAGAAAGTAAATAGCAAAGAATTAATACAATGAAGATTGAGTTGATTCTAGTCTGAATTGAAGAAGTTTTGAATAAATTTTTTACTCGAAATTTTGGCAGACTGTGAGGAGAGAAGATATAAGAAAGTAGTTGTTAAAAAATTCATTTGAAACCCCTACATATAAAGAATAAAAAGACATGTCCGTTCGTGAAGAGTTATGACAAATAGACGCTTCATTTCAAAATTTGAATTTCAAATTAATGGCATGCATGTCGACATATCATCTGCCTATATGTCGACATAGGCTAGTGTAAGTTTAAAACTTGTTTACTTTAAAATGTTTTGAAAATCTTACGCTTTAAAATATTTTGATACTTTGTAAAATAATTTAAATATAGTTTATAAATATTTTAAACTTTAAAAGACTTTGGTAGGGCTGCACATTGTGATGGAATATCAAGGGTGCATATTGTGATGCCAAACTTAAACCATGTAAACAATCGATCCCATCTCACAAGCTCAAATTTTTTGCCATATTAGAAATCAAACTCAACTCCCCACTAACAATAAGAGTGGCCATGTTCATTAACCCATCCTGGTCCCTATCCCATAATCTGAATGAAGCACCATATAGCAGAATTATGGTGATCCACGATCCTTGCATTTTCACCCTCCCTCCAATCATGTCTAAGAAACAACTCATTCACTACCACTCCCTCTAGCACCTCCTTTTATATCTCCTCTAGGCAAACATTGTTTGATCTTCACTCACACCTACTAAAAAATCCAATCCTTGGACAACTATCGGTGACTTAAATTGCTCCATGAAGATATCTAATAGGCATAGTGGTAACTCTATCCATGTCTAAATAAAACCTCTCAATATTGCTGTGGACTCATCTGAATTGATTGAGATCAAAGTTGTTGGTGCCTAGTATACTTGGAACAACTGTATAAGGAACGACACCAAAAAATTTTCCAAGATTAAAAATAATAATCGAAATCTAGGGTTTTCCTCAGCCATCGGGGAAATTCTGTTAGGGATGCAGATTAAGGATCGTAAGGCAGAAATAACACTAGAGGGGGGGTGAATAGTGTTTTAAATAATATATGAACTATATGACTAAATTAAAACTTTCAACACAAATCTAAACAGAATTCTAACAAAGAATGGTCACAGAACATATAACAAATGCAAATAGTAAAGTAAAGCAAGTAAAAGGAAAGAACACACCGGATTTTATACTGGTTCGGAATCCTCCTACATCCATTCCTGCACCAAGGCAATATCCTTGTACAGATTTTTATAAGCCAATATCCAAATTACAACCCTCGATTTCTAAGGCCTTGAGGAACCCTTCTATCTCCGAGTCTGGGGTAAACTCTCTTGATTTACGGGACACAAGATCACCCTAATAATTCTTAATAACAATCCTTTTGAATGGATAAACTCTATGGACTTTTTGAATACAAATTAATCCTATAACTCTGAATAGCACTTAGATCTTTAGTAGAATGATGGAGAATCAAATAGAGAGAGTATCTAAATGATTTCCTATTGAGAATTTGGTAGAATGATGGCACGACCTTGAAAATATGAAGTTTTATGGATATGGAATGATGGAGAAGAAAGAGCAAAGAAAATAAGAAAGTAGTTGTCAAAAAAATTCGTTTTGGAAGCCTTTATATAGATGCACAACAGTCATGACCATTGGTGAAAGTTTTTCGAACGAATGGACACTTCTTTTGAAAATTGAATTTTGAATCCAACTGTCACCATGTCGACAAGGGGTATCCCCTTATGTCGACATCCCTTAGTTCAAAATTATAGAGATGTTGTTTTGTAAAGACAATTGAATTTAAAACAAGTTGAAACTTCTCTGAAGCAAAGTAAAGTGTTTAAACAATATTTTGAGATAGAGAATGAATATAAAACATTATTTTAAATATATATATATAATTGACATAGGCCGTCAATTATATAAGTAATATTTAAAATCAGAATAAGTTTTGATGTTAAAAATAGAAGTTTTTAAAATCAGAATAGAGGAATATTTCAAGGCTAAAACAAAGTTTGAAAATATTTTTGAAAACATGATTTTGAAAGCTAAAACATTTTGAAAACAGATTTAAAAACATTTTGAAAAATCTATTCAAACTGAAATTGCAAGAACCTTCCTACAGAGCTCCTCCATGGGACTCGAGAACTTGTACAAAGTAGTTTAAATGATTTTGATTTTCGTGGGTTTGCAAGCCACTTGTCGTAGGTTTGTAAGCTACTTGTCGTGGGTTTGTAAGCCACTGGTTTCGATAGAAATTGGATTCCATCCCAAAAGAAAATTGGAAGAAAGATGAGAGTGCTATTATGAAGTTTTAACACAATACTAGACACTTATCTTGAGATCTTGAAATCTTGATTCTCTAGAGTCTTGAATCTTGAATCTCTAATCTTCATCTTGATGCTTGAGTCTTTATACTGATAAGTCTTCGATGATACCTGCATATACTTCCTACATACACACACACACACACACACATATATATATGGAAATGTTAGTATATATATTTTATAAAGTAAAGTATAATAACTATATAAGGTTTTTGTCATCAAAACATCATCAACTCAGTTCCTAACAAATTCTTTCTCCTCGCAAAAATCAATCTCATCTTTCATTTTCAAGACATCAAAGCAGACCACCTAATACTCACATCAGAGAATCAAATAATGAAATCATCATAAACGACGATGACTTTCAATTGGTTCAGCCAAGATTACAAAGAAAATGTCAGCCCAGTAATAATCATAGATCGTCACAGATCAGTTATGTGAAATAAAGAAAATAGAAAGTCAAAGTCTGACCTTCACCCATCAGAATAATGGAAATCAACTGTTCCAATCTCGAAAACCGTAACTTTTTCTCTGAATAAAGAACAAGGACAAAAATCATGGGAAGATATCGTTTTTAAGCAATCCAAGGAACCAAAAGAAGATGAATGCAATCTTGAAACTATTGCTTCTATCAAAATTAACAATAAGAAATATGGTATGATAAAGGAAAACGTTTGCAAAAGAGTAATTGAATGCTGGAATAAGTCGATCTTGATTTATGTTGTGGGTACCAAACCATATTACATATTTTTCAAAGCTTACATTCAGCGCGTCTGGAAACCTGTTGGAGAATTTGAAATATTTACCAGAGAAAATGGGTTTTTCCTGTTAAATTCAAGGAGTTTCAAGATTGCAATTCAGTTATTCATAACGCACCATACTTCTGTAATGGAAAGTTCATCATAATGAGAAGATGGTCTGAGTCCGTGAAAATGGATAGAGATCTTCTCACTATGATGCCGATATGGGTCAAGTTACCCAGTGTCAATCTCAAATTGTGGGATCGTGAAGCTTTTAGCATGATGGCCAGCATTATCAAAAACCCATGAAAATGACACAGCTACACCCATGAAAACGAGATTGAATTTTGCTCATCTTCTTGTGGAGGTATCTACAGAGGATGAATTTCCTCAAGAAATCAATCTTACACTCTACAACGGCGAAATCATTACCCAAAAAATTAAATATGAATGGGTCCCACAGAAGTGTAGTATCTGTAAATGCTTCGGACACATTAGAGAACAGTGTAATCCAAAACAAATGTGGATACCCAAAGCCAATAATCAAAACAGAGAAATCGCTGCAGTTCAAGAAAATAATTCAGTTGCGACATCTCAAGAACTGAGTCTCAATGAAGAGACACCAAATCAATCAAGAATCCAAAAGAACAAGGATCAAATCAGCCATTAGGTATCATCTTCAACCAAGAAAAAGCATCAAATTCGCTCACTGATCAAAATAACCAAATCCTTGCTATGGAAGTTCATCATCTAGAAGGTTTGAAAGAAAATTCGAAAGATATAACACAATACTGTTCAGAAGAGGGAATCAATAATGAAAAGGTCTTTAACTCTGAAATTCCTCCCATTTCAAATTTATGTTTAATTACAAATAATTATGGAACAGTTATAAACAAAATCCCTCATTTAAGAACCAGCCAGAGTTAGGAGAATAACATGGAGAGCGAACCTCCATCAGTAAATGCTGTAGAAGTTGAGGACAATGTTGGCATCCACTCAACTTTGCCTCGCAACGCTGGGGAGTTTGACATCTCTCTCATCCGAATCCCAGATAGTACTATTGTATCAACTTCTAACAATATTATGGAGGAATCTGAAAAGCAATTTAATATATCAAAATTACATATTTCAACATTAAAGCAATTGGCAAAAATAAGAACAAAACTAAAAAGAAGAAGGCTTTTAAGCAAAAATACATATCAGTCAATCCAGACTGGAATGAAATGACTACAAGACTTAAAGCTAAAAGCACTGAGAAAAAAAGAAGGGTAAGGGTATCAGCGTATTAGGTTCAATCTGAAACACTTTTTGGTTCTTATGTTTTTATATATAACATTAACATTTTTTACTATGTCTATCATTGTCTGGAATGTCAGGGGTATGAATTCCCCTGCAAAGCAAACTGATATTATAAATATGGTTAGAATTTATAAACCATCATTGTTTGCCCTCATTGAAAATAAGATGGATGATGCTAATACTGGGAAATTCTGTTTTAGACTTTCCAATAACTGGAAATCCATTAACAATAATGGCAGTGGTAGTATGGGTAGAACTTTAGTTATTTGGGACTCAAATGTTTGGGACATGGTTAATTACAATAAGGACATCCAATTTATTGATTGTAATTTTAGAAACGTTGGTGGTTTCTCTTTACAAATCACTAGTATCTATGGTAGCAATTTCGAAAATGAAAGAAATGATTTATGGTACAGTTAAAATCCTTAAGTCAAAGTTACGATTTTCCTTGGATAATTATGGGAGATTTTAATACTTTTTTTCATGCAAATGAGAAATATGGTGGTAATAAAATCCCCTTAGTAAATTAGAAAAAACTAATAAATTTTTACTTGAATCTGGACTTATAGAACCTAATATGAGAGGTAATAAATAAACTTGGAAATCTGGTAAGGAAAAGAATATACATTGTAAACTTGATAGAGTGTTAATTAATAAAAAAATTTGTGATGCTTTCCCAGATTTCTGTTGTTTCTCTATTGAGAAGAATACTAGCGATCATACCCCTTTACTTATTAACTTTTTTCATAATCAGAATAATAAAAATAATAAAGCTGCACCCTTTAGGTTTAAAATGGATGAGTAGCTAACAATGAATACAATGAGATAATTAAAGAATGTTTCAATTTTTCTAGTAATGGATCTTACCAATTCCAGTTCAACATGTTTTCAAAAAATACAAAAATAAAACTAAAAAATGGAATAAGGCTAATTGTAATAAGAGCGACATTCTAAATAAATTAAGAGAAGAAGGAAATTTTTTGCCGAAACTTGATGATGATAACCCTGGTAATACTGGCACTATTGGTAAATTATTTTCTAACCAAGAAAAACTTTCTCACGAACTTTATATTAACATAGTTAACTATAAGCAAAAAGCTAAAGTAGACTGGCTTACTATGGGAGATGACTGCACCAAATTTTTTCATGCTAAAATTAGTTGCAGAAAACGAATCAACAATATAGGAAAAATTATTGACAGTAGAGGCGTGTGTATAAATAACTATGATAGGATTTTTAGTGAAGTTATCAATTCTTAATCTCAGTTATATTTCGTAGACTCTAATGAATCTAATTTTCCTAATTTCATATGTAAGAATGTGTCAAATGATAATGCTACAAAAATTTAATTGGCTCCTGTAAATTAAGAAGAAATTAAATCCATTATTTTTATTTCTAGTGATAATAAAAGTCCTGGTCCAGATGGTTTCAATGCAAAAAAATTTAAAACTCAATCAGAAAATATTAAGGAACAGATTTTTAGAGTCGTCAATGAATTCATGGATGAAGGAAAGTTTCTTAAAAGTTTTAATTATATCTTTATTACTTTAATTCCAAGAAAGAAAAATCCAACTTATATTGGAGATTATAGACCAACAGCTTGTCGTAATTTTGTTTATAAAATTATTGCTACCATTTTAAGCAATAAAATTAAACTATTTCTTCCCTTTTTAATCTCAAAAATCAGGGTGCTTATATTCCTGGTAGATTGATTTATGAAAATTCTTTGTTGGCACATGAAATGGTCAGGAATTTCAATAATAAAAAAGGTGATAATATATGTCTTAAAGTTGACCTACAGAAAGCCAATGATAAAGTGAACAAAATTTTCATAATTCATATAATGAAATGCATGAGATTTCCTACCAAATTTTGTAAGTTAATTTTTGAATGCATTAATACACCCATCTTCTCTATCTTATTTCAAGGTAAACCTGAGGGTTTCCATCATAAGTAACAGGGGTATTAGACAGGGTGATCCACTTTCTCCTTATCTTTTTACCTTGTCCATGGAATATTTTTCTATTTTGATTGACGTAGAAACAATTAAAAACACTATTTCTTCAATCAATAGAGTCCAACCATCCATTACTCACCTTATTTATGATGATGATATTATGTTGTTCTCTAAAGCTAATAAAAGTAATGCAGATGATGTTAGTCAGGTGTTTGAGAATATGTACAAATATACATGACTTAAAATTAATGAATTTAAAACAAAGGCATATTTCAACAAGCATTGCAGGTACAAAAAAAGGTTTTGGATGTTCTTAAAGTGGGTGAAGGTAATCTTCCTATCAAATACTTAGGTCTCCCTTTATCTATGAATCAGATTAAGGATAGTGATTGTTCTAATCTGATCGACAAAATTCAAGGCAGAATGGAGACCTGGTCTTGCAAGCTTCTATCTATAGCGGTAGAATTGAGTTAATAAAGACTGTTGTTTATGCCATCATTCTACACTGGTTTCAAACATATCATATCCCTGTTGCTATAATTAAAAAATTGAAAGTAGGTGTGCTGACTTTCTATGGAGAGGTGAATACCATAAAATTAGTTGGGATAAAGTATGAAAACCCAAAAAAGAAGGTGGTCTTGGTATTATAAATCTGAATGATCTTAGTTTAAGTTGTCAATTAAAACTTTTTTAGAGATTTGTAAGTGGAGATTCTAAATTAGACCAAATGGATGATATGCAAATATCTCAAAAATGGTAATTTTTGGACAGCTTTACTAAAAAATAATCAATCCAATGCTTGGAATCAAATTTTGAAATGTAGAGATTTAGGAAAATCTTTAATTCAAAGACAATTCAAATATGATAATGAAACTAGTCTTTGGTTTAACCCTTGGTTTCAAAATGATTCTTTTATTAGTATGGTTGAATGGCATAATCTTGTTATTTGTAGTGAAGCTAATGCTAATGTAAATGTCATTATTAAAAATAATCACTGGCAACCTCGTCTTCATCCAATTACTAATCCTCATAAAAAATTTATTACTAATATCCCTTTAGATCCTAATGCAGAATGTGATTATTAGGAATGGTTAGCTAGCACCAAAGGTAAGTTTTTTTTAAGAAAACTTGGAAACATATTAGAAACAAACAACCTACTATTGATTGGCATAAATGCATATGGAACAAGGTGAATAAACCTAAGATGGCTATCTGCACATATTTTGCTATTAAAAATAGATTGCCAACTTTGGACATAATCAATAAATGGGGGAGAAATACTTTTTCACTCTATTCCTTATGTAACTTAACAAATGTAACTGTTACTCATTTACTCTTTGAATGCAGTTACAGTTATTGCATATGGAGCCAATTAGAACTAAGCTGAGCATGTACAACAAAAGCAGCACGGATTTAAATCAGATTATAATGGATATCAACAACCAATTCAGAAGCAAACCTCTCGAAAGAGATCTCGGACACGTATTATTGACTACAACAGTATATCATATATGGAAAGAGAGAACTAATCGTACTCATAATAGGTCGAAACTATCCAAAGAGCAAAGATGGCTAATTATGGAGAACGACAGCAGAATTATTCTTCAGAAATCTAAGAAAAAAGTTAAAGACCAAACCAAATTTGATTTCCTTGCGGATTTTTGGAGCAAAGAGGCTGGTAGTAAGTACATCGAACATTATCTCCACAATCCGAAGGCCTATCAAACCGATTTAAGCATTCATCAGCAATTTAATCAAGGCGCTAACGAGCTTCAAACCATCAGGCATCCTGAAGCCGGCGATAATAGCTACAGATCTGAGTCGCGATGACACCAGATCTGTAAATCTAAGCTCTATGAACCAAAACTCAAATTTGAAGAACTACACTAGCACAATCAAAGCCGATAGAAGTATGAGAAGAAAGTTTAATCAATACTGGGAAAGGGGACAAAGTAGTAGAAAGGAGAAGACAAAGGAGATCTGATGTCTCACTTTTGAAAATAGCTCGTCGCAATTATTTGGTTTTGTTTGATAAGTAGAATATGTCGGCAACCCGAATAGAGTTAGGGTTATGTAATTGTGACTCAGGTATTTACCTATTTTGGTATTTACCCATTTTTGTATTATGGGCCTTGCCCTTTACCATCTTTCAAAAAAAAAACTTTTTCCAAGATTGACTATGCCTCCTGTAATCTATCTGGTCCACCACATGGCCTGGCTTATTCAATTTCAAACCCATGCCATTTTTATCCGACCATTCCCCTAAAATCATCTTTCTAGAGGAAGATGCCGTGAAAGGAAAAACAAGTTTTAAATCTTTTAATGCATGGATTGCTGATCCTGAATTTTACACATTGTTAAAATGGCTTGGGAAAACACTTTCTTTGATAATTTAATTTATCTTCTAGGAAAAATTGAAGGTATTCTAGTTCTTTGAAGGTATGGTCAAGACAAAATTGGGATGTGGTAACTCTCTTTCTATGGTCATTAAAATCAAGCTTGATGAAAGTTTACTCCTCTATGCTGGATAACGTGGATGATCCATTCCATGCTGCCTAAGAAGCTGCTATCTCATCTCAATACTCTGAAAGCGTTCAGCGGAAGCCAGCATGCTCAAACAAAAACTAAGAATTAGATGGGACAATGAAGGAGATAGAGGCAGTGCTTTCTTTCATTCTCCCTTCAAATCAAAGCATTCCAAAGAACATATCAATGCCACCTATGATGAATATGGTTAGCTCCATTCTGAACCATCCAAAATTTCTGAACCATCCAAAATTGAGGAGGTCTTCCTTTCATATTTCTAGGACCTGGTGGGTATTTCTACTAACTTTTCCCCGATTTTAATATATTAGACAACATTCCCTTGCTTAGAATTTTAGGCCAAGGCTATGAAATCCTGAGCTCTGAAGTTATCAACAATGAGATTAAACAAACCATATTTCAATGAATCAAACATCATATGGGGGGCTTGATGATTTTGGTGTTATTTTTTTGTCATGTTCCGAGATAATATTAAGCACGATGTCTTCAAAGCTGTGAAGAATTTCTTTATTAAATGTAAGACCCTTGGCAGGATCAATGCCACTAACATTGCCCTCATTCCTAAGGTGAATCATGCCGACTCTGCCTATTGTTTTAGACCTATTGCATGTTGTAACACAATATACAAATGCCTAGTTAAGATCATTGAATTAAGACTTAAGAGAGTGTTGGCTAACCTACTTTCTCCTAACCAAGCGGCCTTCCTTCCCTCCAGATGCATCGTAGATAAATGTTTTCCTTTCCCACAGATTGTTAAAAGGTTATAACATCTCACATTTACCTTCTAGGGCGATGTTGAATTTGACATAAGAAAGGCTTTTGATACCCTTCACTAGGATTTCATTTTGTGAATTATGGCTTACATGAACTTTCCAACACATTTTCTGCATGGATTTATACATGCATATCCACTGCCAGGTTTTCAATAAACATAAATTCTGCCAGCATTGGTTATGTTTGGAGTAGGCATGGGGTTAGAATAGTTGACCCCATGTCTTCATACATTTTCATCATTGTTATGGAGGTTCTTAATCAGTTATTCAACAACCTTGTTTTAAAAGGCCGGTTCATTCTACATCCTAGGTGTATGAACCCTCAAATAACCTCCCTGATGTTCGTTGATGATCTGGTTATTTTCAAAAAACCTGACATGGCTTTTATTCATGCCATTCTTGAGGGACTTGACCTATTCTATAGATTAACTTGTCTTAAAGTTAATCTAGTTAGATCTGATATTATGGTATCTAAAGTGAGTCAAGCACATTACAGTGCCATACTTCATGCAACTCTCTCCAACCTAATCACGAAACACTTAGTTACCTAGGGATCCCTCTTGCCACTTCATGTATAACTAAACTTTAATATCTGCCCTTATATGAAAAGATATTGTCTAGATTAGATAAATGGGCTAATAGAAAGCTAAGTTAAGCAGGTATATTAATGTTAATTAATTCTGTGATTTCTCCATGACAGTTTATTAAGTAAGGACTTTCATCCTTCCCATCAAATTGATAAAGATGATTAGAAGTCCACTGATTAAGTTTTTTTGGAAGGGTTCCATTCACTTTATTTCTCTTGCTCCAATTTCCTTTAGTAAGCTGGAATGCAGAAAAACAAGGAAGGTCTAGATTTAATTTTTTTTACCATGGAACAAGGCTGCTTTTGCTAAGCATCTTGATGGTTTCTTGAACGGGAAGGCTAGTATATGGGTATCATGGTCATCTAAATATATTATTAAAGGCAAGAACTTTTGGCACATTCATGCTCCTAAAAATTCTAGTTGGACATGGAGGAACCTCTTTAAACTTAAAGATACTTTATTGTCGGAGATTAAATACGATGTTGCACTTGGTGGTGCAGTTAGTTTCTGGAATGACCCATGGGTGAAGCCGGGTGTCATCTTGAGTAAACTTATCAACCATTAGCAAATGCAACAGACTGGAATTAATTATCTAGCTAGAGCTTATGAACTTATTCAGTATGATCATTTTCAGATTCCTACTTAAGCAACCAAGAGATCAAAATGATTTGGAATAGCCAGCAAGGGCTTAATATTTCAATGGCAGCCACAGATGGTGTTAAACGGACAACCAAGGCAATTGGGCTCAAAATAGGTGATGTGTACAACTCAATAACCAATCTTGCTAATTCTCTGAACTACAATTCGTACAAAAGGACATGGTTGAGGCATAATAATGAAAAGGAGAACTTAACATAATGGAAGATCATGAGTAATGCTCTAAATACTAGCCTTAAATTGCAAGAAAGAGGTTTAAATGTTAATGGCATGTGTCCTTTATGTCAAAATGAGGAAGAGGATATATTGCATACTTTCTTTAATTAATTTAATGCTTTCGGTCTATGAGAGAATCTGATGGCCAAGCTTAGCAAGACCAATGTTGCGAGAGTTAGAATGGGCAATGATTTACAAGACTACAAGATGGAGATGTGTGCAAACTTATTCCCCGCTATTTGTTCTCAAGAAATTCTTAATGCTGATATAGGGATAAACGAATGCTATTGTATTTCAATGAAATAAAGGACTCCTTCTCAACTTCGATGGTACATTCTGCATGAAATTAGGAATGGGATGATGTTCTCGATCTTTGAATTTGACCCTGGCATTGCCAATTCCTTCCACTAATTTGCTATCATGTTGCTGATTCTTTGGTGTTTTTGTTTGTTTTCCTTTTCCTGTGTTTTTTTTCTTTGTGTATTGTTATGCCTTGTGGTCTTGTACTCTTTTGTGTTTTTTTTAAAGTTTGTCCATACCCGTGCATGTTTTGGTATGTCTGTTGTTCTCTTTTTGTAATTTCTAGGCGTATCAATAAAATGGTAGGGGCCTAATTAACCCCGTTGGCTTTTTCCAAAAAAATTAAAAATTCTTTATAAAATATTATTAAATATATTTAAAGAATATAAATTATTTTAAAAATAAAGAATAAGAAAACAAGAAGAATAGAGATCAGAGGTTGCTACCAGGACATTAACAATATTCTATGACTCTATATACTACCATAGTTTTGAGATCTTCATATCCTGATCTTTATATTCATAAGTCTTGTCTTCAAACTAATACCTGTATAATATCCTGCACTATATTCTATATAACTTGAAAAAAATATTAGTATCTATATTTTATGTGAATGTAATATTGCTACTAAGATTGTTATCATCTAAATCAATAACCGAGGTATTAACAAGTGTGACTCACTCACAGACTTATGTCTGACCCACTCCTACTTTTCCCCTTTATTTATATCTCTAGGTTAATAAAGCTTGGAGACATGGACAAGAATAGTGTTGTGCGTATTATAAATAATGTAAGTAAGTGTTATTACTTGGATTTTATTATATATATCGACTGGGTTTGATTGGTATTATATATACAAATGTATCTGATAGTGTAAATATATAACGGTAATATGAAATGATTATGGATATTGATATTATACTTTATTCCCTTTTGTTGTGAGACACTAAAAGCTATTAGTTAGAACCATATTTGACTCTTGTTATCATACCCAACGACTCATCCTTTTTTATTCTCGTGGTTTAGTGTCGATTTAGGCGTTGAACCTGATGGTCGAAAAGGTGGATTGTTGCTTTTGGTACCAGAGCAAAACATTCCTTAAATTAAGGGTTAGGATGTAGCGAGAGAGTGCATTTGCATTTTCATAAATGTTTATATGAATATATAGCATATGAATCAAATATATATGTAGTTGTTCAAGTTGAGCCTCTATCCGTTGGGGCGTTGCTAATGAATCTCAATTATGGATAGTTGAGGATAAGTAAGTTAGTGGAGATAAAAACTGGAAAAAAGGTAAATTTTGGTTGGTAAAGAAAAATTAGGAGTGGTATTAGAATAGATACTAGAGATATTATGGTGCGCATCCACATTCAGTTCCATCGATATATGTAAGCGATGAGCCATACCAATGTAAATGCTAAAGTATCCGCACCTAGCGTATGGGTGGAGCTCTTAGTACTATGTTGGAACTAAACCATAATTGGTAATGGGGGCTTAGTTAAGCACTTGTGAGAATATATGCAAACATTTGAATTTGAGTTGATAGATTTACTGGATAGGGAGATAACATAGGTGGTAAGAGAATTGAGTTTTGGAACTAAGATATATTAAGAGCAGAAAATTATCAATAAATTATTGAAGAGTGAATTTGTTTTGAAAGTTATTATTAGAAAGTTTGTTTATAAGAGGTTATATGAATTGATGTTGAATTTATATAAGATTATAAGTTATTAAAAAATCCACTCCTCAAAGTGCTAAATTAAGTTCTCCTAAAATGGAGTTCAAATTTTTTAATGAATCTTTGTTATTAGATGGGTTTCTAATTTCCTATTAAATAAGGGAAGGATTCTTCCAAACTTTTGATTGTTAAGTTGCTAACCTTTTTATCAAAATGGATTTCAGGTTTAGTGATAAGGTTTATATTAAGAAGACCAGCCGATGCTCCATCAACGACTACATATCATATTAAACCTCTGGAAAATAAGTTGTATGTCTCACACAATTCAACAAATTTAAAAAGAAGAATACAAAGATTCATTCAGGATATACAATCATTAGGACACATATTTACTTATTTTACACATTATATACAAGAATTACAGGTACCAAGAATGACTAGCCAAAAGGGAAATCTGCCCAAAAACTTATGAGCATATTTTTCATAAAATGTTAGGTTTTTGCAGCTCCTCTTTCAAAATTTCAACGGCCAAGGAAGGTTCAATAATATGAAGAATTGCCACATCTAAAAGTTTCTTAAGCTTCTTTTCTTCCTTTCGAATATTATCTGCATTGTCAATCGAATCAACTTGAATTTCCAGTGCATGATTGAGCACCTTATTGGCTTCCTTTAAAGTTCGAATTTCACTCTTTAATTTATTGACCCACTATTCATGAGTATATTTTCCGTGCTTAAGTTTCTCCACCTAACCCTAATAATTGTTAAGATACCGAGAAACTTTATCATCCCATTGCTTATTGAAGAATTAAACGCATCAATATCTAACCCTCTGACTCCATTTGGCAATTTCGCCATCATCTAAGCTCGAAGGTGGGTTTAATAAAGTAGAAATTTTTTCTTTGCCAATCAAAGGAGTAGGAAGGCTGGATTCATCTTTACTCACAACGAGTTCTAAGGATTGACGGGATACTTGACTTTTCAGTAAGTCTACTTCAAGATCCATTACCTTTTGATGTTGTCAGGTAATTTCCGCATCTGCATCAATTTTTTAGACCGAAAGTTTAATCTGACCTGCCGCACTCATGTCCCCTTTTAACTCTAGGATTTCTCTATCTTTCTCTTTAATCCTTTCCTATATGTTGGAAATCATCTCCTTCATATTACTTAATGTACATTTCAATTTATAATACTTTATATGTCATTTCTATGCATTCAGGTTATCCGAAAGTTGAAGCGTCTTAAGAAGAGCATTTCTCCTTAATGGTTGATCTTATCCTAGCTATAATATTGTCCAATCGAAAAGGAGATTTAGACTGCTAAGTATATGCATTGATTGTTTTTCCTAATGAAAATAAGTAAATCAATGCATAGGAAAATGTATTCTTTATTAACAACAGTGTTATAAGCACAAGCAAACTCAATTTATAACAATACTACAAGTTTTATGCATTAAACTCAGATTGAGCCTTTTAAGTGATCCAATAGACCAAGAAAAGGTAGAGTCAAAAGGAACATTAAACCCTTGGGGGGTGTTATCTAGACGAAGCCGATGGTAGTCCTATTTTCCGATCGAAGGGCCGATCTCATAACATAACAATCTAGTGTTGTTGGTTCGTATCTCGCCAAACAATTTATGCTTTTCATCACCTAATAAATCAAAACAAAAGTATGGAAACCATGTGTAAACTTCTTGGAGATCTTTAAGGAAATGATATTTTTCTAATAAGTAAGTTTTGAGAATTTACAATTTCTATTTAAATTCTCTCTTTAATTTGATAATTTAGTTAAGAGTTCTATAGAAACGGGACTACCCGATAACTCCTTAATATGTAAAATTTATGAGAAATAAGCTAATTTGCAAAGAAATGAGAAATGGAAACACTGAATTCCATAAAACTATTTGAATTACACATTAAAAATAAAATCACTTGAGTTCTTATAATATTGATCCTTTGTAAAAATTCAAAAATAAATCTCTCTTTGTTACATTTAACTTTCTCGAGACGAAAAGTGTTTTGAGAAAGAGGAACAGTCGCAACACTTGGATGATTCCAGCATTCTCTATGATGGGGATCAGTTCCATGCTCACCAAAATATCTACTATGCAAACGCTTGTGAAAACCCCTATTCTTTTCTCCTAAGAATGAAAATCTATAAGAACATTTCTAAAGCAATTTTTTAGAGGAACTCCACTAAGTTATCCCTATAATCAATGAGAATCCAAAATAGGTAGTTAGCTCTGCATTTTCTCTTATGGCTCCCTTTCAATGAAGGATAGACTTCTTCAATAAAGGTGCTACTCATTTTTCTTTGAAGTTCCTTAACCATGCAGCGTAGACATAAAGGAGACTATACTTATCAGATAATTTGTTGTGCTTCTCTATTACCCTTTCAAGTGCTCTATTCAATCAATACACCTCCCTCTTGCTCTTTTCATATAGAGTCTCATAGTGATATTTAGCACTTTCCTTAATTGAAGTGATAAACATATTAACCAAAGGATAATGGATAATTTTGGTCATTTAAATAATGATTTTCCATACCTACGTGATTGGAACTTGAGAAGCTATCGCTTGAGCCTTCTCCTTCATCTGTTGGCTGGGGGAATAATCATCTTTTGGAGGGATATTTTACTAAGAAGCACACGGAAGATCAGGTAGGTTAGGAAAGTCTGCATCATAGGTAAATGAGTCGTAACTACTTGATCCATTGCCTTCGTCTCTTGGTCCTTCTGGACCTTGCCACTATTATCTCCATCTTGATTATCATCAATATCATCATCATCATCACTTCATCATTATCCTCATCATTATCATCATCTTCATTATCATCCTTCTTTACATCATATTCTTCTCCTCCTTCAAGCAGAGGGTCATCTAAAGATAATAGCTTCTTGGGATCAATAATTTCTTCTTTAGGAAATTCATCTTAAAGTCATCCCTGGACTCTCCCCAATATAAGATCAAACTTTCTCTTAAATTAGTCATTTAACTCTGAAAGGGAAGGAAAGTCGAATTCAGGGCATCTGCCAATGTTGTCGTTATATGTTATAAAAAGGGCATCTTCATAACACTTCTCTATTATTTTTGTAAGAGACAGATCGAGGAAGAAAGTATCTTTCTTTTTAGCATCTTGTATGATGTTGTTAACATAAACTGGAGTAGCATCTCTAGTTTCTAATTGGCTTTCCAAATATTTTATCTTATTAGCCATCTTGTTCTTCTCCTTCTATAAAGTTTTCGTACTCTCTATAAGTAATAGTTTGGTTTTTTTTCTACTTATCAAGGGTGGAGGCAAGTTTGGCCTTCTCAAGAATAACTTCATGCTTTCCACTACAATGTCAACCATTTTGCTCCATGGGTCCCAACTTTAGCTGTTAATGAGTAAACTTGTCCCTTGAGCTCCGCCAGTTGGCCAACAAATCCTTGGAAGGCCTGTTGAAGAAAAAACATGTGCTTGGCTACCTGAAACAAATTACCAAATTATAGTCAGGATTAGCCAAATACCAAAAGATACATATTAATAAAAGTTGTTGATAATGGACATAATGATGATCCATTTAGAATGATAAAGACTGTAGTGGCATAAGGGAAGTCAAAGTAGGAGACTGGATAACTAAATAAATAAGATCATCAAAGCTTATAGGGACAGTTTGACCTTAGTCTCTAAAGGAAGAGATTCAAATGGAGTAGGGGTAACACCGAACTCCTCAAACAAATGTTGAAAACCCGAGGAAAATGTAGGGAGCAAGATCATTTATAAAGGATTTGAGGTGTGAGCATCGTCTATATGTTCTTAAGTATCTTGGTCAGGAAGACTTAAGTTAACCATGTCAAGATCTTGAGTGGTCAAGGAAGTATCCACATTTGACTTCTCGGCAACAACATCTAAAGTCTATACCTCCCTAAGCTTAGGCATTTTATTCAGAGGGGGGATTGAAGTATCAATTAGTGCACTAGAGCTAGCCTTTCTTTTTATAGCTTTAACAACATTAGAAATGGAAGCCTTAACAGAGGTATAACATCCCCTATATAGAGGCCCAAAGCTAAGCGCTACAGATGTTGTAGTCATCTATAATATTAACTTCCGTCGACTGAATACGGTTATGTTAATGGTATCTATAATATCATAAGCACCTAAATATGAAACAAATCACAGATTTCAAAACAATATTTTTCCAATGCATTTCAAAATAGATGTTCCATATTCAGATTACACAATCCCAAATGTTCCCTAGGCAATGATAAAATATACTTATTAATAAATACGCTAAGAGCGACATATGAAGATGCCTCCTTAGTTAATCAGAGTCGTATAGTCATAATTGACTTAATACATACATAGCGAAAACAACACAAAACAAAGAACTACAACTCTTAAATAGCTATCTGTTAGCCTCATGCTCGCCTCTGGTAGCTTCATTCGTCATCCTACTAAAACCAGAAATAACCTCAACCCTCAGCCTACTCAAATCAAATTTGACCACCCAAGAGTTTAAGGGGAAAAACATAAACTTCGAGTCAAACATAAAGCCTGGTGTGAATAATACTATACATCTTGGTTATTTGATATTAAATAAGACACGCCGCTTAATAGAACGGGTTTCCCCTTATTGATATCCTTCTAAAAAATATCTTTTGCAAATCTTTATCGTGCAACCAAAACTGGTTAAAACTATAAAGCATCATTATGTAATCATATATATATCAGGCAATAAATGGACTATCGGCTCGAACATTATAGTTTTATTTGACTTCCTGTTAACCTTTGGCTGACTCGGGCCTAACAAACAATATAAAAAAAATAATCCAACATTTGTTAGATACCTCTTCTAGGCCGTCTGCCCTTAACTATCTATTAAATACACCTCTTTCGGACGATCTGTCCCTACCTTGACATCACCCAGGGTCACCTGATCCTATTGGTTTTGCGGGCTCAATGGTAACCTATTTGTATACAACATATGTTCCTTTTTGTGTATAATCATAATTTTAGTCTTACCTGTGACAAAGCCCTACACACTGGAATTTTGGGCTAAATTAGCTGGGGCCAATAGCAAATGTAGAGGGCCCTGTAACTACCATAGAATTTTAGTCATTCGAAATTGGGATATTTAATTGATTTTAAATATCCAGAAGTAAATTTTATAAGTTTAATAATGTAACGACCCACCTTTTTGGATAGTTTAAACTGACGATCAAATACACATGCCGGTTCCAAACCGTTCAAAAGGGCAGATGGTTATTGGGGTAAATAAGAAAAGAAAAGAAAGAGAAATAAAGGAAATGAAACAACACAGAATGTCACAGCGGAATGATAAAATATAATAGTCAAATAAACAGTTCATGAAGCTGTTTACTATACTTTGATCATTATTCATATAACATTTATTAGAGTTATACATATACACCTGAACAAATAAAAAAATGCAGCAGACAACATGATGAAAAGATAATAATAGTAATAGTATACAAAATCTTCGACTTCGTCCTCCAGAATAGATCTTCAATAAGCTGAAAAACTCAGGTCTGGCCCGAGCGTAATGAAAAGACAAAACACTCGAGTCAGGACTAAAATATCCTCATGTAAGTTAAATCAATCGTAAATAAATATGAGTGTAACGGCGTCAGAGATGTTTACGGGGTTTGACATCTCCTATCCAGTGTCAACGTGAGTGTAATAACTTAAGAGATGTTACGGGATTTTCCATCTCTCAAGGATCCGTTAAACTATCTACTATGTAGTACAATACGCTATTATAATATGTCTACAGTAAAGTAAAAGTATTAAAATAGCGTTAAGGCGTTACCATAATTCCCCTTAACATATTTTTATAATGCCATAGTCTATACAGCACCGTAAACCCCACCGTAAACTAGTGGTTATCAGAGGGTACCCCATAGGTATAACACAAAAACAAAACGTAGTGGTTGCGAATAGGATAATCAGTATGACAAGGTACATGAGGCAATACCAACTAGGATACTAGTAGTTGCATGATCCGGACTGATGTTGAGCATAGCCAGCAGCTACCTCAACACCGCGAAACAACACTCCCAATCAAGGGGTGCACCCAAATCGAATCACAAAAGTAATAGATATGGTATCGAAGAAGTGTGTCTGCTAGAGATGGCGAACCTCAATGGCCCGGCGCGACTCCTGTTTTAGTCATGTCAGGGGTCATCCAATATCGTTCTCTTCCTTCAGTCAACGCGTTCACCAAACCATCCACTTCATTCTGGATCAACACTCCGCGTATACTAGTTATTAAAGTGGTTTTCGGTATCGACAGAGAGTATGTCCATATCTGATCCCGGTCTCTTTAATAACTACGTATTATTACACCGATGGCTCTTTAACATTTCAAATCGATTCATAATTTATATCAAAATATCATATTCGCTTCAAAAAAAAAATCAAATCCATTTTAACATCATCATATCTATCCACAATGTAAGATTTCGTTTCAAAAATCATTTTTCGCCTCAATATCTCATTTCGATTTCAAAATCATTTCGAATTTCAATTTAGGTTGCAACTTCATTTAACCCAATTCGTATTTAAATTCAAGATTTAAACATAAACATTTCACCTTATTGACCAACTTGAAATTTTAGAAAATAGTTTTAAGTGGTTTAGAAGTAGTTTAAATATTTAAAATAGTTAAAATACTTAAAATATTTAAATGGGTTTCAAATAGATAAATTAATTTAAAATAGTTTAAGTATTTAAAATGGTTTATATAACAGAGAAATTTGGAAAACAAAATGAAACAGCTTCAAAACCAAACCATTTCAATTATAATTTCTCAATTCAAAACAATTTCAATTTCCATTCTACCGATTCAATTTCGATTTCAATTCAAATCAATGTCAACTTTGACATCAAATTAATTCAATTCCACATTCACCTTCAATTAATTCAATTTCAATTTATATCGATTTGGAGCTTGACTTTCAAAATATCAATTTATAACACTTAGCAAAATTATCCTTCAATATTCAAATTTAAATCCAAATTTCAAATATGATTCAATTTCAAGCTCAATTTCAAAATATCATTTTTATGTCACTTTTACTTAGTAATACTCAAAGCTCGAAATAATGTTCAATCTTGAAAATAAATAAATTTTTGAAATTCAATCATATCCCAATTTTTAAATTTCAAAGTCTCAACTTAAATTATTTAACAATTTCTTTTAACCAAAATTTATTTCAACATTCCAAACTCAATTTTGCGATAAATTCGATTCTTATAAATTGATTTTATTTATAACTTTTAAATCAAAACATTTTATATAAATTTCAAATCAACGATTTTAAAATTTTATTCATTTAACTAATCCGGTGTCCGTATATAATTTTCTATCCTATGGCCAAGTGATTAGTCATTACAATTAAATGTCAGGGATGAATATATATCACTTAAATCAGATCACTGTGTCACATGTATGCGTAACAGGATATATATATATATATATATATATAAGAAAATAAACATCCAAACATTTAAATATCGACCAATAGCATCCATCGAAATACATCATCCAATAGACAATACAATTCACGGCAATTTCATAGTTATCAATATCAGGTTATTTAATCGCAATTAAATTTTAATTTCAATTTGACTGTCAATTTAATTTTCAACGGTGAATTCAAATGACAATCTATATGACAATTAAATTTTATCTAACAACAACAAATAAAATTCATATCACTGCATAATATCAAATTTAACTACCATAAAGATATTTAGTACGTTGTGAGCGTTATAAAACACTCACCTTGATATCCTGTTGTCACCGAGACGTTCCGGTTTGGAACTAAACCGGACGACTCCCGATTTTAGCCCAAATTTAACTGTTTCCAAATTCGTCCAAACCAGTTTCATTTCGTAGCTCTAGTCTTCGTGATCGCAACGCAAGAAGTTTCGTTCCAATCGGACCTCGTATGGGAGAGTTATTAAATTTGTAAGTTACCGATATAATTCATTTTAAAATTTTAAATAACTTCAGCTTAATTACAATATTACCCGAGACCTTCATCTTCCCAAACGAAGCCTGGACACGCATAGGCATCAAGAATGCCTTCTCCTGGCCATGCATGCTAGGGGTGACATGGAGCTCCGATGCACGAAATCAAAATCCGACGACACTGGCGAACTCTTCTCCTCGATCTCCTCCTCCCGGACCCGTCACCTTGACGCACGCACCCCAATATAAAAACGCAATAACCCCCTCCCTACCTTCGCACGTGACCAGGTCGCACTCCCCAATACGCTGCCGAGCTCCATAAAGATCATGCCGTAGATGATATCTTCAATGGCGAACTCGAATCCAAAGCCCAAATCTCTAATCGAGCTCTAAATCGTCGTGAAATGCAAACCCTAGTTCATGGCCTATTCGACCTTCATATCGAGCAACCCAGATCAAAGCCGCACCTTCCAACGAGCATGCCAAATTGAAACTGACGAAGAATCTTGATTTTTAAAATTGGTTTCGCGATTTTTTACTTGAGTAGAAATAGAGTTATGATTTTTCAAAGTTCCCATTATTTTTCTCTCTTTCTATTCTTTCTTTTCAGCCATTGCGTATAGAATAAAGGAGAGGGAGACGTGAATGAAAAGCTACAGGGACAAGGTAGAATTTACAGCTGAAAAGATGGGTTGACCAGTCAAAATATATATTAAATTTCAAAACGTCTTGATTCTCGTAGCTTAAATTCTCGAACCCCTTTCGAGGCATGCTACTAGGCGTTTATAATGTTATACCTGTGTTCTAAACACAATGGGACATCGATCGTATGTGCGAGTTGCGGAAATAAACGATCAAATTTTAAATTAAATCGATTAAATTAATTTCTAAGCATTTTGGGCTGCCACGGCCAAACAACCACTCCGATTGCTATGGAAATCGAAATCCGATAATAATAAACTATTACGGATCTAATGGAACTGGTTTCGTTGAATTCCGAGACTGTGCCCCGGAAGACTATTTTAACTCGTTGATTAAATCGACGACTTCCATAAATCTATAGAATTGCTAAAATTCCAATTTTAAAATCTTATTAACTCTATTATAATCCAAATATAACTTACATTTACTTTGGAAACCAATTTGAATCATGTTAAATCAAATTTTAGTTATTCACTCTATTTTCATATATTGATTTCAATATCAAATTAATCATATCAAATTTGGAATAATATTAAATTTAAACAAATTTGATTATTCTTGAATCACTATCTTTTGAGATATTCAAAATGAACTTATAAAATTAACCTTTGAAACAAATTCCAATTATAGAACAACCATTTCCATTAAATAGTTATTCAATTCCCGTTATTCAATTATTCAATAAATTCCAAATACTAAATTTAAACAATTTAATTGTTCAATAATTTGACGGATTTCAATATTGGATTTTAAATAAATTTTCATTATCAGACGATAACTTTATTACATCAAATGACTTCCACATTATTATTTAACTTCAGTTAGAGATAATGCACTCAACTAATATATAAAATTTCATTTCAATTGCAATTGGTTCCCAAATTCAATTCGACTAACTAAATGAATAGGTACTTAACTAATTATCACCGTTAACTTTTAATTACACTTATAAGTTTATTATTTACAAATATGTGTCACAATTTCCTATATAATACAACTTCATTCCATTACCATTGACTATATATTATTTCAATTGATTTGGGATCTCATTCAATTCATAAATAATTAACTTAGATAAAATTTGTTGCAATTCATTCTAGTTATTCTTATCATAAATAAATTAAATTTTTTTAATTCTTCTAACATTAAATCATGAAATCTTATTAAATTAACATTTTTAATTATCGAAATTTTACGGGTCGTTACACTCTCCCCCACTCAAAACTTTTCGTCCTCGAAAAGGAAAAAGAAGGGAAAAGGAACTAAGTAAAGAATTTAACATTTGATATATTTTATTCAAAATTATCAACTTATAAAACAATGAAATTCCATTTATAAAATCGTTACTACACTTCCACTACGCTACTATGATTAGCCTATGAAGTTTACGAGTTAGTTATCAAACAAGTTATAAAATTTTAAAACTTGAAAAATTTTCTAACACCCGGATTTACGAAAAATTTCGGCAGAGTCTCCTTTGCGCGGCTCGATTTGTACATCTACAAAACGCCTCTACGGGCCCTAATCCAACAAAAGAAAATCAAAAGCCAAGCGGCTCAATCAAAAATTACCAAATCCATTGACAAAATAAACATGTACCTTTTGTAGGGAAATCCACATTTCTTGATTTTTAAATACCTGCATCTCATTTACCAATGATATCCAATTATATAATTTTAAAGGAGTCATTTTATATTTGGCATCTTAAATTTCCAAGATTAACTTTAATTAAGTCCGTAAGCCGTACATATATCATCCGTGAGCAATATCAAATCTAATCGCTTATTCGATCATACAATTTCACTTCCATACTAGTATCGTTCACACGACTCTCTAGTGCGGACTCAGATTTGGTTCCTTGATTGGGAACTGTTACTCTCCTTGCATAGCCATATGCTATGATAGAGAATTCCAGAATCAAATCAAAAATCCATATCCAGGGTTCGCCGTCGAGGATCGAGTGAAAAATCCTAACTTGGATCGATATAAATAATCTCGAAATTCTATGCTCGAATTTGGATCAAATCGTTATGCGAATAAAATATTATACGTACAATCTCACGTATTACCTTCCAATGGATTTCTATCCAATTTATCTATACTAAATTATTTTATTGACCTCCATTTTTATTTACACTTAGTTATTCACAATCCATTATTCAGTTAGTATATTCATTTCTTTACATAGCATATTCTTTAACATTATCTTTTCTTAAACATCATATCATAGAATTTTCTTAATCAAGTTCATTTTAAACATTCTATATAATTTAATCAAATTCAATTTCATTTTCCAATTGATTCTTAGCCACACTGAATTCTCTTGTTTACATTTACTTCATATTCATAGTTTCAGTTAATAACAAATTTATTTGTGGAACATTTTATTAATCACCACTTTAGTTTATAGTCATTCTATAAAAGTCTAACTTCTTATATATGACTTTTCTTAATTTACAGTTATCTCAAAAGTTACAAATTCAAATTTTTTTTACAATCCCTATGCAATTTATATTTATTTTCTATAACCAATCTACAAAGATATTATACAATTCATTTGTCTTCTTTCTCAAGTTCACTTACTTGTTCAATTTATCCATTCATCATTTCATGCTATATTTAAGTATATATATAAAAAATTTCACAACCAAATTTTCCATTTATATACATTTTAATTCCTTATGAGTTTTCCTTACTTGTATATTTCAATTACTTTCCGGTTCTGTTTATTTGTACAATATCTCATTACATATCCAAAACATCATTTTAACTTTTAACATTTGGTAAGTCTTGTTATACGTTATCAGAATGTAATTTTGGTATTATACAAATTTATAGAATTTCATTTTACTTAATTATAATGTTCACAAATTTAATTTTTTTAAATCCTCTTTACCTTTCAACTTTAAAGGTACACTTCAACTCTAAAGTTTTTGTAACGCCCCACTCCGAGACCCACTCTAGTAAATAGTATTACAGAGTAATACCGTCTACTAGAACGGAGAATAGAGTATAATGGAAGCGACCATGTGTAATCAAGCTATAACTAACTACTGAATACGTCGAATAGGTGGTTTTCTTTTCCCGAGTGGTTCGACATAACCAATAGATATTTATAACGAAATTACAAAGGCTAAAGAAAATAGGTTCAGAATAAACATAATACTAAATGATAACATCATCATCACAGAACAGTCACATAACAGTCACTGAACATAGGTACAATACATCGTCAATACAGATCCAAATATCAAAAGGTGGGTACAAAGCCACCGCTCACACATGTGAGTCAAAAATATGTACATAAGAGTCTGAAATAACAGAGTAGCGGAATAGTAGATAAATAAAAGCACTATCTATCTACATAGCAGATAATGTCTAAGCGGAAGCACAGAAAGCTAAGTCCAGAGACCTAACCTGAAACAACTCGGTCTGACCCGAGCGAAAACACTCGGGTCAGGCTAGCTAAATAATCAGTAATAACTGAGATATATAATAATGCAGTACATAAAAAAAACAGTACTTCTCCAAAGAGAAGAGTAATATGGACTACATGAATATAATGACGATCCCTAATCATCAATAAACAGTAAAAATCTCCAAAGAGAATACAAACACCAAAGTGTTAAATAAATAAAATCGCCTCATATCATCGGCGTAGCCAAAGCTATATAAAGTTGCCCATGGGCAATAATCCCAAGGGTGACCAGAGTCAGTAATCAATGCCCAAGCAAAGATCGATGCTCCAAAGAGCAATAGGGATATAATGAAAAATCAATGAAATCAAATACTGAAAAACAGTGTCCAGAGACACTGTGAATCCACAAGGTAATCGCGCTTACATCGTATGGTTCGATAGAACCAACACCGAATGGCGGTACTCGAATGGATATAAAAATCATCAGATAATACAAGTATTGCACGTGCACCGACCAGAGTTGTTATTGCCAAGTACTGTAGAGTTGTGATCGATCACTCGCACAGATGCGGAACGCGCGAGACGGCGAGATCCTTCCTAGAAGGATAAAGACCCAGAGGCACACGCTGAAAAAAAATTTCTCCATAGAGCTGGTGTCCAGAGACGGTTGCCCAGAGGCGTGGTGACCCAGAGGTCCAGCACTGGCCGCCCAGAGGCTAATGTGTCACAAACTTCTTGGAGAGGAACCCGTAAAGTGTTAACAATGAGTCCCATACCCCACATTCGCACTAAACGGTTTACTAACCAATGGCATGCTCACACTCCAAACAATAAAAAGTCCACCTCGTATCATCGGTAAACTAGACCTAAAGGTCAAAACGATTAATCGAATAGGTCGGGGATTAACCAGAAAGAAAATACACACAGTTCCATAGGACGGAGATTTCCTAACCGTTTAAGAACCTTTCCACTTCGCTCGATGTGCTAAAAAGTGAGTGTGAGATTTTTATTATAGAAAATAATGGTGCGAAACAGATTTATAATTGATTTTGAAATCACTTTAAAACGGCTTTTGAAAACTCTCCTATTATGGAGTAATTAATTTAATAATTAAAAATAATATTATATAATAATTTAGAAAGCCATTTATGAGCGAAAAATCCTTTTAAAATAGTTCATAAAAACCCGTGTACGAAATCCAGAGACAAATCTCAAAGAAATCGATAAAACCAGAAAATCACTGAAAATATTCTAAGTGTTGGAAAATAGTCCAATACTGACGCGAACCCAAATTCAAAAAATTATTCGGACCAGCAAACCTAATCCGAATGACATGAAAATTTGTAGGAACGTAGTCCGACATTCCTACTTCAGAACAAAAAAAGAATTACTCGATTCCGACTTGAAACGAAGTCGCAGTGACGCTCCAAAGTCGGACCCGGAAACAGTGAATACACTGTTTCAGGTTGAGATTCGGGTCCCCCTTCGACAGCAATTTCGAAAAGTCAAATGAACTCGGATACTAATCAAACTTTCTAGAGATGGAGTTCGGAACTCCAGCTTTCCAACGAGTCTAAAAACGTTGGATTTTGACCACGGACGTGACCGTGGCGATGTCACAAATTTCAGTCCCAAAACTGCAACCAGAAAAAAAATGCTTTCATATAATATTTTTTTTATTTTTATTTTATTTTTTTCTTCTTCTCAGGTCCCCAGCCCGCTTGGGCTGGGGAGTGGCAGCCCCCCCCAAGCCCGCTCTGGCTGGGGAGGCGGCCCAGGCCCCAGCCCGCTCGGACTGGGGATGCGGGCCCAGACCCCAGCCCGCTCGGGCTGGGGCGGGCGGCCTAGTCCCCAGCCCGCTCGGGCTGGGGATGCGGGCCCAGTCCCCAGCCCGCTCGGGCTGGGGTGGCCGGCCCAGGCCCCAGCCCTATGCGGGCTGGGGAGGTGTGTGCCAGCCCATGCGGGCTAGCCTCTCTCTGGCTAGCCCAATTGGGCTAGCCTGCTGTGCCTGGGTGCAGCCCAGGCCTGCCCTGGTGCACCCAGAGCCCTGTTTTCAGCCCATTTTTAGGCTGAACATTTCCAGCCAGCAGTTTTTTTGCAGTTTTGATGGTTTTGGGGTGTTTTTTTTCAATTTTTGGCATCAAATTTTCACCAATATTACAACTAGCAATAATCACTAATCAATAGTAATTACCTCACAGAAGCAAAGGATCAAGTAGTTTGTGTGCACAATATCAAGTAAGCCAAAATCCTCAACCCCAAAGCAAAAGATCAAGAGACTTAAAGGACCCGAAAATCAAAAAAAAAACAAAACAAAGATTACAACAAGATGGTAGAGATAAAATAGGGATTAAGAAGGATTAGAGAATATGGGAGATTGCATTACCTTTTTCAAAGATTAAACTAGTTTAGTTATGTAGAGAAGGAGGTGGATCTTCTACCAAAGGGAGGCCATTAGTTATGTTTAGATCTAGGTTTAGGAATTATGAAGAGGAGGGTTAGGGTTTATGGAATGGGTTTAAGATATTATATAGAAGTGGGTAGGCTAATGGGCCATGTTAGGAGGTTTTAAAACCCTTTAGGACTTAGTTTATTTTTGTAAGGTTATCATGTGAACAAAATCCTAAGTAGCAACCTAGTTTTAATTAAAACCATGTAATAGTCTCATTTGGCCAATTAAACCTATAATCACATTTAAAAATTCCCCATTTTAAACCCCAAAATATTTTAATTTGCAAATCAAATTGCAAATTTAAATTCCCAAAAATTTGTTTAGCTCCCTTTTTAACTTAAAATCATAATTTTTAATTTATCATTCGGTAATTGCAATCTCAGGGTTGTTACAGACTCTCTCTCTTAAGAAAATTGCATCCCAGCAATTCCTCAAATATAGAAGTCGTCTATAACATCTAATCCACAAAAAGAATACAGAAGATAAATTATAGATGCTCACCCGTGCCGGAAGAGGAAAGAAAACCAGGATAAGTACGCTCGATAAATTCTCTGGTCTCCCAAGTGCAGTCCTTAGGATTAGACGACCATTGAATCTTCACAAGCGGAACCTCTTTGTTTCGAAGACGTCTGATCTCCGAATCAAGCACACGAAGAGGTTGCTGCTCCAAAGATAAATCGGGTAAGATCTCTAAATCAGGCACGACATGCGGCTCAATGATAGAATCAGGATCACGGACACACGTGCGAAGCTGGGAAACATGGAACACGTCGTGTATTCCAGAGAAGTGAGCAGGTAGAGCCATACGATAAGCAATGGGGCCAATGCGTTCCGTAATAGGAAATGGTCCAACATAGCGAGGAGCCAACTTCCCTGTAGTGCTGAAACGCACAACCCCCTTCATGGGAGAAACCCGAATAAAGACAGAATCGCCAATGGAGAACTCAAGAGGCTTCCTACAGTTGTCCGCATAGGATTTCTGGCGGTCCTGCGCCTCTCTCATTCTCTGACGGATAAGAACAATCTTTTCAGAAGATTCCCGAACTGAATCTGGACCGAGAATGAGCTTCTCGCCAGATTCTAACCAACAAGCAGGAGAGCGACATGGCCTTCCGTAGAGAGCCTCGAAAGGTGTCATGCCGATACTAGACTGAAAGCTGTTGTTGTAGGAACTCTACAAGCGGTAAGTGATCCTCCCATCTACTTCCGAAATCCAGAATACAACAGCGCAAAAGATCCTACAAAACACGATTCACCCTCTCAGTCTGACCGTCGGTCTGAGGGTGATAAGCAGTAGAGAGATTCAGCTTGGTGCCCAAAGCTGACTGTAGACACTTCCAGAAGTAACTAGTGAAAATGGTGTCTCGATCACAGACGATAGAGCTAGGAATGCCATGAAGTCGAACGACTTCCTTCACATATAGCTTGGCAAGCTGAGGAGCAGTCCGAGTGGACTTAATAGGAATGAAATGAGCAGATTTGGTCAAGCGGTCGACGATGACCCAAATAGAAGTATGGCCTGACCTCGATCGAGGCAGACCATCAATAAAATCCATGGATATCTGAACCCATTTCCATAATGGAATCTCTAGCGGCTGAAGAAGACCAGACGGACGCTGATGCTCGGCTTTGATCTGTTGACAAGTCATGCAACCACTCACATAACTTGCCACGTCTCTCTTCAAAACCTTCCAATAATATAGGCGACACATGTCGGCATACATCTTACTCGACCCTGGATGAATAGTGTACTTAGTGCGATGGCACTCGTCCAGAATGTCACGCTAAGTGATAAATTAGATGGTACAATAATACGGTTCTTCCTACGAAAACACCGATGAAAATCAAGAGAATAATCCAGCAATGTCTCATCACTGGATCCCGACTCGAGAAGATGAATAAGATGCAATAAGTATGGATCCTACCGCTGAGCATGTGCAATGCGATCCAATAAGATAGGACGAGCTTTCAAGCTAAATAATAAGACCGGAGAATCAGAGGATGGAGCTCGATCTCTAACATCACATAAAGATAGTGTCTCAAGAATATCCCACTCGGCAATCATCATAGAAACTACCGCCGAGTGCTTGCGACTGAGCGCATCTGCAACACGATTACCCTTGCCAGGGGTATACTGAATATCCAAATCATATGAGGCGAGAAACTCAAGCCATCGCTGCTGCCTCATATTGAGATCCCTCTGACTGAACAGATACTTCAACGACTTGTGATCGGTGTAAAGAGTGAAGCGTTCGCCTAATAGAAAGTGACGCCACGTCTTCAAGGCAAAGATGATAGCTGCCAACTCAAGATCATGAGTCGGATAGCGAACCTCATTCGGACGCAGTTGCCTGGAAGCATAAGCAACTACCCGATCCTTCTGCATAAGCACAACACCGAGCCCGCTATCACAAAGGTCGGTGTAAACAACAAGATCCTGGTTACTTTCAAGAACCACAAGGATAGGAGCATGAGTGAGAAGTTCCTTCAATCGCTGAAAAGAAGCTTCACACTTATCAGACCAAATAAAACGAACACCCTTACGAGTCAGCGTCGTAAGGGGAAGTGCAACTCGAGAGAAATCCTTGACAAACCGACGGTAATAACCCGCCAGACCAAGGAAGCTGCGAATATCATGAACGTTCTCGGGCTGCTTCCAATTCTGAATAGCTTCGATCTTGGCAGGATCGACAGAAACACCCTCAGATGATACAATATGGCCCAAGTACTTGACCTTGCTCTCCCAAAAATGGCACTTGGAGAGCTTGACCTTAAGCTGATGCCGACGAAGAGTATCCAAGACGATCCACAAATGATGAGCATGCTCTGCCTCGGATCTAGAGTAAATAAGAATATCGTTGATGAAAACCAGGATGAATCTATCGATGTATTCCCGGAATACTCGATTCATAAGATCGACGAAGAAAGCCGGTGCGTTCGTCAAGCCGAATGGCATGACCAACCACTCAAAAGAACCATAACGAGTGCGGAAAGCGGTAAGAGGAATGCTATCTTCCGCAACTCGGAGCTGATGAAATCCGGTGGCAAGGTCGAGCTGGGAAAAGACCTTCGCACCGCTCAAGTGATCAAACATATCGTATATCCGTGGCAATGGATAACGATTTCTGATGGTCAACTCATTAAGCTTGCGATAGTCAATGCAAAGCCTAAGAGAGCCATCGGGCTTCTTAACGAAGACCGCAGCAGCACCCCATGGCGAAGAACTGGACCAAATGAGCTGCTTCGCCTCAAGCTCTACCAACTGCTTCCTGAGTTCCTCATTCTCTTTAGTAGACATCCTCGTGGGAGGACGCCCAACTGGGTGGGAGCCTGGAATGAGATCGATGCGGAACTCAATGGCCCGCTTTGGCGGCAGGCCTGATACTGGCTCGAATATATCGGGGAAATCCCGAACAACAGGAATACGAGATATGTCCAAATCCTCATCTCGTGAATCAAGAGAAAATAAAGTAATATCAGAAATCCCAACATCCTGGAGAGCAATAGCTAATGGAGCGGAAGAGTCAGGATGACGAAGAAATAATATCCGCTCTGAATAAATGATTTTGGCGTCGTACTGAGCGAGCCAATCCATGCCAAGAATCATGTCAAAGCCCAAATACTCCATAACGTGCAGATTCGCACGGAAAGAAAATCCACAAAGATCAATATCCATATTCTCACAAAGCAAGCTAAGGGTCGTGGATCCACCAATGGGATTCACAATCCTTAGTGAAGAGACCAGACAAGTAACATCCAAGGATAAAGCATCTACTAGCTCCTTTGATACGAATGAGTGAGAGGCACCCATATCAAAGAGAACTCTACAAGATCTACCATGAAAAAAATAGAACCTTCGAGAACGGAAGGATGTGTACCTCGAGGCTGAGCTGAAGATGTAGGAGCCTTGGCGGCATTAAGCTTGCCAGATCTAGGAGGTGCGGTAGGACAAGTGGAGATCCTGTGTCCCTCCTTCTTGCAGAAGGTGCAATAGAGAGGTTTGGGACACTCTCGAATAAAGTGATCAGGAGAACCACAGTTGAAGCATTTCTTCGGAGGACGTGACCCACTAGGCTGAGCAGGAGTCTGGGACTGAGAACGAGTCTGAGGCTGAGTCTGAAAAGTAGAACTGCCAGTCTTCTTCTTCTTGTTCCAAGGCTTGGTCTTCTGAAATGGACCCCGCTTCTAATTGGGGTTTTTGGAATCCTCACCATCCCCATCGCCGTCTCTCTCACGCTCAACCGCTTCAAGGTGAAGCGCTGCGTCAACTAGCTCATCAAAAGGGAGCTTAAGCTGGAGCATAAGCTGTTTCTTCAAATCTTTCTTCAGGCCTTCAACAAATTTGAGATTCTTTTTATAAGGAGTGCTAATGAACTCGAGGCCATACTTAGACAGGGCCTCGAAAGATGAAGAATAGTCAGCAACAGAGGTCTTTCCTTGCTTAAGGTCAATAAAGCGGCGTGCAAGGGCTATCTTCTCGGACTCGGGGACAAACTTGAGCAAGAAGCACTCTCGGAACTGATCCCAAGTGAGAGTGGCCTCATCGATCTCAGAAATAAGGAGCTCGTACCAATCCAAGGCACGGCCCTCAAGATGGCTAGAAGCAACAAGAACTCTGTCATGGTCAGGAAGGGTCATGCGAGTGAAATTACGCTCGCAAACTCTGATCCACGCCTGGACCTCAGGAACAGTCTCAGAGCCATTGAACGGCTTCCCTCCAAGATGCATAAAGTCGCTACAGAGGCGTGCAAAAGCAGACTTGCGCGATGCATCAGAAACTGGTGCGGGAGACTGAGAGTGTGACTGAGAGTTACGAACCAGCTCCATGATCTGGTCCGTGGTCATGTATACGCCCTCAGGATGAGGGTTGCTGGACTGTCCAACATCAGCAGAACGGAGGTTCCTACCTCTACTAGCTATACTAAAAGATAAGGTAAGATTTAGATAAGCACGATTCAAAGATAGATAATTCATTAAGGAATATTACAGAATATAATAGATTCCTACACATATTCCTAACTTATTTATCTAAAGGTGGATATGTTCAATTTGGATCGTATTATAACGTATTGTACTACGTGTCTGTTCTGTGTTTGTTATGCTTAATTCTGAACCTTCGCTCTGATACCAAGATGTAACGCCCCACTCCGAGACCCACTCTAGTAAAGAGTATTACGGAGTAATACCGTCTACTAGAACGGAGAATAGAGTATAATGGAAGCGACCATGTGTAATCAAGCTATAACTAACTACTGAATACGTCGAATAGGTGGTTTTCTTTTCTCGAGTGGTTCGACATATCCAATAGATATTTATAACGAAATTACAATGGCTAAGGAAAATAGGTTCAGAACAAACATAATACTAAATGATAACATCATCATCACAGAACAGTCACATAACAGTCACAGAACATAGGTACAATACATCATCAATACAGATCCAAATATCAAAAGGTGGGTACAAAGACACCGCTCACACATGTGAGTCAAAAATATGTACATAAGAGTCTGAAATAACAGAGTAGCGAAATAGTGGACAAATAAAAGCACTATCTATCAGCATAGAAGATAATGTCCAAGCGAAAGCACAGAAAGCTAAGTCCAGAGACCTAACCTGAAACAACTCGGTCTGACCCGAGCGAAAACACTCGGGTCAGGCTAGCTAAATAATCAGTAATAACTGAGATATATAATAATGCGGTACATAAACAAAACAGTACTTCTCCAAAGAGAAGAGTAATATGGACTACATGAATATAATGACGATCCCTAATCATCAATAAACATTAAAAATCTCCAAAGAGAATACAAACACCAAAGTGTTAAATAAATAAAATCGCCTCATATCATCGGCGTAGCCAAAGCTATATAAAGTTGCCCATAGGCAATAATCCCAAGGGTGATGTTACGACCCAGAATTTTATTTAATTAAAATTTGAATATTTAATTAACTTAAATATTAATAACTGAAATTTATAAGTCGAATAAATTTTATTTCGAATAATTGGATTTAATTGGATAATTAAATCGATGATTTAATATGTGGAAATACAGAAATAATTGAAAATTGAGTTAAATATGATTGAAAATGATTTGTAAAATTTTATTTTATCATGTTGGAGTTAGAATGATGTTATAGAACTTTTAAAATTGAATTTAAAAGTTTATTTGTGAAAATTGAATATTTTAATATTTAATCGACTAGTGAAATTAGTCAATTTTCGAACAGTGTCAGAATTGGACGAAACTAGTTCCATTGGATCCGTAATAGTTTGTTATTATCGGATTTCAATTTTCGTAGCAATCGGAGTTGTCGTTTGACCGTGGCATCTTGAAACGCATCGAAATTGTTTTAATATTAATTTGGCGAGTTAAAATAGTCATTTTTCAAAAAGTCTCGGATTTTGACGAAACTACTTTCATTGGATCCGTAATGTGATATTATTGTATGGTTTCAAACTTCGTGTCAATTGGATTTACCGTTTGTCCGGTGCAAGCTAAAACGCATAGAAAATCGTTTAATCGGTTTAATTTTAAATTGAACGTTTATTGCCATAACTCGCACAGATGACCGAATTAGCTCCCGAAATACGTTCCATTGTGTTCGGATCGCGGGGTAAATCTTAGAAACGCCAAACGGCACGCTTCGTTTGGAGTTCGGAAAATCCGGGATGAATAGTGTACGTCGATTTTTTATAAAAGGCCCCATATTTCACAATTTTACACTCAAGCCCAGAACCCTAACCCTAACCGCCATTATCTGTTCGATGGCCAGAAAACAACCTTCTTCTTCCTCAAATTTCTCTCAATCCATCAATAATTAGGAAAAACTTTCAACATGAAAGTTGTAAAGCATGACAAGATCCTTATATCCAACGGTTATGATCAAATTTTATTGAGCGGATCAATGGCAAATCGACCACAAAGGCGCACGGTTGCGCACGCATTTTGAGGCCATAGGGGGGGCCGAGTTCATCATGGCTCTGGCCGAGTATAGTGTAGGTGATAAGCTTTCTAATGGTGGTGGAGTGATGGAGTTTCGTGCGTCGTGGTGGCCGTGACGTCTAAACCTAATTTAGGCAAATGGGTTGGGTTGTGCGTGCAAAACCTGGGGGGAGGATACGCATTTGGGAAGAAGGCTAGGGACGGCCTGATGTTGAAGATTTGAAACGTGCGGCCGAGATCGTTTCTTAGGTTAAAAATTAAAATAAAATGTAAATTGTTTATATTATTAATGTGTACAAATTTCTAAAATGCATAACTTTTTCATACGAGGTCCGTTTTGGACGAAATCAGTTGCGTTGGAATCGTATGGACGAGCACTACGCTATGAAGTTGGATTGGAGTCGTTTGGAGTTAGTGAGAATTTTGGGTAAAATTAAACGTCCGTTTAATTTTATTCGAAATAAATCGCTAAAACGAAATTGAAATCAAGGTGAGAACTTCTCACTCAATCGAAATTGTTCGATTTATATTTTAAATAGTTAGATTTAAAATTGTTGATTGTATGATGAATGATGATTGTTATCTATTGATTGTTAAAAATAGACATTATGCGCCGTTAGTAAGCGGAGGTTATTTATTAAAACCATATATCGCGAATATTTCACAGTATAGTGAAATTGGTATTATTTATGTACTTGGAATTGATTTCCCACAGTATATAGCGGATGAGACCCTATTGCGCCGTCTATTAAGCGGATAATATTTTATAAATCCCATATACCGCGATAATTCCGTACTGGAGCGGAATTGGTATTGTGCTAACATCTTTGAATACAGGGAAACAGGTTGGAGGGATCCAACTGGATTCCTCAACTGTATTGATTTATTTACAGATATTTTGATATTTGTTGATTATCATATCGATATATGATATTTGGATGTCGTGATTGACTATTTGGTGCCGCTGCATCATCGGATCCATTTCTGAAGTTTTACAATAATGATTTTTGGTTTTAGAAGGAATTTTAAAGTGATTTTCAAAAGTATACGTTTTATTAAATTTTGAATTGTTAAAATAAATAAACGTTAAAATTTTATTTTCATAAAAGTTATGATTTTTGGAAAATAATGCTTAAGTATGATTTTGAAGTATATAAGCTTTGAATAACGATTTTTAAATTATTAAAAGAATAAATTTAGTTAAATTGGGATTTTTGAATTATTATAAACAATTTATATAAAAGATTTATAAAATTATATTTAATAAGTTAAAGATATTGGAATTATAAAACGTGCTTTTATAAGTGTTAAAATAAAGTTGTACTTAGTTTTATAAGTAAATAAGAATTTTAGATTTATAAACAAACGATGATATAAAAGAATGGATTTGTGAATAAATGGATTATAAGTAATTTACTTATAAGTTAGATTCGGCATATAAACGAAATATAAATTGGATTAATAAAGGAGATTTATAAATCGAAGATTATAAATAGAAATGGAATTTATAAACATTGTTTATAAATTCGAAATCAATTGAATTTGATAAATTGAATATTGAAGTTTATTAAAGGAAATATATTCACGATTTTGGACAGTGAATACATTATTGAATAAAATGGTCATGTTTGGCAAAATGAATATTATAAAATGAAGTTAATTATTTTAAAGATGTTTAAAATGTATTATGAATCGAAACCATAGATTTCAACATTTTTTGTTGAAATAGACGTTTCGAGAAAGAAGGAAATGGTGGACTATAACACTGTTGTTATAGTAGATGATTTCCGAAAGGAAATATTTTATATAGTATTGGGATTTATATATCTATTTAAACTTTGAATCCCTATACTAGTGATTTTGGGTTGTCGTAACGATGTTTTGCGTAACATTCGTTTTGGCCCAAATAAATGTGTTAAGTGAATGTTTTCCTTAAAGAATGAAATATATACTTAATTTCGATATTAAGTATATGGAATATTTTCTAAGTATTGAAAATAAATGGATTTGTGAATTACTTATTAATAAATAAGTATGGAAATGTTTTTCCAATGTGAAATGAAATGTTTTGAGAATTTATCTTTTTGAAGATAAATTGAAAATGAATAATTGAAATCGTATATTCATAAATATTTTGGAATGTAAATTCACTATGAAATTTATAAATGAAAAGGGGAATTTGTTTAAAAATAAATGTTGATTTATTTTTGAAGTGTGGGAATTAATTTACGGATTTGGAACGTAAATATAAAGTAAATCGTTAAGGATTTATTTAATTGGTTTAAATGAACCATGTTGGAATGAAAGTATTTCGCGTAAGGAAAATGTTTGAAATTTGTTTTCAAAAGTGGTAAAGGTGAAAAGTGATTTGAAAATTAGTTTTCAAATGTTGAAGTGTGGGAAATTTTATATCTAGTAAAGATATTTTGGAAAGTAAATAATTTGGAAAATTATTTGGAATTTGGTGATGTTGAGCATGCCTATTGATAGTTAAATAATCCGACTATCAATATTTACCTTTAAATAGGTATTTGTTGTGATTTGTTTGAATTTGAATGCCACACTTATTTTTGAATAAGCGCTCACTATTCGGGTTAGCCGGGAAAGGACCTTGGGGTCGTATAACCCATTCCGAATATGTGATACGTCGTTATGGATTGCATTTGATGACCGGTGTTGAAGACCGAATATTTGTGAAAACGGAAGGATTACCGTCGAGTTACTCTACATCGGCTGATCTTCGATATAGAGGTTTTATCACTCTTAGTGACGGGAAGTCCGGTCGTGATTAGTGAATATCCGGATTGCAAGGACTTCTTTGTAAGTGCCTTCGGTTCTGTTCGAGCCCGGGACAGACTTGTATGGATTGTATGTCTGACATTACAAGTTGAGATATAAAGCTGATTTCTTTCAAATATATTTCTGTTGGTGGCGGAGAATTTATTCTCTTAGCTTAACACCCTTCTCTGAGACGTACGAGCTCAGAGGTTATATAGTTGAAGGTTATTAGTGATATACTCCCAATTTGGTAGTGTGGCATGCTGAGTGTTGCTGTGAAATGATCATTGTTTGATCATTTGTGATATGATCATTTGTTTGATCATTTATCTAGGTGATCATTTCTATGATCATTTGATTGACCCAAAGCACAGTTTTTGTATAAAGCGTGGCTTTGTGGACGAGACTTCGTCGGACCTCACACCCCGAAAATGGTCAAAACAGGAAGGATGCAGCAAGGTTATTAGGGGGTAGCACCCCTTTAGTGTATGTCATTCCTTCTGTATAGAGGTGGTATCATGGTATGGAGCCCAGATATTTAACCTATGTTGTTGCTGCAAACATTTGTGGTTGATGGAAATCGAGGATCCTCGGATAGATCGGTTACGATCGGGGGTGACATATTCGTGTCAGTAGTTACCCAGTTAGGGGTAACCCGGCCTTGTGTTGGCAGAGATCCGGTTTGGTTCTCGGGACGTCATTCCAGAGGCGTTTCCATGTGGCAATGGGAAGTTCCTTGGCCTGACCATTTGTTGGAAATCCAAAGAAACAATACGATCTTGTATGGTTTTAGTTGTAGAACCTATCATTCACTTATGGTGGCGCCCCACTGTTTGGATGATAGCTATAGTAGGCATACGATAATGGTCGTATGTTGGCTAAGATTTATATCTTTATTTTCGAAAATGATTTTTCCTACACTATGCACTAGTAATAATATCAAATGTTTCTTTTTGATGCGTATCAAGCATCTTTGACTATCATAAGGAGAAATCTCCTCCGATTCTGCGTTTGCATTGTGTGTGCGTGCGGGAGGCCTTATGGTAGTCTCATTTTTAAAAGCATGGCGAATTGACTTTAAAAATATTCCTCTATTTTGATTTTAAAGAAAAATAAACTGTATTAGTTCTCACACCAGTCACATGACTGACTCGGAGTTTATTGTTTTCCTTCCTAAACTCTGTGTGCCCACCAATTTCCACACGGCCAGTAAGAGTTAAGGTTTATCAGGATATTCTGGAATTCAGGAGTTGCAGGAGGCAAGCTGGATGGCATGACGTATTCACTAGTATATAGTATTTCTTTTCGCTGTTTGTTGTTGTACACTTTGATGATGTAATGTAATGTAATATGATGTAATGTAATGTAATATGATGTAATGTAATAACTGATATAGTTCTTTGTTTAAAGATTATTCATTTATCTTTTATATGTTGTTCCGCTGCGAATTGTGAGATTCTGATATTCTGTTGTTCTTTTCTGTTCTTCTTGTATTTTTTTTCTCTCTTCTTCTACCACTTTATTTTTCTTAAAACCCTAAGGGTTCGTATTTCCGTTCATCTTGAGTTAATCACTGGAGATTAGTGTCTATTCAAGGAGTACGGATTTGCGGGTCTTTACATTTGGTATCAGAGCATATGGTTAAGCGACAGCCATGGCTCTGTTGGGTGTTACTCATTAGAGATAGAGTCAGTAGTACTCTAGAATGAGTTTGAGTGTAATAATAGATATGAGCGTGTATTTGTTAGTGAATATAAATTGTTTTATATTGTGTTGACTTATCGGTTGATTGTTTATAAATTCTGGTCGGTGCAGTCTAGCTAACTGTGTTGATAGGAGTTTCTAAACTTTTAAACAAGATGAACCGACACAGTATTGTTTTGAATCGGGTAAATGAAATAATTTTGCCCAAAACTATTTTTGTATATAAAAGAAATGATTTTCTGTAAGTTATTATAGTATATGGTTGCTTGGATGTTAGGAGATGATAATATTAAAATTATCATTGGTTATTGAAAAAGAAATTGAAATCATAACTCCAAAGTTAAGAAATAAATCCATATACAAATGAAATTTGAGAATGTAAATTACAAATGTGAATTGTAATTTGAAATGGAACTCCAGAGAATGTTTTGAAAAGAATTTGGAATTTTGGAGATTTGGAAAGTTTAAATTCCTTTTTGATTTAAAAATGAATTTAAAGGTTTTGAAAAGAATTTTTGAAGGAATGAAAAGCTCTAAACTCTTTTCGGTCGCTGGAAAATAACTTCGGTGATGACTGCAGCATCATTGGTGTTCCTTTTCGGGTTTCCAAAAGAGAAATTGCTGCCAAATTGTTTTAAAAGGAAGATGTTTGGAAAATTTGGGGTTTGGTTTTAAAATTCAAAGATAATTGAATTGATTTCAAAAATGGTTTTGAAAGATTTGAATGGACTCTGGAATCCTATTTAAGATTTATGGGAACGATAAATGAGTTAATAACTTATACAGATTGAATTTTGATAGAATAAATTTAACTTAAAGGATAGAGTTAAATTAAAGGAAGTATAAGTAAATCAATAAAATCCAAGTAGAAATAAATTTGAGTTGTCATCAAAGACATGTGATTTGAAATTTAACAAAAGGAAAGTTAAATAATTTGATTTGGATTTGATAAGATGTTTGAAATGGAATATAACTTAAGTGAAGTTGAATGAAGTTGATTTTTGGTGTCAAAGTAAATTAATAAGTGAATTAATGAAATGAAGTCATTAAGAATTTGAACTTGAGTTATATAAATGAAATTCAACATTATATTGTTAAAGGAATTAGCAATTGAATTAAACTAATGGATTAAATGTTAATCAATTAAATGTAAATAATTGATATGAAATAATGAATGTAAGTGTTAATTCATTAGAAGCTAATGTTATTAGAAATTGAATAAATTGAATGGAAGTCAATTTAATATGATCCAATTGGAATTAAATGTGTTGAACCAAATTAAATGTAAAGTGAATAAATTTGGTTGTATTAAATAAACATTGATTGTTATATGATTGTTAGTTGATTGTATATAATTCATTAAGTGTTAATGAAAGTGAATTAGCGAAATTGAAAGCTATGTAATTGAATTCAAATGGATAATATGTAAACTTGAATAAAATTGAATTTGATTTGGAAGTGAACTAGCTTGAATATCAATTAGTGAATGATTGCTAATTGAAATTGGATATGAATGAATGTTGATAAAATCCAATGTAAATGAATCAAATGTGATTTAAATTTAAAACCAATTCATTGAATATTAATGAGAATATGAATGAATATTGATTTGGTTATGGATGATAGTTGGTTGATGTTTGCATTTGTTGTTTTGTTGCATTTGCTATATTGGCACATGTAGTTGTTATGTTGCTATATGTTGTATATTGATGCTATTTTCATATATGCATGATTCTCATGTTGTTGTTAAGTGTTTAGTAGGTGCGGATGGCGTTGCTTCGCATTTGGAGCTCGCTTTCGCGCTATATTAGCCGTATACGCTCGCTAATAATATAATAAGGTACATATCTCGGATTACATACCGTACTTTTACACTTTTTTCCCTGCGGGATGCCTCATCACTTGATGAGATGTATATTTGTGATATATATACTGTCATTTTTTTGGATCGAGCCGCGCAAAGGAGACTATGGTGAATTTTTTCGGAAATTTAAGGCGTTAGAAAAATTTGAGAAAATTGGAAAATTTTGAAAACTTAAACTTTGATTTTGGAATTAAAAGTTAAACAATAGTAGTTGTTTTTGAAAAGATAACTAAGTATGATTTGAAAACTTAGTAAAGATTTGCAAGAAATTTAACTATGAATTTTGGGAAAATTAATAGATTCTGTAACTTTTCTTACTTGGTAATTTCGAGGACGAAATTCTTTTAAGGGGGGAAGTATGTAACGATCCAGAATTTTATTTAATTAAAATTTGAATATTTAATTAATTTTAAATATTAATAAGTGAAATTTATAAGTCGAATAAATTTTATTTCGAATAATTTGATTTAATTGGATAATTAAATCGATGATTTAATATGTGGAAATACAGAAATAATTGAAAATTGAGTTAAATATGATTGAAAATGATTTGTAAAATTTTATTTTATCATGTTGGAGTTAGAATGATGTTATAGAACTTTTAAAATTGAATTTAAAAGTTTATTTGTGAAAATTGAATATTTTAATATTTAATCGACTAGTGAAATTAGTCAATTTTCAAACAGTCTCAGAATTAGACGAAACTAGTTCCATTGGATCCGTAATAGTTTTTTATTATCGGATTTCAATTTTCGTAGCAAACGGAGTTGTCGTTTGACCGTGACAGCTTGAAACGCATCGAAATTGTTTTAAAATTAATTTGGCGAGTTAAAATAGTCATTTTTCAAAAAGTCTCGGATTTCGACGAAACTAATTTCATCGGATCCGTAATGTGATACTATCGTATTGTTTCAAATTTCGTGTCAATTGGATTTACCGTTTGTCCGGTGCAAGCTAAAACGCCTAGAAAATCGTTTAATCGGTTTAATTTTAAATTGAACGTTTATTGCCATAACTCGCACAGATGACCGAATTAGCTCCCGAAATACATTGCATTGTGTTCGGAACGCGGGGTAAACCTTAGGAACGCCAACCGGCACGCTTCGTTTGGAGTTCGGAAAATCCGGGATGAATAGTGTACGTCGATTTTTCTATAAAATGCCCCATATTTCACAATTTTACACTCAAGCCCAGAACCCTAACCCTAGCCGCCATTATCTGTTCGATGGCCAGAAAACAACCTTCTACTTCCTCAAATTTCTCTCGATCCATCAATAATTAGGAAAAACTTTCAACATGAAAGTTGTAGAGCATGACAAGATCCTTATATCCAACGGTTATGATCAAATTTTATTGAGCGGATCAACGGCAAATCGATCACAAAGGCGCACGGTTGCGCACGCATTTCAAGGCCGTAGGGGGGGCCGAGTTCATCATGGCTCTGGCCGAGTATAGTGCAGGTGACAAGCTTTCTAATGGTGGTGGAGTGATGAAGTTTCGTGCGTCGTGGTGGCCGTGACGTCTAAACCTAATTTAGGCAAATGGGTTGGGTTGTGCGTGCAAAACCTGGGGGGAGGATACGCATTTGGGAAGAAGGCTAGGGATGGCCTGATGTTGACGATTTGAAACGTGCGGCCGAGATCGTTTCTTAGGTTAAAAATTAAAATAAAATGTAAATTGTTTATATTATTAATGTGTACAAACTTCTAAAATGCATAACTTTTTCATACGAGGTCCGTTTTGGACGAAACCAGTTGCGTTGGAATCGTATGGACGAGCACTACGCTATGAAATTAGATTGGAGTCGTTTGAAGTTAGTGGGAATTTCAGGTAAAATTAGACGTCCGTTTAATTTTATTCGAAATAAATCGCTAAAACGAAATTGAAATCAAGGCGAGAACTTCTCACTCAATCGAAATTGTTCGATTTATATTTTAAATAGTTAGATTTAAAATTGTTGATTGTATGATGAATGATGATTGTTATCTATTGATTGTTAAAAATAGACATTATGCGCCGTTAGTAAGCGGAGGTTATTTATTAAAAACATATACCGTGAATATTTCACAGTATAGTGAAATTGGTATTATTTATGTACTTGGAATTGATTTCCCACAGTATATAGCGGATGAGACCCTATTGCGCCGTCTATTAAGCGGATAATATTTTATAAATCCCATATACCGCGATAATTCCGTACTGGAGCGGAATTGGTATTGTGCTAACATCTTTGAATGCAGGGAAACAGGTTGGAGGGATCGAACTGGATTCCTCAACTGTATTAATTTATTTACAGATATTTTGATATTTGTTGATTATCATATCGATATATGATATTTGGATGTCATGATTGACTATTTGGTGCTGCTGCATCATCGAATCCATTTCTGAAGTTTCAAAATAATGATTTTTGGTTTTAGAAGGAATTTTAAAGTGATTTTCAAAAGTATACGTTTTATTAAATTTTGAATTGTTAAAATAAATAAACGTTAAAATTTTATTTTCATAAAAGTTATGATTTTTGGAAAATAATGCTTAAGTATGATTTTGAAGTATATAAGCTTTGAATAACGATTTTTAAATTATTAAAAGAATAAATTTAGTTAAATTGGGATTTTTGAATTATTATAAACAATTTATATAAAAGATTTATAAAATTATATTTAATAAGTTAAAGATATTGGAATTATAAAACGAGCTTTTATAAGTGTTAAAATAAAGTTGTACTTAGTTTTATAAGTAAATAAGAATTTTAGATTTATAAACAAACGATGATATAAAAGAATGGATTTGTGAATAAATGGATTATAAGTAATTTACTTATAAGTTAGATTCGGCATATAAACGAAATATAAATTGGATTAATAAAGGAGATTTATAAATCGAAGCTTATAAATAGAAATGGAATTTATAAACATTGTTTATAAATTCGAAATCAATTGAATTTGATAAATTGAATATTGAAGTTTATTAAAGGAAATATATTCACGATTTTGGACAGTGAATACATTATTGAATAAAATGGTCATGTTTGGCAAAATGAATATTATAAAATGAAGTTAATTATTTTAAAGATGTTTAAAATGTATTATGAATCGAAACCATAGATTTCAACATTTATTGTTGAAATAGACGTTTTCGAGAAAGAAGGAAATGGTGGACTATAACACTGTTGTTATAGTAAATGATTTCCGAAAGGAAATGTTTTATATAGTATTGGGATTTATATATCTATTTAAACTTTGAATCCCTATACTAGTGATTTTGGGTTGTCGTAACGATGTTTTGCGTAACATTCGTTTTGGCCCAAATAAATGTGTTAAGTGAATGTTTTCCTTAAAGAATGAAATATATACTTAATTTCGATATTAAGTATATGGAATATTTTCTAAGTATTGAAAATAAATGGATTTGTGAATTACTTATTAATAAATAAGTATGGAAATGTTTTTCCAATGTGAAATGAAATGTTTTGACAATTTATCTTTTTGAAGGTAAATTGAAAATGAATAATTGAAATCGTATATTCATAAATATTTTGGAATGTAAATTCTCTATGGAATTTATAACTGAAAAGGGGAATTTGTTTAAAAATAAATGTTGATTTATTTTTGAAGTGTGGGAATTAATTTACGGATTTGGAACGTAAATATAAAGTAAATCGTTAAGGATTTATTTAATTGGTTTAAATGAACCATGTTGAAATGAAAGTATTTCGCGTAAGGAAAATGTTTGAAATTTGTTTTCAAAAGTGGTAAAGGTGAAAAGTGATTTGAAAATTAGTTTTCAAATGTTGAAGTGTGGGAAATTTTATATCTAGTAAAGATATTTTGGAAAGTAAATAATTTGGAAAATTATTTGGAATTTGGTGATGTTGAGCATGCCTATTGATAGTTAAATAATCCGACTATCAATATTTACCTTTAAATAGGTATTTGTTGTGATTTTTTTGAATTTGAATGCCACACTTATTTTTGAATAAGCGCTCACTATTCGGGTTAGCCGGGAAAGGACCTTGGGGTCGTATAACCCATTCCGAATATGTGATACGTCGTTATGGATTGCATTTGATGACCGGTGTTGAAGACCGGATATTTGTGAAAACGGAAGGATTACCGTCGAGTTACTCTACATCGGCTGATCTTCGATATAGAGGTTTTATCACCCTTAGTGACGGGAAGTCCGGTCGTGATTAGTGAATATCCGGATTGCAAGGACTTCTTTGTAAGTGCATTCGGTTCTGTTCGAGCCCGGGACAGACTTGTATGGATTGTATGTCTGACATTACTAGTTGAGATATAAAGCTGATTTCTTTCAAATATATTTCTGTTGGTGGCGGAGAATTTATTCTCTTAGCTTAACACCCTTCTCTGAGACATACGAGCTCAGAGGTTATATAGTTGAAGGTTATTAGTGATATACTCCCAATTTGGTAGTGTGGCATGCTGAGTGTTGCTGTGAAATGATCATTGTTTGATCATTTGTGATATGATCATTTGTTTGATCATTTATCTAGGTGATCATTTCTATGATCATTTGATTGACCCAAAGCACAGTTTTTGTATAAAGCGTGGCTTTGTGGACGAGACTTCATCGGACCTCACACTCCGGAAATTGTCAAAAAAGGAAGGATGCAGCAAGGTTATTAGGGGGTAGCACCCCTTTAGTGTATGTCATTCCTTCTGGATAGAGGTGGTATCATGGTATGGAGCCCAGATATTTAACCTATGTTGTTGCTGCAAACATTTGTGGTTGTTGGAAATCGAGGATCCTCGGATAGATCAGTTACGATCGGGGGATGACATATTCGTGTCAGTAGTTACCCAGTTAGGGGTAATCCGGCCTTGTGTTGGCAGAGATCCGGTTTGGTTCTCGGGACGTCATTCCAGAGGCGTTTCCATGTGGCAATGGGAAGTTCCTTGGCCTGACCATTTGTTGGAATTCAAAGAAACAATACGATCTTGTACGGTTTTAGTAGTAGAACCTATCATTCACTTATGGTTGTGCCCCACTGTTTGGATGATAGCTATACTAGGCATACGATAATGGTCGTATGTTGGCTAAGATTTATATCTTTATTTTCGAAAATGATTTTTCCTACACTATGCACTAGTAATAATATCAAATGTTTCTTTTTAATGCGTATCAAGCATCTTTGACTATCATAAGGAGAAATCTCCTTCGATTCTGCGTTTGCATTGTGTGTGTGCGGGAGGCCTTATGGTAGTCTCATTTTTAAAAGCATGGCGAATTGACTTTAAAAATATTCCTCTATTTTGATTTTAAAGAAAAATAAACTGTTTTAGTTCTCATACCAGTCACATGACTGACTCGGAGTTTATTGTTTTCCTTCCTAAACTCTGGGTGCCCACCAATTTCCACACGGGCAGTCAAGAGTTAAGGTTTATCAGGATATTCTGGAATTCAGGAGTTGCAGGAGGCAAGCTGGATGGCATGACGTATTCACTAGTATATAGTATTTCTTTTCGCTGTTTGTTGTTGTACACTCTGGTGATGTAATGTAATGTAATATGATGTAATGTAATAACCGATATAGTTCTTTGTTTAAAGATTATTCATTTATCTATTACATGTTGTTCCGCTGCGAATTGTGAGATTCTGATATTCTGTTGTTCTTTTCTGTTCTTCTTGTATTTTTTTCTCTCTTCTTCTACCTTTTTCTTTTCTTAAAACCCTAAGGGTTCGTATTTCCGTTCATCTTGAGTTAATCACTGGAGATTAGTGTCTATTCAAGGAGTACGGATTTTCGGGTCTTTACAGGTGACTAGAGTCAGTAATCAATGCCCAAGCAAAGATCGATGCTCCAAAGAGCAATAGGGATATAATGAAAAATCAATGAAATCAAATACTGAAAAACAGTGTCCAGAGACACTGTGAATCCACAAGGTAATCGCACTTACATCGTATGGTTCCATAGAACCAACACCGAATGGCGGTACTCGAATGGATATAAAAATCATCAAATAATACAAGTATTGCACGTGCACCGACCATAGTCGTTATTTCCAAGTACTGTAGAGTTGTGATCGATCACTCGCACAGATGCGGAACGCGCGAGACGGTGAGATATCTGTAACAACCCTGAGATTGAAATTACTGAATGATAAATTAAAAATTATGATTTTAAGTTAAAAAAGGAGCTAAACAATTTTTTGGGAATTTAAATTTGCAATTTGATTTGCAAATTAAAATATTTTGGGGTTTAAAATGGGGAATTTTTAAATGTGATTATAGGTTTAATTGGCCAAATGAGACTGTTACATGGTTTTAATTAAAACTAGGTTGCTACTTAGGATTTTGTTCACATGATAACCTTACAAAAATAAAGTAAGTCCTAAAGGGTTTTAAAACCTCCTAACATGGCCCATTAGCCTACCCACTTCTATATAACATCTTAAACCCATTCCATAAACCCTAACCCTCCTCTTCATAATTCCTAAACCTAGATCTAAACATAACTAATGGCCTCCCTTTGGTAGAAGATCCACCTCCTTCTCTACATAACTAAACTAGTTTAATCTTTGAAAAAGGTAATGCAATCTCCCCTATTCTCTAATCCTTCTTAATCCCTATTTTATCTCTACCATCTTGTTGTAATCTTTGTTTTTTTTTTGATTTTTGGGTCCTTGAAGTCTCTTGACCTTTTGCTTTGGGGTTGAGGATTTTGGTTTACTTGATATTGTGCACACAAACTACTTGATCCTTTGCTTCTGTGAGGTAATTACTATTGATTAGTGATTATTGCTACTTGTAATATTGGTGAAAATTTAATGCCAAAAACTGAAAAAAAACACCCCAAAACCATCAAAACTGCAAAAAAACTACTGGCTGGAAATGTTCAGCCTGAACATGGGCTGAAAACAGGGCCCTGGGTGCACCAGGGCAGGCCTGAGCTGCACCCAGGCGCAACAGGCTAGCCCATTTGGGCTAGCCAGAGAGAGGCGAGCCCGCATGGGCTGGCACACACCTCCCCAGCCCGCATGGGGCTGGGGCCTGGGCCGGCCACCCCAGCCCGAGCGGGCTGGGGACTAGGCCCGCATCCCCAGCCCGAGTGGGCTGGGGACTGGGCCGGCCGCCCCAGCCCGAGCGGGCTGGGGACTGGGCTGGCATCCCCAGCCCGAGTGGGCTGGGGCCTGGGAAGCCCGCCCCAGCCCGAGCGGGATGGAGGGGGGCTGCCACTCCCCAGTCCAAGCGGGCTGGGGACCCGAGAAGAAGGGAAAAAAATATATTATATGAAAGCATTTTTTTTCTGGTTGCAGTTTTGGGACTGAAATTTGTGACATCGCCACGGTCACGTCCGTGGTCGAAATCCAACGTTTTTGGACTCGTTGGAAAGCTGGAGTTCCGAACTCCTTCTCTAGAAAGTTTGATTAGTATCCGAGTTCATTTGACTCTTCGAAATTTCTGTCGAAGGGGGACCCGGATCTCAGCCTGAAACAGTGTATTCACTATTTCCGGGTCCGAATTTGGAACGTCGCTGCGACTTCGTTTCAAGTCGGAATCGAGTAATTCTTTTTGCGTTCTGAAGTAGGAATGTCGGACTACGTTACTACCCATTTTCATGTCATTCGGATTAGGTTTGCTGGTCCGAATAATTTTTCGAATTTGGGTTCGCGTCAGTTTTGGACTATTTTCCAACACTTTGAATATTTTCAGTGATTTTCTGATTTTATCGATTTCTTTGAGATTTGTCTCTGGATTTCGTACACGGGTTTTTATGAACTATTTTAAAAGGATTTTTCGCTCATAAATGCCTTTCGAAATTATTATATAATATTATTTTTAATTATTAAATTAATTACTCCATAAAAGGAGAGTTTTCAAAAGCCGTTTTAAAGTGATTTCAAAATCAATTATAAATCCATTTCGCACCATTATTTTCTATAATAAAAATGTCACACTCACTTTTTAGCACATCGAGCGAAGTAGAAAGGTGCTTAAACGGTTAGGAAATCTACGGCCTATGGAACCTTGTGTATTTTCTTTCCGATTAATCCCCGACCTATTCGATTGATCGTTTTGACCTTTAGGTCTAGTTTACCGATGATACGAAGTGGACTTTTTATTGTTTGGAGTGTGAGCATGCTCTTGGTTAGTAAACCGTTTAGTGCGAACGTGGGGTATGGGACTCATTGTTAACACTTTACGGGTTCCTCTCCAAGAAGTTTGTGACACATTAGCCTCTGGGCGGCCAGTATTGGACCTCTGGGTCACCACGCCTCTGGGCAACCGTCTCTGGACACCTGCTCTATGGAGCAGTTTTTTTTTCGGCGTATGCCTCTGGGCCTTTATCCTTCTGGGAAGGATCTCGCCGTCTCGCGTGTTCCGCATCTGTGCGAGTGATCGATCACAACTCTACAGTACTTGGCAATAACGACTCTGGTCGGTGCACGTACAATACTTGTATTATCTGATGATTTTTATATCCATTCGAGTACCGCCATTCGGTGTTGGTTCTATGGAACCATACGATGTAAGTGCGATTACCTTGTGGATTCACAGTGTCTCTGGACACTGTTTTTCAGTATTTGATTTCATTGATTTTTCATTATATCCCTATTGCTCTTTGGAGCATCGATCTTTGCTTGGGCATTGATTACTGACTTTGGCCACCCTTGGGATTATTGCCTATGGGCAACTTTATATAGCTTTGGCTACGCCAATGATATGAGGCGATTTTATTTATTTAACACTTTGGTGTTTGTATTCTCTTTGGAGATTTTTACTGTTTATTGATGATTAGGGATCGTCATTATATTCATGTAGTCCATATTACTCTTCTCTTTGGAGAAGTACTGTTTTGTTTATGTACCGCATTATTATATATCTCAGTTATTACTGATTATTTAGCTAGCCTGACCCGAGTGTTTTCGCTCGGGTCAGACCGAGTTGTTTCAGGTTAGGTCTTTGGACGTAGCTTTCCGTGCTTCCGCTTGGACATTATCTTCTATGCCGATAGATAGTGCTTTTATTTGTCCACTATTCCGCTACTCTGTTATTTCAGACTCTTATGTACATATTTTTGACTCACATGTGTGAGCGGTGGCTTTGTACCCACCTTTTGATATTTGGATCTGTATTGACGATGTATTGTACCTATGTTTTGTGACTGTTATGTGACTGTTCTTTGATGATGATGTTATCATTTAGTATTATGTTTGTTCTGAACCTATTTTCCTTAGCCACTGTAATTTCGTTATAAATACCTATTGGATATGTCGAACCACTCGAGAAAAGAAAACCACCTATTCGACGTATTCAGTAGTTAGTTATAGCTTGATTACACATGGTCGCTTCCATTATACTCTATTCTCCGTTCTAGTAGACGGTATTACTCCGTAATACTCTTTACTAGAGTGGGTCTCGGAGTGGGGTGTTACAGTTTTCCCAAAACATTAAGCTTAGATATCGTAATCCTATTATTTTATAAGTTCTGGTTATTCACATTTCATTCAAATAATTTGAAAATTATTAATTAACCGAACTTAGAAATTTAAATGCCCGGTTCTTTTCAAATCATTTGAAATAAATATATACACTTATATCTTTAATATATCTAATCATACCTTTGGAGTTTAAACCAAAACCCATTTACCCAAAATAATTTCGTACAAAAGAAAAGCTTCTTAGAAGTCTCCCCCACTTTGAGACTCGAAAATGAACTTCGATGACGCTGCGCAGTCATCACCAAAATTATTTTTCAACGACAGAAGAGAGGAGTACTGAATTCATTCCTTCTTTTAAAAATCCTTTCAAAATATTTCCTATAAATATTTTCCAACTAACATCACAATATATTTTCTTCAAAGCTTTGAAAACCATTTTAAAAGTCCCCGGGTCTTGAATTCAATATTTTCCAATTTAAATCTGTTTTAATTTATAAGTCACCTTTATAAAATATTCTTATAGGATTTTCTTTCTTAAAACATTCCACAAGTGTTTTATCATTGTTCATCTTGTAATTCACCTTATTTATTAAATTACAATATCCAATTAATGATAGTGACCAATATTATCATTCTTAACAACCAGGTAAGCTAGATAAGTCACCATAATTTCTGAAAATTTTTCTTTATATACAAAATATAATTAGAGAAAAATTATTTCAGTTACCCAATTTCAAAACAATACTACGTCGAATTGTTCTGCTCGAGTGTTTAGAGATCCCTATCAATGACGTTAATTACTCGTATTGACCAGAATCCATAAGCCACTCAACAAATCAACCGACATAATATAAAACATTTTATATCACTAACAAATACGCTCTCTCATATATATACACTCAGTGACTCATCATAGGGTATTCCTACCCTATTTATAAAGAGTCAGACCCCACAAAGCTAAGGTTATCACTAAACCAAAGCTTTGATACCAACTGTAACGACCCACCTTTTTGGACAGTTTAAACCGACGATCAAATACACATGCCGGTTCCAAACTGTTCAAAAGGGCAGATGGTTATTGGGGTAAATAAGAAAAGAAAAGAAAGAGAAATAAAGGAAATGAAACAACACAGAATCTCGCAGCGGAACGATAAAATATAATAGTCAAATAAACAGTTCATGAAACTGTTTACTATACTTTGATCATTATTCATATAACATTTATCAGAGTTATACATATACACCTGAACAAATAAAATAATGCAGCAGACATCATGATGCAAAGATAATAATAGTAATAGTATACCAAATCTTCGACTACGTCCTCCAGAATAGATCTTCAATAAGCTGAAAAACTCAGGTCTGACCCGAGCGTAATGAAAAGACAAAACACTCGAATCAGGACTAAAATATCCTCATGTAAGTTAAATCAATCGTAAATAAATATGAGTGTAACGGCGTCAGAGATGTTTACGGGGTTTGACATCTCCTATCCAGTGTCAACGTGAGTGTAATAACTTAGGAGATGTTACGGGATTTTCCATCTCTCAAGGATCCGTTAAACTATCTACTATGTAGTACAATACGCTATTATAATATGTCTACAGTAAAGTAAAAGTATTAAAATAGCGTTAAGGCGTTACCATAATTACCCTTAACACATTTTTATAATGTCATAGTCTATACAGCACCGTAAACCCCACCGTAAACTAGTGGTTATCAGAGGGTACCCCATAGGTATAACACAAAAACAAAATGTAGTGGTTGCGAATAGGATAATCAGTGTGACAAGGTACATGAGGCGATACCAACTAGGATACTAGTAGTTGCGTGATCCGGACTGATGTTGAGCATAGCCAGCAGCTACCTCAACGCCGCGAAACAACACTCCCAATCAAGGGGTGCACCCAAATCGAATCACAAAAGTAATAGATATGGTATCGAAGAAGTGTGTCTGCTAGAGACGGCGAATCTCAATGGCCCGGCGCGGCTCCTGTTTTAGTCATGTCAGGGGTCATCCAATATCGTTCTCTTCCTTCAGTCAACGCGTTCACCAAACCATCCACTTCATTCCGGATCAACACTCCGCGTATAATAGTTATTAAAGTGGTTTTCGGTATCGACAGAGAGTATGTCCATATCCGATCCCGGCCTCTTTAATAACTACGTATTATTCCACCGATGGCTCTTTTACATTTCAAATCGATTCATAATTTATATCAAAATATCATATTCGCTTCAAAAAAAAATCAAATCCATTTTAACATCATCATATCTATCCACAATATAAGATTTCGTTTCAAAAATCATTTTTCGCCTCAATATCTCATTTCGATTTCAAAATCATTTCGAATTTCAATTTAGGTTGCAACTTCATTTAACCCAATTCGTATTTAAATTCAAGATTTAAACATAAACATTTCACCTTATTGACCAACTTGAAATTTTAGAAAATAGTTTTAAGTAGTTTAAAAGTAGTTTAAATATTTAAAATAGTTAAAACACTTAAAATATTTAAATGGGTTTCAAATAGATAAATTAATTTAATATAGTTAATGTAGGTTAAAATAGTTTAAGTATTTAAAATGGTTTATATAACAGAGAAATTTGGAAAACAAAATGAAACAGCTTCAAAACCAAACCATTTCAATTATAATTTCTCAATTCAAAACAATTTCAATTTCCATTCTACCGATTCAATTTCGATTTCAATTCAAATCAATGTCAACTTTGACTTCAAATTAATTCAATTCCACGTTCACCTTCAATTAATTCAATTTCAATTCATATCGATTTGGAGCTTGACTTTCAAAATATCAATTTATAACACTTAACAAAATTATCCTTCAATATTCAAATTTAAATCCAAATTTCAAATATGATTCAATTTCAAGCTCAATTTCAAAATATCATTTTTATGTCACTTTTACTTAGTAATACTCAAAGCTCAAAATAATGTTCAATCTTTAAAACAAATAAATTTTCGAAATTCAATCATATCCCAATTTTTAAATTTCAAAGTCTCAACTTAAATTATTTAACAATTTCTTTTAACCAAAATTTATTTCAACATTCCAAACTCAATTTTGCGATAAATTCGATTCTTATAAATTGATTTTATTTATAACTTTTAAATCAAAACATTTTATATAAATTTCAAATCAACGATTTTAAAATTTTATTTATTTAACCAATCCGGTGTCCGAATATAATTTTCCATCCTATGGCCAAGTGATTAGTTATTACAATTAAATGTCAGGGATGAATATATATCACTTAAATCAGATCACGGTGTCATGTGTATGCATAACAGGATATATATATATATAAGCAAATAAACATCCAAACATTTAAATATCGACCAATAGCATCCATCGAAATACATCATCCAATAGACAATACAATTCACGGCAATTTCATAGTTATCAATATCAGGTTATTTAATCGCAATTAAATTTTAATTTCAATTTGACTGTCAATTTAATTTTCAACGGTGAATTCAAATGACAATCTATATGACAATTAAATTTTATCAAACAACGACAAATAAAATTCATATCACTGCATAATATCAAATTTAGCTACCATAAAGATATTTAGTACGTTGTGAGCGTTATAAAACACTCACCTTGATATCCTGTTGTCACCGAGACGTTCCGGTTTGGAACTAAACCGGACGACTCCCAATTTTAGCCCAAATTTCAACTGTTTCTAAATTCGTCCAAACTAGTTTCATTTCGAAGCTCTCGTCTTCGTGATCGCAATGCAAGAAGTTTCGTTCCAATCGGACCTCGTATGTGAGAGTTATTAAATTTGTAAGTTACCGATATAATTCATTTTAAAATTCTAAATAACTTCTGCTTAATTACAATACTACCCTGAGACCTTCATCTTCCCAAACAAAGCCTGGACACGCACAGGCATCAAGAATGCCTTCTCCTGGCCGTGCACGCTAGGGGTGACATGGAGCTCCGATGCACGAAATCAAAATCCGACGACACTGGCGAACTCTTCTCCTCGATCTCCTCCTCTCGGACCCCTCACCTTGACACACGCACCCAATATCAAAATGCGACAAACCCCTCCCTACCTTCATACGTGACTAGGTTGCAGTCCCCAATACGCTGCCGAGCTCCACAAAAATCACGCCGTAGATGATATCTTCAATGGAGAACTCGAATCCAAAGCCCAAATCTCCAATCGAGCTCCAAAGCCCAAATCTACAACCTAGTTCATGGCCTATTCGACCTTCATATCGAGCAATCCAGATCGAAGCCGCACCTTCCAACGAGCTTACCAAAATGAAGCTGACGAAGAATCTTGATTTTTAAAATTGGTTTCGCGATTTTTTACTTGAGTAGAAATAGAGTTTGATTTTTCAAAGTTCCCTTTTTTTCTCTCTTTCTATGCTTTCTTTTCAGCCATTGCGTGTAGAATAAAGGAGAGGGAAACGTGAATGAAAAGCTACAGGGACAAGGTAGAATTTACAGCTGAAAAGAAGGGTTGACCAGTCAAAATATGTATTAAATTTCAAAACGTCTTGATTCTCGTAGGTTAAAATCTCGAACCCCTTTCGAGGCATGCTACTAGGCGTTTATAATGTTATACCCGCGTTCTGAACACAATGGGACATGTTTCAATGTCTAATTCGATCGTATGTGCGAGTTACGGAAATAAACGATCAAATTTTAAATTAAATCGATTAAATTAATTTCTAAGCATTTTGGGCTGCCACGGTCAAACAACCACCCCGATTGCTATGGAAATCGAAACCCGATAATAATAAACTATTACGGATCGAATGGAACTGGTTTCGTTGAATTCCGAGACTTCGCCCCGGAAGACTATTTTAACTCGTCGATTAAATCGACGACTTCCATAAATTTATAGAATTGCTAAAATTCCAATTTTAAAATATTATTAACTCTATTATAATCCAAATATAACTTACATTCACTTTGGAAACCGATTTGAATCATATTAAATCAAAATTCAGTTATTCACTCTATTTTCATATATTGATTTCAATATCAAATTAATCATATCAAATTCGGAATAATATTAAATTTAAACAAATTTGATTATTCTTGAATCACTATCTTTTGAGATATTCAAAACGAACTTATAAAATTAACCTCTGAAACAAATTCCAATTATAGAACAACCATTTCCATTAAACAGTTATTCAATTCCCGTTATTCAATTATTCAATAAATTCCAAATATTAAATTTAAACAATTTAATTGTTCAATATATTTGACAGATTTCAATATTGGATTTTAAATAAATTTTCATTATCAGACGATTACTTTATTACATCAATTGACTTCCACATTATTATTTAACCTTAGTTAGAGATAATGCACTCAACTAATATATAAAATTTCATTTCAATTGCAATTGGTTCCCAAATTCAATTCGACTAACTAAATGAATAGGTACTTAACTAATTATCACCGTTAACTTTTAATTACACTTATAAGTTTATTATTTACAAACAAGTGTCACAATTTCCTATATAATACAACTTCATTCCATTACCATTGACTATATATTATTTCAATTGATTTGGGATCTCATTCAATTCATAAATAGTTAACTTAGATAAAAAAATTTGCAATTCATTCTAGCTATTTCTATCATAAATAAATTAAAAAAATTTAATTCTTCCAACATTAAATCATGAAATCTTATTAAATTAACACGTTTAATTATCGAAATTTTACGGGTCGTTACAAATAACTTATATTTCGAATATCTCAATTGAATTGGATAATTAAATTAATAATTTAATATTTGAAATTACAGAAATAATTGGAAATTGGATTTAATGTGAATAAAAATGATTCATAAAGTTGAATTAAATTCTATTTGAATTAGAATGATGTTAGAAAACTTTTAAAATTGAGTTAAACTTAATTTATAGGAATTGAATATTTTAATATTTAATTAATGTGTAAAACTAATCATTTTTCAAACAGTCTCGGATTCCGACGAAACCAGTTTCATTGGATCCATAATGTTATATTATTGTAGAATTTTAAATTTTATGTCAATCAATTTGTGGTTTAGTCATGACAATCTAAAATGCATTGAAATTTGTTTAAGTGAATTTAAAATTTAAATAGTCGATTCGAAAACCTACCTTTCAAATATGATCGAATTGGCTTCTGATATATATTCCATTCTATTCAGAATAGGGGTAAAACATTATAAACGCAAGGCAGCACGCTTCGATTGGAGTTTGAAATATTTTGTTCCATTTGCATCAAACCTAGGTCAGAAAACCCTAGCTTCCACTTTCATATACAATGGCCGAAAACTCATCTTCATCCCCCTCGATTATCTCCAAATCCATTAACTTTCACGAAAACTTTCAATTGCAAACTTGTAGAGCTCCTCGAGCTCGACAAATCCAATGGTAACAATCAAATATGGCATGACGTGGAGGGGAAATCAACCGCGTTCGCCTGCTATTCATGCACAAATTTTGAGAGGGAGGCAGCACTAGGGGGCTGCATGTGTGGGCTACGGGTGGAGGCGAGTGCGTGCTTCAACGCGAAGGCCTTCGATCGTCGTATAGTTCGTCGATAGTGGAGCATAATTCAATGAAATGAAAGCGGTTATAGGTTCAATTTCACTGGTTTGTTTCACGCATGGAAGAAGAAGTAGAGGGCGTTCAGGATTCTATCAAAGAGAAATCGACGGCCTAGATGAAGCTAGGTTTGAAATAAATAAAAGTTGAGATTTTATTATATATTTAATTTTTACAAACTTTAAAATTGCATAACTTCTTCATTCGAGGTCCATTTTTGACGAAACAAGTTGCTTTTGGGTTCATATTGGCGAGCACTACATTTTAGAGCTGGTTTGGAGTTGATTGGAGCTAGTTCAAATTTTGGGTAAAATTATGTTTAATTTTATTCGGAATAAAACAATGCAAATTCTATTGGAGCCATTGTGAGTACAACGCACTCTTTCTAACTCACTGATATTTTTATATAAGTGAGAATAAAATTTATTTAATGATTGATGATTGTTTGGATGATATATTGTATATATATTGATCGGTATTTGGATATATTCCTGCCTATTGGACCAGATGAGACTATATACGTTCCCGTGTATGAACGGATAACCTTTTGTACACTGGTCTGCCTCGAAGCGGACACTGTACACATATTCTAATATGTATGTTTGTTGCAGGTGAGAGGTTGGACGGATCCAACTAGATTCCTCAACAGTACTGGTTTTATTTACAGATACTGTGGTATATGCTGTTACCATGTGATATATAATGTTTTGGATGCTGTGATTGATGTATTTAGTGCTGTTGCAGTATTGGGCCTGTTTTTGAAAATTTAAAACGTTGAAGTGATGATTTCGAATTAAAAAAGGATTTTCAAGTGATTTTAAAAATATACGTTTTGTTGAATTTTGAAGTGTTAAGAAAATGAATTTATTTTTAATAAATAAATGTTATAATATTTATTTATAAAAATTATGATTTTTGTGAAATAAAATCAGAATGTGATTTTTGAAATACGGAGATAACTATTCTGTAAATAGTTAAATTTAGATTTTTTGAATTATTATAAATGGTTTATATATAAGATTTATAAAATTAAATTTTTATAAATTAAAATAATGGAGTTATTAAGGAGTTTTGTAAACGTTTAAAATAAAGTTATAGTTGAATCTTATAAGTGAATAAGATTTATGAATTTGTGAAATTATAAAAGAATGAGTTTGTAAATAAAGATAATTTTAAGTAAATTAACTTATAATTGGAGTTTGGCATATAAATGAGATAAATGGAATTTAATATTAAAGGAGTTTTGTAAATGGAAGTTTTTGTAAAATATAAACATGATTTATAAACATTGTTTTATAAATGTGAAATCAATTTAAATTGATATATATAAGTTTATTAACGGAATTTCATCCATGATTTTGGACAATGGATTATTCTTTAATAAATGCGTGGAAGTTTCACATTTGGTAAACGAATTATATTCATGATTTTGAATGGTGAGTTATATATTAAATAAAATGGATATGTTTGAAAAGTGATCTTTTAAATAGAGTTAAATTGTTGAAGATGTTTTAAATGGTTAAGTATCGAATACATAGATTTCAACATTCACTGTTGAAATAGATGTTTTCAAGAAGGAAAGAAATGATGGACTATAACACTGTTTTTATAGTAAATGATTTTCGAAAGGAGATTTTTTTATAGTATATGTGATTTATATGTCTATCTAATTTTTGAATCCCTGTACTGATGGTTTTGGGTTGTCATAACAATGTTTTGCGCAACATTCGTTTTGACCCAAATAAATATGATTAAGAGAATGTTTTCCTTAAAGAATTAAATATATACTTAATCATGATTTAAGTATATGGAACATTTTCTAAGAGTTGAATATAAATTGATTTGTGAATTATTTATTATTAAATAAGTATGTGGAAATGTTTTCCAATATAGAAAGTTAAAATGTTTTGAGAATATATCTTTTAAAGATAATTTGAAGTGAATATTTGAAAAGTGGTTTAACTAATAAAGGATTAATTAAAAGGACCTAACGATTGCATATGGTGCTAAATATTTGTTTGTTTTCTTTGATAGTTAAATTACCGACTATCAAATTTGCCTATTTTAGTTCCTCGACTTGATTTGGGAACTATTTAGTCGTACACTTAGTATGTAGCCTTCTGTGTAGGCTTGATTATCGTTTATGTTGAGGATGTTGATTCGTGTAGTGCGGAGTATTACTCCAATCTATCGAGCTTCCTTCTTGGCCGAAGGACGGCAAGTTGAAAGTTGGGGACGTGATAAGCCTATGAGACTTAGTTTTTGTGTGAGGTTGAGAAATGCCTTTTGTGTTGTTGGTGAGAAGAGATCGGGATTGGTTTATCCAAAAACCACTTCGGACCAACATTTATGCGACGATTGTGCAGATTGGTTGTGATGATATTGATATTTAGGATTTTCATAGTGGAGGACCGCTTGCTGATCGTTTGGGGTTAAAATCCCATTATACATCCAGTAGCAGTAGTCACTTCGTTATGAAATATCCAATGCAAGGATTATTCGCTAATCCTATGAATTTCTCGACAGGATGTGGTAGAAAAGTACCTTCGGTTTGTCCTGTTCCTGTACAACTTGTATGGATGTTTGTCTGACATTGCATTTCTAAAGATTACGTACATTGGGATACCTTCCCATCTAGTATCTAATATTCGAGTCCCATCAAGTATTCTAATATTCGAGCCATTTTACTTAGGGATACCTTCCCATAATTTTCCTTGAAAACCTTTTCATCAGAAATTGATTTGAAACCTTTTAAACCAAACTTAAATAGGGAAATATTTATACTCTATGCTTTACTAAAAATCACCTTGCCATGCTATATATGCTTTACTCAAATCTTTATTGATGAAAACCTTTAAATATTGAAAGTACCCCTTTCGATCCTATTGAAAGTGCCCCCTTTCAAGACCATGTAAAACCCATTCTTTTACCTAGGCCGAAAGGCCAAATCTTGCTTTCAAAAGTATTCAAATAACCTTTCGAAACCATTGAAATCCCTTTTCCTTCGATATCTTAAAACCTTAGACATCTCTCTTTAAAATTAGTAAACATTGCCTTTCGAAACCATAGGAAAAACCTTTTCTTTAAATTTATTCAAAACCACTGGAAAAACCTTTCCTTTAGACCTTTCGAAACCATTGGAAAACACTCCCTTTCGAATCCTTCGAAACCCTTTGGCGAACCACCCCTTCGAAATCATTTTAAATGCCACTTGAAAGCATCAAACCTTTAGAAACTCAAACCTTTTGTAAGCACTTGGGTTCAATTTAAAACATTTGTAAAAACATCTTTCGAAATTATTTAACACCGTCTAGTCGAATCCTTTGGGTTATTCTTTAATAATTACTAAGGATCACAAGCAAAGGGTCGAAAGCTTACTCTTTCAAAAGTTATAACTTTAGTAGGAAAATGTTGATGTCAAAACCAGCCATTCCGAAAGCATTGGAAAAGCGGCAGGGTTTTTATAAAAAAAATAACCCCCATCAAAGGCTCTGTTTCCAAAGGTAGAAAGCGGAAGTAAAGGCTTCGACATAGTTAGAAGCTAACATTTAAAAGCTAAGGTGCAACTATTTCGAAACCAACCTTTAAAACCATTGACTTAGTCGAAAGCACTAAGTCGAAAGCTATTACGTAGAACAAAGGCATAACCATAAAACCTTTCTTTAAATCGGTGGACCTAGTCGGAAGCCAATTAAATAGAAAGCATCTTAGATGAAAGCAAGCAGGCGCTTTTCTCATTTAAAACAAAAAGGCGCTTTAACCCTTTCCGCACCTCTTGGTTTCGACTCTTACCTTCCGCTTTTATCAAATTCACATTGTACCAAAATTGATACTACGTGCATTGGTTTGAGGAAGGAGGTGGAGCTACCTGGGCGGAAACAAAAGTGGCGAAACATACTATAAACATGAATTTCTGATTTTAAACCTTTTTAAGTAAACTTTTTAACTAGCCTGCCTTGTTTGTCGAACTCTTATTGGTTGCTAATTCTTCTTTCTAAAAGTACTGCCATAATTTCAGAATTAATTAATTTAAATCATTTACAAAATACATCTTCTCCTTAATTAAATATATTAAACATTTAAGTCCCATACCTTAAATAATTTTATATATCCATCAAAACACTTTGTAAAGTTCTACAAAAATTCCAAAAAATCCTTTTCAATATATTTTATAACATACATAAATTTTAGACCCAAATAATTATTTATTTTGTCGTAAATAATTTATAGCCAAATAATTAATTTTCTTCACTAGAAAATTGATATAAAATCCACGTTAATTCAGAAAATTATGAAAATTGAAACCTATCTCTAAAATAATTTTTTTGTATGTATCTAAAATCACAAGGTATTTGGATGTCATTAAATAGGGGTTTCACATCAAAACATATCATAGAATCCATATGAACAAGCATAAATCATCAACATGTATATATAACATTTTCACTTCAAAATCATGGCTAAATCATCCAAGACAAATTCGGGTTTCGTCTTGATCTTGATTAGGATGTGAGATTTGATCTTGATTATGTTGATTAACTTCTTCCTCTTGAAAATCCTAGCTTTTCCTTCACTTGAGATTGAAAATGGTGATCGGCCTTTGAAGTTATTTTCGTTTGTGATAAAATGTACCGAGGGTGTAATCATTTTCCTAAAGGTTTAAGGTAGGAGTCTAAGCATCTTCGTATTTTTCCCTTTCTTATTTCCTAACACCTTAATGTCATTTTAATTCATTTATCTATTCATTAACATGGCATGGTTACCGCGTAATTTTAATCAGAAATCTCAATCCACTAATCAACACATTATTTTCTTTAATTGAAATATCCTAAATAATGTTACTAAAAATATAAGGTGTTACAATCTCCCCTCCTTAATGAATTTCGTCCTTGAAATTACGATAAGGAACACAACAAACAATCAAAGGTAAAACATACCATCAAACAAATCAGGATAAGTGTCTCTAATCCTGCTTTCAGTCTCCTAAGTACAATCTCTAGCATCATCACTCCATTGGACTTTCACTAATCTGACTGTCTTGCTTCTTAACTTCTTCTCATCCCTCTCGACTATTAGGATAGGCTTTCTAGCTATATTCATGTCTGATTCCACTACTAAATCATCTAACACAATTGGTGCTATAGTAGTGTCTGGATCCCTAACACACTTCCTCAAATGAGGTACACGAAAAACATCGTGGATGCCTGCCAAACTACTCGGTAACTCAACTCTATATGAGAGTTTCCCGATCCTTTCTAAAGTAGAAAATGGTCCTACGAATCTCGGTGCCAACTTTCCTACCTTTCCGAACCTGATAACACTTTTCATCGGCGATACTTTGACGAAAATGTTATCTCCAATAGAGAACTCTAAATCTTTTCGTCTTCTATCCGCATAGCTCTTCTACTTAGATTGAGCTTCCTTCATTCTTGCCCTTATCAACTCAATCTTTTCTGCGGCATCTCTAACCAAATATGGATCAAGTACTAATCTACCTTCGGTCTCTAACCAACAAACTGGATATTTACATGGTCTTTTATATAAAGCCTCAAATGGGGCCATCCCAATGCTAGCCTGATAACCATTGTTATACGCAAACTTGACTAGAAGAAGATGGTCTTCCCATGATCCTCTGAAATCCAATACACAAGCTCTTAACAAGCCCTCCAAGATCTTGTCAACTCTTCCCGTTTTCCCATCAGTCCGTGGATGGTAAGCGTACTCATCTTGAGCTTGATTTCTAAACTTTCATGTGGACTTTTTCAGAATTCACTAGTGAGCAAGGAATCTCTATCACTAACAGTACTACTAGGAATTCCATGAAGTCTAGCTACGTTCTTCATAAATAACTTCGCCAGAATATGTGCCGTCCTAGTTGACTTAACTGGGATGAAATGGGTACTCTTAGTCAATCTGTCCACTATGACCCATATACTTTCATTCCTTCTATTAGATCTTAGAAACCCATCTATGAAATCTATAGAAATAGAATCCCACTTCCATCCTAGAATATCCAATGGATGAAGCAATCCACTTGGCTTCTGATGTTCGGCTTTCACCTGCCGACAGTTCAAACACTATTTCACCCATAAGCCCACATCCCTTTTCATGCCTTCCCCGAAGAAACGTCCCTTCATATCCAGATACATATTCGTTCCTCCTGGATGAATAATCAACTTTGAACGATGGAATTCCTCCAAAACTTATTTCCTTATGTCTCTCACGTTTGGAACACATAATCTACCCTTCTTTCTCAACCACCCATTTTGGTTAAGAATTAAGTCCTTCAAGTCATCGCTCTCTGTTCCACCTCTTAACTTTCTGATCCTTTCAATTAACACTGGATCCTCTTCCTGTTTAGAAGGAATCTTCTTAATCAATAGTGGTTGGACTTCTAAACATGACAATATAGTAGATCCTCCACTAGACCTAGCCTCGGACTTCCACTGCCCCTTGCAATCTGCTAATGCTTCCAAGTCTTTCCACTTAGCAACCATCGCTGACACAGCATTTTGATGTTTCCCGCTAAGTGCATCTGCAACCTTATTTCCTTTCCTTAACGTGTACTCTATTCCGAAATCATGGGCGGCTAAAAACTCTAACCACCTTTGCTTTCTCTTGTTCATTTCCTTCTGAGAGTACAAGTACTTCAATGACTTATGATCCATATAAAGCTCAAACCTTTCTCCCAAAAGACGATACCTCCATACCTTCAAAGCAAAAATAACTGCAGCTAACTCCAAGTCAGGCGTCGGATACCTAATCTCATGTGGTCTAAGCTATCTAGAAGCGTAGGCAATCACTTTGCCTCTCTGCATTAGAATAGCTCCCAATCCCATTCCACATGCATCAGTATAAACAACTAAATCTCGATTCCCCTCTGGAGCCACCAATACAGGTGCATGGGTCAATAAGTGTATCAAGCCCTGGAATGCTTCCTCACACTTATCGGTCCATACATACTTTACATCTTTTCGCGTTAGCTTGGTGATGCTGCTATCTGCAAAAAAATCCTTTATGAACATCCTATAATATCTAGCCAATCCAAGAAAACTTGTTATCTCAGTCACTGTTTCTGGCCTCTTCTAACTATTCACTACTTTGATCTTAGTTGGATTTCTTGCCAATCCTTTTTCTGAAACTACATGACCAAGAAACTTCACTTCCTTCTTCTAGAAATAACACTTTCAAAACTTTGCCTTCAACTGATGTTCACTCAAAGTCTCAAGAACCACTCTAAGATGAACTTCATGCTCTTTCTCATCATCAGAGTACATCAAAATATCATCTATGAACACCAACACGAAACTATCCAAGTTCTCTCTAAAAATTCGGTTCATTAAGTCTATAAAAAATGCCGACATATTAGTTAATCCAAATGACATAAGTAACCATCTGTACGATCCATATCTGGTCCTAAATGCCATCAAAGGTAAACAATCTTCTGCCACCCTAAGCCGATGGAAACTTGTAGCCAAATCCAACTGAGAAAATACCAGCTCCACTCAATTGATCGACCAAATCGTCAGTAAATGGCAATGGATATCGATCCTTTATCGTCTTCTCATTTAGTTACGATAATCGATACCATAACCTTAATGATATGTCTGCCTTCTTATTAAACACTGCAACTACTCCCCAAGGTGAGCTACTCGGTCTAATAAAACTCTTGGCTTCCAAATCCACCAACTGCACCTTCAACTCCCTCATTTCTGTAAGGGTCATCCTGCTTGGCGACCTACCCACCAATTCAGCACTAGACACCAAATCAATCCGAAACTAAATGGCTCGTTTCGACAGTAATCCAACTACCGACTCAAAGACATCCGCGAATTCTCTAACCACGAAAACGCGATTCAACTCATCTTCTAACTTCATAACACCCAATAAAGCATTCACCTCACAATTGGGATTTTCTACGGTATAAACTATTCGATCACTACAATAAGGATGTCTAAGAAATATTTTCTTATCCTGGAAAAATATCCTAGCATCGTATTCACTTAACCAATCCATGCCTAATATAATACCGAAATCTACAAAGTCAAATACATGCAAACTGCAAACAAAGGTGTAACCTAGTAAGTCAAACTCTAAGTTATTACGCTTCATCCCACGTGTCGCACACCCTTCTATCGGATTTGTAGCTCTTAAGAAAGTAACTAAATATGTGGGTTCTAGGTTAATTTTATCTACCAAACATCGAGATACAAAAGACTGTAATGCACCAGTATCAAACAAAACACTAACAGACATACCATGAATTTGAAGCATACCGCCTAACACAGCCCTTCCCTTCTCCTCCACTGCTGGCCTCGATGCAGCGGGTCCAATGCATACACTTAGACCTTCCCTTCCTTTGCAAACTCCTTGCATTGGTTCTTGTAGTGGCCGATCTGATCACAATTAAAGCACTTGATGTTCTTCTTTCCAATTACTCCCTTTCCTTTTCCCTTTCCAGCATGACACTCATGGGCATAGTGTCCCTTCTTGTCGCACTTATAGCAGACCACCTCTGACTTTCCTTTCTTTGCTGCTCCTCTTTCTAAGCATTCTTCTTATGGAAAAACTTTGTCTTTTGGCCCTACCCTATCTGAATCTCCTTCTTCTTCTCCAAACAAGCTAACATCTCCTCATGTCTCAATGCCATTTCCACTACTATGTCGCATGGATCTATGATTTGTGGCAAATTATCCCTAGCCAATTCCAAATTCAAACCCCTAATAAACTTTTCATTCCTTTTCAACACTGTGTCAACAGTGGCATATCCATATCGGGACAACTCTTCGAATCTACCAGCATACTCCAGAACTGACATCTCCCCCGCTCAAGCTCGACAAACTTCCCATCCAACACAGAATGCGCCATTACTTACATGAAACTTTCTAGAAACCTCCTCCTAAACTCTACCCACGTCATAGTCTCTTCATCCACACCAGCTGTTTTAAAGCAAGTCACCTTTTTTGCTCGTCATTAAGCCCTAAGTCAGCAAATATCCTTTCACAGTTTAATAAATAGTTCTCCACTTCTATAGCATCCTCTGTTACGATAAATGGCTTCCTCTCACGCCTAGCGTAATCTTTGCTCAAGTTAGCATACGGATTGATCATCAGAGCTTTCTGAACACCTCCTCAAGTAGAATTTCCTCCAGCAACCCCAACAGCGATCCCAATTAGCGTCATGTTTATGAAAAATTGATACATGACTCCCATATCTGCTTGTGGGACCCCAGCAAAAGCATTCTTCGCCCGAGCCTGAACTTAAGTCCTTCTAACATTCGGTCGGGTATTTCCATTTATGGTAGTGATGTCTCCTCCTAGGTTAACTATGCCTCTTCTTCTGTCCATATCTGTAATCAAGCCTCGTGAGATATAGAAGAAAATCCTAATAAAGATAGTGGTCTAGAGGTAAAGTGTATACTTATATATAGCAAATACAAGTACGTTACTATAGCGTTATCCCATACCCCGATTCTAACTCTAATTACTAAGGATTATGTTTTCAAAAATAATTTTTAATTAATATATTTCATAAACCTATGTTTGATACTAGTTTGTAACATCCCCTATCTAGAGGCCCTAAGCTAAGCACTACAAATGATGTAGTCATCTATAGTATTAACTTCCGACGACTAAATACGGCTATACTAATGGTATCTATAATATCAAAAGCACTTGAATATGAAACAAATCACAGATTTCATAACAACATTATTCCATGACATTTTAAAACAGATGTTCCATAGTCAAGTTACATAATCCCAAATGTTTCTCAAGCAATGATAAAATATACTTATTAGAAAATATGCCAAGAGTGACTTATGAAGATGCCCCATTGGTTGATCAGAGTCATATAGTCGTAATTGACTAAATACATACACAGTGGAAGTAACATAAAACAAAGAACCGCAACTTCTAAATAGCTATCTGTTAGCCTCCTTCTTGCCCCCGTTATCTTTATTCGTCATCCAACTAAAATCTGAAAGAACCTCAACCCTCATCCTACTCAAATCAATTTTGAGCACCCAAGAGTTTAAGGGGAAAACATAAACTTTGAGTTATACATAAAAGTATAATGTGAATAATATTATGCATCTCGACTATTTGATATTAAGTGACACTACACCGCTTAGTGGAATGGACTTCTCCTCATTGATATCCTTTTAAAACATATTTTTTGCAAACCTTTATCCTGCAACCAAAACTGGTTAAAACTGTAAAGAATCATTATATAATCATATATATATATATATATATATATATATATCAAGTAAAAGATGGACTATCTGCCTGAACAATATAGTTTTGTTTGGCTTACTATTAACCTTTAGCTGACTCGGGCCTACCAGACAATATAAAAATATAATCTAACATATGTTAGAAACTCTTCTTGGTGATCTGCCCTTTACTATCTATTAAATACTCCTCTTCTGGATGGTCTGTCCCTAACTTAACATCTCCCAGGGTCGCCTGATCCTAATGGTTTTGCGGGCTCACCAATAACCTATCTGTATACAACATATATTCCTTTTCATGTGTAATCATAATTTTAGTCTTACCTGTGACAAAGCCCTACATATTGGAATTTTGGACTAAATTAGCTGGGCCCAATAGCTAATGTATAGGATATGGCCCTATATCAGTCCCATTTTGTATTCTAATATCCAAGTTATTTTACTTAGGGATGCCTTCCCATAATTTTCCTTGGAAACCTTTTCATCTAAAATTGATTTAAAACCTTTTAAACAAAATTTAAATAAGGAAATATTTATACTCTATGCTCTACTCAAAATAACCTTGTCATGCTATATATACTTTACTCAAATCATTGTTGATGAAAACCTATAAACATTCGAATGTACCCCTTTCGATCGTAGTGAAAGTACCCCTTTCAAAACCATGTAAAACCTTTCCTTTTACCTAGGCCGAAAGGCCAAATCTTCTTTTCAAAACCATTCATGTAACCTTTCAAAACCATTGAAATCCATTTTCCTTTGTAAGCTAAAAATCTTAGACATCTCTCTTTCAAACTAATAAACATTGCCTCTCGAAACCATAGCAAAAACCTTTCCTTTAAACTTATTCAGAACCATTAAAAAAACCTTTCCTTTAGACCTATCGAAACCATTGGAAAAAACTCCCCTTCGACTCATTCGAAACCCTATGGGGAGCCATCCCTTCGAAACCATTTTTAATACCACTTGAAAGCATCAAACCTTTAGATACTCATACCTTCTATTTGCACTTGGGTTCAATTTAAAACATGTGGAAAAACACCTTTTGAAATCATTAAACACTATCTAGTTGAAGCCTTTGGTTTATTCTTTAAAATCACTAAGGGTCACAAGCAACAGGGTCGAAAGCTTACTCTTTCGAAAGCTATAACTTAAGTAGGAAAGTGATGGTATCGGAACGACCCTTTTTGAAAGCATTGGAGAAGCGGCAGGATTTTTATAAAACAAAACAATCCCCTTCGAAAGATCTATTTCGAAAGATAGAAAGCGGCCGTAAAGGCTTCAACATAGTCGATAGCTAACATTTAAAAACAAAGGTGCAACTCAATTTCGAAACCAACCTTTAAAACTATTGACTTAGTCGAAAGCACAAAGTAGAAAGTGCACTAAGTCGAAAGTTATTATTTAGAACAAAAGCGCAACCTTAAAACCTTACTTTAAATCAATGGACCTAGTTGGAAGCCAACAAGTCTAAAGCATCTTAGTCGAAAGCAAGCAGACACGTTTCTTGTTTAAAACAAAAAAGGGCTTCAACCCTTTCGGCACCCCTTGGTTTCGACTCTTACCTTCCACCTTTGTCCAGTTCATCAGGTGCCAAAATTGATACTATGTGTATTAGTTTGAGGAAGGAGGCGGAGGGTCTTATTCGAAAGCTACCTAGGGGGAACCAAAAGTGGCGAAACATACTTTGAACATGAATTTCTGATTTTAATCTTTTTAAGTAAACTTTTTAACTAACCTGCCTTGTTCAATATCTTATTGGTTTCTAATTTGTTTTCTAAAAGTACTTCCATAATTTCAGAATTAATTAGTTTAAATCATTTACAAAATACCCCTTCTCCTTAATTAAACATATAAAACATTTAAGTCCCATACCTTAAATAATTTTATATATTCATCCAAACTCTTTGGAAAATTCAACAAAAATTCTAGAAAATCCTTTTCGATACGTTTTCTAACATACATGAATTTCAGGCCCAAATAATTATTTATTTTTTCGTAAATAATTTATAACCCAACAATTCATTTTCTTTCCTAGAAAGTTAACTTTATATCCATATTAATTCAAAAAATTATGAAAATTGAAAATCATCTCTAAAATAACATTTATGGTCTATATCAAAAATCATAAGGCATTTGGATGTCGTTAAATAGGGTTTTCACATCAAGACATATCATAGAATCCATATGAACAAGCTTAAATCATCAACATGTATATATAAACATTTTCACTTCAAAATCATGGCTAAATCATGCAAGACATATAGAAGGGCGAGTTGTAGTCATTATTCACCTTAGCTTTGTGACTGGGATGTGAGATTTGATCTTGATTATGTTGATTAACTTATTCCTCTTGAAAATCCTAGCTTTTTCTTCGCTTGAGATTGAAAATGGTGGCCGGCCTTAGAAGTTATTTTCATTTGTGAAAAAATGTACTAAGGGTGTGTTCATTTTCCTAAGGGTTTAGGGTATAAGTCCAATCATTTTCCAATTTCCACCTTCCTTATTTTCTAACACCTTAATTCCATTTTAGTTCATTTATCTATTCCTTAACATGGCTTGGCTAACCCTTAATTTTTATCATAAATCTTAATCCATCAGTCAACACATTATTTATTTAATTTAACTAATTTAATGTCCTAACTATTTAACTAAAATCCAAATTTTCTTTCCCATCCCGCTAACCCATCACATCCCCTATCTTCTCTACAGCCCTGTCCTTCCTCTCCAATTCTCGTACCTCCTTTTGCACCACCCATACTTCCTCTACAAAACATTGTTCCTTCCCCTGTCTGTGTTGAGCTTGTCCCTTCTCTTCCTGTTCATCCAGCTAACCCATCACATCCCCCAACTCCCATTCAGCCTTGTCTTTCCTATCCTATTCCAGTTCCTCCTTCTGCACCACCTATTCTCCCTCTCCCAAACTTTTCTGTTGTTCCATCCTCTGTCAGTGTTCAGCTTGACCCTCCTTTTCCTGTTCATGCCTCTTCCAAGCTTTCACCACCTCCTCCACTTTCTAATCCAACTTTGTCATCTCCTTCACTAATTAAACAACCGCACGCTTGGAACTCTCTTTTCAAAGCAAGACCTAATAACGTTGGCTCCTATGTGGCTCGTGATATTCAACTTGAATATCAAGGAGAAGCTATAATGCCACCTGCTGAAGTTGTCAAGGCAGGTAGTTCACTGTGGTGTGATTATCTTGTTGGTTTTTTCCTTGATAACCCACTACCGTACACAACTGTTCTGTATTATCTTAAGCGTGCTTGGAAGCTTGTAGGGTCTATTACTGTTAAATCAGATGGTTTCCTGTTTTTGTTCAAGTTTAGTAATGAAGATGATAGGAAAAAAATTTCTGAAGCAGATCCAGTTGTAATGAGAAATAAGTTATTCATAGTGAAGCCGTGGGATGAAAATATAGGGAACAGCTGTAGTAGTATAAAAGTTGTGCCTATGTGGATAAAACTATCAAATATACCATTATATGCATGGTCACCTTTGGGTATTAATTGGTTAACTGCCAGAGTTGGTAAGCTTCTTTGTATGGATACATCAACTGAAAAATTTGAGCGTTTATCTTTTGCTATGTTTAGTTGAAGTAACTCCAAACAAAGAACTACCAGATAGTTTCTCAGTGATGTTGCTAGATGGAACTGAACAAGTTATGAAACTAGAATACTTGTGGAAACCGGAAATCTGCACTTTATGTAAAGAGTTTGGGCACTTGATTAAAAATTGCAAGAAATATGAAAGTGATGAGTTTGTTGAGCAATGTGCAACTGATGAACAACACAAACTCACTGAGGATAAAAAGAATAAGATGAAAAAGGGGAGAACAACTGAGAAACAAGAAAGAGTTAAGCAAGTTTGGCAAAAAGTAAACAAAAACGAGGATAAAGGGAAAAATGTGAGTGAAGACGTGGGAGTAAATGACTTAAAGATGCAAGGAGAAAAGATGGTTTCTGAGAATGATGGAAGTGGGAAAATTAAATTAGTGCAATATGATGTGCAAAAAACTCAATGTGGTGAACAGGCTTGTCTTGTTTCTACACAAAATAAGTTCCTCTTGCTGCAATCTGTAGTGGAAGAGGATGACACACTGGAAATTATTGATGTTGAGGAAGGTGAAATAACAAATGAAGTCATTAGAGAAGAACAATGTAATGGTGGTCACAAAGGCAAAACTCCTGCAAATGATGGTAAAGAAAATGAAGTTAATGATCTGAAAACAACTGATGTGGACAAAATTTTGTTTTCAAAAGATATAAACAGCTCTGAATTTGGCCATACAACTGGAAGTGGTAAACATGTACTGCATGACCCCTCAGATACACTTGTATCAGAAATGGATAAAGACTGGTGCAATATTTTTGAGCAACAAGTAACACAGCTAATAACTACAATGTATGAAAACCCAGTGGATGTTCAAGCTACTGCTCCAACACCATACAACTTTTCTATTGACTTGCCAGGTTGGCCAGCATGTACTACCAATATCCAAACTACAACAGCTCCACCTGCTGATCCTATCTCCTCCCAAAATTGTTCCCAACCTACTTATCCTCTATCACAATCTCATAGGATCATAGAAACAAGATCTCTTTCTGCAAAGAGAAGAAATATCAATCCCTTTCCTCAATAATATTAATGTTTAAAAAAATTGCATCATGGAACCTCAGAGGAGCTCACAGTAACTTGAAACTAGATCAGGTGAAAAGTATTATCACTGAGTACAACGTCTATCTTTTTGGTCTTCTTGAAACAAAACTAAACTTATCTTTATCTACAAAAGCTCTTTCTTATATAAATCCATCCTGGTCTTTTCATCATAATCTTGATAGTGCCTCTTATGGTAGGATTCTAGTTATCTATGATCCTGCTGCATTAACTCTTTCTCCCCTTCTATCAACTAGGCAGTACATCCACTTTCATGTGCAAGAAACAAATACCCCTTCTTCTTACTATATTACCTTTGTATATGCTGACAATTCTGCCAACTCCAGGAGAGTATTTTTTGATGCTTTGCCTCCTTTAAGACAATCCACCCACCCCTGGATTGTTTTGGGTGATTTCAATTCCTGCTACGATTACAGTGACAAATCAGGTGGAGCTCCACTTACATCAAATGATCTTGATCCTCTAAACCTAGCTGTTTATGAATCTGATCTGATTATAGTTAACAAAACTGGATCCAAGTATTCATGGAATAATAGAAATCGTAGCGGTGTACGAACCTTCACTACAATTGATCACACCTTTTGCAACCTTCAAGTTATCTCTTACTGGCCTACCCTATCAGTATACCTTCCTCAACCAATAATGTCTGACCACTCCCCTTTAATCTTAACTCTTGGTCTCCATTTTAAAAAGGAAAAGAGAAGTTTTAAATTTTTTAATAAATGGGTTAAACATGAACATTTCCTTCCCTTAGTTACTAAAGTCAGCTCTGATTTTTCTTGTTTTGGTAACCCAATGTTTAAGTTTTGCAGGAAGCTAAAATGTATTAAGCAGGAGATTAAACAGTGGGTTATCACAACTTTTGGCTCTGGTAGCCTGCTGTCAACTGGCCTAAAGGAAAAACTAAAGAAACAACAGGAGTACATGATGGAGCACCCACAAGATTTTCAAGCAGCTGAAGAAGAAAGTAAACTATTTAAAGATGTAAATAATGCTTTGTACTTGGAAGCTAGCATGAAGAGACAACAACTGCATACAAAATGGATTGCTGAAGGAGATAAAAGCACCAAGTTTTTTCATGATTCTATAAAGGTAAAGCATGCGAGAGAGAACATTTATAGCATTTATGATGAACATGGTTCTTTTTTTTCAACTGCTGAATCTGTTGATAAGGCTTTCATTGACTACTTCTCAAATTTGCTTGGAAACTCAGATGGTTTTATTCCTAATCTTGAACTCATTTCTTCTCTACCACTACCATGCATTTCTCCCCTGGAAGCTGCAACTCTTATTACTCCTGTAACTGATGAGGAAATTAAAAAAACTCTCTTCTCTATGAATCAACAATCATCAGGGGGGCCTGATGGTTTAAATGTGGTTTTCTTTATCTCTACTTGGAGTGTTTTGGGTAGTGAGTTCTGTAGAGCCATACACAACTTTTTCAACAAGTGTAAGTTGTTAGGTGAAGTTAATAGTACTAACATTGCCCTTATTCCCAAAGTCAGCAACCCAACTAGTGTCACGTCTTTCATACCTATCTCTTGCTGTAGTGTAGTTTACAAATGCATATCTAAATTACTGGCTTCTCGTTTAGTTAAAGTTCTTCCCTCTGTTGTTTCAAGAAATCAGGCTGCTTTTATTCCTTCTAGGAGTATACTTCATAACCTTCTACTATCTCAAGAATTACTGAAAGGCTATGGTAAAAATAAGGTACCTACTGCTGCAGCAATTAAAATTGATATTTCCAAGGCTTAAGATACCATTCACTGGTCTTCTATAGTTAGGGTTATGGCTCAGATGGGATTTCCTAAAAATTTTGTTTCCTGGGTATATGTGTGCATCTCCACTCCTTCTTTCTCTATTGTTATTAATGGTAGATCAGTTGGCAACTTCAGAAGTAGTAAAGGAATACGGCAAGGTGACCCTATATCTTCATACTTGTTCTTGCTTGTTATGGAAGTATTCGCTGTCATACTCCAAATTAGGTATTCACTGAAGACAATAAAGTACCATCCTAAGTGTGCACAACAGCATATAACTTCAATCATGTTTGCTGATGATGTGATGTTGTTCACAAAGCCTGAGTTACCTTCCTTAAATGCAATTTCTGATGCATTGCAAGATTTCTACACTATGACTGGTCTTAAAATAAATCAAGACAAATCTTCTTTGTTGGTTTCTGGAGTCAGTGATGCTCAAGCTACTGCCTTACAAAAACAATGTGGATTCTCTTCTATGGACACTGATATGAAGTATCTTGGTCTACCATTAATTTCAAAAAGGATTACAAAAGTAGACTGTTTTCCTCTCTACAACAAAATCACTTCTGTTATGAATGCTTGGGGAAATAGGAAGCTGACACAAAGTGGTAGATTAGTGCTTATTAAATCTATTGTTTTTTCCTCCCTTGTTTACTGGGCTCATGCTATGATTCTCCCAGTAAGGCTATTGCAACAAGTTAGGTCTGCTATGAACAGATTTTTTTGGACAGGAAGCATTCATAATAAGAAACTTTTGCCTTGTTCCTTTTTAAAGTTTGAAGCCTCTAAAAATATGGGAGGTCTTGGGGTTATAAATATTAGGAAGTGGAATTTAGCAGCAATAAGTAAACATATTGATGACTTAATCAACAATAGAGCTAGTTTATGGGTTGACTGGGTCTGGCAACACAATATTAAGAATAAGTATTTTGATGTATGGTTATTCCTCTTTCTAGTAGTTGGATTTGGAGAAATTTATTGAATTTGAGAAATGTTATCCTACCTATGATTTTATATCCTGTCAATGCTAATTCTTCTGTCAGTTTCTGGCATGACCCCTGGGTCAGTAAAGGTCTTATCTTATCTTCATTATGTGACTATTATCAGATTTTGCAGTCTGGTATACACATTGATGCCAAGGCCATTGATTATATTCATGATGGAAGAATTATGCTTCCTTCCAATAGTAATCAATATTTAAGACAGCTGTGGAATAAAATGCATCAGCTATACCTACCTGATACTCAATATGACATTGTTGTTTGGGATATGAAGCCTCATTCAATTAAAGGAGTTTACAACTATGTCACTGTCACTACTCCTTTGCCTGCATCTAAATGGAGCACTGTTATCTGGTCATCTGATTCACAACCAAAAGACAACTTGATGCTATGGAAAGTAATAAACCAAGCCTTGCTAACAAGAAATGTTCTGAGCAAATATGGCATGGGTTGCACTATGGAGTGCTTGTTTTGTGACCTATATGAAGAGTCTCCACATCATATTTACTTTGAATGCCCTGCTCTTCTTTTTCTGATTCAAAGAATTGGGTTAAAACTGGTCTTAGTTTTCTTTCTGCTAACACTGGTGATGTGTGGGAAGTTTTATATAATGCTACCAAGAAGAAAGATGAAATGGGTAGGTTGCTTGCTGTGTGCTTGAAAATTTACATGACAGTCATTTGGAGGGAAAGAAATGAATTATTTTTTGAAAATCAAATAAAAAATGGGGATGAGCTTTGGTATGAAGTGAAGAATGTTATTTATTGCCAATTGAAGGTCTGTCATACTCTTTTCACCCCTGCTCTGTTGCAAACTTGGGAATGATCTCTGTTTCTTTTCTTTTTTTATGTTTTTGTTGTTGTTTTCCCTTCCTTGTAATCTCTTTGTTTCTGTTGTAACATTTATTGTTTTGCAATAAACTGGTAGGGGACTAGTTAACCCCGCTGGCTTTGCCAAAAAAAATATGAGGTGTTATAAGAGGCGGACTTTGTTGATTCGAATAAGGTGGAAGTACGAGTTTTAGCTTTCCAAGACTTAGAAGCAACAACAATGCCAAACGAACCAAAATCAAAAGAGAATTCATGAGATATCGATCAATATAAGAAACTTTGCTTAACTATGAATTAATGTAGCAAAAGAATCACATTGAGTAAGGGAAGAAAAAGAAAAAGCCTTCTGACTACAAACAACTAATGCGCGATTTCTGTGAGAATCTCCTTTAACCATAAGAGGATCTCTAAGTGCCCCCTGATTTTCTAGAATTAAAGAGTGTTTACGGTGGTTGGCTTCAGTCGAAAGTATAAGAATGTTCCCTATAATCCTAGAGGTCTCGACCAAGGCATTAATGGTAGTAGCGATGGAATAATCAGTACCTTTACAAGAAAAAACTAAAAAGAAAAAATTATCCTAAGAAAAATTAGATTATAATATAAAAAATGGGAAGTAATAAAGCTTACCAAGAATAAAAAAGGACCCTTTGATTCGAGGGATGTAACATTTGACACAAAATAATTTGTTCTCCCAATCCCTCGCTTGTTTATCATGTTAGCAACCAAGCTCTTCAGCTGGGGAAGGAGACAATATATTGGAACCTCCAATTGCCTATTTACTTTTACAAGATTTGCCAATGAATGGAGAGTTTCAGCACTAAGTGAAGGGAGGTTGGCTTCCTTGGCAATTATCTCCAAGCAACTTAAATAAGTGTATGAACTGGGAGTTAGTTGAATTGAAGCAATGCCTATGTGTTCCAAGAATCGTATAAGAAATTCAGGAAGAGGAAGATAACCTGAATATCAGATGTGGATAGAAGATAAGGCAAATAATTCTTCTAGAGGATTATCTATCCTATGGGACAGACCAACGGCTATGGCTTCTATGTTTAAAATTCTAAATTTTTAAAGGTTGGTGTCCGCCTCATCCTGGGTATTTATAAAGGATTGAGCTTGCTTATAATCTCCCTTATTTGAAGAGGGAGAAGGCTTGAAGCTTTTATCAAAATTCTTGCTATCCATTTACAAAATCAGGAAAGTATTATACATTTTTTACTAAAAGATGCCTAGATAAACATTTAAATGCTTAACCAATGAGTACTTAGTTAATTGAAAATTATTCAATTCTTAGTGGTAAGGTGTCGAATGTCCAAGCTATTTATAAGCCTACGATATATTAACTACATTTCGAACTCTCGATGGCATATTGAATTTAAATATGACATATAGTTTATAACCTATATATTGACCCTTTAAGAGGTTGTTGAATATCTAAGCAAAACAACAGTCGTTCAAACCGATTATTGAATTCCTAAAATGGTACCAAACCTCTAACTGATTGTCGAAACAATAATTGGGAATTGGAACATGATAAGGTATCAAACATCAATTTAGACATCAAATTTAAAAAGGCCAATGATTTCAAAAACCAAGGACTATTTTGCGGCAAGTTATCGAGTTTTATAAAGAATGTTGGTTTTTTACTAAATAGATCGAATTCTTAATTGAGTGTCAAAACCTAAAAAAGTGCTGACTATATCATAATCAAGACTCTAGGAAGTTAATGGATTTTTGAAAGGATTCCAAATTTGCGGTGGTTGTCAAACTTTAGTTAACCGGTTAAGAAACACACCACAGACAACATTTAAACTAAACCTAAATATCTCAAAATTATAACCAGTTCACTACTTTGATTCTATCCCAAAGAGTTGTGAAAAGCCCAATTAGTTAAACCCTTATTTCAAAAAAAACCTTTAAATCAATTAAGGATAGAAATCAAGCCTTAAGATTAAGCTTGGGTGCTGAATATAATCGAAATTTTAAATTAAATTGGGAACCAAAACTATTTTCTCAAGTTTAATTTATAGGTAAAAAGGTTGAAGAGGAGAAAGACAAGTATTTATAGAAGAAAAGAAGAGCAATGAGAGCTATGGATCTCTGTTTGAATAAACGAGCGAGATCTAGTTGGAATGCCAATAGGCGGCAACGTAAATATAAAGGCGACGAGCATCAATATCGAGGCGTTAATTAGAAAAATCAACATTTCATCTACACTAGGGGTTGAATGTTACTAAAATGAAGATACCAAACATCTACACTAGGGTTAAAAGAAGGGATATCGAAGATCCATACAAGAGCATGCAAGGGCATCGAACTCCTAATAGGAAGCAAAACTCAAAAGGCAATAAGCGCCTATCAAGCAACCAATCCAAAGGTTATCAAATCTCCATAGGTCAAAAAATATCAAAATTCTACAACACAATGGTGAAAAGCATGAAATAGAGGAAGAGTGCAACCATTTAAAGATACCGAATGCCTAATCACAAAGGAGGGTTCGGGCTTTTGATCCAGTAGTAAATAATTAGCCTTTACAACATTAACTGTTGTATAGCAACTCTAACCAGGCAATGGATGTTGAGCTTCGAAGTGGTGTAAGAGATATCGAATACCAATAGGTACACCCCTAATTTTGATTAACATTATTCAGAAGATTTAATTAGATAAACTAAATAGAATAAAGTAATGTGTAGGGATAAAGGGAACAAGATTTGATAATAAACTTAGGTCATGCCTTAGTGAATCCATTAATAAGGTTGTTTTAAATTTAGAAAAGAGAAGAATCAATGAGGATGGCATAATAGGAATAGTTCCTTCTTTTATTGCCTAAACCCATCTCTCTTTCATTACATTCTCATTTACAAAATCAAATTGCAGGTTAGGGGTCGGCCACTAATAAAGAGAAGAGTAATCGAAAAATCAAAGGGATTGAAAAGGGAAAAGCTTAGGCAATCAATCCTTAATAAATCTCATTCTCTCTATCCAATCTAAGGTGCATAATTAGTATCCATCTCAAGATTTTATGTTTATATTCGGATTTATGACCTATTTCTGAATTAATTTTGATAATATTTCATATATGGATCTATTATATCATTATTGGATTAAATGATGATTTATTGGAATTTTTATGGAATTGATTTAGTAGGTTTTAAGAGTAAAACCTAAGTTTTTGATCTCCAATTGATTTGAAATTTTGATATGTTGTGTAAAACATTATTTTGGGGATGGGATTTCAATTTCAAAATTTTTCAATTTAAATATTACGAATTTCCTAAGATGGAAAAGATGTTTCTTTCGGGATTTAATTAATAAAAATAACTAAATAATTATTTCCACCCTAAAAATTTTATATGAGAAAGAATATAATAATTTTGATTTTTGGGTATTTTTCCCAAGTAATTATGATTTTTCATCAATTTATTAAACTAAAAAATCTACTGAATAATAGTAAATAATATTATATTTGTATGGGTTCGCAAATTATTTTGAGGAAAGCTAAATGGCCTTGCAGTAGTATTTCTAAAAAGAAATTGGTAAATATATTATTATCCAGTAGAAAATTGACAAGGGACAAAAGTTGGTAAAATGAAATGGCTTTATATAAAAATGAAACAGTCTTTGTTTTAATTATGATACTGCCATGTCGTTAGATTTGAGTATTGAAACCCAGGTAACAGTCGATATCCATGCCGTAGTTATGATCTCCGACATCGACATGAAAGGATCCATATGATATCTACTTAGGTAGGTATGAAATGAATTTGTTCATATAGACGTATAGGATTTTGGCATTTCTTTCAACATCAATGGTTTCGTTACTCAACAAAACATGAATGTGACATCTTTATATTTTAAGATTGGTATTCAGATTTTATATGTTTTGGAGTTCAACATAAAACAGTCGACATCCTTTATTGGTTTAAGCTTGATGTCCTTCGACATTCTTTATATTAGTGGCACAAATAGCTGTAGTTTTAAAGAAGAGGACATCCATTGCTTTATGGCAATGATGTTGCAAGTTTTATTTCCGATTCAAATGTTTTATGGCAATGAACATCGCATATCTTATTTTCGGCCGTAAGTGCTTTTTGACAATGATGTCATAAACCTACAAATCCGATATCCTTTACTTTTTAAGCATAAAGTCATATATTATGTGAACCAAATGCTAAGTTTTTATAGATGGGACAACCTATATGTTTTATGACGTGATCATCTTGATTCTGACCTTGTAGCCTCATGCTTTGTAAAATCAAAATTTCAATTTTTGAAACTTCGTATAGTGATTTGACATCCCATTTTAAAGGCATGGATGCCGTAAGATTGCAAATTGAATAGTTTATAAAATGGCTCGATAATTCCCATGTTTTAGAGGTGTGACAACTTCAGTTTGATACCGAATGCACAAAAGGCTATTTAATGTTTGTATTGTAACACCCCGCGTTAAATTACCATTGTATACACAAATAATTTAATTAAGTTATATTTTTTTGAAATTTTAAAACAAAGAAATGTTTGTAAGCGAGGCAACTAATTAATATTATTTGGAATACATATATATTTGTGTAACAAATAATTTAGAGAGAGAAATTATATAAAATCAACTAACATGGAAGACTAAGTGACCGTGTTTGTTTAAAAGGGGAATTAATATTCAATTAATTAGTAGAGGTGATTAATTGACAGGAATTAACAAGAAAGGGAACATATATTGAAGCAACTAATTGATATGATTAGAAACATATATTTTAGTACATGAGAATAAAATGGAGGAAGAGTAATTTATGCAAGTAATCAATTGTCAATTAATAATCATGGAGACTTATGGTAACATATATAATTAAGATTGTGATTCCAAATTCAATTGTAGAATATATACATGCAATAATTATGGGAATAAAATAAATTAATATGCATATATATGACGAATTAATATGGTGTTGATTGGCATATTAATTTGGTAAGAAATCATAGTGCGATAGGGATTAATTGGATAGTAAATTAATTCTAGTTATATATGAAATCTATTAATTAGGTGATTAATAAGGGAATCTTATTTAAAAGAAACATCACATTTAAAAATATATGTTTCCATAGATTAAGAGAGAGAAGGGGAAAGTTTTTAATTAAAAGATTGTTGGAGAATCAATTTGAAATTAAAAAACATAGAAGAAAAAGTATTAATTTAATGTCCATAGACTGAGTGTACACTTTAGATTTTTGGCTTTTATATCTAACGGTTAGCACTGATTCGAACCACTATAAATATAGGTGTAGAGTCTCATTTTTATTCTCATTATTTTTCTCTTGCCTACAGAAGCTTTGCCATTTTTCTATCTCTTCTACACTTTCTTAATAACAAAATTCTATAACTAATTCACACGAATTTAGATCTAAAAAGAAAGAGAATAGAATTAATTAGGGAATTAGGAATTGGTTCAAATCAGAAGGCAACGTCAAAGGTAAAACCCAATATTTGAGTTTAATTTGCTATTTCTATTCCAAATCTCTTCATTTTCTCTTCCAAATATTATAGATTTGTAAATATACCGTTTGTAATTCCAAATAAGGATTACAAGGGAGGTGAATATAGATGTTAGGGACAGATCTGAAATAAAAACAGTAGGGACAGATCTGAAATAAAACATGGAGATTTGGAAAACTAGCAATGAGTGCGTTTATTTACATATCTTTTAAGTTTTAGATATGTTATCATTAAATTTCCATTAAGATAATTTTATTCAATAATTAATCCTATTGATTAAGTCTTGTTGAACTATAAGGAATTTATAGTATTAGTAATTATTTACATCTGTTTCTAGGTTTTGGATTTCAATGCAAGCGTCATTCTTCTTCTATTTTCTATTCTTTCCTCGCGTATGGATTAGAACAGATTAAACATGAATATGGATTAAATAATTAAGAATGCTGAAATGGAGGAAATAAGATGTAAAGTAATAAAAATTTAAGGAATGGAATTACCTACTAAATTACGTTAAAATGAGAAAATGTTAAATAATCTAATCGTTGGATTTGGAAGTAACTAAAAGGTTAGTTCGTTGGATTAGAAAATAGGATACATTTGTATAGTTTAATATTTAAAGGACAATAATGAACGTTATTGCTAGAAGAAAAAGAGAATTAGTGTAAAAGCGAGAAACCACTGTATTTTACACTATTTCAAAATACTACAAGAAATATCTAGCAGTAACGGATTATTGTTTATAGTACAATTTAATATTAAAATATGAAAATGGATTTTTAAATATTGTTTCATAACTAAACAAATAAAATAGAATTACTTCCTAGAATAGAAGATAACAAAGCAAAGTATGACATGAATCAAGTAAATTATTGATATGAACTTGAAGTTGTAAACGATAATGAACCCAAGTCTGCATTCACTGTGCAAGCTATTTAAGAAGATAGTTATTATAATAAGTGAATTATATAATACAAGAGAATAAAAGAATATTCTATATCATAATAAAAGAAGGCAGATTAGAGCAGAAAAGAAATGCTAGAATTATGTACAGACTATAAAAGAAGAGAAAATGACAATTACAGGTATAATTGTAACATAGGTTATAATTAAGTAATAAGAACAGAAAAGCTTATTTTGAGACATTGAATAAATTAATGAGCAATAATAATGGTATATGCTTATTTAAATAATTTATGTTAAGTCAATAAGCAAATAAAGCAGGAATGAAAAACAAGGCTTATTTTAATGAACTTAAGATTTATATTAAGTTAAATAAGCAAGATAATGAGTTTGGCTCATACCAACAGCAATCCCTATTAAATAAATGGAAATCTCATAATAGATAGAGGTGGGACGAGGGCAAGAATATGCTAATTAGGGTAAATAAGTAGCCAACAAAATAAGAAAGTGAACTAAAAGTAAATTATTAGGCTCATGGTTTAATAAAAGAATTGAGATGCGTTTGGAGCAGCCTAAAGGATGAAGCGTCTAACGAAGCTGTTAATCATGGACTTCAGAAATGGAGAAGCACATCCAACTTAGTATTTCTAGTCTTCAAGGAAGTATGACACTTCAACGGGACGTGAGGATACTCTAGCACGACCCTTTGGGTCGGCCTGACGAAGTAGCACCCCAGAGGCAAGTAGGTAGGTGTTTCATTAAGAGAGTATGCCTTGACTGCATTTGCATTGTAGGCCAAATGAAGCAGACCTTTTTAGGCAGTCAAAATGGCTTGGTGAACAGAGTAGCGTATTCATATGTCCAGTGCTTGCAAGTAAGTTTAAGGACAGTCGCATGCGGATATCGGCCGACATCAAGACCAAGAGCGATTTCGAGAAAGACTAGAGTTAAACCAATAGGCCAATGATTCTTTCACTATCGGGACATTAGATGAGGGGCACCGCCATTTGGATGTTAGATTTTTTACAGTAGGGCACGACCACTTAACTCTTTATAAGTCTTTCAGTTAGTGGAGGGTGGTTGCATGGGGCCATAGCCACGATGAAAAAAAAGGCAGACCAACTAGAATATCTTTATTATAGGCCTAATGAAGCAGTCTTTTACAGATATAGAAAATCCCCAATTAAATTTCGTACAAGGTAAACCTTGTTGGTGGGATTCAGATAGTAGACAGAATGATTACGTAGTCCTCAATGTACTCACTGGGTGGTGCATTATGGATGTCTAAGCATGGACATAGGCTAGTGCGGACGCAATTTATGTTTTCATAGTAAGCAGTCGAGCATCTGTAATGTAGGCCTTACAAAGCGGTCCATTATAGAAGTAGCTACGGAATGCTCGCGGAGCAAGACGATGGAGTATCTGTATTGTATGCCTTACACAGCAGTCCTTTACAGATATAGCTATGGAGCAAGACGATGGAGCATCTGTATTGTAGGCCTTACGAAGCAGTCCTTTATAGATGTAGTTACGGAACGCTCTCGAAGCAAGACTATGGAGCCCTTTTCGAGGAGGATATGGAAGGTACCATGGGTAGTACCTAGGACTAATATGGTCATTGGGTATATTTCTACATATATGTATATATTAGTTATTAGGTTTTAATCTACTATAGAGAAGATGGGCACGGTTCACGAACAAAGGCGTGAGTATTGTAATCTAATGAACCTAATATAAAAGTAAATGGAAATAAAAGGATATACATAGAATTAAGCCTAAAAGTGTATAATTTATCCATTCAACGGAACTTTAGTTCTGACCCCCTCCTCATAACATCCTACATGTTAGGTAGATGGTAGAGACTTTCCGGCTTCAAGACACTTATTAGAAAGTATTATCATATTGGTGAGTATTTACTTACTATTATATTTTAGTCAATTCTGCTGTGAGATATTCAATTGAGCTCTAATGTATTTGCCTTTGCCTATTTACCGGATACCAGATTCCCAACTCAGGTTCAATGGGCTTGGGTTTTAGCGTTTTTGCGAAAAATCAGGACCCACTAGAATTCGGGTTGTTAAATTCGGTATCAGAGCCTAGGTTTAGGATTCCTAGGTAGATAGTGAGTGAACGTATTTGTATTTTTGAATAAAATATGAATATATTATGTAATAAAATCCAAATAGTCTCTAACCATAGATTTTAACATATGGAAAGTTTTTAGAAGTATATTTATGCATAGTTTGCTAGTTGGGTTCGAGATGACCCAAGTACGTAGAGCCATTTGTTATTATCGACTTACAGCATACAAATAAACCATGTTTTGAGAGAAAATTTATATCCATATATTTTAGAAAGTAGGGAAGTTCCTTAGGGATAGTAGGGAGAGTGTTTTTATTTTAGAAAGAATAAGAGGTTTTAGTATGAAGAAAATCCACTTTATGTCTAACCTGATAAAAATGAAACTTTTGAATTAAAATAGTTGAAAAATATAATTGCTAATATATTTAAGGAAGTAAATATTGGGTTTTTGAAAAAAATAAGTGGTATGAAGTTTAAATTGGTTTTTATATGACGTAATTTTTTTTAAATGAAATTCTTTTTGAAGAATTATAGAGTATGTATGGCTCGCTAGTTTCTTTGTAGGTAAACAATGATTTTAAATATAAATACCTAGAGCGTGATAAGTATCAAAAACATAGGTTACAACATTTATTGTTGTAATAAATGTTTTCGGTAAAAAAAGGAAGCATAGACTATGACACTATTGTTATAGTAGGTGACTCCCAAAGTAAATGATTTTACATAGCATACGAGATTTATTACTATTTATTTTAATTGAATCCATATATTAGTATTTTTGGGTTGTAGTAATGGTGTTTTACGCAACATCTGTTTTGACCTAAATAAGTTTTGGAGATAATTTCTAAAGTGATTTGTATGTACACTTATTATTTAAATAAGCACATGAAAATATTTCTAGTTATCAAGAAGTTTAAAAATAGTTCTTTTGAAAAATAAAGTATGATAAATTTAAGAATTTAGTAGGAAATATCTTATGCAAGTAAACATAGAGCAAACATACCTTAAACTATTGGAATGAAATGAATAATGATATAATTTTCTATGAATCATAAATAAAGATGTTTTTTGCAAGCTATAAGGAATATGTGAAAGAGATGTACAAGGTATGGAAAGCATCATATTTTTTATAAACTATTTTGATAAAATATAAAATAAATTCCTTATAATTTCACATAAACATGAAATCCTCCTTGAAAGGATTCATAGAAGGTTTTAGCTTTAACGGTTTTTCATAAGAGAAAGTAATCCCAATACATTAAGGATAAAACCACCAAGTGTAGTAAGTTGGTAACTCCTTCAAGGTTAAGTAGTTGGAAGAGTAAGAAACTTAAGAGATTTTTAATAAAATAATTGTTCTTATTTACCCCAGTTTTAGTAAATTTGAAAATCTATAAAAAAAGAATGATATTTTGAAAACAAGTGAGTACATTTTTTTTTAAAGTCAAGAGAAAAAGAAAAAATGTTTAAGACCAAGCAAGACATGTTTAAAAAAAAGTTGGTTTGGTGGAAAAGTAAATAAGTTTTTGAAAATATAAAACTAAGAAGTTTTAATTTTTGAAGAAAATTTGATAAATAGCAAACCAAATTAGACTTTTAAATGTGGAGTAGATAGAAATCACTTCCTAGGTGTAACGGGAAAAGTATAAGGTTATAGCAGTAATTACTCCTAGTAATAATAAATGTTCCCGTAAGGTGTATAAGACACTAGTGAAAACCTAGAAATGTTGTTTCATGTGTGCATACTATAGAAGAACAGTGAAATGATATTAGTAAGATGATAAGACACATGTGGTTGGGATAGGTAGACCTTAGTCGGGAAAAAATGGAAGGTAAAGGGAAATCACCAAACTTAGTTGTCTTTTTAGATAGAGACCGCCTAGATTGAAACTCTTATCCATTACAGTAAATGAGACTTAGTTATTCCTTTTTGAGCGTGGAAAAGAAGAGATGAATATATCTTATCGTCACGAGTAATACAACGTAAGTTGGTAACAAATAATAGGAGGCAAGAGGAGCATATGAGTTACTTGGATTTATAGAGTAGGACCTTTCTATGTCAAAGTGGACATGGCCCTAAACCTCCTTGACCTAGATGATAGTTGTGTTTAATTGCTGTATAAAAAAACAGAGCAAAAGCAGAATAAGATAACTAAAAGGACAATAAATTTAAAGAAAGCGACAGAAACACCAACAAAAAAATTTAAAAGGGGATATTTTCTTATGTAAACTGTGCTTAGGGATGTAATTAATGTTTTTTAGAATAGTAGCCTAAATCCCAAGTACGGAGGAAGATGCGCGCAAAAGAAAATTGGAGAAATATGAAGTTTTACATTTTTCACCTTCTTTATAACATAAGAAATCGAATTTGAAAAACTAGAATTTTCTAAAATTCGAAAATTAAAAGTTGTGTGGTAGGTTTGGACGTAAAAATTTGTTGAACTATGCTCCTATTCAGTAGGAGTGTGGGAAAAATTGAATGAAAAAAGTTTTGAATTTTTAGAAAATTGCATTCACATAGAAATCGCAAGTAGGATGCGTGCATCATGTTTTAAAAGGAATTTCTAAAAGAAAAGGCATTCATATAGGAGGTACTGCATAAAAATTCTTGTACATGCATATATTTTATGATGTATTGCAACTTCCATTATGCACGGATTGTTGCAAAATTGGATGTGCACAAAATGGATGCGATTAATACGAGAAATTATGTAATTGAACGCTTACCAAATTTTTGGAACGAAATTTCCTAACGGGGGAGGAATATAACACCCTGCGTTAAATTACAATTATATACGCAAATAATTTAATTAAGTTATATACGTTTGAAATTTTAAAACAAAGAAATGTTTGTAAATGGGGCAACTAATTAATATTATTTGGAATACATATATGTTTGTGTAACAAATAAATTAGAGAGAGAAATTATGTAAAATCAATTAATAGAGAAGATTGATTGACGGTGTTTGTTTAAAAGGGAAATTAATATTAAGTTAATTAGTGGAGGTGATTAGTTGACAAGAACTGACAAGAAAAGGAACATATATTGTAGCAGCTAATTGATATGATTAGAAATATATGTATGTTAGTGCAAGAGAATAAAATAGAGGAAGAGTAATTTATGCAAGTAATCAATTGTAAATTACTAAACGTGGAGACTTATGGTAACATATATAATTAAGATAGTGATTCAAAATTCAATTGTACAATATATGCATGCAATAATTATGGGAATAAAATAAATTAATATGCATATATGTGACGAATTAATATGGTGTTGATTGGCATATTAATTTGGTAAGAAATCACAGTGCAGGTAGGGATTTATTGGATAGTAAATTAATTCTACGTATATATGAAATCTATTAATTGGGTGATTAATAGGGGAATCTTATTTAAAAGAAACGTCACATTTAAAAATATATGTTTCCATATATCACGAGAGAGAAGAGGAAGGTGATTAATGGAAAGATTGTTGGAGAATCAATATGAAATAAAAACAAACGCCGAAGAAAAAATATTAATTTAATGTCCATAGACTGAGTGTATGCTTTATATTTTGAGTTTTATATCTAATGGTTAGCACTGATTTGAACCACTATAAATATAGGTGCGGAGCCTCATTTTTATTCTCATTATTTTTCTCTTGCCTACTGAAGCTTTTCCATTTTTCTATCTCTTACACCTTCTTTATAACAAAATTTTAGATCTAATTCACATGAATTTAGATCTAAATAGAAAGAGAATATAATTAATTAGGGAATTAGGAATTGGTTTAAATCACAAGGCAATGTCAAAGGTAAAACCCTAGATCTGATTTTTATTTGCTATTTCTATTCCAAATCTCTTCCTTTTCTCTTTCAAATATTATAGATATGTAAATATATCGATTGTAATTCCAAAAAGGGATTACAAGGGAGGTGAATATTGTTAGGGAAAGATCTGAAATAAAAACAGGGAGATTTGGAAAGCTAGCAATGTGAATGGATTTATTTATATCTCTTTTAAATTTAAGATGTATTATCGTTAAATTACTGCTTAGATAATTTTATTTAATAATTAATCCTATTAATTGAGTTACATTGAACTAAAAGGAATTACAGTTTATTTACAGTATTAGTATTTATTTACATCTGTTTCTACATTTTGGATTTCTACGCAAGTGTCATTCCTCTTCTATTTTCTCATCTTTCTTCATGTTGCATTAGAATAGATTAAATGTAAATATTGATTAAATAATTAAGAATGATGTAATAAAGGAAATATAGTAAAGTAATAAAAGTTTGAGGAATGGAATTATTGTAATAAATTACGCAAAAATGAGAAAAGTTAATTAATCTAATAACTGGGTTTGGGAGTAACTAAAAGGTTAATTGGTTGATTTAGAAAATTGGATACATTTCTATAATTTAATATTTAAAATATAATAATGAACGTAATTGCTAGAAGAAAAGGAGAATTAGTGTAAAATAGAGGAACCACTATATTTTAGACTATTCCAAAATAGTAAAAGAAATATCTAGCAGTTACGGATTATTGTTTATAGTATTATTTGATATTAAAATATGGAAATGGATTTTTAAATATAATTTTCATAACCAACCAAATAAAATAGAATTACTTCCTAGAATATAAGATGATAAAGCAAAGTATGATATGAATCAAGTAAAATTTTAGATAAGAAATTGAAGCTGTAAACGATAATGAACCTAGGTTTGCATTCACTGCACAGATTATTTAAGAAGATAGTTATTATGATAAGTGAATTATATAATATAACAGAATAAAATAATATTCTATATCATAATAAAAGAAGGCAGATTAGAACAAAAAAGAAATGCTAGAATTTTGCACGGACTATAAAAGAAGAGAAAATGACAATTACCGGTAGAATTATAACATAGGTTATAATTAAGTAATAAGAAGGGAAAAGCTTATTTTTTGACTTTGTGTAAATTAATGAGAAACAATAATGGTATAAGCTTATTTAAATAATTTATATCAAGTCAATAAGCAAATAAAGCAGGAGTGATAAAAGAGGCTTATTTTAATGAACTTAAGATTTATATTAAGTTAAATAAGCAAGACAATGAATGTGTCTCATACCAACAACATTCCCTATTAAATAAATGGAAATCTCACAATATATAGAGGTAAGATGAGGGGAAGAATATGCTAATTAGGGTAAATAAATAGCTAACAGAATAAGATAGTCAACTAAACGAAAATTAAAAGATTAGATTTAGAGTCTAATAAAAGAATTGAGATGCGTTTGGAGCAGTTCAAAGGACGAAGCGTCAAACGAAGCAGTTCACCATGGATGTTAGAAATGGAGAAGCATGTCCAACTTAGTATTCTTGGGCTTCAAGAAAGTATGAGACTTCAACGGGACGTGAGGATACTCTAGGACGGCCCTCTGGGTAGGCTTAATGAATTTGCACCCCCGGAGACAGGCCTGTAGGTGTTCCATTAAGAGAGCATGCCTTGACTACATTTGCATTGTAAGCCCAATGAAGCGGACCTTTGTAGGCATTCATAAGGGCTTGGTGTTTGGAGTAGGGTATTCGTACATCCAGTACTTGGAAATAAGTTTAAGGATAGTCGCACGCGGATATCAGCCAGCATTAAGACCAAGAGCGATTTCGAGAAAGACTAGAGTTAAACCAACATGCCAGCGATTCTTTCACTATCAAGACATTGGATGAGGGGCACCGCCATTTGGATTTTAGATTGTTTGCACTAAGGCACAACCACTTAACTATTTAGAAGCCTATCGATTAGTTGAGGGGTAGCTGCGTGGGGCCATAGCCACGATGAAAAAGAGAAAGACCAACTAGAACATTTGTATTGTAGGCCTAACGAAGTAGTCCTTTACAGATATAGAAAATTCCTGACTGAATTCCGTACAAGGTAGTCCTTGTTGGCAGGATTCAGATAGTAGACAGAATGATTATATAGTCCTCAATGTACGCATTGGGTGGTACATTGTGGATGTTCGAGCACTGGCATAGACTAGTGCGGACGTGATTTACGTTTTCATATTAAGTAGTGGAGCATCTGTATTGTAGGCCTTACAAAGCAATCATTTACAGATGTAGCTACGGAACGCTCACGGAGCAAGACGTTGGAGTATCTGTATTGTAGGACTTACGAAGCAGTCCTTTTCAGACATAGCTACGGAGCAAGACGATGGAGAATCTATATTGTAGGCCTTACAAAGCAGTCCTTTACAGATGTAGTTACAGAACGCTTTGAAGGAAGACAATGGAGCCCTTTTCGAGGAGGATACCGAAGGTACCATGGATGGTACCTAAGACTAATATGGTCAATGGGAATATAGCTACATATATGTATACATTAGTTATCAGGTTTTAATCTACTATGTAGTAGATGGGCATGGTTAACGAATAGAGGAGAGAGTATTGTAACCTAATGTACCTAATATAAGAGTAAATGGAAATAAAATGATATATGTAGAATTAAGCCTAAAAGTGTATAATTTATCCATTCACCAGAACTTTGATTCTGACTCCCTCCTCATAACAATATCCTATAGGTTTGGTAGATGGCAGAGACTTTCCATCTTTAGGACAGCTGTTAGAAAGTTATATTATATTGGTGAGTATTTACTTACTATTACATTTTAGTCAATTCTACTGTGAGATATTTAATTGAGCTCTAATATATATGTCCTTGCCTATTGTAGGATACCATATTTCCAACTCGGGTTTTTGTAGGCTTGGATTTTAGCATCTTTGCAAAAAATCCGGACCCACTGAAATTCCGGTTGTTACATGTATATTGGCATAGGTTTTGGCTAAGTAATGGGCTACGTTTTTCTCATTTCAAAATTTAAAAGAATAATCATTTATAGAAATAAATGTTTTCAAGGAAATAAATTGGTGTCTAACCCAAGTTTTATATGAAGTTTCCAAAGGAAATTATTACTTAAGGTTAAGTAATTTTATGATGCTAATGATTGTTGATTGAACATATTTTGATGAATGATGTTATATTTTCTTATTACTAATTCTTATTACTAATTGATCAGTTAATTCACATATTTATCATTGTAATGCTCACCCTATTGTGACCTAACATTACATTTTAGGTTTCGGAGTAGAGTTACTTGTTAGGTGGTTCCAGTAGTGAGTATAACCAAACTTAACTCCTGCATGAGTAGAATTGCATCAAGAAGATCAGACAGACCTAATATGTTAGGATGCCCAGAACTGATCAAAAGGATATGATTAGGGAAAGGCATTAGTAACAATTAATTAGTCAAAGTGATCACACAAAAAAAATATGATTGGAGAAAGGATGTTAGTGACAACTAATAGGTTTATAGTGATCCCATGAAAACTATGATTGGACAGATGTTATTAACGAAAACTAATACGTTTTTACTAATCCCCATGAAAACTATGATTGGACAGATGTTATTACGAAATCTAATAGGTTATGATGATCCCATAAAAACTATGATTTGAGATAGATAGTCCATTTGGTTTGAGACAAATAGTCCCATTGCGTTGAGACTTGTAGTCCAGTTGGTTTGAGACAGATAGTCTATTTTAGAAAGGGTAAACCTTAGTTGTGCATAACCCTAGGAGGACAGATTAGTCAGACTTACCTACGTTGCATACACGCATATGCTTATTTTATAATTATTCTAACTATTGTGATTGCAGGTGCATGATTTGTGATTGAGATATTTAGATAAGATACTAGTGAGGGGAGAACCGTTTCCGTTAAGCGACGTGGTCTCACTAGATATCCATTCCGGTTTAAGATGATATATTATTATTATTTCCACTAGTGTCTGACCTAAAGTTTTTGTTTTTTCCCCTAAACTCTCGGATACTAAATTGATTACGTCAAGAGTAAGGATTTCCAGGTTAGATGAGTAAGCTTCCGGGGATGTGTAGGAAGCAAGCTAGCTATTATTAGGAGCTTTTATTTTCTATTGTGTTGTTTCTTATTTGAATAGATGTTATAACAGAAGCTATAACTGTCAAGTATTAAACTCTGATCAACTAAGAGTGCATCTTCATATGTCACTGCTATAGTATTATGTAATTATTATATATTCTCTGATCATATGTGACGAATGGGATTATGTAATGAATGTGAAAATTTATTTTTGATATGTAATGTGAAAGTTTATTTAATGAATTGAGTTCTGAAGAATTTCGTATTCATGTGCTTCTGGTGTTGCTGATGCAATAAAAAAGACCGCATTTTATCAACGGAAATTAATATTATAGATGGCTGCAGCATCCGTAGCACTTAGATCGGGCCTCAAAATAAGGGATATTACAATGCCGCATATCATCAATGCTTGAAATGATATCGTAAATCATCAATGTAAATAAGGATGTGATATTTCATCATAATAAAAAATGATGTCGCAAATCATCAGGATGGCAAGGATATCGTAAATCATCAAAATGTATAGGGATGCCGTAAGACATCAATATAAAGAATGTTGCTGCATGTTGAAAATACAATGAAGTATGCCGAAAAAACAACAACGTCGAAGGACACGTGGCGGCTATGCCGCTTATCTCCACCACTATAAATACAAACCCAATGGCTTCATGAAAGGAGCAAATTCTTCTCACCACTTTTCCTATTTTTTTAAAAGTTGTAACCCTAAATTAAATTGGAGATTTTTAGAACTTTTGTATATTGATGACCTATGCACATAAGGATTGTTATAATAAACCAGTATAGCATATTACATGTGAATAAAGATATTTGAAGGGATTTATGACCTATATGTGACACTCTTACGTACTTTTATGAGATAGCTATGACGTGCACATCACTGTTTAAAAGTCGATATAATGAACATGTATACTATCTTGAACATGGATTCGAATTCCTATTTGCATACTTCACTTCACACTTGCATACTTCTTGCGGGCTAACATAAAATTATCAAAACCTTATTACTAACCTAGGCCTATTTAGGGTTGATAAGAAAAATTGTTAAAAAAAATGTTTGGATAATTGAGGAGGTGAAAATTTGAATATCAAACTTATTGGGTATATGGGGAAGTGATATCATAAGCGTGATGATACAGCTTAAGTTGGATTGGAGATATGGATATGTTATGTTCACCAGGTTAAGACATCGATTTTTTTGGATGTTCTTAAGTGAAATAAGGAATAGTGATTCAAGTGGTTTGGATTTTTTGGGTACAACACTACCCACTTTGAGTTGCCTTACCTTAGCAATCCTAAAGATGAATGGAGGAACATACCACTGGATGATTTAGGTGTTAAATATGTGCGTTTAGGACTAGTATGAGAGAATTCAATTTTGTGTGGGCATGTTTATGCTAAGGTTATCATTGTTATGCATTGTGACATCATTTATCCGAGATCGTAGCATAGTTTACAGAAGTTGTAGTCATGCACGAACATTTGAGGTTGATGTTTTGAAATGAGTTTGTGCCAGTAGTAGGGTTTGTTAATTTTTGTTAGGGATAACGATGTGGTTAGGGGTATATGAAAAGTGGATAAGTGGATTTGATCTTTTCAATTTGACTCCTTTCTGGAACGATTTTCTTTTACTTGATGGTTAGTTTAGTTAATATCTAGGTTTGGTAGAATGATTGCTTGGATTCATTATTTTTTTGCTTATGTTACTTGATATTTTTTACTTTAGATGATTGTTTTATTTATGTTTTAAATTGTATTATTATCTTAATATGTTTTATATGCTACGATTTCATGATTTACAAGTATATAGACTCTCCATATGCTATAATGTTATTAGTTGTGCAAACATATAGAAAATTTATGTGATCAGCCTAGGATGCATGCATTATACCTTATATGTCATTTCATCTAATTCATATATGAGGGTCCAAACATTAGATATTTGCACACACACACACATATACATATATTGCCATATGCCATATGCATACATATTTTGATGTTATATTATTGGTTGTAATTCGTAAAGTACACAAGCATCATAGTATGTGTGTGTATAAATATATATGTATGTGTGTGTGCGCGCACGCTAATTGAACTTAGACACCTATTTAGTAAATTGATTCAGATTTTGTATCTTTTGTATGGATGCTTGATTTGATTAGTTTCTTTGTTGCATGGTTGATTGTTCGAATGATTGACTTTGTATGCTTATGTACTTGTGTGCTACACATTATGATACATGATACAAGAGAGTGCGATACATTCTTTGCTCCTTAGGAATTTCAAGGACAAAATTCTTTTAAGGGAAGAATGTAATACCCCAAAAATTTGATGCATATTATAATTAAATATTAATAATATAATAATGTTGAAATAATTGGTTTAATATGTTAACAAAATAAATTATAAATAAGAAGGGAAAAATGGTCATTTTCCCCACTTTGGAATTTGACGACGAAACTAGCGCCATTGCCATCATCCCATTATGGTTTGCACAGTATATTTGTTTGCCTCGTTTGGAGTCTATATCTAGGAGTTATAGCTGAATTTGTATCGAGCTAAATGAGCACCAAATTTAAAATTGAAATTTGAGTTGATCGTTGTTTTCCCTCCGTCTATATAAACCAACATGTGTAACTGTTTTCCTATTTCAGGAACCAACACTGCTCATTCTTCTCCCCTTCTCCCTCTTTCATACTAATCTTCAAATCATTATATCTCATTCGAACCTTGATGGATTCACAAGAAATTAGTGGCATTGTGAATCTTATGGAGAGGATCCTACATGAGATTAGATGAAATGGTATCGCATAAACATGTAAAAAAATGAAAATAATAACAGTAAACTAAAATAAAAACAAGTGAAAAAATGTAATTTTACGTAAAAGGGAAAAATATTTTTTCCACAGAATTTAGAATTAGGCCTCGAGACCTATTCTATTGCAATTAGAATGTTGTTTACAGTCAGAAAATATACATAACCTTCAGAATTTGATAATATGGAGCAAAAATGCTGAAAAATGCGGCCAATGACATTTTCGTAAATATGCATTTCAAGAATTAACCTAGAAACATAATTCTCAACTATATATAAAGGCATAAGCCTCCACTCTTCTCACTCAAAAATGCTAGCCTCTGCCTCTTAAACATTTCTTCTTTCTCTTCTTCTTCTTCAAAAATAAATTCTAAATGCAAACAAAATAAAAAGAAAATTAAATAAAATAAAAAGAGAATTAGATAAAGAATAACCAACAACTAAAATTAAGGGCGAGTCCGTAGAAAAGAGAACAGGAAAAGCTAAAATGGTGAGTGGATTCCAGCTACGGAATGATTATAATGGAAATAAACAATTGATTTCCTATTATGTACCTTCTTTGTAATATACACATTTTCTCTTTTTGAATCGATATGTTATTTTAAAATTTTGATTTGAAATAATTTGGGAAAAACTGTTGGAATCGATAGATCTAATTATTGAATTGACAAATGATCATAAAACTACCTTTAATCTTATAGGTCTAAGTTATATAACTTATTTCGATTTATTTTGATAAACATTAATATTTTGTGTTGAGACCAACCTTAATTTTATAGATCTGATTCATTTATGGTTTTCATAAATAATACATAACTTTAATAGATCTGATTTATATAATAAATTTCAAATGAGTTTTGGATAGATAGTAATGAATAAGCGTATCCATGTAATTTGTTTTGATTTGATTCAATTTTCATTGAAATATACGCTTTAATAAATTCAAATATTTGTGGATAATTCCTTGAATTATATGTGGATAAGCAACTAAAAAACTTTGTACAAATACTGGAATAAATTATTAGAAAATGGTAGTAAATAGTAGGAACGGTATCAGTGATATTATGAAGATAAACCGTGAAATCTATATTCAAATATATGAAGAAGTCGACCATAATAACAAAGTAAATAAATCTTTAAAATTTGGAAAACATACCAGGCGTTTGAAAAAGCAATCAAATGTTGAAAAATCATATTTAGATATATAAATTTCAAAAAATCAAACCCGATGGATTTAGGTTGAAATCCGACTTAGATCTGAAGTCTGAACCCATTTTTAGACGTTTGAATATTAGGGTCAGAAGTCTAAAAATGTACCAAACATCTAAATAGCTACAACGACCCAGAATTTTTATTAATTTAAATTTGAATATTTAGTTAATTTTAAATATTAATAAGTGAATTTATTAGTCAAATAAATTTTTATTTGAATTATTGAATTTAATTGGATAATTAAATCAATAATTTAATATGTGAAATTATGGAAATAATTGAAAATTGGATTAAATATTATTGAAAATGATTTGTAAAAATTTATTTTATCATATTGAAGTTAGAATGATATTTTAGAACTTTTAAAATCGAATTAGAAGTTAATTTGTGAAAATTGAATATTTTAATATTAAAATCGACTAGTGAAAATAGTCAATTTTTGAACAGTCTCAGAATTGAACGAAACCAGTTCCATTGGATCCGTAATAGTTAGTTATTACTAGATTTCAATTTTCATGTCAATCGGAGTTACCGTTTGATCGTGGCAGCTCGAAACGCATCGAATTATTTTTAATTTAAATTTGACGAGTGAAAATAGCCATTTTTCAAAAAGTCTCGGATTTCGACGAAACCAGTTTCATCGGATCCGTAATGTGATATTATTGTAAGGTTTCAAATTTCAAGTCAATTGGATTTACGGTTTGTCCGGTACAAATTAAAACGCCTAGAAATCGACTTAAATCGGTTTAATTTAAATTGAGCGTTTATAGCCATAACTCGCACAGATGTCCGAATTAGCTTCCGAAACCTATTCCATTGTGTCCGAAACGCGGGGTAAACCCTAGAAATGCTGGTTACGGCGCGTAAATCGGAGTTCGGAATTTCCGGGATGAATAGTGTCGTTCGTTCTCTTATAAATAGCCCCCCCCATTTAAAAAAAAAAATAAAAACAACTAAACCCTAATTCATACTGCAGCCGCCACCCTATGTATGAACGGCCAGAAAATCATGAACTTCCTCCCTCGATTACTCCAAATCCATCAAGAATTAGAAAGAATGTTCAACATCAAAGTTGGAGAGCTCATCGAGAGCTTGGAGATCAACGGTTGAGATCGTGTTTGGAGCTATAAATTGGGAGATAAATGAGGCCGATTGCAGCAACTTGCGCACGCCCTACGAGGAGGAGGAGGGGGCCGAGCTGCAGGGCACTGGGGCCGAACCTAGAGGGAGTTGAGGGCTTCGCGATGGTGGTATTAAGATCGAGTATCGTTGAGCGATGGAGTTGTAATAATTAACCCTAATTATGGATTAATGGTTTCGGTTTGTGCGTGTATATCTGGAAGAGGATAACGTGAAGAGGAGAGAAGGGGGGGGGGGGGAACGGTCATGATGCAGTGAAGTTGGATCCAATGGCTTTGATTAAGGATAGGTTTATATTATAAATAAAGTTGTAAATTATATAGTTTAAATCGTGTACAAACTTCATAAATGCATAACTTTTTCATACGAGGTCGAAAACGCGCGAAACCAGTTGCGTTGGAATCGTATGGACGAGCATTACGCGATGAAATTGGATTGGAGTCGTTTGGAGTTAGTGAGAATTTTGGGTAAAATTAAACGTCCGTTTAATTTTATTCGAAATAAATCGCTAAAACGGAATTTAAAATCAAGGTGAGAACTTCTCACTCAATCGAATCAGTTTCGATTTTATTTTAAATAGTTAGATTTAAAATATTTGAATGCATGTTTGAATGATGATTGTTATGTATTGATTGTTAAAATAGACATTATACGCCGTTAGTAAGCGGATGTTATTTATTAAAAACATATACCGCGAATATTTCATAAACAGTGAAATTGGTATTATATATAATAGCAATATATATATATTGGCATATGTATATATTGGAGTTATTGATTTCCCGCATTTTTTTGTTTAGCGGATGAGACCCTATTGCGCCGTCTATTAAGCGGATAATATTTAAATCCCATATACCGCGATAATTTCGTACTGGAGCGAAATTGGTATTGTGCTAATGTTTGTGGATGCAGGAAAACAGGTTGGAGGGATCCAACTGGATTCCTCAACAGTATTTATTTGATTTCAGATATTTTGATATTCGTTGATTATCATATCGATATATGATATCGTTGTTGTCGTGATTGGCTATTTGGTATGTAGCATCATTGGACCAAACTTTGAAAATTTAAAAATGATTTTTAAAAGTGATTTTTGAAAATATACTATATTTTTGGAATTGATCCATGTTAAATAAATAAACGTTATAATTTTCAAAGTTATAAAATTTTGGTTTTTGTGAAATATAGTTAAAAGCTGATTTTTGAGGAATAGGGGCTAATGATTTTATAAAATAGTTAAATCGGGATTTTAGGATTTATTGTGAAAAGTTTAAATATAGGATTTATAAAATTTAATTATTTTATGAATCAAAATGGTGAAATAATAAAGGAGATTGAAGACGTTTTAAAGAATAATATAAATTGACTTATATTAAGAGATTTATAAATGGATATTTATAAATTGGAATATTGACATTATAAAACGAGTTTTTATAAGTGTTTGAATGAAGTGAAAATGAATTTCATAATTGTATGGAATTTATAGAATTTTAAATAGTGAAGTTATAAATGAAATTTTATAAACAGTAGGTTTATAAAATTTATAAAATTATTGAAAAAAATGAATTTTGGATAAATAAACAATCTTATAAGTTATAAGATTTATGAATTGGGATATTTAAAAGAAAAATTTTGTAAAATAATCGTTTTATAAGCATTTAACTTATAATCTGAACTTTTAGTTCATAATTGAGTTATAAACTGGAATAGGTTAACAAAGGAATTTATAAAAGAAAGTTGTTATAAAATAAATAGAAATGGAGTTTATAAACGTTGTTTTATAAATTCGCAAACAACTTATTTTGATAAGTAAATTGTTATAATTTATTTATGGAGTTATATTCACATTTTTGAATAGTGAATAATCCTTTGAATTAAAAAGAATAGAATTGATGAAATTAGTTAACATAGTATATTCACGTTTTTGAATAGTGAATAGTATGTTAAAGAGATTGTTTAGAATGTGATATTTTGAACTGAATTAAAATGATCTAATGATGTTTTAAATGTGTTGAGATGCGAAACCATAGATTTCAACATTTATTGTTGAAATAGACGTTTTCGAGAAATAGAAGGAAATAATGGACTATAACACTGTTGTTATAGTAAATGATTTCCGAAAGGAAATGTTTTGTATAGTATTGGGATTTATATATCTATTTAAATTTCGAATCCCTATACTAGTGATTTTGGGTTGTCGTAACGATGTTTTACGCAACATTCGTTTTGGCCCAAATAAATATGTTAAAGAGAATGATTTCCTTAAAGAATGAAATATATACTTAATTTCGATTTAAGTATATAGAATATTTTCTAAGTGTTGAAAATAAATAAAATTTGTGAATTACTTATGAATAAATAAGTATGGAAATGTTTTCCAATATAAAGCGAATATTTTGAGAATTTATCTTTTTGAAGATAAATTGAAAGGGAATATTGAAATGAATAATTGGAATCGAATATTCATAGATATTTTGGATTATAAATTCACTATGGAATTTATGAATGAAATTGGAAATTGGGTCTAAAAATAAATATTGATTTATTTTTGAAGTGTGAAACTATATATCTTGTAAAGATATTTTGAAAAATAAATAATTTGGAAAATTATTTGGAAACTGGTGATGTATGCATATCAATTGATAGTTCAATAACCGACTATCAATATTTCCCTTTGAATGGGTAATTTATGTAATTTGATTGAATTTGAATGCCACACCTATTTTTGAATAAGCGCTCACTATTCGGGTTAACCGGGAAAGGACCATGGGGTCGTATAACCCATTCCGAATATGTGATACGTCGTTGTGAATTGCATTTGAAGATCGGTGTTGAAGACCGAGTATTTGTGAAAGCGATAGGATGACCTATCGATTGTCTCTGCACTGGGTAGCTCCTGGTATAGAGATTCCTTAAGTGATGGGAAATTCGATCGGGATTGTGAATACCCGTATTGCAAGGGCTTCGTAAGAAGTGCCTTCAGTTTTGTTCGAGCCCGGAACAGACTTGTATGTATTGTATGTCTGACGTTACAAATTGAGATATAAAGCCGATTTCTTTCAAATATATTTCTGTTGGTGGCGGAGAATTTATTCTTTTAGCTTAACACCCTTCTCTCAGACGTACGAGCTCAGAGGTTATATAGTTGAAGTTATCGGCGATATATTCCCAATTTGGTAATGTGACATGCTGAGTGTTGCTGAAATGATCATTGTGTTGATTATTTGTGATAGGATCATTTATTTGATCGTCTATCCTTGTGATCATTGTGTTGATCATTTGTTGACCCAAAGCATTGCTTTTGTATAAAGTATGTTTTTGTGGACGAAACTTCGTCGAACCTCACACCCCGTGAATGGTCAAAACAGGAAAGATGCGGCAAGGTTATGAGGGGTAGCGCCCTTTAGGATATGTCCATTTCCTTCTGGAAAAGGGTGGTATCATGGTATGGAGCCCAGATACTTACTCATGTTGAAAACACTTTGTTATGATTGTGTGAATTGATTACGAGCGCTCGGTGATAAAGGTCCCAAAGGACCGGGGGATGGCATATTCGGTCAGTTGTTACTTAGTTAGGGGTAACCCGGCCTTGTGTTGGTAGAGATCCGGTTTGGTTCTCGGGGATGTCCATCCAGAGGCATTCTCATGTGGCAATGGGAAGTTCCTTGGCCTGATCATTCGTTGGAAATCCAAAGAAACAATACGTGACTTGTACGGTTTTAGTTGTATAACCTGCTATGGAATGTGGCGGTAACCTGCTATTGAACATGGTAGCTATAGTAGGCATAAGTGCGGAATGTCTATGCTGGCTAAGATTTATATTCTACTTTCGAAATGAAATTTTCCTACACTATGCACTAGTAATAATATCAAATGTTATTTTAAATGCGTATCAAGCATCTTTGAGTATCATAAGGAGAAATCTCCTCCGATTCTGCGTTTGCATTGTGTGTGTGTGCGGGAGGCCTTATGGTAGTCTCATTTTTAAAAGCATTGCGAATTGAATTAAAAATATTCCTCTATTTGATTTTAAAGATAAATAAACTGTTTTGAGTTCTCACACCAGTCACATGACTGACTTGGAGTTTATTGTTTTCCTTCCTAAACTCTGGGTGCCCACCAATTTCCACACGGGCAGTTAAGAGTTAAGGTTTATCAGGATATTCTAGAGTTGCTGGAGGCAAGCTGGATGGCATGGCATATTACTTATATAGTATTTCTTTTTCCGCTGCACTGTTTGTTGTTGTTGTACACTCTGATGATGTGATGTAATGAAATGTAATGTATAAAATGTAATAACTGATATAGTTCTTTGTTTAAAGATTATTCATTTATTTATTATATGTTGTTCCGCTGCGAATTGTGAGATTCTGTTATTGTTCTGTTGTTTTCTATTCCGTTCTATTCTCTGTTCCGTTCTAGGTTTTCTATTCTCCTTTTTCTTCTATTTTAAAAATTTCTATTTTCTATTTTCTTTTCTCTCTCTCCATTTTCTACCTTCTTATTTCTTCTGTCTCTTCTTCTTTCTCTTTTTCTTTTCTTAAATTCTTCTTCTTAAAACCCATAACATTTCAATTTTCCGGCAACGAAAAATCGAAAGCGTTACATTTGGTATCAGAGCTTATGGTTAAGCGACAACCAGGGTTCTGTTGGGTATTATTCATTTGAGATAGAGTCAGTAGTACTCTAGATTGAGTTTGAGTGTAATAATAGCTATGAGAGCGTATTTGTTAGTGAATATGAAATTGTTTTATATTGTGATGATTGGTTTATTGAGTGGCATATGAACTTTCGTCAGCGTGGTCCGCAAGACTATGCCGAAGGGGTTTCTAAACATTTGAATAGAACAATTCGACACGATATTGTTTTAAAATTGGGTAAATGAAATAATTTTACCTTGATTATATTTTGATATGTAAAGGAATAATTTTTCAGAATTATTAAAGTGTATATAAGTTGATTGTTAGGTTGTTTGAATTGTATAAGCAAAAGAATTATAAGAGTTGAATTATAATTAAAGTGATTTACAATTGTGAAATAAACTTATATATGAGAAGTGAAACTATATGAATATATTTATGAATATGAGTTGTAAATAAAAGTGAATTTAAAGTTAAATGACAATTTACTTAGAATTGAAATGCTGAAATGAATTAGCAATTAGATTAATGAATGAAATTCAACTGTTGTAATTGAATTGAATGAATGGATGAATTGAATGTTAATCAATTAAATGTGAATTAAATTGATATGGAATAATGAATGTAAGTGAAATTCATTAAAATCTAATGTTATTGGAAGTTGAATAATAGAATGAAAATCAATTTAATTTAAACCAATTGATAAGCAAAGGAATTTGGTTGTAATTAATATACATTGGTTGTTATATGATTGTTAGTTGATTGTATATAATTCATTAAGTATTAATGAAAGTGAATTAGTGAAATTTAAAGCTATGTAATTAAATTCAAATTAGAAGTAAATAAATTTGAATAGAATTGAACGTGAATTGGATTTAATTAGTGAATGCAAACTAATTAAAATTGAATAAGAATGAATGTTGATAAAATCCAATGTTAATAAATCAAATGTGATTAAATTGAAAACCATTTCATTAAATATTAATGAGAATATGAATGAATATTTATTGGTTATGGATGTTAGTTGGTTGATGGTTGAATATATGTTGTTTTACTACATTTGCTATGTGACATATATAGTTATTATGTTACTATATGTTGTATATTGATACTATTGTCATATATGCATGTTCTCATGTTGTTTGTTGAGTGATTAGTAGGTGCGGATCACGTTTGCTTCGCATTTGGAGCTCGCTTTCGCGCTATATTAGCCGTATATGCTCGCTAATAAAATATAAGGTACATATCTCGGATTAAATATCGTACTTTTACACTTTTTTCCCTTCGGGATGCCTCATTACTTGATGAGATGTATATTTGTGATATATATACTGTCATTTTTTTTTCGGATCGAGCCACGCAAAGGAGACTATGGCGAATTTTTCCGGAAATTTAAGGCGTTAGAAAAAATTTGAGAAAATGGGAAAATTTTGAAAACTTTAACTTTGATTTTAGAATTGAAAGTTAAACAATAGTAGTTGTTTTTGAAAAGATAACTAAGTATGATTTGAAAACTTAGTAAAGATTTGTAAGAAGTTTAACTATGAATTTTGGGAAAATTAATAGATTCTGTAACTTTTCTTACTTAATAATTTCGAGGACGAAATTCTTTTAAGGGGGGAAAATTGTAACGACCCAGAATTTTTATTAATTTAAATTTGAATATTTAGTTAATTTTAAATATTAATAAGTGAATTTATTAGTCAAATAAATTTTTATTTGAATTATTGAATTTAATTGGATAATTAAATCAATAATTTAATATGTGAAATTATGGAAATAATTGAAAATTGGATTAAATATGATTGAAAATGATTTGTAAAATTTTATTTTATCATATTGAAGTTAGAATGATATTTTAGAACTTTTAAAATCGAATTAGAAGTTAATTTGTGAAAATTGAATATTTTAATATTAAAATCGACTAGTGAAAATAGTCAATTTTTGAACAGTCTCAGAATTGAACGAAACCAGTATATTGGATCCGTAATAGTTAGTTATTACCGGATTTCAATTTTCGTGTCAATCGGAGTTACCGTTTGATCGTGGCAGCTCGAAACGCATCGAATTATTTTTAATTTAAATTTGACGAGTGAAAATAGCCATTTTTCAAAAAGTCTCGGATTTCGACGAAACTAGTTTCATCCGATCCGTAATGTGATATTATTGTAAGGTTTCAAATTTCAAGTCAATTGGATTTACGGTTTGTCCGGTACAAATTAAAACGCCTAGAAATCGACTTAAATCGGTTTAATTTAAATTGAGCGTTTATAGCCGTAACTCGCACAGATGTCCGAATTAGCTTCCGAAACTTGTTCCATTGTGTCCGGAACGCGGGGTAAACCCTAGAAATGCTAGTTACGGCGCGTAAATCGGAGTTCGAAATTTCCGGGATGAATAGTGTCGTTCGTTCTCTTATAAATAGCCCCCCCCCCCCCATTTAAAAAAAATAAAATAAAAACAACTAAACCCTAATTCATACTGCAGCCGCCACCCTATGTATGAACGGTCAGAAATTCATGAACTTCCTCCCTCGATTACTCCAAATCCATCAAGAATTAGCAAGAATGTTCAACATCAAAGTTGGAGAGCTCATCGAGAGCTTGGAGATCAACGGTTGAGATCGTGTTTGGAGCTATAAATTGGGAGATAAATGAGGCCGATTGCAGCAACTTGCGCACGCCCTACGAGGAGGAGGAGGGGGCAGAGTTGCAGGGCACTGGGGCCGAACCTAGAGGGAGTTGAGGGCTTCGCGATGGTGGTAGTAAGATCGAGTATCGTTGAGCGATGGAGTTGTAATAATTAACCCTAATTATGGATTAGTGGGTTCGGTTTGTGCGTGTATATCTGGAAGAGGATAACGTGAAGAGGAGAGAAGGGGGGGGGGGGAACGGTCATGATGCAGTGAAATTGGATCCAATGGCTTTGATTAAGGATAGGTTTATATTATAAATAAAGTTGTAAATTATATAGTTTAAATCGTGTACAAACTTCATAAATGCATAACTTTTTCATACGAGGTCGAAAACGCGCGAAACCAGTTGCGTTGGAATCGTATGGACGAGCACTACGCGATGAAATTGGATTGGAGTCGTTTGGAGTTAGTGAGAATTTTGGGTAAAATTAAACGTCCGTTTAATTTTATTCGAAATAAATCGCTAAAACGGAATTTAAAATCAAGGTGAGAACTTCTCACTCAATCGAATCAGTTTCGATTTTATTTTAAATAGTTAGATTTAAAATATTTGAATGCATGTTTGAATGATGATTGTTATGTATTGATTGTTAAAATAGACATTATACGCCGTTAGTAAGCGGATGTTATTTATTAAAAACATATACCGCGAATATTTCATAAACAGTGAAATTGGTATTATATATAATAGCAATATATATATATTGGCATATGTATATATTGGAGTTATTGATTTCCCGCATTTTTTTGTTTAGCGGATGAGACCCTATTGCGCCGTCTATTAAGCGGATAATATTTAAATCCCATATACCGCGATAATTTCGTACTGGAGCGAAATTGGTATTGTGCTAATGTTTGTGGATGCAGGAAAACGGGTTGGAGGGATCCAACTGGATTCCTCAACAGTATTTATTTGATTTCAGATATTTTGATATTCGTTGATTATCATATCGATATATGATATCGTTGTTGTCGTGATTGGCTATTTGGTATGTAGCATCATTGGACCAAACTTTGAAAATTTAAAAATGATTTTTAAAAGTGATTTTTGAAAATATACTATATTTTTGGAATTGATCCATGTTAAATAAATAAACGTTATAATTTTCAAAGTTATAAAATTTTGGTTTTTGTGAAATATAGTTAAAAGCTGATTTTTGAGGAATAGGGGTAATGATTTTATAAAATAGTTAAATCGGGATTTTAGGATTTATTGTGAAAAGTTTAAATATAGGATTTATAAAATTTAATTATTTTATGAATCAAAATGGTGAAATAATAAAGGAGATTGAAGACGTTTTAAAGAATAATATAAATTGACTTATATTAAGAGATTTATAAATGGATATTTATAAATTGGAATATTGACATTATAAAACGAGTTTTTATAAGTGTTTGAATGAAGTGAAAATGAATTTCATAATTGTATGGAATTTATAGAATTTTAAATAGTGAAGTTATAAATGAAATTTTATAAACAGTAGGTTTATAAAATTTATAAAGTTATTGAAAAAAATGAATTTTGGATAAATAAACAATCTTATAAGTTATAAGATTTATGAATTGGGATATTTAAAAGAACAATTTTGTAAAATAATCGTTTTATAAGCATTTAACTTATAATCTGAACTTTTAGTTCATAATTGAGTTATAAACTGGAATAGGTTAACAAAGGAATTTATAAAAGAAAGTTGTTATAAAATAAATAGAAATGGAGTTTATAAACGTTGTTTTATAAATTCGCAAACAACTTATTTTGATAAGTAAATTGTTATAATTTATTTATGGAGTTATATTCACATTTTTGAATAGTGAATAATCCTTTGAATTAAAAAGAATAGAATTGATGAAATTAGTTAACATAGTATATTCACGTTTTTGAATAGTGAATAGTATGTTAAAGAGATTGTTTAGAATGTGATATTTTGAACTGAATTAAAACGATCTAATGATGTTTTAAATGTGTTGAGATGCGAAACCATAGATTTCAACATTTATTGTTGAAATAGACGTTTTCGAGAAATAGAAGGAAATAATGGACTATAACACTGTTGTTATAGTAAATGATTTCCGAAAGGAAATGTTTTGTATAGTATTGGGATTTATATATCTATTTAAATTTCGAATCCCTATACTAGTGATTTTGGGTTGTCGTAACGATGTTTTACGCAACATTCGTTTTGGCCCAAATAAATATGTTAAAGAGAATGATTTCCTTAAAGAATGAAATATATACTTAATTTCGATTTAAGTATATAGAATATTTTCTAAGTGTTGAAAATAAATAAAATTTGTGAATTACTTATGAATAAATAAGTATGGAAATGTTTTCCAATATAAAGCGAATATTTTGAGAATTTATCTTTTTGAAGATAAATTGAAAGGGAATATTGAAATGAATAATTGGAATCGAATATTCATAGATATTTTGGATTATAAATTCACTATGGAATTTATGAATGAAATTGGAAATTGGGTCTAAAAATAAATATTGATTTATTTTTGAAGTGTGAAACTATATATCTTGTAAAGATATTTTGGAAAATAAATAATTTGGAAAATTATTTGAAAACTGGTGATGTATGCATATCAATTGATAGTTCAATAACCGACTATCAATATTTCCCTTTGAATGGGTAATTGATGTGATTTGATTGAATTTGAATGCCACACCTATTTTTGAATAAGCGCTCACTATTCGGGTTAACCGGGAAAGGACCATGGGGTCGTATAACCCATTCCGAATATGTGATACGTCGTTGTGAATTGCATTTGAAGATCGGTGTTGAAGACCGAGTATTTGTGAAAGCGATAGGATGACCTATCGATTGTCTCTGCACTGGGTAGCTCCTGGTATAGAGATTCCTTAAGTGATGGGAAATTCGATCGGGATTGTGAATACCCGTATTGCAAGGGCTTCGTAAGAAGTGCCTTCAGTTTTGTTCGAGCCCGGAACAGACTTGTATGGATTGTATGTCTGACGTTACAAATTGAGATATAAAGCCGATTTCTTTCAAATATATTTCTGTTGGTGGCGGAGAATTTATTCTTTTAGCTTAACACCCTTCTCTCAGACGTACGAGCTCAGAGGTTATATAGTTGAAGTTATCAGCGATATATTCCCAATTTGATAATGTGACATGCTGAGTGTTGCTGAAATGATCATTGTGTTGATTATTTGTGATAGGATCATTTATTTGATCGTCTATCCTTGTGATCATTGTGTTGATCATTTGTTGACCCAAAGCATTGCTTTTGTATAAAGTATGTTTTTATGGACGAAACTTCGTCGAACCTCACACCCCGTGAATGGTCAAAACAGGAAAGATGCGGCAAGGTTATGAGGGGTAGCGCCCTTTAGGATATGTCCATTTCCTTCTGGAAAAGGGTGGTATCATGGTATGGAGCCCAGATACTTACTCATGTTGAAAACACTTTGTTATGATTGTGTGAATTGATTACGAGCGCTCGGTGATAAAGGTCCCAAAGGACCGGGGGATGGCATATTCGGTCAGTTGTTACTCAGTTAGGGGTAACCCGGCCTTGTGTTGGTAGAGATCCGGTTTGGTTCTCGGGGATGTCCATCCAGAGGCATTCTCATGTGGCAATGGGAAGTTCCTTGGCCTGATCATTCATTGGAAATCCAAAGAAACAATACGTGACTTGTACGGTTTTAGTTGTATAACCTGCTATGGAATGTGGCGGTAACCTGCTATTGAACATGATAGCTATAGTAGGCATAAGTGCGGAATGTCTATGCTGGCTAAGATTTATATTCTACTTTCGAAATGAAATTTTCCTACACTATGCACTAGTAATAATATCAAATGTTATTTTAAATGCGTATCAAGCATCTTTGACTATCATAAGGAGAAATCTCCTCCGATTCTGCGTTTGCATTGTGTGTGTGTGCGGGAGGCCTTATGGTAGTCTCATTTTTAAAAGCATTGCGAATTGAATTAAAAATATTCCTCTATTTGATTTTAAAGATAAATAAACTGTTTTGAGTTCTCACACCAGTCACATGACTGACTTGGAGTTTATTGTTTTCCTTCCTAAACTCTGGGTGCCCACCAATTTCCACACGGGCAGTTAAGAGTTAAGGTTTATCAGGATATTCTGGAGTTGCTGGAGGCAAGCTGGATGGCATGGCATATTACTTATATAGTATTTCTTTTTCCGCTGCACTGTTTGTTGTTGTTGTACACTCTGATGATATGATGTAATGAAATGTAATGTATAAAATGTAATAACTGATATAGTTCTTTGTTTAAAGATTATTCATTTATTTATTATATGTTGTTCCGCTGCGAATTGTGAGATTCTGTTATTGTTCTGTTGTTTTCTATTCCGTTCTATTCTCTGTTCCGTTCTAGGTTTTCTATTCTCCTTTTTCTTCTATTTTAAAAATTTCTATTTTCTATTTTCTTTTCTCTCTCTCCATTTTCTACCTTCTTATTTCTTCTGTCTCTTCTTCTTTCTCTTTTTCTTTTCTTAAATTCTTCTTCTTAAAACCCATAACATTTCGGTTTTCCGGCAACGAAAAATCGAAAGCGTTACAATCGCTGAAGAATAAATTTTTATTATAGCAGGCAACCAGATATCTGAAGTGGATTTTCAAACATATGAATTACTGTAGCAAGCCTAGGTTGAACCTTGACCTGGAGCATGCCAAGTAGGAAGGATCAAGAAAACATGTTCCTACTTCATAGTTACTCGGGAGTTGTGTGCAACTAAATGGGGTCGGGGGGTAAGCTGGAAGCATACTACCTTTGGATAAAGTCCTAGGCTCTTGCTTCATGAATTGGAACACGACATTCAATGTGGGTTATGATTGTATCGCAGTTAGAAGCTCTTATCGTTTATAGTGGTCCTAGCCATAGATTAGTGGAAGATGGAAAAAATGGACGAAGATGTTAATCAGAAAGGGATCAATGAACCCTAGATGAGGGGCTGATCAATTCTTAATTACTACTTGCGTAACGATATAGAAGTTAGGAATAGGACTAGCAAAGAGATGCACCAATGCAAAATGGAAAGAATCATTGGATAGTGATCCAATGAATGGGCCAGTCGTTGAATGCATACTCCACTTAGTATGCCAATGCAAGGTGGAAAGAATTGTTGGACAGTAATCAATGAATGGGTTGGGGATTGGATGTATATTTAGTAAGGAGCACCGATGAAAGATGGCGAACCATCATACTATGATTTGATAAATGGGCTGGACATTTGATTTATATTCAGTTAGGAATAACATTGCATACATGAAGAGAACCATCAGATAGTGATTCGATGAATAGGTCAGGCACTATGTATATATTCAGATAGATGTAACACAAACAATTAGCTGATGTATACTTTGGTGGTCTATTATTGTGACTGTATACTAGAGATGCCTTTAGGAATAGCTCTATTTTACTATGCTTCACCTATAAGTTGAACTTTCATAAACTATAATCGGACATATAGAATAGTTAACTTAAAATGTAAAATAACTAGCGTCTTATATATAACACACACTAAGGAACACCCTTATGTGTATGATATAACTGTACTTCAATCACTTGTTAACTACATATCACTAGTGATATAATTCGTTCACCAAACTTTGTCTATTCCCTTATAACACCTTGTAAAATAAATAATAATTAATAAATAATTATTAATGCTCAAAAATGGAATTTGAGAGAATGTCGGAATTTGACCACGAAACTTGCACCATTGTATTTGTGGCGATTTCTTGAACAACTTTCATATATAAAGTTTTGCGATCGGAGTTCAAACGAAATGTTGTAAGCGTTTTGAAGTTTTCAAATCGAAAATAATCAAAAAGGAATATATGGAAATAAATAGTATATTAACGCGTGGAGCCCACCAATCGACCTCCTTCTTGGTTGGTCGACTACTAGTGGTAGACTGGTAGAAGTGTGGTGGCTAGGGTTGAACCTCGGCCTAACAGTCTGGATTTAATTATTTAAAATCTAACGGATAAAATTGATTTGAGTACTAAAAAATGCAGGCCTAGCCCCTCATCTTCACATATTTTATGACCAGAGCAGTGGAGCTCTACCATTTCTCTCTCTCCATTATTACTAGGAATCATATAAATACTCTATATGTATATACACACATACACATAAAAAAATGGAGAAGGATGGAAAACAAAAGAGAAGAAGAGAGGGAGTGCATCAATTCTATGAAAAAGGTAAATTCTATAATTATAATCTATATTCAGCTTAACTAAAATCTTCTCTCACATCTGTAATTCTATTGGACATGTACATATATTGTTGTACATATTTTTAGATTGAAAAGGGAAAAGGAGTCAATTAAAGGGATGAATTTCGATTTGGAAGATTTTTAAGCTAGAAAGGTGAGTAGAAAATTATATGATATATATATATATATATATGTATATGTATATATAGCACTAAAATTAATATCATTGAATTTTATTTAATTGTTATGCCTAAGTAAGATCTGTTGAGTTGTTGTTTAAAATGAACATATTCAATTGAAATCTCATCTATATTATCTATAATTAGGTAATTAGAATGGAACGGTATGCACACCCTAATTTGATAATTTAGAAATCAGTCCCTGAATTTGTTAAAATAGAATGTTGGTAAAAATATATAGCTTATTAAAAATTTATGACAATTGGGTTGTACATTGCATGTATTAATTTAGATTACCGTAATTTGACTTGGAATGTAAATTTCTATGTTTTAACATGTTGGGAGCATTGTGGATACAATTTAGTCGTATCTATTTCCATGTAATTTCCATAAATAATATAATTCCATAACTATGTATATAAAGTGCAATGTTTGTAATTACAAGAAATATATCAAAATGAAAGAGATATGTAAAGACAGATGTTCTTCTCTGTAGTTTGCACGGTCTACTTCAATAAGATAAATAAGATAATTCCTCGTAATTTCATACGGAGCGAAAGGTCTCATTTTTAGGTAATTTATGGAAAGTTGTAACCGTAATCTTTTTTGGAAAGGATAGCTTTAATATGTCAAAATGTAGAAATGAATGTTCTTTAGCGAATGTTTATATAACTATATTCTGAAATTCCTAAGCGTATGAATTAATGAGTTAGAAATAGGAATATACACACATGTATTACCACGTCTGTCGATTAAAAAATATAAATATACCTAGGGTAATGGATAAAATATATAATTAACAGTCATTAGAACGTTGTTTTGACCCCTCCTCATTACAACCCACAAGACAGATTTAGAAGAACAAGCTACTGATGCAATGTAGGAACGGTAGACGAAGAAGTCTTCTTATTCAAGCCCAGCACTAACGAGGAAACTAGATATCCAAGGAAAATTATCGATTCCAAGGTAGTAGCCTTAGTTGTTATATATATTCTATTATATTTTTTATTCCACTGTAAGTTGATGTATATAGCCCTCTGATATATTTATTTTTATTATAGGTTATCAAAACTAAGATTCGTACCCTGATGGACTTTGGTTTTGATTTTTCCGACCCATTAAGGTGCCGGTGTTACATTTGTTTTAGAGCTTAGATTAGTCGATCATAGGAATTAAGATACGCTGAGAGAATGTACTTGTACTTTTACACACGCAAATATACATACATACATACATACATATATATATATATAATATGCTAAACTCTATGAATTCCAACTATAGAAATAGTTGCAACCGTAGTCTAAAAAGATGGGCGAGCAAACTATGAGTTAGAATAATAGATTGAGTTAAATTTATACACATACCCCAATTAACCCACAAAGTATAGGCTGCACCATAAGGCATTGACCAAGAAATGCATGAGCGTATAAAATGACTCCAGTTAAGTTTGGTTTTTAACCCAGTAAAATTCAATAGGAGTTAAACATCTAGACCAAGTCAAAACAACTCAAGAATTAACCAAAAGGAATAGAAAGATAGGCCGAGAATGGCTCAAGAGGAAACACAAAAAATTGGCTAAGGGGAGCGATCCATCACCTATGGATCACTAGCGATCCATAAGGACCGCTCATGGATCTTTCAAAACTCTTGCATTACGAACCAATATCTTTTCTTGAGATGTTTGCCAAGTTGCATGACATCCCAAGCAACCTAGTTCGAGAAATGAGCATTCATCTAATTCCAATAATAGTTCAGTCTAACATATACATAGAGCACAAACTATACATGGAGAGCACCTACATAAGACATGGAGTACAACCCAAAGGAAACGCTTCAAAATTTCCTTAAGTACACGGATCGCTAGAAATCCATGCCCTATGGATAGATAATCATCCATCAAATTACGTTGGGTCGGTGCAAAATTTTCAATGCACTTTCGCACCATCAAGTATATGCTTCTGGCGAATCGGCCTAGTCCAATAGCTCTCCAACCCCTATAAATACAGTCCCACATGCAACATACATAGGATCTTCTGGAATGGTTGCTACAACTCTACAGAGATGATTCTTCACTCTTCTCCTTCCACACAATAGTCATCTAGAGGTTCATTATGATTCTCCAGTGAACTTTTGTTCTTGTGGATTGATTTAACTTAGAAGATTCAATCATACGGTAATCCGATTACACTTGTAACAGCAGTCAGTTAATAGAAAATTATAATGTGGACGTAGACTTCATTAACAGTCGAATTACTATAAAATACTTCTTGTCCTTTTACCAATTCTGCTTTTTTACATTTATTTTCTATATTATTTCTCAGTAAGGATAGGGCTGTTGCTTCCACACTCAATCCAACGTGTTGGTCCATTTTTTAGATTAACATTTTGGTGCTTTAACTAAGAACCCAACCGAGGCTTAGATCTAGCTATCTACTTTGGATCAGATAGGTTCAGAAGATAGATCATCAATCTTTGCTTAGAAGATTTGCTGCGGAGAACCAATTGCACCGAGAATAATGAGAACCATCTTCGAAAGAATCATAAAAGCTACCATTGCTGAAGAAGAAACAAACCCTTAGCAAATCAAAGTCAACAACCCCAACAACCTACTGTTAGGAGATAACTCTAGAATCAGGTTCCAGTATCCCCCATGTAGCATGAAGTAGTGACTAAGGGTAAACTGAACAAGATGGTTGATGAAACTAACTAGAAACTGATGAACAGTCAAAAAGATCTTATGGATAAGATATATGCTCTCTTAGTACTCCAATCACAAGCTACTCCCAAAACAGTGCTTGAAGCCATGGCTGCTATGAAGCTAGAGCATTCTTCTATTTCCTGCTTTAATGGAAGAAATAGAAGATAAAAGCAAAAGGAAGTAGTGGATGGAATTCCAAGAATCATGATAGAAGAAAACGTTAACACTCCTGTTACGACCCGATATTTTAGACCATTCGCATACACACATGTCGGATTAAATTGTTCAAAGTATCAGATTGTTAATTTAAATTGGGCAAAACTGGGCATATACAGTAAATAAATCCAATCACAGAATCACAGACACAGAGTAATATAATAATAATGCAGCCAAATAGATAAATAGTAGTTTATGAAGCTACTATATAAACATCAAAATTAGAAATAAAATACAACAGAATATCTCAAATGCAGTGAAGTCTCTAATAGAGACAGATGACTTCTCTGAACAAATCTACTGGTGGATCTGAAAGCTGAATCGATAATTGAATCTCCAAACGAAGCTTCAAACTCCCAAGGCAAGTCTCAAATGCTATATCACTCGGTCTGACTCGAGAATATAACAAAACAAAAAATACTCGAGTCAGGACTAACATTCTTATATCAGTAAATCCAACTCAAGTGAAATATCAAGTGAAATACAAGTAATTTAAAGGATGTTCGTGATAACCATCCTTTACGGATCCATGGGACTAAACATTATTATAACACCCTGGTCCTTTCAAAATAATTTATACTTCAAAACCGAAATATCATTTCCATTAAATATATATATATATATATATATATATATCCTCAATTTCACAAATTGATTCCAATCAACTCGAGTTCTAAGTTCAAATTTAATCCAATCTAGATTTATCCATTTATATTCAATTCAATTTCTAAATAACAAATTCAAATTATGTTGATTTCAAATACAGATCTGAATCATAAATAAATCATTTAAATTCCAATATATTTCGAAGATTTAATATTCAACGTTTTCAAAGTTCAACTTAACATTTTCATATAGATCTTGATTTAACCTCATTATTATTTAGTCCTAAATTATTATTTAGTCCTAAATATTCCCTTAATAAATTCATCATTATTTAAATAACCTTAAATTACATTTAAGCTAAATATTCCTTTCGATTTATTTAACTTGAATATCCATTTAATCACTTTAAATCAAAATCAAGGTATAAATTCAAATCTTAAATTTCAAATTCAATAGTTCAAATCGATTTAATTCAGTAGCGTTCTTAATTACATCTAATTTCAATTAATTAAACTTTATCTTCCTTAACTTATACGAATCCTTGAAAATCTATTTAAAATGTAATACTTAGACAATTAAATCTAACTTTATTAAATTAAAGATTATTATTAAGTCTACTTTATATTAAATTTGTTTTTATATAAAGTATTTCCAATATTAAATAAAACTATATATATTCACTTTCAAAACCATAGAAATCATTTAAAATATTTATATATAGACCAACGGGGTTTATATATAACTTTCTATCCCATGGTCAAGTGATACAGATATTTATCATTTCAATCCGTAATTTAAATATATATAAGGGTATATATCATTTCAACCTGCAATCCCAAACGCAATTCCAATGAAAATCGCTTGGGTCTATCATTTTAACCCATAACGATTTTCTCCTATTCTAAAGTCCATTCGAGAATGTATCATTTCAACCCATAGTGAATTCTATACTAACAGGGAACTTGTAGAGAGATAACAGATATGATAATAATAATAATAATAACATGCATATATTATCACTAACAATATAGTATAAACAACAGGATATGGTGTCATATCCCATAGGTGAACAGTTATAGATAATAGCATATATAACAATTTAAATAAATACAACAGCATATTTCAATTGTCGTTTAAATTGAAATTAAATTTAATAAATATAAAAATTTTAATCGTGAGTAATTTTTCACCTTTTAAGGGTAGAGATGAACAAATTACGACGAGTTTCGAATCCAAATTAAGGTGAAATGGGCACGAATTTGACGATCAAAGCTGGTAGGTAGAATCAATGAAGAAAATTGGTATAAGCAAACTTGTATATAATATATATAGCTATATTTAAAAAAACCATAATCTAAATTTTAAACGCATATTAAATTAAAACATACGTATTTATTTTCAAATTAATAATTTAACTTTAATATAAATAACGTCAATATAAATATGAAAACCAAATTCCTATATACTTACACAGTGTATATTTATAACTAACATAAATATATCTTAATATCCATATTATTATAAAACCAATATTTAAATATATACATACTATAAATAGTCAGATCCTAATATCTATGAACTACAAGATATATTTGTGTGGTGCTAAATTTATATGCAAACTATTATACAAACATAACACACACATACAAACCGACATATTATAGCTTGGATTGAAAAGCAAAATATAATATAACTCTCTGTCAACAAGTACACATTTTCAACTGCAAGCTATGTCTATATATTTATAGGCTGTCATATACTTTTGGTAAAATAGAAATCACTAAAGCATATATCAAATCAATATATGTGTGTGTGTGTGTGTGTCGGTTTAAAAGTGACCTACTTATAATTCGAAACATTAACTACTGACCGTATAAATATAAATATAAATATACTATATATAATAAATTGTTCAAACAAATCCATATACTGTCAAAATGGTGTAAATAAAATAGACCTTATATACAAATAGAACCATTATAGGCATATACAAATAAATCCAATAGCCTTTATATAAATCAACAAATAAAACTAACACATATATCACTAACTTTATAAATATGTATATGTAACAATCATATAAAGTATGTAAAACTGCAGTAAACATTTATTTTTATTTTTTTATAACCGAATACATAAAATATAACAAAAATATATGTAAAATATTATATACGTTGCTTCATTTTATCAGCACCTACTTATAAACCCAATATATACGAATACAACATACATATATATATATATATATATATATATATATATATATATATAAACAACTCAAATATAGGCAGACACGCACACACATAGATATATATATATATATATATAAACTTTGCAACATATCAGTTTGAAATTTTTTTTCTTTCACGTATAAAATTTTCATGCAATATATATATAATTCCCTTTACTACATATGTATGCAGATATCAAAATTACTTCAAATTTATATATAAAAAACTTACCCCATACCCGTACAAACTAAAACAAGCACTCAACAAAATATATATGTACTGAATTATATATATATATATATATATATATATATAACTTTCAAAATTCATATGTATACAAAATCCGACATAATATAAATATTTACCCTTTTATATAAAAGAGTGGACAGGGGTTGCAAGCAGCTTGGTGGAGGTCGGCTATCATGCGAGCAGCCGCGGCAAAGTGAAGTGATGGCTGCACGTCGATAGGAGGAGCGGAGGTTGTAGGAAGAAGAGCTCGGGTGAAGCGGCTATTGGTTGTGCATAGGGAAGGGTTGTGGTGAAGCTGAGATGATCTAGTCGTGGGTTATTGGGCGGCTGATGAGGCGACGCGTAGAGTCAAGCCAGACGATGGTAGGTGGGTTGCAGGGGAGGCGAGACTCGATTGTTAAGTAGTGGCAGGGGAGTGGGTTGATGGTGGAGCAAAGCGGAGCGGGCGAAAATGGGAAAAGTGGGAACGAGTCTGGGTGTTTTGGTCGTGTTCGGTCAGAGGGCCGATGGTGTCGGTTGCGCAAGCTGTGGCGAAGATGCGGGAATGGGTGACCAAGTGGTTGAAGTGGAAAGGTGGATCGGTGTCAAGTCTGATGGGTTTTGTGAAAAATGGATGAGAAGTTTAAAAAGATTCGGGCAAATCAAATCTAAGAAGAAGGCTACAGAACTTGTACGAAATAATATTATATATTTTTAATGGAAACAGGTTACTTGTTCAAACTAAATATATATAACTTGAATTTTTCCTTCAAAGTTATCAAACAGAACCGAATAGGGTGGTTATGAATCAAGCAGGTTAAAAGAAAAAAAATCGAAAAATATGGGTTACGGCAAATAAAATGAGCAGGTTATGTAATTTATATATTCAGTTATTTAAAGTACGAACCAAATGGAGGAGAAAGGACACCAGAGATATAAATCAACATAGGAATAGCGAAAGCCACGCACTGAATTCAGGAATTGATAAAAGCAAACGGCTGTTGATTTGAACCAACGGATAACTGAACAAACATTAGAAGCTTAATAGTTTGAAACGTATACGGGTACGGCTAATCATTTCACCGATTTCGCCATGTACCGGACACCGAAACACAGATATGAATACACCGTAGAGAACAGCACAACAAGGCGATTAAAACGGTATATACATATCAGTGACACAATTGAATTATAAAAATTTGAATTTCTACTAGCGGAAGAATGCAGCAAAAACGCAGAAAAATAAGATCGACGGAGCTAAAGAAGTCCAACTTTGATGAAACGAAATTTGACGTCTCACTCAGAAGATGATTTATAATTTTTCTATATAAAAATGTTTTATGTTTGGAAATTAATTTATTATCATCAATTATTAACTGATTTAAATTGAAATAGAATTATATAATAAAATAAACTTTAATATTATTAGATGAAAATTTACCAGTTGCTATGTTTAAATAGACGTATTCCAAATAATAAATTTCTATTTCAAAATATTATTATTAAAAATTTCACAAAAATTCAATTAAAATGTTATTAAAATCGTTTAAAATTTATGGGTCGTTACACTCTCCCCCACTTAAAAATTTTCATCCCCGAAAAGGAAGGAGGTAAGAGAAAGGATACAACCAGACAGAAAAATAGATTAAAAGACAAGGATAAATAGTTAATTTAAAACTTTAAATTTCAATTTGAATTAATTAATATTCAATAAATTTGGTTGAACCCATTCTTCTTATTAAATCCATTCACTTATTTTATAAGATCAATTATTTTTAATTTATTGTTAAACTATGTGTATAGCATAAACAATATTTTAAAAGGGTATATTCAAAAAGGAAAAGAAGGTAAATTCAAAAAAAAATAGAATATAGATGAATAAATAAATCTGAGTAGATAAGGTAGATTCAAAAGAATAGTATCGGGCAAGAATAGTTAATTTCAAACCATAAGAATTTCAATTTCAAGTATTAATGCAAAATTTCTTTGTTGGAAATACTTTTATAATAAAATACTTTTATAACTCGATGTTTCAACAAGTTTATCCTCGTTCTTGCAGATTCTGGCCATGCGTTTATCAAGCGCAAAGCTAGAATTCTTCAAGTACTTAGTAGACCTGTTTCAACATCCAGTGAAAATACTTGAAAAACCTTCAAAACCGACATGGAAAGTACAATCCAAACAAATCAACTAGATCAAAGATACACAATGGTTACGCCTGGATCCCCGAGGAAACATCCGTACCTTTAAACAATCGCTGCCTTGCGAATTACGTTATGATAACCAAAGCTGTACACCGTAAGGTACATAAAAATGGTTATGCCTAGGTCCCCCAGGAAACATCTATACACTTTAAGCAATCTCTGCCTTATGGATTACGCTACGAAAACAAAACCGGTAGACCGCATGATACATAACAATGGTTACGCCTGGATCTCCTAGGAAACATCCATACCATCTAAGCAATCTCTACCTTGCGGATTACGCTACCCAAAAAAACGACCATATGTTACGCCATGGTAGGACGCTCGAGTATCACATCCGGAAAACCAAAATCATGGAGACTAATATTGATAGAATAAATCCACACTGTGGCCACAAAGAAAATATTAAGCAGAAGGCACTTTTCATATCTTTACTTCAAAAATATGCATCACATAGTACCTTTTCAAAACACTTTCAAATATCATACTTATATAAAGTCCATTATATAAGATTTCATTTTCAAATCGAATACTTTCCAAAACAATAGTATATCAAATCACACTTATATAGACTTCGATTATCTGAAATTTCACTTTTCAAATTGAGTGCCTTTCTAAATCAATAGTTTTCAAATCAACTTCATACTTATACAAATCAATTTTATATAAGTTCGATAACTCCCAAATCAAAGTATTCAGTAAATCAAGGTTATCAATTTCAATTCCTTTCAATATTAGTTCAGTTTCAAAATCATATACGATTTCACCAAATTATTTCTTCCAAATTTAATATCTTCAGTTTCAAAGTTTCCAACTATTTTCGAAACCAAATATTTTTCTCAAATTAATTATACCCAAAAATGAGTACCAAGTTTATAACTATCCCATTACACCTTTAGACTATTTATTTCTATTTTAAAAGATCCAATTTACCCTTTGCAAATTATTTAAAACTAAATCTTATTAATAACATCTCAAAACTAAATTTCATATTAGTATTATTCAATATAGTCTTACCATTTACTTAACAAAACCATTTCAAACTCATTTACTTAATCGAATGATTTATATTTTTCGGGATTACATAGCCTTGAAAATTTTACCTCGATTTAGAAGTGTTCGAACATTCAAAATAGTCGAAGAAATCGAATTTCCAATTAAAGAGGTGGAAATCAATAACAAATCAGTAAACCAATTTCAATATATAGAGTTATACCAAATCAAATTCGAAACTCGAGGTCTGAACACGAGGTTCGCTTCAAATCATTTCAAATATATATACATATATCCTTCGAATATCAAATCACACTTCGGAATTTGAAATCAAATTTAGTTTCATAAAATCATTCGCATAGCAAAGCTACCAAAGTGGCCACTCCCCCACTTTGAAACTAGAAAATCAATGTCGATGATGTGTGCACTCATCATCGAAATTATTCCCCAGCGACATAAGTGAGTTCTGGACTTTTATTTTTTTGAAAACTTCTTCGAAATTTCTTAGAAATCATTGGAACTCATTTAAAGTCATTTGAAACATTTCTTGTTTGGAAATGTAACGATCCCGATTTTTAGTTAAATGTAATTTGGAAATTTAATGTCAAATTGTGAATTAATTGAAAATTAATTTGGATTTGAAATTTAAATATAAAATTGAATTGAATTTTAAGCTGGAAATTCTAGAAACAAAATATATTGTGAATAGAATTTTGAGTGTATTTGAATTCTCCAAATTTAATAAGATATATGTTCATTTAGTTATATAAATGAATTGTTTTGAAAATTGTTGATTTGAAAATATTAAAATGAATATCTTGAAAAACAAATTGAATTTATTTTGGAGTTAATACAAGAATTAAGTTTCAAAACATTTTCTTTTTTTAAAAAAGAGTTATATAAAATATGAATTGCATCTACATAAAGATTTAAAAATACATAGCACATATGTGAATATAGTTGATAAATAAATTGTAATATATATGTATATGTATTTGAAAGTTATATTTTGAATTTAGTATAATAAATTTTCAAAGGCCATTTAAAGGTATAAATTTGTAAATATAATAAAAAGAGGTATATAAACATAAATTTTATAACAAATGACATTTGTAAAAGAATTATATATATAGAATTACAAGTGTTAACATGAAATAAACAAGTGGCAAAATTTTCTTTCAATTAAATTTTAGTAAATAAAAGAAAGAAACCAAGTTTTATCTCATTTCCTTTGTTAATATTCCAAACCAATTTTGAGAAAAACCTGTAAACACAAAGCAATTCAGAAAAGCAATCAAAAACAAAAATTTGTTTCAACCTGAAACAGTGGAAATGAAATCTGGAAAATTAAAGAAAGCAAGATAGCGAAGAAAAAAGCAGATCAAGTTCAAGATTTCAACTAAGCAAACCTGTAAGTTTAGATCAGAGAAAAACAAAATCATATCAACTCAAAAGTAAAGTTTTCAAAACCGGAAAAAGATTAAAGCAGTAAAACCAGAGCAATTTCAAATGCAAGATGTTAAAGCAACTCAAATTAAACTTGAAGCAACAAAGATCAAATTCGATGATTAAAGTCCAAATCATCTCAACAACATCAAAGCTCAGTACAAATCAAAATGTTGATCAAAACTCAGGCCTCTGTTTTCAAGTTCCAGGTTTAAAACAAGTTCTCTGTCTTCTTTGTCAGGTGAGTAAACCTCTTAAACCTGTTCTTATCTCTGATGTGTGGTTAACACTTGAATCTGTTATGAAAATGTCGCTTAGTTGTTAAACATTTCTGTATGCATATATGTATATGTATGGATTGTTGTGTGCACGTCTGGTTCCAGACATATATATTCTGTTTCAAACACTTACAAGGTTTAAATTCATGTAAAATTCGAATTCTTTAGCTCCAAATCATGTTAGAGTTTAGGATCTGAAGAAAACATGGGTATTCAATCAAAACCTAATTTCTAAAATTATTTTTGAGATAAATTCTAACATAGTTTTAACTGTTAGGAACTGAGTTGATGATGTTTTGATGACAACAACCTTATATAGTTATTATACTTTACTTTATAAAATATATACTAACATTTCCATATAGATATATATATGTATGTATATAGGAAGTATATGCAGGTATTATCGAAGACTGATCAGTATAAAGACTCAAGCATCAAGATGAAGATTAGAGATTCAAGATTCAAGACTCTAGAGAATCAAGATTTCAAGATCTCAAGATAAGTGTCTAGTATTTTGTTAAAACTTCATAATAGCACTCTCATCTTTCTTCCAATTTTCTTTTGGGATGGAACCCAATTTCTATCGAAACCAGTGGCTTACAAACCCACGATAAGTAGCTTACAAACCTACGACAAGTGGCTTACAAACCCACGAAAATCAAAATCATTTAAACTACTTTGTACAAGTTCTCGAGTCCTATGGAGGAGCTCTATAGGAAGGTTCTTGCAATTTCAGTTTGAATAGATTTTTCAAAATGTTTTTAAATCTATTTTCAAAATGTTTTAGCTTTCAAAATCATGTTTTCAAAAATGTTTTCAAATTTTGTTTTAGCCTTGAAATATTCCTCCATTCTGATTTTAAAAAACTTCTATTTTTAAAACATCAAAACTTATTCTGATTTTAAATATTACTTATATAATTGACGGTCTATATCAACTATATATATATATATATATATTTAAAATAATGTTTTATATTCATTCTCTATCTCAAAATATTGTTTAAACACTTTATTTTGCTTCAGAGAAGTTTCAACTTGTTTTAAATTCAAATGCTTTTACAAAACGACATCTCTACAATTTTGAACTGAGGGATGTCGACATAAGGGGATACCCCATGTCGACATGGTGATAGTTGGGTTCAAAATTCAAAATTCAAAAGAAGTGTCCATTCATTCAAAAACCTTTCGCCAATGGTTATGACTATTGTGCATCTATATAAAGGCTTCCAAAACAAATTTTTTTAACAACTACTTTCTTATTTTCTTCACTCTTTCTTCTCCACCATTCCATATCCATAAAACTTCATATTTTCAAGATCGTGCCATCATTCTGCGAAATTCTCAATAGGAAATCATTTAGATACTCTCTCTATTTGATTCTCCATCATTCTACTAAAGATCAAAGTGCTATTCAGAGTTATAGGATTAATTTGTATTCAAAAAGTCCATAGAGTCTATCCATTCAAAAGGATTGTTATTAAGAAATATTAGGGTGATCTTGTGTCCCGTAAATCAAGAGAGTTTACCCTAGACTCGAAGTTAGGAGGGTTCCTCAAGGCCTTAGAAATTAAGGGTTGTAATTTGGATATTGGCTTATAAAAATCTGTACAAGGATATTGCCTTGGTGCAGGACTGGATGTAGGAGGATTCCGAACCAGTATAAAATCTGGTGTGTTCTTTCCTTTTACTTACTTTACTTTACTATTTGCATTTGTTATATGTTCTGTGATCATTCTGTGTTAGAATTCTGTTTAGATTTGTATTGAAAGTTTTAATTTAGTCATATAGTTTATATATTCTTTAAAACACTATTCACCCCCCCCTCTAGTGTTATTTCTGCCTTATGATCCTTAATCCGCATCCCCAACATTAAGCTGGGAAAAGAATTTACAGTGAAGTTCAACATATGATAATAATTCGATCTCCTTAATTATTTGATTCACTTATATAATCGTAATCACCATAAAAAGTCATGATTTTTGAAAGTTAATCAAAATTTTTAGATTTGGGAATCTCGAGAATTCGTGAGTTGAACTAAGATGGGTTTTCTGTCGAATTCTGGTGATCGAGGGATGATTGGGCCTCGAGGTCGTGGGTGAAGTTAGCTTGGATGTTGGCGATTCTAGGAAAAATACTCCTAAAAATTTTCATCGATCATGATGGTCAAGTGGAATGATTTTAGGATTTTGTGAGATGGTTGAGTCGACGATGTGTTTGAGCTCGCTGTGATGTCAGAGGTGGATCGGACATCACCGCAAATGGAGGAATCGAAGCTGGAGACCAAGATGGAGCTTGGGTCGTGAAGGCTTGGTTGATCATGGGCGAGATCATCGACGATGATGGGTTTTTTTGATCGGGTTAGTTCAAGAGTTTGGAACCAAGGGTTCGCTTTCAATTCGCGTTTGTATTCCTCGATCTGGTTGGTCGTGAGGCTTGGGGTGATCAACGAGGATGTGTGGGCGATCGTGGCGATGGTCGAAGTAGCTTCGGTCGGTGGTGCAGGTGCACACGTGTATGGTCGTATCTAAAGGTGATCGTGAAGTTGGAGAAGAAGATGGAAAACTCGTGACGATCTCGAGTAAATGGCGTGAGTGACTCGAAGGCGAGAGTGGGTGGGTTCAACCCGAAGTTGGTTTCGGGGAAATCCTGTAATAGCTCGGGTTACTTAACATGTTTAACAGGATTTTAAAATGTGAAGTATAACCTATTACAAATCATTTTTAAAATTTAAGAAAAAAATATAATAAGTCTCGGACAGCTTAATTTAGCCAAGTTAATGTATACTGGAATGATCAAGATTGAAAAGGGTTTGAAATAAGAAGGTTTCAAAGAATAATGAACCAAGTTTTCAAATTTAAATTTGCAAATAGGTTATTAAAACACTTTTCTTTTCTAACTTAATCAATGTTTGTTTAAATTGAAATTGCTTGAGGGGTTAAAAAAAATAATTTGTTTCAAATTTATAAAGTGAAATTATATAACTTTTGGTAAACTTTATGAACTTAATTTTTGAAATTAAGTGGATAATTGAGAAAATGAGATGGTTTTATAATCCTTAACCTAACTTAAAGATTTTAAGTTAATAAGTATATTAATTGACGGATTATTTCCAAATTATTATTAAATAAGAACTAAATGATAAGGAAAATAATAATAATAATAAAGATAAATGGCTATCTTTTAATTGATGAAATTTTAAATAATTGAAGTACTATTAACTAATGAAAGTGATTAAGGAGGAAGTGATTAATGAAGGTGATTAAAGGATAACCATAATTAAGAATAATTACTTAATTAAAGATTAATTAAGGTTAATTAATTAAATTTATTAAAGGCTCATTAATTTATAATTAAAAGATATTTACTTAATTAATTAAGGATAATTAATTGATTCAAGGTTAATTAATTAATGAAGTTAATTAAGGAATAATCACTTATTGTAATTAATTAAGATTAATTAATTAAATGGTAATTAATTAAGGGTTAATTAATTTATTTATTAAATTGTTTGGGATAATTAATTAAGATTAATTCTTTAATAATTAAAGATTGATTAATTCATTAATTAAGGTTAATTAATAAATGATTAAAGGATAATTAATTAACATAAACTGTAATTACTTAATGTTAATCAACCAGAATTAGTGATTAATCTGTTTTCAATTGATCAGATGATCAAGTAACCTTACTTATGGATGTTTGAATTGTATGAACTGCTGTGAGTTGTTTGTTACCTCTACTGTGTGATGCTTTGTGATTCGAATTGTTTTAATTTAAGCCGTGATGAATGTAATTTATTTATCTATAATGCATTTATATTGTCTATCTGTAATTCTTTGTATATAGATAAGCGTTATATGATTATACCGCTTATTGATATTGCTGTGCTTGAATCTGTGATGATTGATGTTGTTGCACTATTGTGTGAAACCCCCTGGACTACACCTTACACACACAAAAATGGATTGCACGAGGAAATTGGTTAAGTCACAGATTTTTTTGAAATGGTTTTAAAGTTGGATTTTGAATCCAAATAGTTTTGGAAATGTAATTGGGTTAAATGTAAAAAGCTTTTGAAAAGAAGTTTTGAAGATGGAAGTTATTTTGAATAACTTGAGTAAGTTTTGAAATTAGATAATTTGATTTGAATTTGGATTCAAAATTTTGAAATTTAACTCTATGTTTGGAAATTTTGGTTTAAAAAGGTTTTACAAGTTATAAATGTGTTTAAACCATTTTAGAAATAGTGTTTTGGGAATTTGAATTTAACCCAAGCTTTATACTTAAAGGACTTTAACTTGTATAAATGAAATCGGATTTTTTCGAAATGAAATCTATTTGTTTTCAAATAATAATAGCTTTCATCTAAAGAAAAGATTTCCAATTTATGTTGAAAAGATTTCAAATTTGAAATAGGATTGTTTTGAAAGCTATGAACGAACCTTTGTGAAAGATTATTAAATCTTGTTTTGAAATAAAAGAGGAATTTAAATGGTGTATCTTTTATATAAAAGATTTAAGATGGAAATGGTTTTGAAAGATATAAATTGAGTCTTTTGGTTAATAATTGGATGAGATAATCCAATTTGAAAAGGAAGTTGTTTTGAAAAGCTGTGAATGAATCTTTGTGAAAGACTGGTAAACTTTGTGAAGTAAATCTTTTTGTTTAAAAGATTAAAATGGTAATTTGTTTAAATGGTAAACCTTGTGAAGTGAATCTTTTGTTTAAAAGATTAGAAAATGGTAATTTGTTTAAACCATTTCAAAGAAAGGTTTTGGACTTTAAGTTGTGACTTAACTGAGATCCCATATCCATATGTTTTTAAATATTACACTCACTATTCGGTTTAGCCGGGAGAGGACTTTGTGTCATATAACCCATTCGGAATAATGATACGACGTTATGGATAGCATCTGAAGACCGATGGTGAAGACCGTGTATTTCCAAGAACGAAATGATAACCCGTTGATTGTCTCTGCACTGAGTCACGCCGGTATAGAGATTCCCTAAGTGATGGAAGTTCGATTGGGATTGTAAATACCTGTATTTGCAAGGGCTTCTTTGGAAGTGCCTTCGGTTCTGTTCGAACCAGGAATAAACTTGTATGGATGTGTTTCTGACATTACACTTTGAGATGTAAAACCAGTTTCTATCAAATACATTTATGTTTGGTGGCGGAGATTTATTCTCTTATCTTAACACCCTTCTCTAAGACGTATGAGCTCAGAGGTTATGTAGTTGATGGTCACAAGTGATACATTCCCAATTTGGTAATGTGGCATACGAAGTGCTGCTGATCATTTGTTGATCAAAGCATGTCTTTGTGAAATAGCATAACTTTGTAGACGTGACTTCGTCGAGCCTCACAACCCGGTAATGGTCGAAACAGGAATCGTGGCAGCAAAGTTATTTGGATGTAGCTCCACCTGAGGGTGTGACCATTTCCTTCTGGATAAAAAGTAATATCATGGTATGGAGCCCAGATATTTACTTATGTTGATTTTGAAAGTGGTATCATGGTATGCAACTCGGATACTTTACTGTGTGGTTGTTGGATTGAGGGCCCTCGAATAAAGGTCGGTAACGACCGAGGGATGGCATGCTCGTGTCCGTAGTTACTTCCGGGCAGGGGTAACCCGGCCTTGTGTAGAAGAGTTCCGGTTAGGTTCTAGGGGATGTCCCTCCAGAGGCATTCCATTTTGTGTGGGAAGTTCCTTTGCCTGACCATTTGTTGGAACTTCAATCATCCAATACGCGCCTTGTATGGTTTTAGTTGTAGAACCTGCCATTTAATATGGTAGCTATAGTAGGCATACTATAATGGTACGTATGCTGGCTAAGATTAATATTATACTTTCGAAATGTTTTGTACACTATGCACTAATAATAATATCAAATGATTTTCATGTAGCAAGCATTTTTGACTGTCATAAGGAGAAATCTCCTCCAAGTGTGCGCTTGCATTGTGTGTAGCGGGAGGCCTTATAGCAGTTTCATTTTCTAAAAAGCATTGCGGTTTTCAACTTTTAAAATATTTTGTTATTTGTTTTAAAGATAAATTTGTTTTTGTTTGCTTATACTAGTCCCATGACTGATCCGGAGTTTATTATTCCCTTCCTAAACTCTGGGTGCCGACAATTTTCCACACGAGTAGTCTAGAGTTGGGTTTTTTAGATAATCAAATAGTAGGTATAGATTCGATAGACTTCGAAACCTTTGGATTTGTGGATCGCATTAGCTACACTTCAGCATTCATGGCTGACCTTGCATAATGCCTCGATGATGGTGGTTAGAGCACTTAGTTCAAGCTATCTTTGTTTGGAGTTTTGGAGCATTTGAATGGAGATTGTTGATATTGGAGTTCTTTCTTTGGAGTTCAAGTTTATGTTATCTCTTTCCGCTTCTGTATCTTGTCTTTGATATTTGCATCGATATCATGTTGTATCATGCTGTATCTGTTTTGTATCAATGATATATATAGTTCATTTTTCTTCCGCTGTGTTGTTATACTTATTGTGTGGTAAGCTTCGGTGAACCAGATTCGGCGTTTGAATCTGCGGCATTTGAATACTGGTGAAGTATTCGATGCCTATTTTCGAAGGTCGAGTCTTGATTGTCACAGGAAAATACTTTCAAATCATATTATTATATATTTTCAAAATCTTAAAACCAATTTCAAGACACCAGAATTCAACTCCTCGAATTTCCAATTTAAAATCTTTCAGCTATAAATCATTTTAAGGTAAATCAAATTTCTTATAAGATTTTCAAAATTTCAAATCCTTTCGAAACTTCAAATTCTCATTTTAAAAAGGTATATAAACCTTATCGAAACATTTTCACTTTTATATATAGAATATAATCATACTTATCAAAATAGTAATTTCGGTTTATAAAACAATTTCTAAAATACAAACCCGATGTTTCAAAGGATGATTCAAGAATGAATTTCCAAATAGAGATTCAAATTGGTGGAACTCTAATCAAATAGAATTTTGATTCAAAGATACACTTAATCTAAGATGAGATAATTAGAATCCAAAATAGAAGATGGATATACTTACATAAATCACGGGTGACCTTAACCGAGTCAACCGTGATTTCCAAATAGATCGGTGCAGAATTCTGACGCAAATTGACATTCGATCGTCATAGATAGAATTCGACATAATAAGAGATAGCAACATCATAAACCGAGGGATATAAATCTTCCATGAATCCACGCCAATTATAAAGGAGTTCACCCCATTACAAATCATACAAATATTGGCGGGATCGCCTATTGCTGTAGAAGTCATTCGAAGTGGAGTTATGGGATACTCTAGAATCAAGAAACATGAATAGGGAGAGAAGACAATGGATTTTGGAACTGCAAGGAACGTTCCAAAGTCCAAAAGAAAAACAAATCAAAGAGGAAGAAATTCAAGCTCGATCGAAAGTGATTATGCAAATAAATTTACTATATATGCTAAGTTTTCCTAGAGCTTCGCTCTGATACCAGCTGTTACGACCCGATATTTTCAACCATTCCCATCCACACACGTCGGACTTAAATGGTTCAAAATATCAGATTGTTAATTTAAATTTGGCAAAACTCAGCATATGCAGTAAATAAATTCAATCACAGAATCACAAACACAGAGTAACATAATTATAATGCAACGGAATAGATAAATAGTAGTTCATGAAGCTACTATATAAACATCAGAATTAGAAATAAAATACAACATAATATCTCAAATGCAGTGAAGTCTCTAATACAAACAGATGACTTCTCGAAACAAATCTACTGCCAGATCTGAAAGCTGAATCGATAGTTGGATCTCCAAATGAAGCTCCAAACTCCCAAGGCGAGTCTCAAATGCTATATCACTCTGTCTAACCCAAGTGTAAAGCAAAATACAAAACACTCGAGTCAGGACTAACATTCTTATATCAATAAATCCAATTCAAGTGAAATATCAACTGAAATACAAGTAATTTAAATGATGTTCGGGATAACCATCCTTTACAGATCCATGGGACTAAACATTATTATAACACCCTGGTCCTTTCAAAATAATTTATACTTCAAAACCGAAATATTATTTCCATTAAATATATATATATATATATCCTCAATTTCTCAAATTGATTCCAATCAACTCAAGTTCCAAATTCAAATTTAATTCAATCTAGATTTATCCACTTTATTCAATTCAATTATAAATAACAAATTCAAATTATGTTGATTTCAAATACAGATCTGAATCACAAATAAGCCATTTAAATTCCAATATATTTCGAAGCTTTAATATTCAGCATTTTCAAAGTTCAACTTAACAGTTTCATATAGATCTTGATTTAACCTCATTATTATTTAGTCTTGAATATTCCCTTAATAAATTCATCATTATTTAAATAACCTTAAATTACATTTAAACTAAATATTCCCTTCGATTCATTTAACTTGAATATCCATTTAATCACTTTAAATCAAAATCAAGTTATAAAATCAAATCTTAAATTTCAAATTCAATAGTTCAAATCGATTTAATTCAATAGCATTCTTAATTACATCTAATTTCAATTAATTCAACTTTATCTTCCTTAACTTATACAAATCCTTTAAAATCTATTTAAAATATAATACCTAGACATATTATATTAATTAAATCAACCTTTACTAAATTAAAGATTATTATTAAATCTACTCTATATTAAACTTATTTCTATATAAAATATTTCCAATATTAAATAAAACCATATATATTCCTTTTCTAAACCATAGAAATCATTTTCAAATATTTATATATAGACCAATGGTGTTTGTATATAACTTTCCATCCCATGGTCAAGTGATATGGATATTTATCAATTCAATCCGTAATTTAAATATATATATACGGGTATATATCATTTCAATCCACAATCCCAAATGCAATTCCAATTAAAATCGCTTGGGTCTATCATTTCAACCCATAATGATTTTCTCCTATTCTAAAGTCTGTTCGGGTACGTATCATTTCAACCCATAGTGAAACTAAAAAGGAACTTGGAGAGAGATAACCGATATGATAATAATATAATAATAATAATAATAATAATAATAATAATAATAATAATAATAATAATAATAACAAGCATATATTATAAATAACAATATAGTATAAACAATAGGATATGGTGTCATATACCATAGGTGAACAGTTACAAATAATAGCATATATAACAATTTGAATAACTACAGCAGCATATTTCAATTGTCGTTTCAATTAGAATCAAATTTAATAAATATAAAAACGTTAATCGTGAGTGATTGCTCACCTTTCGAGGCTAGAGATGAACAAACTATGATGAGTTTTGAATCCAAAGTATGGTGAAATGGGCACGATTGTGACGATCAAAGCTGGTTGATAGAATCAATGAAGGAAATTGGTATAAGCAAACTTGTACATAAGTATATATATATATATATATAACTATATTTAAATAAAACCATATTCTAAATTTTAAACGCATATTAAATTAAAACATACATATTATTTTCAAATTAACAATTTAACTTTAATATAAAATAACATCAATATAAATATGAAAACCAAATTCGTATATACTTACACAGTGTATATTTATAACTAACATAAATATATCTTAATATTCATATTATTGTAAAACCAATATTTAAATATATACATACTGTAAATAGTCAGATCCTCATATTTATGAACTACAAGATATATTTGTATGGTGCTAAATTTTTATGCAAACTATTATACAAACACAACACACACATACAAACCGACATATTATAGCTTGGATTGAAAAGCAAAATATAATACAACTCTCCATCAACAAGTACATATTTTCAACAGCAAGTTATGTCAGTATATTTGTAGGCTGTCATATACTTTTGGTAAAATAGAAATCACTAAAGCACATATCAAATCAATACGTATATATATGTCGGTTTAAAAGTGACCGGCTTATAATTTGAAACTTTAACTACTGACAGTATAAATATAAATATACTATATATAATAAATTGTTCAAACAAATCCATAATACTGTCAAAATGGTGTAAATAAAACAGACCTTATATACAAATAGAACCATTATAGGCATATACAAATAAATCCAACAGCCTTTATATAAATCAACAAATAAAACTAAAACATATATCACTACTTTATAAATATATATATAACTATCGTATAAAGTATGTAAAACTGCAGTAAACATTTATATATTTTTTATAACTGAATACATAAAATATAACAAAAATAGATGTAAAAGATTATATACATTGCTTCATTTTATCAGTACATACTTATAAACCCAATACATACGCATACAACTTATATATATATATATATATATATATATATATATATATATATAAACAACTCAAATATAGGCAGACATATATATATATATATATATATATATATATATATATATATATATATATGTACACTTTGCATTCTTTCACGCATAAAATTTTCATGCAATATATATAAAATTCACTTTACTATATATGTATGCATATATCAAAATTACTGCAAATTTATATATATAAATCTTACTTAAACCCATACCTATACAAAAAACTAAAACAAGCACACAACAAAATATATACTACTGTAAATTCACACACACACACACACACACACACACACACACATATATATATATATATAACTTTCAAAATTCATATGTATACAAAATCTGACATAATATAAGTATTTACCCTTTTATATAAAAAAGTGGACAGGGGTTGCAAGCAGCTTGGTGGAGGTCGGCTATCATGCGAGCAGCCGCGACAGAGTGCAATGATGGCTACACGTCGACAGAAGGAGCGGAGGTTGTGGGAAGAGGAGCTCGAGAGAAGCGGCTATTGGCTGTGCATAGGGTAGGGTTGCGGTGAAGCCGAAATGATCTAGTGGTGGGTTATTGGCCGGCTGCAGAGGTGACACGTGGGGTCGGGTTAGGAGATGGTAGGTGGGTTGCAGGGGAGGCGAGACTCGGCTGATAAGTAGTGGAAGGGGAGTGGGTTGATGGTGGAGTAAAGCGGAGCGGGCGAAAATGGGAAAATTAGCAGTGGGTCTGGGTGTTTTGGTTGTGTTTGGTCGGAGGGCCGATGGTGTCGGTTGCGCAAGCTGTGGCGAACATGTGGGCATGGGTGACCGAGTGGTTAAAGTGGAAAGATGGATCGGTGTGAAGTCTGATGGGTTTCATGAAAAATGGACAAGGAGGTTAAAAAGATTTAGGAAAATCAAATCTAAAAAGAAGGCTACAGAACTTGTACGAAATAATATTATATATTTTTAATGGCAACAGGTTTCTTGTTCAAACTAAATATATATAACTTGATTTTTTCCTTCAAAGTTATCAAACAGAACCGAATAGGGTGGGAATGAGTCAAGCAGGATAGAGGAAAAGAAAAAATACCGAAAAATATTGGTTACAACAAATAAAATGAGTAGGTAATGTAATTTATATATTCAGTTATTATTTTAATAAAAGTTGAACTAAATGGAGGAGAAAGGACACCAGAAATATAAATCAACATCGGAATAGAGAAAGCCACGCATTGAATTCAGAAATTGATAAAAGCAAATGGCTGTTGATTTGAACCAGCGGATAACTGAATAGACATTAGAAGCTCAAAAGTTTAAAACGCAAACATGTATGGCTAATCGTTTCACCGATTTCGCCATGTACCGGACACCGAAATACAGATATGAATATACCGCAGAGATCGGCACAACGAGACGATTAAAATGGTATATAGATATCAGTGGCACAATTGAATTACAAAAATTCGAATTTCTGATAGCGGAAGAATGCAGCAAAAAAGCAGAAAAATAAGATTGACGGTGCTAAAAAAATTCCGAATTTGATGAAATGAAATTTGACGTCTCGCTCAGATGATGATTAGAATTTTTCTATAGAAAAATTTTCAGGTTTGGAAATTAATTTATTATCATCAATTATTAACTGATTTAAATTGAAATAGAATTATACAATAAAATAAACTTCAATATTATTAGATGAAAATTTACCAGTTGCTATGTTTAAATAGACGTGTTCCAAATAATAAATTTCTATTTCAAAATATTATTACTAAAAATTTCACAAAAATTCAATTAAATACGTTATAAAACCGTTTAAAATGTATGAGTCGTTACAACTCCACCTGCTACAAAATCATCTATTGAAAATCTGAACATAGAGGTGAAAACTCCACGGGAGGACATACTAGTGGCAGGTGCTAACTCTGAGGAAAATGAGTGAATTAAGTAAGGTGAATTGAACTCGAACGATCAAACTCCACCCACAAGACCTGCCGCCTGCCAACGGACCTACATAGGAGTGGGTCACTCAAAGAGTGGAGGTCCTAGGCTTTAGCAAGCCAACCAAGACCATTTGCAAAGGCAAACACTTGGCACAGCTACTAACAGCCGACCAATGGATGAATGGACAAGTAAGACATACATTGCGGACGTGGTCAGACACTTGATGGAAAAAAAAAAAGGTAGAAATGACGATGATTGGGGTTACGCTCCAAGCTGAACTCCATTCACCGATAGTATCCTGAGGGCATAATACCCTAAGAAATTCACAATGCCACCAGCTATGCCCTACTAAAATTGAACTACTAACCCTCAATAGCACCTGTACAAATACATTTGGAATATGGATGGTGCAAGGGTAATAGATGCAGTTCGTTGCAGATGTTTCCCAATCTATGTGAAAGGAGTCGCCTCCATGTGGTTTACCAGGCTCCCTCTATGATCTATCTCAACCTTTGACAAGCTAGCTAGGAAGTACTTGAAATAATTTATACTACACATGACTCAGCCAAAGGACATGATGTCCATGTCTGGTTACTTCCAAGGACCCAACGAATCATTAAAATCATTCATGAACCGCTTTAACATAGTCATCACCGAAGTGAGCAATCCAAATAAGGATATGATTTTCATTACTTTAGTCCGCTCAATCCATCTAGAGACAGATTTTATAGGATGGATTAAAATGAAGCAACCTACCACCATACAAGAATTCAATCGAAAGGCTAGTCGGTCTTAAGATTGGAAGAGGCAAAAATGTTAGAAGGTAAAATTACCAATATTTCGGCCAAATGAATTGATATAGAGTAATGTGGCGATCAATCAAAATGGAAAGAATTTTTAAGTAACTATTGGGAAAGATGGGGGCCACAAAAGGAAGAATTAGCATTAGAATACCGGCAAGGGAAACAAAGGCGGAAAGAAACTTAGAGGTCTGCAATGTGGAGAATACACTCCATTGAATGACAGCTTGGAGAATATTTACCTAGCAACTTAGGGAACAGAGGAGCACCCAAAGCCACCTCGGAAAGAGGAGTTTGAGCAACAAAGGATGTCAGAGAAGTTCTGTAATGAGCCGATATTTTCAACCATTCGCATCTGCACATGTCGGACTTGAATTGCTCAAAATACCGTGCTGTAAATAAAATTTGGCAAATCTCAGAATATACAGTAAATAAATAGTCACAGATCACAGACGCGGAGTAAATAATAGTGCAGCGAAATTAAAAGAGATAGTAGTTCATGAAGCTACTATATAAAATATAAGATACATTAGAGTTAAACAAGATACAACAGAAGAGTAACAAGATACATCAGGTACAAATTAGAATACAACACTGGAATCATTGGATACTGAAAGAAAAATAGTTGGCTGGATCTTCAAGCAAAGCTCCAACTCCGAAGGTGAGTCTTGAATGTTGAATCACTCAGTCTAACTCAAGGGTAAAGAAAAATACAAAACACTCGAGTCAGGACATAAATACTTATGAACTGTAAATCAACTCAAGTGAACAATAACAAAAATGCATCAGTAACTTAAAGGATGCTTGGGATCGCCCATCCTTTAAGGATCCGTTAAACTACTTACTATGTAGTAATATTGCACTATTATAATAATGTCTACAGTAAAATAAACTTACTTTAAAATAGAGTTAAGAAGTGACCCAATATTCCCCTTAACACGTAATAGTTCCAGTAGTCCATCCATTATCAACATATCTCCAGATCGGGAGACTACCCTAAATACTCCATGGGCTACGGAGAAAAACAAACTCGTAGTAAAGTGTAACGACCCGGAATTTTGGGCAATAAGAATTTAATAATCTGTGTAAATAATTAAATTGGTTTAATAATTTTCTTTATAATTTTAAGTTTAAATTGGTTAATTTAATCTTTTAAAGGTTAATGAATTTTTTAAATCTAGCAATATTGATAAGAATTGTTTTTTTTTCAAAACTAATAAAATGTTATTATGTTTATAATATATATATAATCGATATATATTGTGAATAGGAGATATTTTGTTTTAAATAAAAGATGAATTTTCAAATTGTAATATATATGTACGTATATGTTATAATTAGATGTTACTTTGAAATTTAATATAATCTATTGATAATTTGAATATGTATGAAATTATAATTTAAAGCTTTGTTTAAAAATTGATATTTTTCAAAGGTTAAAGATTAATTCAATTTGTTTTCAAATATAAGATAATTGCTTATTTTAAGTGTGATAGTTTATAAAAGAATTAATCAAAGTTTTGTTTTGTTTTCTTTTATAATGTTTAAATATTAAAATGGTTATAAATGCATATGTACAATTGTTTTAGATTTTAAATACAAATATAAGAATTATTTGCATTTTTTTATTTGTGTTAGAATATTTCTTTTAAAAAGTAAACTTATATTTATTTATAAAGCAAATTTAATTAGTAGGTTATATTCACATTTTAAACTAAGTAAAATTAATTTAAAAGACTTAAAGTACAAATGTAAACATATTATCACCTTTCAAAAACACTTGTAAGAAATTAAGCAAGCTAAATGACATTTGTTCAATTAAACAACAAGTGGCATTCATCTTTCATATATTTGAAATTTACAACATAAAAGAAAATAGTTTCTCCTTTTTCATTTTTTTTCAAAACTTTCTTTCCTCCTCTCAAATTTATGGCAATTCAGTAAACTAAAACCTGGAAATCAGAACCTGAAATTTTAAACTCAAAAAGCAAATCTGAAGCAAAACTTTCTCAACAATAAAATCAGCAACTAAATGGAAAGTTCAAACTTCAATTTCTTATCAAGTAAAAATCTGAAAAAGCAACCTTCAAATCTGCAACCTGTAATTCTGTAAGGATCAATAGTTTCAACTGCAAGTTTAATCAACAAAATTGGAAGGCATGAAGTAAGCAGTAGGATTTCAACATGCAAATGGATTTTTCAACAGCAAGCATCAAAGCATTTTTTAAATTAAAAGATTTGAAGCCTGGAATTTATTGAAAACTGCTCTGTTTATTAAATCTGCAACTTTATCAGGTGAGTAAACTTTTTTTTAAAAGCAGTTTGATTTGTTTTTTTAAACTATCATGCATATGGTGATAATGTCTTGAATGGAAGTTCTTTAACTTGAATTTATATGAATTATCTCTGTATTATTTGTGTGATGCAAGTATGAATGTCTGTTATCTGTAGAACTCTGTATTCTGTTTTCTTTGAACAGATTTTACTTCAAAAAAAATGTGTAAATCTCCCAGTAACATCATTTATGGACTACGATGATTAAGTGAAAGATGCATGTTAATGCTTGCTAATAATTTTAAAAATAGATTCTATAAAAAAAAATTTTTGAGAGAACGGGTGTGTAGCGTGAAGCTACACAGCCGATTACCATAATTATCTAAATAAGTAAGAGTCGACCAACAGGCCTGGTCGATGGCCATTCAAAAAGCATTAGTACAGATCATAACGTTGCATTTAGTAGGTTGATTACAAAATGTATTACAACAGCATCAGTATCTAAAACATAACTTCGTCACCAAGCCAAAGATACGTTTCTACTTCTATTTTCTAACTACCTTCATGAGTTGCTGAGGAAGCACTGCCAACAGACTCTTCAGAAGCGCCTCGAGGTGCAGGTAGACGATATCTGAATGGAGCAGAAGAAGACGCCCCTGTCCAATAAGCAAAAATATAAGAAATTTTATTACATAAACCTCTAGCAGAAGTGGCTGGTTTGTCGAAGATGATGGCGTTCCTTTCCGTCCAAATAACCCAGCTGAAGATGGCCAATAGCGAATCCAGAAGACTGTCCTGGTTTCCATATTGCCAGTATTCAAAAAAATCGTTGATCAAATGGATTTGACTGAGATTGTGAGCGCAAACCGATACCCAAATATGGAAGGAGAAGTCACATTCGAAGAAGAGATGATGAATAGTTTCAGCTTCTGATCTACATAGAACGCAAATCTGATCTGACGTGATATTAACCCGCATGAGTCGGTCTTTAGTGTTAATATGTCCGTGAATGAGACACCATTGGAAAAATCTAATACGAGGAGGGACGGCGCATTTCCAGACCCGAGCAAAGTTGAATAAGCGACCAGGATGGTTGAAGAAGGAGTAAAACTGAGAGACCAAGAAACCATGAGTAGGTGAAAGAGACCAGGTGTGACGATCCCTAGATCTTGGATCAAGCGAGATAAGAGGAAGCAAACGCAGGACAGAAAGGAGTTCCTCGAGAATATCAAGGGAGAATAGGGATGATGGACAAAGATACGTGAAGCCATAGGAAACAGCGTCCGCCACAGTCAAGAGGGGAAAGTTAGAATGAGAGAAAAGTAGAGGGAAAGATCTGTAGAGAGGAGAAAGACGATGCCAGGCGTCAAACCAGAAGAGACAGTTAGCGCCATTGCCAATATCCACCCGGATAAAGGATTTGAAGTTGACGAAAGAATCTAAGACACCAGACCAAAATGGAGACGGTTTATGGAGGGGAGTGAAGTGGAGAGCATGGAAGGGGTCAGAATTGTAGTGCACAGCTAGGATCCAATTCTTCCAGATGGATTGTTCAGGTGAAAGGAGTCGCCAGAACCACTTTACTAACAATGCTTGATTAAAGGTGATCAAGTTGGGGACACCTAGACCCCCATGAGATTCTTGTAAGCAGACTTTTTTCCAACTAACAAGACATTTGATTTTTCCCCCATTCCAGAGGAAAGTCCGTCTAATGGCGTCGATTTTTTTAGATACCCAGCTAGGAATTTTATGAAATGAGAGCCAGTAGGAGGGGAGAGAGGAAAGAACAGCCTTTACCAAAACCAATCTTCCAGCTGATGATAGTGAATTGGCCTTCCAACCAGCGAGTCTGGTTTCTAGTTTGGCTATAAGAGGATTCCAGTCTGATCGATGTAACTTTGTAGGACGCAAAGTGATACCCAGATAAGATAAAGGGAATGAGTCAAGAGGACAGTTAAGAGAAGAGGCTATAGATGGACCAAGGTGATTAGCATTGCCCAGCAAAATAATGGAGCTTTTACTGAAATTGATAGATAATCCGGAAATAAGTTCGAAAGAATAGAGAAGGACCTTGAGACAGTAAATATGATCAGGAGAAGGTGAAACAAAAAGGATGGTATCGTCTGCATATTGAATATTGGTAATCATAGGGATGGGACCAGAATTTTGCGTGGAGCTAGGGGGAAGGATTCCAGATAGATAGTTGTTGGCGATAGCCAGGTTGATCATACGATTGAAGACGTCCGCCACCAGGACAAAGAGGAGAGGCGAGAGGGGATCTCCCTGTCTAAGCCCCCGAGCTGATTTAATGTGACCACCAGCTATGCCACCAACCTGAATGTTAGAGAGACTTGAAAAGAGGATACTCTGGATCCAAAGACACCATTTCGGGGGAAAGCCTCTGTGCTTGAGAAGTTCTAAGATGAAATTCCAATTTACTGAATCAAACGCCTTAGAGAAGTCAAGTTTAAGCAGAAGACCCGGGATGTTATACGAATGACACATTGAGATAACTTCTTGTGTTGCAGCGACACAGTCCAGAATGTTCCTACCATGAATAAAGGCTGCTTGTTCTGTTCCTACCAGCGCTTCCATGTAAGGTTGAAGACGATTAGCTAGAACTTTGGTGATGATTTTAAACGTGGTGTTAAGCAGGCTAATAGGGCGGAAAGCAGAGAGAGAATTAGCCCCAGCCTTCTTGGGGAGGAGGATAATATTGGCGTAGTTAAGCTGGGCTATGGACCGAGGGTTGGAACAAAACTCTGCACACATCTCTAGAATATCTTCCTTAATCACACTCCAGAAGTGCTTGAAAAAGAATGGGCCAAAACCGTCTGGCCCAGGAGATTTATTATCGTCCATATCTTTGAGAGCAGCCAAAATTTCATCTTCGAAAAAAGGACAGTCGATGGGGATAGACGTAGGGTTAGGATATAAAAGATTCCAGTCAATGGGTGGGAGAGAGGCAGAGGGTGAGCCAAGAATGGATCGATAGTAATTGGTAAAAAGGTTCGAGATATCTGCTGGGTTAGTGAATGAGACATTATCATGAATGATTTCCGGAATAAAGAGAGATCTACGTCTACCGTTGGCACATTTATGAAAATAGGATGAGTTTTTGTCTCCTTCTTTTAACCATTTAGCCTTTGATCTTTGTTTCCAACCTATCTCTTCCTGCTTCAGTAATCTCTCAAGCTCCGCCTCGAGTTCTAAGAGCCGCGCTCTATCGTTATTGCTAAGAGAGTTCGCTTCCTCCTGGATGTTAAGAACAAGGATGTCATTTTGAGTCTCGGCTATGCGTCTTCGTAGGGAGCCCCAGACAGACTTTGCCCAGGGCTTGAGTAATTTTCTCAGTGATCTTAATTTGCAAACCACGCGCCCCGTAGCTGAGCAAGATCTGATAGGATATTCCCAGATTCTTTTGATATAGTCTTCAAAGGACGGTTCCAACAGCCAAAGCCTTTCGAATCTAAATGGACGGTTGAGTACAGGGAGGGAGCCAGAATCAAGAGCAATGGGGCAATGATCAGATAGAATCGTGGCAAGACCCGAACAAGTAGTGAGTGGATGAAGATCTTCCCAAGAAGAATTGAATAGGAAACGGTCTAATTTAGCAAAAGACGGTGAGCTACGTTTATTGGTCCAGGTGAAGAGTCTATTGTTGATTGGAGGTTCAATAAGAGAACAGGAATTGATAAAGGCATTGAAGTTATCTGAGTCGACGGAAAGGTTTCCCGAGCTTCTTTCTTCCGGAAACCTAGTTGTGTTGAAATCGCCCCCAATGATCCAAGGCCCATGCAAAAAAGATGCGAATTCTGAGCAGTTATTCCAGAGAATTAACCTATCTTGAGGCACGAGGGGACCATAAAGGTTCGAAATAAAATAAATAGTGTCGGATTGCACGTGTTTTAATGCTACGTGAAGGACGGAAGGATACGAAAAGATTTGGCAGAGAGACCAAAAAGATTCATTCCACATGGTAATAAGACCGCCTTTAGCTCCAATAGAATTGGAATGGGCAAAGCCTGATAGATTGGGGCCACCTAATTGTTTAATTTGGAAAGGACTGGGATCGGACAGCTTAGATTCCTGAATTAAAAGAATATCTAAATTTAGGGGAGACAGAGACAGATATATAGAATGTCTCTTAGAGGGGTCCCCCAGCCCACGAACATTCCATGATACGATTTTCATTGGGATAAGGAGATTCTCTCCTTTTCTAGGGCTTGCATGGCCCCATGTTGCTCATCTGTTATGGTTACTCCCATGCAACGTGCAAGTTTTTTGTTTAGTTTAGAGTTAGCAGAAGAAAAAACTACAGTTTTATAAAAACAACCTGTGTGGCCTGGCAGGGATCTGGAGTTCCTTGCACTTCTTCTGACTTGCGCCGGAGTAATGTCCAATCTATTAGGATGAACCGGCAAGATGGGTGAAGGTGGAGACTCAATGGGAGCAGGAGGTGAGTTGAAGTCTATAATGGGGAACGGTGGGGGTGGAAAAAGGAAGTGTTGCGCAGGGTTGACAGCAGCAAGGGAGGTTACAGGATGGGCTGGGTTCAGATCTTCGATCCCCGGGTTGAGCTGAGTTGAGGATTGATACTGCGGTGAGATAGGTTCGTAGTTCATAGCATCAAAGCGATCGTCTGAGGAGAGCTCGTCAGAGGGAATGCCAAGGGGATCGTCGAAGCACTTAATGTCTCTCTCATAGTCCAACCCCAGGAGATAATTCTCAGGTCTGGTATTAGGGTGACGGTGATCCCATCTAGAAACTGTGATTAAGTAGTCGATATTGTTCAGACGAACTCTATAGGAAGAGGAGGAAGGGACACCTTCAAGAAATTGCATTTTGATATAAATCAGCCTGTGGTCAAACTCCGACCAGTCACAGCGATCGTATTCTGTGAATCTGCCGACTGGGTTGATAGCCGCGCGTACGGCGTCCATATTGTGTCTGAGAGTCTCCGGAATACCTCTAACAGTTGCCCAGGAGGGGGGTTCCAGGTTAATCTGAGCCGGTCCATCATATTCTGGCCAAGTTTCCAGAAATATTGTTCCACCAGCCTTGGAGATGATCTTTCTAGTAAGCGCCATTCTTCTGACAAAGGAGGAGGGGCAAGCTACCAGGAATCTGTTATTGTCCAGGAACCAGATCGGCCATTCTTCATGGTTAAAGGCTGTTTGCAGCACTCTGCTCAGCGTCTCTACTGACCAAGCACCGTCTATAATAGTCGCTGTGATGTAGAGCGACATGTCAGATGTTTCGAAGGTTTGAGAAGAAAAAGAATGGGGGGAGGGAAGTGTGGAGGAATCTCGGTATACGTGAGTGATGGGAGGGGAGGAGAAATGATGAGTTCTGGAAACTTTATCAGTGGGACCAGTCTTGGTTGGATTAAATCGAGGAAGTGGATCTTCACGTGATATTTCGATATCATAATCGATTGAGAGCGGATGGAAATATTCACTGCAGGGGGGATTATTATTTGGAGGATTCGAAGAGTTTTTGGTAGGTCCCGATGTAGTAAATCTGGAAGGACAGAGGGCGTAATTATGACCAAAGAATCCACAATAAAAACAAATCTTTGGGTCCCTACATTTGGACGCCACGTGTCCCGAACCAGCACATCTGAAGCATCTTTTTTTATTTTTTAAAAATTGTACCGTTTGTCGGCCAGACACAAACTCCGGGAGGGGGCTCTTACGGTTGAAATACCGGGGAGTCGGAAGAATCGGCCTATGACGGGCAGAAGCAACCACCTCCGCGTATGAGCGAGCTTTGCATGCACTAGCAGGATCAGTCGATTTGACAGCAGAGGACTGAAGGGGAACTGTGTAACTTGTAGATTTGGGTAAAGCGGCCAAACTAGGCCGAGCTTCTTGGGGAGGTTTTGAGGACTGACGACGATGTTTTAGGGGCACGAAAGTGAAGTCAGAGAAAGGACGCGCATGGGATTTGGGTGGTGAAGCTTTAGGAGGTTTCGGGGACTGACGACGATATTTGGGAGGCACGAAAGAGATGTCAGAGAAAGATAGAGAAGATGAGAACGGAGATGAGGCACGAAAGGGAAGAGAGGCGGACGCCATTAGTTAGATTTGAATATATTTGTAATAGTTATGAAAATATCAGATTCTATAAAAATTAAACTTACAAATAAATTTTAAAAGGTAAATTACAGTGAAATTCTGATTCCTGTCAAAAATCAACTATCTTAAATTCAAAGTTTGATTACATGCATGAAATCGTGATAGTAAATCACGAATTTAGATATATATATTGTAAATTTTAATTGAGGAATTAAGGTGAATTTGGGGATTGAACGATTTGGGGGTTTTAGTAATTTGCCGTTGAACGGCGTGTTGATTTGAGTTGTAACTTTGGTTGAAGCTTGTTTGTGGGTTGTAGATTTAGGGAAAAATGATTGTGGATTTTTCCTATGGTTGAGGTGATAGGATTTGATCATAGTAGGGTTTTAGTGGGTTTTTGTTTCGGCTGGACTGTAGTGTCATTCGCGATTTGGATAAGGCACCGGACCAAATCGCGATGGGGGGAAAACGTAGCCGGTGGTAATGGCGAAGTTCTGGGGGATGGACATGTAGGCCGGTGATCGATTGTGGTGGCTGGAGGTGATCCTTTCGATCGTATTTTGGTTGCTGTTAGGTTGAGGTGGTCAAATTTTGTTCTGTTGGAAGTTTCATCGATCAGGAAGGTCAAGGGGGTCGGTGAAGTTGCCGTGGACTTGAGGGGGATTACGGCGGTGATCGTCGTTGGTCGGCACAGTTGCGCACATGCACCGTGCACGTTTATGTGCACTGATAGTTTAAGGAATTAGGGAAGAAGGTTCATGGGTTTGTTTTCGTTTTTTCTTCGTGTATGACTCGAAGCGTGGGAACTGGGGAGTATCTTCGGCGCTAACTCGTGTGGTTTGAGTGATTTTCTCGAGTGTTTTAGGTCGATTGCTTTCTGGGTTTTCTGTAATGTATAGTACTGTAATAATATAAGTTACAGGTTAAAACTATTTATTGTTATAAAATCAAGCTTCAAATTATAAACAAGTTTATAAAAGAAACAAATGTATCAAGTTAAAACTCGTTGATTTGAAATTAAGTTAATCAAACTTTTAAAATATTAATTGAATTTAATTTAAATTGTTATGAGTATGTTTTGAAAGTAATTTGACTTAATTATATTTGAATTTTAAATTTAAATGAGGAAGGTTTTGAATATGAATATTTAAACAAAGTTTAAGTAAATTTGCTAAGTAATGGTTAATAGCTAAGTTTTCAAATTTATTTTGAAACTAAATAAGTTTAAATTGATTTCTAAATACCTTATTTCCAAATAAAATTAATGTTATAATTTTGTAAACCAAATTGAATAATGTGTCTTCAAGTTATTTAGATTTGGTTAATTCAAATGATTAATTTGTGAAAATAAATATGGTTAAATTATCTTTGTTATGAACTTAAGAATACATAATTAATATGATTTGTTAATAAGTAAAGGGTTTAATTAAGATAAATGTTTTCTTAATTAATTAAGGATTTTGAAATATAAGAAATTAATTAATTATTTATTTAATTAATTTTAAATAATTAGTTAATTATTTATTTAATTTTAAATAATCACTTAATTATGGATTAATTAAGTGTAATTACTTAATAAAGTAATTAATGATTAATAATTGAATGTAATTAAGAAGATAATTACTTATGGAAGTAATTAAAGTGGAAGTGATTAATGGATAATCACATGAGATTATTAATTAAGAATTAATTAATATAATTGTTTTAAAGTTAATTAATTATGGAATAATTAATTAGTTAATGAATTAAGATTTATTTAATAATGGAATTAATTATTTGTTAAATAATTAATTAAGCAAGTAATTAAGGTTTATTAATGAAGTAATTAGAGATAATTACTTATGTAGGTAATTAAGAGTTAACTACTTAACTTATTTTAGCAAATTAATTAATGTGATTAATTAATTAAGGAATGAGATTTATTTAGGACTAATTACTAAGTGTAATTAATTTAAATGTAATTAATTAATTAAGTAATTAAATAAGGATTAATTGTTAATTTAAATTGATTAATAATTACTTAATGAAGTAATTAAGATTTATTAATTAAAGTAATTAATCAAGGATTAATATTATTAATTTGGAAGTAATTAATTAAGAAGTTAATTAATTAAGATAGGTAATTACAATTGGTTAATTACTGTTTAAGATTAATGAGATGATTAACTATAAGTTAATTATTTAATTAATTAAAAGGTTAATTAATTAATAAGGATTAGATAATTAATGAAATTAATCAAGATTGATTAATAAAAGTAATTTATTAAAATGTGATTAATAAATTGTAATTAATTAAGGTTTAATGTAATTAATTACATTTAATTAATAAATGAAGGATCATTAATTATTGTAATTAATGATAAGTAATTAAAAGGTTAATTACTGAATATGGTTATGAATAATTACTTGAATGTAATTAAAGATAATTAATCAAGAAATATTAATTTAAAGAAGATCATTAAGAAATGATTAATTGAATTTGATTTGTAATGAAGTAGGATTAAAGTAATACAAATGATTAAAGAATAGTAATTAATTTAATTAAAGGTTAATTAAATTGATTTGGAGTTAATCAATTCTGTTATGGATGAATAATTGATATTGGATGATTGGTTGATATTGGATGTTGAATGATATAGGGTGATTGGTTGATACTGGGTGATTTGGATATATCTGTTATGTGATATGCTGCTGTATAAGATGAATGTTGATATAAATTATCTGTTATGATAACGTGATTCATCTATTGTTTATATAATCATGAATATATGTTAAACTGTTTAAAATCCCTTAAGTACAACTTGGACATTAAAATGGCGTTTGGTTTCGGTGAGACCGGGATCGGGTTTCCATATTTGGATATCCGAAAACCACATCGATTCCAATTAAACGTTAGGTCGTTAATCCAAGTGGAGCGAGTGAAGACTCGAGGTGTAAGGGCTATACGTCAGTATAACTCTGTGGGTGATTCCGTAATGAGTTTGACGGAATAGTGCTTATAGATTCGAGATGGTGATTTACAGTGCAAGGGCTATGGTCGTTGACTCTGAGGGTGATTCCAATAATGAGTGCAACGAGATAGTGCCTTTGGTTTCGTTCGAACCCAGAACGAACTTGTATGGATTGAATGCTTTCAGCACATCGTCAGGAGGACGATGAGCATTCTAAGATAATGTGTTCTATAAAGGTAATCGTAACCTCAAGCCTCATCAACCGGGAATGGCTAAAACAGGGGAGGTGCAGCAAGGCTTCGTGGGTAGCTCCCACTGGAGAGCAAGATTTACCCCTGTCTAGAGGTCCCTTTATATTTCGGCTTAGTGTGTGGTTGGTCGCGTCAACTACGGGGTGGTCTTGTTCGGGACTGTCCAGTAAGGGATGGTTCCGGCCTTGTGTTGCAGGGGATGAAGGGAGTAATCCTCGGTACAGTTATCTAGGCCACGTACTGTGACGGGCGGTACCCCAGTAGCCCTGCCATTGATGGAAACCCATTTTCCCTACGAGACCCTACGGTTTTGATTGTATTACCCACTTTTGTGGCTAGTAGCTGGAATTTAATCATGTAACAATTTCGGCTATTTCTTATTTACTCGAAAACCCTAGACACTATTATAATATCACTGGATTTCCTATCAAATGTTTTGGTTAGCGTAAGGTAAAAACTTTTCCATGTTTATGTGTGGGAAGTCTTACGTGATACCTTTTCTTTCAAAGGTTTTTCTAAAGTTAAGCAACTTTAACCCGTTTACTCACACCAGACCCCTGTCTGACCCGAGTGTTTATTTTCTGTTTTATTAAACTCTTGGGTACTCATATTATGTATGAGTAGTCAAGTGATTCAGGTTTGCTTGACGAATTCTGGAGGAGATATGGAGCAGGAGGCTTCGACGTTTAGATATATATTGGTTCTGCTGTGTTTGATTGATATCTGTTTCTTGTATACTTGAGTTGTATAGTTAGACAGAAGTTTATAACTGTCTATTATCTGTTGTTTAAGTTGTGTTCTCTGATGTAATTAAATACTATGTAATATTTTATGTTATATATTATATTTTATTCATTCCGCTGTGAGTTCTCTGATGTTGTTCTGTTTCTTCTTTCTCTTTCTTTTCTTCTTCTATCCCTTTCTTTCTTCAAGATGATGCGATTTTCTGGGAGTAGAAAGTCGGGTCGTCACATTTGGTATCAGAGCCTTAGGGTGAGTGAATACCTAGGCTCTATAGTAGTGTCTTTCTTGAGAGAGCGTACTTGGAATTTTTATATATAACTATATATATATATATATATATATATATATATATATCTACCTAATAGGTTAGGTTATCTATATGGATTTTCCAACATAAGTTTAGAGGTAGATGGAGTAGTGGTGTTTGTGGGTAACACAACTACCACTAATGGAAGAGGTCCATATGTTTGAGGTTGGAAGTTTTTGTCGAGACTGTAGACCTAATATCGTCTCGAATAAGATTTGTAGTTTGGAGTAAGGATTTCTCTGATATCCGAAGGAAATCTTTTGAAGATTCGGAGTTTATCTTTGAAGTGTAAGTTTGGATTTCGCTCGGGTAAGCGAATTTTTCTTGAGTTTGGATTTGTCGGAAGTGCAGAAATAAATGATGATATCTTGATAACCGTGTGATGAGATGCAGTATCCTTGGATATTTTCTGAAGGTGTTTTCTTTTGAAGCAGTTAGTAGTGGTTGAGGAGCAGTCTTTGCCTGCCGCAGGGAAGATTTATCTGTGTATAAGTTGTTGGGATCTCTAGCAAGGAGTTTGGCTGTTTTGGAATATGAGACTAAGGTCTATAAGTTATTTGTTTTGGCAAGGTCTCACTTGTTATTCCCTAAGGTAAGCGAGTTGTTGATGCTTGGTTTGAAGTCCGCGTTTCTTTTGGAATGTCTGCCATCTCGGAGGTCCGTTGTGTGGGTTGTAGATGGTTTTGGAGTTGAGAAGCCTTTCAATTAGAGTCTTTAGTTAGCTCTGGTAGCGGTGCAACTCGAAGTGTTCGGTGTGTTGTCGAGGAAATCTTTTAGCTTTGCAGTATCATCAAGGGTGGGTTTGAAAGCAGCAGTGTAGTTTGTTTCTTCGATGATTCAGGAATCTTATTGGTTCTTCTATCAGCAGTTCGAGCAGGTGGTGAATGTTTTCTTAAAGAGTTAACCTGGGTTGGAAAAGTTTAAAGCTGTTCTAATTGGTAAAGAGAGGAGAGTTTCTTTGGAATCCGAACTAGATAGGATCGCAAAAGTGACTTGCGATTAGTTTGGAATTTATCTTAGGTGATCTGTTGTTTGAGACTGAGGATTCTCATGTGGAAGTAGGAGATGCTGATATAATCTGGAATTTTTCAGCATCTGGAAGTTGAATTCCATACTGTTTTGGTTCCGAAAGTAATTCTGGTAGTTAGCCTGATAGTTGGATGGTTCTTGGAGAAAGGAGAGCTGGTATAGTAGCTCAGAATTATTTTTGGAATTGGAATTGGACTGATCTAGTTTTTGAGTTGGATTCTGCTTTAAGGTTGTGTGACCGAGTCGGATGAGTCACTCAGATTTTATGGATTTGATGAACAAAGTTCCCGAATATAGTGGATAAGTTTGTACGTGTTCATCAACAGTATCCTCATCTATTTTCTGAATCAGAGTTGTGCAGCGGAAGCGAGGTAGCAGCTGTTCAAGGAAGGAAGCGGGTTCTGTTTGCTATTGTTTGGGGAGTAGAGCTTGTGTTCTGGATTTTGACGGATTTTGGAAGATTTGTCTGTTGAATAGGATCCAGAAATTGGTTTGCTTTGGTCTTGTTGTTTCTGGAAGCATCAGCATGAGTTGAGCTGATCAGGAAGAAGATGGCAGTCCAGGATTATCTGTTGAGCAATGCAGATATGAGATAAGGAGTTTGGAATTCGAAGTTGGAGACTTCATTGTTGTTAAGTTTTCTCTGGTTAAGAGAGCAGTGATTGGATGAGATTGAATTGCCAGTTTGGATAGATGGAATTCATTTTGTAACACGTTTCTCTGAGGGAGTACGTGTATGATTCATCGATTGGTTGTTGAATCTGAAGTTCAGTGGGAGTTGGGTGTTGAGCTGGATTGAGAGTAGTCTGATGTTCTATTCAGATTGAAGGATCTAGAGATGAGTGGAGCTCTGGATTTTGGCTGTATAGTTAGTTTGTTGGCTTTTGTAGAGCGGGTCTCCTGGTGATTTATACTTGGGGAAACTCGAGATAGTATTAGAGATTTATTCTGATTTGTGTCAGAATAATTAGTTAGGTTTGTTTAAATTGATTGCTATGGATGTTAGTAACTGATTGTTAGGAATGCTTTGCTAATTTAAATTAAAATATGTACTGGATTATTAAATTACCATTGCTTTTAAATTTCGGGGACGAAATTCTTTTAAGGGGGAGGATTGTAACGACCCGGAATTTTAGGCAATAAGAATTTAATAATCTGTGTAAATAATTAAATTGGTTTAATAATTTTCTTTATAATTTTAAGTTTAAATTGGTTAATTTAATCTTTTAAAGGTTAATGAATTTTTTAAATCTAGCAATATTGATAAGAATTGTTTTTTTTTCAAAACTAATAAAATGTTATTCTGTTTATAATATATATATAATCGATATATATTGTGAATAGGAGATATTTTGTTTTAAATAAAAGATGAATTTTCAAATTGTAATATATATGTACGTATATGTTATAATTAGATGTTACTTTGAAATTTAATATAATCTATTGATAATTTGAATATGTATGAAATTATAATTTAAAGCTTTGTTTAAAAATTGATATTTTTCAAAGGTTAAAGATTAATTCAATTTGTTTTCAAATATAAGATAATTGCTTATTTTAAGTGTGATAGTTTATAAAAGAATTAATCAAAGTTTTGTTTTGTTTTCTTTTATAATGTTTAAATATTAAAATGGTTATAAATGCATATGTACAATTGTTTTAGATTTTAAATACAAATATAAGAATTATTTGCATTTTTTTATTTGTGTTAGAATATTTCTTTTAAAAAGTAAACTTATATTTATTTATAAAGCAAATTAAATTAGTAGGTATATTCACATTTTAAACTAAGTAAAATTAATTTAAAAGACTTAAAGTAAAAATGTAAACATATTATCACCTTTCAAAAACACTTGTAAGAAATTAAGCAAGCTAAATGACATTTGTTCAATTAAACAACAAGTGGCATTCATCTTTCATATATTTGAAATTTACAACATAAAAGAAAATAGTTTCTCCTTTTTCATTTTTTTTCAAAACTTTCTTTCCTCCTCTCAAATTTATGGCAATTCAGTAAACTAAAACCTGGAAATCAGAACCTGAAATTTTAAACTCAAAAAGCAAATCTGAAGCAAAACTTTCTCAACAATAAAATCAGCAACTAAATGGAAAGTTCAAACTTCAATTTCTTATCAAGTAAAAATTTGAAAAAGCAACCTTCAAATCTGCAACCTGTAATTCTGTAAGGATCAATAGTTTCAACTGCAAGTTTAATCAACAAAATTGGAAGGCATGAAGTAAGCAGTAGGATTTCAACATGCAAATGGATTTTTCAACAGCAAGCATCAAAGCATTTTTTAAATTAAAAGATTTGAAGCCTGGAATTTATTGAAAACTGCTCTGGTGAGTAAACTTTTTTTTTAAAACAGTTTGATTTGTTTTTTTTAACTATCATGCATATGGTGATAATGTCTTGAATGGAAGTTCTTTAACTTGAATTTATATGAATTATCTCTGTATTATTTGTGTGATGCAAGTATGAATGTCTGTTATCTGTAGAAATCTGTATTCTGTTTTCTTTGAACAGATTTTACTTCAAAAAAAAATATGTAAATCTCCCAGTAACATCATTTATGGACTACGATGATTAAGTGAAAGATGCATGTTAATGCTTGTTAATAATTTTAAAAATAGATTCTGTAAAAATTAAACTTACAAATAAATTTTAAAAGGTAAATTACAGTGAAATTCTGATTCATGTCAAAAATCAACTATCTTAAATTCAAAGTTTGATTACATGCATGAAATCGTGATAGTAAATCACGAATTTAGATATATATATATATATTGTAAATTTTAGTTGAGGAATTAAGGTGAATTTGGGGATTGAACGATTTGGGGGTTTTAGTAATTTGCCGTTGAACGGCGTGTTGATCTGAGTTGTAACTTTGGATGAAGCTTGTTTGTGGGTTGTAGATTTAGGGAAAAATGATTGTGGATTTTTCCTATGGTTGAGGTGATCGGAATTGATCATAGTAGTGTTTTAGTGGGTTTTTGTTTCGGCTGGACTGTAGTGTCGTTCGCGATTTGGATAAGACACCGGACCAAATCGCGATGGGGGGAAAACGTAGCCGGTGGTAATGGCGAAGTTCTGGGGGATGGACATGTAGGCCGGTGATCGATTGTGGCGGCTGGAGGTGATCCTTTCGATCGTATTTTGGTTGCTGTTAGGTTGAGGTGGTCAAATTTTGTTCTGTTGGAAGTTTCATCGATCGGGAAGGTCAAGGGGGTCGTGAAGTTGCCGTGGACTTGAGGGGGATTACGGCGGTGATCGTCGTTGGTCGGCACAGTTGCGCACGTGCACCGTGCACGTTTATGTGCACTGATAGTTTAAGGAATTGGGGAAGAAGGTTCATGGGTTTGTTTTCGTTTTTTCTTCGTGTATGACTCGAAGCGTGGGAACTGGGGAGTATCTTCGGTGCTAACTCCTGTGGTTTGAGTGATTTTCTCGAGTGTTTTAGGTCGATTGCTTTCTGGGTTTTCTGTAATGTATAGTACTGTAATAATATAAGTTACAGGTTAAAACTATTTGTTGTTATAAAATCAAGCTTCAAACTATAAACAAGTTTATAAAAGAAACAAATGTATCAAGTTAAAACTCGTTGATTTGAAATTAAGTTAATCAAACTTTTAAAATATTAATTAAATTTAATTTAAATTGTTATGAGTATGTTTTGAAAGTAATTTAACTTAATTATATTTGAATTTTAAATTTAAATGAGGAAGGTTTTGAATATGAATATTTAAACAAAGTTTAAGTAAATTTGCTAAGTAATGGTTAATCGCTAAGTTTTCAAATTTATTTTGAAACTAAATAAGTTTAAATTGATTTCTAAATACCTTATTTCCAAATAAAATTAATGTTATAATTTTGTAAACCAAATTGAATAATGTGTCTTCAAGTTATTTAGATTTGGTTAATTCAAATGATTAATTTGTGAAAATAAATATGGTTAAATTATCTTTGTTATGAACTTAAGAATACATAATTAATATGATTTGTTAATAAGTAAAGGGTTTAATTAAGATAAATGTTTTCTTAATTAATTAAGGATTTTGAAATATAAGAAATTAATTAATTAATTATTTAATTAATTTTAAATAATTAGTTAATTTTTTATTTAATTTTAAATAATCACTTAATTATGGATTAATTAAGTGTAATTACTTAATAAAGTAATTAATGATTAATAATTGAATGTAATTAAGAAGATAATTACTTATGGAAGTAATTAAAGTGGAAGTGATTAATGGATAATCACATGAGTTTATTAATTAAGAATTAATTAATATAATTGTTTTAAAGTTAATTAATTATGGAATAATTAATTAGTTAATGAATTAAGATTTATTTAATAATGGAATTAATTATTTGTTAAATAATTAATTAAGCAAGTAATTAAGGTTTATTAATGAAGTAATTAGAGATAATTACTTATGTAGGTAATTAAGAGTTAACTACTTAATTTATTTTAGCAAATTAATTAATGTGATTAATTAATTAAGGAATGAGATTTATTTAGGACTAATTACTAAGTGTAATGAATTTAAATGTAATTAATTAATTAAGTAATTAAATAAGGATTAATTGTTAATTTAAATTGATTAATAATTACTTAATGAAGTAATTAAGATTTATTAATTAAAGTAATTAATCAAGGATTAATATTATTAATTTGGAAGTAATTAATTAAGATAGGTAATTACAATTGGTTAATTACTGTTTAAGATTAATGAGATGATTAACTATAAGTTAATTATTTAATTAATTAAAAGGTTAATTAATTAATAAGGATTAGATAATTAATGAAATTAATCAAGATTGATTAATAAAAGTAATTTATTAAAATGTGATTAATAAATTGTAATTAATTAAGGTTTAATGTAATTAATTACATTTAATTAATAAATGAAGGATCATTAATTATTGTAATTAATGATAAGTAATTAAAAGGTTAATTACTGAATATGGTTATGAATAATTACTTGAATGTAATTAAAGATAATTAATCAAGAAAGATTAATTTAAAGAAGATCATTAAGAAATGATTAATTGAATTTGCTTTGTAATGAAGTAGGATTAAAGTAATCCAAATGATTAAAGAATAGTAATTAATTTAATTAAAGGTTAATTAAATTGATTTGGAGTTAATCAATTCTGTTATGGATGAATAATTGATATTGGATGATTGGTTGATATTGGATGTTGAATGATATTGGGTGATTGGTTGATACTGGGTGATTTGGATATATCTGTTATGTGATATGCTGCTGTATAAGATGAATGTTGACATAAATTATCTGTTATGATAACGTGATTCATCTATTGTTTATATCATCATGAATATATGTTAAACTGTTTAAATCCCTTAAGTACAACTTGGAAATTAAAATGGCGTTTGGTTTCGGTGAGACCGGGATCGGGTTTCCATATTTGGATATCCGAAAACCACATCGATTCCAATTAAACGTTAGGTCGTTAATCCAAGTGGAGCGAGTGAAGACTCGAGGTGTAAGGGCTATACGTCAGTATAACTCTGTGGGTGATTCCGTAATGAGTTTGACGGAATAGTGCTTATAGATTCGAGATGGTGATTTACAGTGCAAGGGCTATGGTCGTTGACTCTGAGGGTGATTCCAATAATGAGTGCAACGAGATAGTGCATTCGGTTTCGTTCGAACCCGGAACGAACTTGTATGGATTGAATGCTTTCAGCACATTGTCAGGCGGACGATGAGCATTCTAAGATAATGTGTTCTATAAAGGTAATCGTAACCTCAAGCCTCATCAACCGGGAATGGCTAAAACAGGGGAGGTGCAGCAAGGCTTCGTGGGTAGCTCCCACTGGAGAGCAAGATTTACCCCTGTCTAGAGGTCCCTTTATATTTCGGCTTAGTGTGTGGTTGGTCGCGCCAACTACGGGGTGGTCTTGTTCGGGACTGTCCAGTAAGGGATGGTTCCGGCCTTGTGTTGCAGGGGATGAAGGGAGTAATCCTCGGTACAGTGATCTAGGCCACGTACTGTGACGGGCGGTACCCCGGTAACCCTGCCATTGATGGAAACCCATTTTCCCTACGAGACCCTACGGTTTTGATTGTATTACCCACTTTTGTGGCTAGTAGCTGGAATTTAATCATGTAACAATTTCGGCTATTTCTTATTTACTTGAAAACCCTAGACACTATTATACTATCACTGGATTTCCTATCAAATGTTTTGGTTAGCGTAAGGTAAAAACTTTTCCATGTTTATGTGTGGGAAGTCTTACGTGATACCTTTTCTTTCAAAGGTTTTTCTAAAGTTAAGCAACTTTAACCCGTTTACTCACACCAGACCCCTGTCTGACCCGAGTGTTTATTTTCTGTTTTATTAAACTCTTGGGTACTCATATTATGTATGAGTAGTCAAGTGATTCAGGTTTGCTTGACGAATTCTGGAGGAGATATGGAGCAGGAGGCTTCGACGTTTAGATATATATTGGTTCCGCTGTGTTTGATTGATATCTGTTTCTTGTATACTTGAGTTGTATAGTTAGACAGAAGTTTATAACTGTCTATTATCTGTTTTTTAAGTTGTGTTCTCTGATGTAATTAAATACTATGTAATATTTTATGTTATATATTATATTTTATTCGTTCTGCTGTGAGTTCTCTGATGTTGTTCTGTTTCTTCTTTCTCTTTCTTTTCTTCTTCTATCCCTTTCTTTCTTCAAGATGATGCGATTTTCTGGGAGTAGAAAGTCGGGTCGTCACATAAAGGCTCGATATGGTAGGTGACACCGCACAACTACGCAATGCCAGGGTAGATATACCAATTACGCTTCCGGGCTGATGGTAATGTAGTAGCCACTACGCCCCCCTCGAAACACACTCCCGATCAAAATCGGAGGATGGCCATCTAATCAATCACAAGTAAGAGTATAGTATCGAAGAAATATGTCCGATCGGGGGAATGACCTCACTTGGCCCGTCGATCGCTCCTGTTTTAGCCACCTTATGCCAATTAATGGAAGTTGGGTCCATGTAATATACCTCTAGAACGTCGCCACCATCCTACCTCATTCTGGAATCTCCATCGCGTACACGGTTGTTAAAGTGGTTTTTAGAGTTGGTAAAGAGTATGACAACTTCCGATCCCGATCTCTTTAGTAACCAATCATTATTATAAGGTCGTGGTCATTTCAAAATAGCTTGTACTTCAAAAATCAAATCATTTCATTTCAAAACTATTTTCCTTTCAAAATAGTTTATACTTCGAAAACAAAACCATTTTTATTTCAAAACTATTTTCAAATCAATACGATATCATTTCCATTTCAAACATATATTCACTTTCAAAAATCATAATACTTTCAAAGTTATAACTCTTTTGAAACTAAAATACTTGAAATCATTATACTTTGAAAACCATAACATTTTCAAATCATACATTTGAAATCATGGTACCTTTAATTCTTTACATTTTACAAATTTATTCAATTAAATCCAAATTTCAAATTTCCCATTTAATTCAATTCAAACCATCAGTTTCAATTCAATTCAGTTTCCCAACAAGCCATTTCAAATCTTATCAATTTCAAATACAGATTTGATCCATAAAAAAAACTGTTCAGTTTGTAATATATTTCAAAGCTTTAATATCCCACATTTCAAAACTAAATTTTTTATAATTTCATATATAGCAAATTTAACCTCATTATTACTTAGTTTTGAAATATTCATTTCATAAATCCAACACTTCTATACAAATATAACTTCAAATATTCATTTATCAAATAGATCAAAAATCAAATATCATTCCAAATTCACATTCTTTATCAAAATAAAGATCAAATCATTTCCAAACCATTTCAACCATCAAAATATCATGTCCTTTCAAAACCTCATTATTAAATCATTATTTGAATTCAAATTCAAATATTTAAATTTAAATATCATTTTTAAGTCAAATAAGTCATTCATTTATTATGCCAAATATCATTACAAAACATGTTTTAAAATTTCAATCAAAAATTCATTTATCTCATTACATTTCATTCCATTTAACACTTAACCAAGTAAACCTTATTTAAATTTAAATTCAATTTAAATTCCTTAAAAATTAAATTTAAATATTAAAATATTTTCAAAACTCCTAATATTACACAAACAATCAATTCCAAAATTTAAATCATTTAACACTTTAAAATATAACTCAAACAATGTTAAAATCTATAACATTTCAAAACATTGTCAAATTATAGCAACGACGGCATTTTAAAGTGCTATCGTAGCCTATAGTTTCCAAAATAGTTTAGTTCAGGAACAACGGCATTTATAAAATGCCGTAATAGATATTTAGTTATTTCAACATAGTTAAATTCAAAAACAACAACATTTAAAAATGCTGTGATAAAACCACAGCATTTTTAGAAATGCTATTAATAAAATTCCAGCTTTTATTATAACTTTAAGAAACATTTAAAACTTCAATTTTTATTATTTTAAATTTGTAAATCGTATTTCTAGACTTTCAAATTTTCACATTTAAATAATTTTAACGTATGATTTAGAACAACAAAATTTTATAATTAAATATACAATTTAAAACTCAATTCATTTGTTAAGTCAAAATTTCACTGTTTATTAACTTATAAATTTAACAAAACTTTACATTTTAATTGAAATATCATTTCAAATCTTTAAATTTAATTTCCACTGTTTACTTTCAATTTAAAAATAAAATTTAAAGTCAAAAATCAAATTTACTTTAAATTTACATACTTAAATTCACAAATTCAAAACTTAATATTTAGCCTTCTTAAAACCATAAAATATATATTTTTAAATAAAAATTTCGTACTTTTAAAAATACATATCTATATAAAAATCATTTAAAAAATACCACGGGGTTTGTATGTAATTTTCTAACCTAGGTCAAGTGGTACGGATATATTTCATTTCAATCCGCAGCTTAAAAAGAAAACCCGGGTTCTATCATTTCAAACACACAATTCCATGTCAGATAAAATACAACAAAAGTCACTCAGGCCTGTCAAGGAACTGGCAGTGTGATCATATACAGAACAATATAAACACTTACAATAACATGTCAATGTCACAATATAATGTCATATATCATAAGTCAGGTGATAACTAACAGAGTTAACATGGTAATAACATGGCATAGCATATCGTATAATCCTCATTTACTTGCATATACATTTTTGATTACTAAACACTTGTCATCAATTCACTATTTCATAAGTAAAAATGTCAAAGTGAGAAAGACTCACCTTTTCAAGCCGAAGACCAAAAAAAACTACACAAACAAATTCCAGAAAGCACAATACGGCACGACACAGCACGTCAATGAATCAAGTGAGTAAAGAGAGCCTAGATATGACCTTGTAAACACCCAAAACAAGACAATGAACACATGAATATATAACACAAAACACAATTGAATGAATTGATGTAAAAAGCAACAAAAGACAAAATGATTCAACCTTGCTTTTAACCATCCAAATGCTTGACCAAAGGGTTCAAGTACTCGGCCACGACTGCAATAGACTTGGATTTGGGTCATGTGGCACGGCTAGAAGTGGAGATGAAGTGGTAGGGGTAATACATGAAACATACATAAGAACAAGGCAAAATTGGTAGGTTTGGTCACATTTTTGGCTCGGCTTGGTCATCATAGGGCTCGGCCATACATAGTACAGATCTAGTCAATTCAGGAGATGGCTGGAGAGGAAGCTAAAGGTGAAGTTGTGGCTGGTGGTTGTGGCTATGGGGTGGCCGAAGTGCATATATGAAAGGTAGTGAAGATATAGGTTCGGCTAAGGCAATTTTGGTGGAGTTTTTGGCAAATTTTTGTGGTGATGCATCAATGGATGGTCACGGCCAGGTCATGACAGAGAAGGGGGAGGAGGAGCTGCTGTAGATGGTGGTGGTGATGATGGAGCTGATGGAGAAGGGGCTAGGCCAAGCAAGCTAGAAGAGGAGCAAAGCACAAAATCATAAAAATGAAGAAGGAAAGTCAAAAATATGATGCCATTAACATATTTTTCTTAGCCGTGAATTTTTTTGTGATGGTGAGAAGTTTTCTCACGTGAATTAGTGAAGGGAATACACGGCTACAGCAAGGAGATGTACAGCCAAGAGATGAGATGAAAAGGCAATGGAAAAATGAAAGGACAAGATAATGAAAAGACATAGGAAAATGAAAAGTCTTTTGTCCATTTGAATTTCTATTTTCTTTTAAACAAAATAAACTAAATAAAATATCAGTAGACAAATGAAAAAGGAAACAAAATAAAGAAAGAAAGGAAATAAATAATTATTTTAAAGAAAAATAGAAAATAAATAAAGAAATAGTTTAAAATTTGAAACTTAGACTTTAAAAATTGTAAATAATATACAATTAACATTTAAAATTATAACTATACTTTAAAATATATTTTAAAAATAAAATGTATACATAACATGTCATATTACATATATATACACAAACTAGAACAAACAAAAATATTATTTATATAAATTAAAATAAACAATTTTGTTAAATAAAATAATTTACATACAATATTGTAAAAAACATAACTTTCACACTATTAATCCGATTTCAACGAAACGAAAAGCCGTATTCTTGAAATTCAATCTATTTTCATAATAAAAGATAAAATTCAAAAATTTAAATATTTAAATTTAAAAGTCAAAGTTTTGCCCACATTAACCAAAATTCACATTTCTGGAAAATATTATATTTATTCATATTTGAAATTATAATTCACATAAAATCAAAGTTTATTTTTAAAATAAAAAAAATTATTCATTTTAATAAATAAAATAAAAATTTTAAATCAGGAATTTAAATTAAAATAATCAAAATAAACAACTAGATTAATCATAAAATACAGGGTTGTTACACTCTGCTCCACTCAAAACTTTTCGTCCCCAAAAAGGAATGAGGTACGGGAAAGCACAAAAAAAGATAGAATGAAATAGGATGAAGACAAGATGGCAAGAAGATTGAAATTATACCTGATAATTGTTGTTATAGGTAAGCTTAACAGGGTGGAGACGATCTTCCCAAGATCATCCAGAATCAAGAACACAAGAACGAAAAAGATCTTCTAGAATCTGATTCACTCTTTCCGTTTGACCAACGGTCTGTGGATAGCAAGTAGTGCTCAGATTAAGAAATGAGTACCAAAGATTATAGAAAGGTTTCCAATCAGACTGGTATAAGCAATAGTCTCCCCATTCTGTAGCAAGACAAGGGAAATAAGGACAACCAAATGATAGTTTGAAAACAAAATAAGATAATAAAGTTGAAACCATGAAAATTGCAACTTAAATTGGAAATTAATTTTACATAAGTTAAATAAATCTCAACTATCTCTAATTTCATTATCTTATCATCCAATTATCTTAAATAAAAATCTCTAAAATCATGGATTTGAAAAAAATTCATTTATTATTCTCAAAATGTATTCAATAAATTTAATTCTTCTTTATTCCTAATTAAAATTAAATTTATTCCCCTCAACATATTTTATCACCAATGTTATATATATTTACACGTATTATAACTGCTTTAAATTTATTCTTAGTTCCTTAACATCATTTTATATTGTAAATTGTTCCATTACCCTTTTCGCTTCTTTATTTTCCTCAGTTAATCTTTTTATAACTAAAATTTAAGTGTATAACATTTATTATAACCACTTAAATTTTATTTATAAATTTCCCTTTTTTTTATATTGTATATTATCCAAATTCATATACAACTTCTGTATAATTTAGGTAAGTTACGTTGGAATGAAATCGTGTATTATATAAATAAAACTTTCCAATTTAATCATTTCAAGCTTGAATATTTAACCAAATCTTGAAATTATACTTGAAATTACCTTTCAAGATAAAATTTAGGAATTAAATTTCCGATTAATTCCAAACTATTGAGATAAATAAATGCACATATACTATATATATATATATATATATCCATTCAAATTTAAATCATATATCAGCATATGTAATAAATCCAGTCTTATTTTAGAAATTCAAATCAATTAAATTCCCCAAAACAAAACTGTAGAAAGACTACAGAACGGTCTCTTCACTTCGAAACTCGAAAATGAATGTCGATGATGTTGTAGTCATCACCGAAGCTATTTTCCAGCGACAAAGAGAAGAGCACTAGTTTTAAACTTTAAAATTCCTTTGGAAACAAATTTCTATTCGAAAATGCTTTAAATAATATATCCTTTTAAAACTTTAAACACAAGGTTTGAAATCGATTGGAAATTAAATTCTCAAATTCTTGTTTTAAATTCATTTTAAATTTCCAAATAAATTTATTGCCATGTTTATAGTTCAATTATATATATATATATGAAACAAGAGATAATGATATATAAAATCAAATATTATTTCTTAACAACCAATTCAATAAAAATTCAGAAAAATTTATAATATAGTTACAAATTTTATTTCATTACTAAATTTGAAAAACATATTGTGACAGTTTGCTCTGTTCAAGTGTTTTGGAAATCTTATCGATAGCATTGATCAGACGAATCGATCAGAAACCCAAATCAACATCAATAACTCGAACAACACAATATATAAAACATTTTAAATATTAGTTTACAAATACACTTCAAGAATAATTTGAAGATAAGTTGGAAACAAAGATGAGATGATTAAATAACAGGAAGATGGATAAGCTTATATAAATCACGGCAACCTTAACCGGGTCAACCGTTACTTAAAGAATAAGATCGATGTAGATTTCCTGGGATAAATCTACATTCAGTCTCAAGAGATATAATTTGGGATAATAAGAGATACTAGCATCTGAACCGAGGATATAAAATCTTTGGTAAATCGATGCTGCTGTAAAGGAATTTCCACCTTTAGAAATAAATTTGAGCTTGGCGAGACCGCCGACTCACTATAAAGATCATTCGTGGAGTTATGGGATACTCTAGAATCAAAAGAAGCCGAATAGTGAGGGACACGAATGGATTGTGGAATCGCAGGGAATGTTCCAAAATTCAAAGGAATCGAGTCAAAAAGGAAGAGATTCAAACTTGAATGAAAGTGATTCTGTAAATACATACCATATACGCTAAGTTTTGCCTAGAGCTACCAAAGCTCTGATACCAAATGTAACAACTCGATATTTTCAACCATTCGTATTCGCACATGTCGGACATGAATTGCTCAAAATACCACATTGTAAATCAAATTTGGCAAATATCAGAATATACAGTAAATAAATAGTCACATATCATAGACACGGAGTAAATAATAATGCAGTGGAATTAAAAGACATAGTTGTTCATGAAGCTACTATATAAAATATAAGATACATCAGAGTTAAACAAGATACAACAGAAGAGTAACAACATATATCATGTACAAACTAGAATACAACACTGGAATCACTGGATACTAAAAGCAAAATAGATGGCTGGATCTTCAAGCAAAGCTCTAATTCCGAAGGTGAGTCTTGAATATTGAATCACTTAGTCTGACTCGAGCGTAAAGCAAAACACAAAACACTCGAGTCAGGACATAAATACTTATGAACTGTAAATCAACTCAAGTTAACAGTAACAAAAATGCATCAGTAACTTAAACGATGTTTGGGATCGCCTATCCTTTAAGGATCCGCTTAACTATTTACTATGTAGTAATATTGCGCTATTATAATAATGTCTATAGTAAAATAAACTTACTTTAAAATAGCGTTATGAAGTGACCCAATATTTCCCTTAACTTGTAATAGTCTCAGTAGTCCATCCAGTATCAACATATCTCCAGATCGGGAGACTACCCTAAATACTCCATGGGCTACGGGATAAAAACAAACACGAAGCAAAGGCTCGGTATGGTAGGTGACACGGCACAACTAGGCAATGCCAGGGTAGATATACCAATTACTCTTCCAGGCTGATGGTAAAATAGCAACTACTATGCCCACCTCGAAACACCCTCCTAATCAAAATTGAAGGATGGCCATTTAATCAATCACAAGTAAGAGTATAGAATCGAAGAAATGTGTCCGATCGGAGGAATGACCTCATTTGGCCCGTCGATCGCTCCTGTTTTAGCCACCTTATGCCAACTCACGGGAGTTGGGTCCACGTAATATATCTCAAGAACGTCGCCACCATCCTACCTCATTCTGGAATCTCCACCGCGTATACGGTTGTTAAAGTGGTTTTCAGAGTTAACAAAGAGTATGACAACTTCCGATCTCGGTCTCTTTAATAAACAATCATTATTATAACGCCGTGGTCATTTCAAAATAGTTTATACTTCAAAAATGAAATCATTTCATTCCAAAACTATTTTCCTTTCAAAAAGTTTATACTTCGAAACCAAAACTATTTTTATTTCAAAACTATTTTCAAATCAATGCGATATCATTTCCATTTCAAACATATATTCACTTTCAAAAATCATAATACTTTCAAAGTTATAACTCTTTCGAAACTAAAATACTTGAAATCATTATACTTTGAAAACCATAACATTTCGAAATCATACATTTGAAATCATGGTACCTTTAATTCTTTACATTTCACAAATTTATTCAATTAAATCCAAATTTCAAATTTCCCATTTAATTCAATTCAAACCATCAGTTTCAATTCAATTCAGCTTCCCAACAAGCCATTTCAAATCTTACCAATTTCAAATACAGATTTGATCCACAAAATAAACTATTCAATTTTTAATATATTTCAAAGCTTTAATATCCCATATTTCAAAACTAAATTTTTATAATTTCATATATATCAAATTTAACCTCATTATTACTTAGTTTCGAAATATTCATTTCATAAATCCAAAACTTTCATACAAATATAACTTCAAATATTCATTTATCAAATAGATCAAAAATCAAATATCATTCCAAATTCACATTCTTTATCAAAATAAAGATCAAGTCATTTCCAAACCATTTCAACCATCAAAATATCATGTCCTTTCAAAACCTCGTTATTAAATCATTATTTGAATTCAAATCCAAATATTTAAATTTAAATATCACTTTTAAGTCAAATAAGTCATTCATTTATTATACCAAATATCATTACAAAACACATTTCAAAATTTCATTCAAAAATAAATTTATCTCATTACATTTCATTCCATTTAACACATAACCAAGTAAATCTTATTTAAATTTAAATTCAATTTAAATTCCTTAAAAATTCAAATTTAAATATTAAAATATTTCCAAAACTCCTAAAATTTCACAAATAATCAATTCCAAAAGTTAAATTGTTCAACACATCAAAATATAACTCAAACAGTGTAAAATCTATAACATTTCAAAACATTGTCAAATTATAGGAGTGACAACATTTTAAAGTACTATAGTAGCTTATAGCTTCCTAAGTAGTTTAGTTCAGGAACAACGGCATTTATAAAATGCCGTAATAGATATTTTATTATTTCAACATAGTTAAATTCAAAAACAACAGCATTTAAAAATGCTATCATAAAACCACAACATTTTTGGAAATGCTATTAATAAAATTCCATTTTTTATTATAACTTTCAGAAACATTTAAAACTTCAATTTTTGTTATTCTAAATTTATAAATCATATTTCTAGACGTCAAAATTTCACATTTTAATAATTTTAACATATGATTTATCACAACAAAATTTTATAATTAAATACACAATTTAAAACTCAATTCATTTGTTAAGTCAAAATTTCACTGTTTATTAACTTATAAATTTAACAAAACTTTACATTTTAAATCAAATATCATTTCTAATCTTTAAATTCAATTTTCATTATTTACTTACATTTTAAAAATAAAATTTAAAGTCAAAAATCACATTTACTTCAAATTTACATACTTAAATTCACAAATTCAAAACTTAATACTTAGCCTTCTTAAAATCATAAAATATATATTTTTAAGTCAAAATTTTGTACTTCTAAAAATACATATCTATATAAAAATCAATTAAAAATATACCACGAGGTCTGTATATAATTTTTTAACCTAGGTCAAGTGATACGGATATATATCATTTCAATCCGAAGTTTAAAAAGAAAATCCGGGTTCTATCATTTCAAACCCGCAATCCCAAGTCAGATAAAATACAATGAAAATCACTCAGGCCTATCATTTCAGCCCATAATGATTTTTCCCTATTCTAATGTCCATTCGGGTATGTATCATTTCAACCTATAGTGATTCTATTCTAACAGGGAACTGGCAATGTGATCATATACAGAACAATATAAACTCTTATAATAACATGTCAATGTCACAATATAATGCCATATATCATAAGTCAAGTGATAATTGACAGAGGTTAACATGGAAATAACATGGCATAGCATATCATATAATCATCATTTACTTGCATATACATTTTTAATTACTAAACACTTGTCATCAATTCACTATTTCATAAGTAAAAATGTCAGAGTGAGAAAGATTCACCTTTTCAAGCTGAAGACCAAAACAAACTACACAAATAAATTCCAGAAAGCACGATATGGCACGACACAACACGACAATGATTCAAGAGTGAAGAAAGCCTAGATATGATCTTGTAAACACCCAAAACAAGACAATGAACACATGAATATATAACAAAAAACACAATTGAATGAATTGAAATAAAAAGCAACAAAAGACAAAATGATTCAACCTTGCTTTTAACCATCCAAATGCTTGACCGAAGGGTTCAAGTGCTCGGCCAGGACTGCAATAGACTCTGGTTTGGGTCATATGGCAGGGCTAGAAGTGGAGATGAAGTGGTAGGGGTAATACATGAAACATACAAAAGAACAAGGCAAAATAGGTAGGTTTGGTCACATTTTTGGCTCGGCTTGGTCATCATAGGGCTCGTCCATACATAGTACAGATCTAATTAGGTTAGGAGATGGCTGGAGAGGCAGCCAAAGGTGAAGTAGTGGCTGGTGGTGGTGGCTATGGGGTGGCCGAAGTGCATATATGAAGGGTAGTGAAGATATAGGTTCAGCTAAGGCAATTTTGGTGGAGTTTTTGGCAAATTTTTGTGGTGATGCATCAATGGATGGTCACGGCCAGGTCATGGCAGAGGAGGGGGAGAAGGAGCTGCTATAGATGGTGGTGGTGATGGTGGAGCTGATGGAGAAGGGGTAGGCCAAGCAAGCTAGAAGAGGAGCAAAGCACAAAATCATAAAAATGAAGAAGGAAAGTGAGAAATACGATGCCTAACATATTTTTCTTAGCCGTGAATTTTTTTTTTGATGGTGAGAAGTATTTCTCACGTGAATTAGTGAAGGGAATACACGGCTGCAGCAAGGAGATGTACGGCCAAGAGATGAGATGAAAAGGCAATGGAAAAATGAAAGGGCAAGATAATGAAAAGACATAGGAAAATGAAAAGTCATTTGTCCATTTGAATTTCTATTTCTTTAAAAAAAAAAAAATTAAATAAAATTTTAGTAAATAAAAGAAAAAAACAAAAAAAAGTAAGAAAGAAAATAAATAATTATTTTAAGTAAAAATAGAAAATAAATAAAGAAATAGTTTAAAAATTGAAACTAGACTTTAAAAATTGTAACAATATACAATTAACATTTAAAATTTATAACTATACTGTTAAAAATATTTTAAAAATAAAATATATACATAACATGTCATATATATTCACAAATTAGAACAAACAAAAATATTATTTATATAAATTAAAATAAACAATTTTGTTAAATATATCAATTTGCACACAATATTGTAAAAAGCATAACTTTCACAATATTAATCGGATTTCAACGAAACAAAAAGCAGTATTCTTGGAATTCAATCTATTTTCATAATTAAAGATAAAATTAAAAAAAAATCAAATATTTACATTTTAAATTTAGAAGTCAAAGTTTCCCATATTGACCAAAATTCACATTTCTGGAAAATATTCTATTTATTCATGTTTGAAATTCTAATTCACATAAAATCAAAGTTTCTATTTAAAATAACAAAAATTTATTCATTTTAATAAATAAAATAAGGTTTCTAAATCAGGAATTTAAATTAAAATAATGAAAATAAACAATTAAAATAATCACAAAATGCAGGGTTGTTACAAGTTCTGTCGCTTCCATAAAACCCATGGTCATAACAAAAATGAGTATCTCCATTTGAGAACATGGTCGAAGAACTGATTAGAGAAAACAAGCTCTAACAATATGTGAAGAAGCACCGAAATCGAAATTCTAATCAGCCAACCGGACCTCACGCTCTTAACACCCAAGGAAATCGATCTGGATCTAGTGGAGAGCGATCCATGTGAGCCAAACAGAGGTTTATCATTAATACCATTTCGGAAGGTCCTCATCTAGCGTAAAAAAATTGGGTTGAGATGGAAAGATATGCTAGTTCACTCAAACATGATCCAAAGGAAACTTGCTTTGCAATCGAAGATAGGACCCCTACTAGATAGCATAAGATTCTCAAGGATGACATTGTGTTCCAAAACCGAGATTGTAAGGGAATGGAAGCTCCAACTTTTGATCAGAGGTGGTGATGATAGGAATTAGACCCGTTGTCATGCGATGGGGTATTAGTCGATACCGGAGGATTGATAAACATTCTATTTCGACATACGTTTGATCAAATAAAGCTTAACACAAAGGATGTCTCTATGTGCCGGACCAAAATCCATGGTTTTATCCACTATCCACTACAACCAGTTGGCACAATTGATCTGCTTGTTAACTCGGAATAGTAGATCGAAATGTGATTCTCACCCAAACCTTTGTGATAATTTAGGAGACATCAACCTATAATGCATTCTTAGGATGGCCAGTGCTCGCCGAGTTTCAAATAGTCCCAGCACATTGGTGTCTTACTATGAAATTCCCTACATAAAATGAAGTTGGAATGATAAAAGGAGACCAGAGTGTCGCAAGGGAATGCTACATCATTGAATTGCGTGAAACAAGAAAGAAAGAAAAGGGGAAGAATATGGAGAAAACTATCCACGTTCATGTACCATCAGCATAGAAATTACCGAACCGCCCCTGGCTTGGGGACCATAGCCGATTCGATATGGCTATGGACATTAGAGTTCAAGGGAGAAATGGGCAGCATCGACAGAGATTACGGTGCCTGTTCTTATAGACATTAATGAATCCGATATGGGCACTAAAAATAATATCACATCTTGGAACCAAGACATGACAAGAATTAGTCAAGTTTCTTTGCGCTAATCTAGACGTGTTCGCTTGGGCGCATTCTAACATGCGTAGGATATTGTCGAAGATAGCATGTCACGCACTTAATATCGATCCTAAGTACACTCCAGTGAGGCAGAAGAAACACACCCTGGGACCGAAACGATCTACTACACCAAGAGAGGAAGTGGATAAGCCATTGGAAAACGGCTTCATCCATGACACAACCTACACCGTATGGGCATCAAAACCGGTTTTAGTAAATAAGGCCAATGGGAGGCGGTGGACTTGCACTGATTATGTAGACTTGAACAAAGCTTGCTCAAAGGAAAGCTTTCCATTACCTAAGATCAATCAGCTCGTTGACACTACAGTGGACTACAAGCTATACTTATTCGGGATAAAACCAAATCATGATGCATGAACCCTGCAACAATCCACCATTCATCTCCACAGAATGACGCATCATTAATAAGAAAGAAAGGGATAGAAAAGAGAAAGAAAGAGAAGAAAGAAAAAACAACATCAGAATCTCAACAGCGGAACGAATAAACTATATTAATAACATAAGTATTACATAGTATACAATCATTATCAGAGTTACTCAGATTATACATCACATACTAGACAGTTATAAACACCTGTCTTGTTATTACAGCTCAGTACAACTCAGAGAAAACACAGAGATATCAAACACAGCGGAACACTATAAATCTGCAACGCTGAAGCCTCCTTCCCCATTGCTTCTCCATGTTTTTTCAAAAATAATATGAATCCCTTGGCTATTCGTAAAAATTTGAGTACCTAAGAGTTTAAGAAAAACAGAAGATAAACTCCGGGTCAGACATGGGTCTGGTGTGAGTAACAGGTTAAGGTTGCTTAACTTTGAAAAACCTTTGAAAAGAAAAGGTATCACATTAGACTTCCCACACATAAACATAGAAAAGCTTTTACCTTACGCTAACCGAAACATTTGATAGGAAATCCAGTCATATTATAATAGGTCTAGGGTTTTCAAGTAAATATGAAATAGCCGAAATTGTTACATGATTAAATTCCAGCTACTAGCCATAAAAGAGAGTAATACAATCAAAACTGATGGCACTCATTGGATTTTGGATTCCATACAATGACAGGGCTACTGGGGTACCGCCCGTCATAGTACGTGGCCTAGATCAACGTACCAAGGATCCACCCTAAATCCCCTGCAACACAAGGCCGGGACCATCCCTTACTGGACAGTCCCAAACAAGACAACCCCGCAGTTGGTGCGCATATCCAACTGCCCACTAAGCCGAATAAAAAAGGACCTCTAGACAGGGGAAAATCTCATCCTACTTGGGCATGACCCACTTAGCCTTGCTGCACCTCCCCTGTTTTAGCCATTCCCGGTTGATGAGGCTTGAGGCTACAATTACCTTTAGAACACATCTTTCTTAGAATGCTCATCGTCCACCTGACGATGTTCTGAAAGAATTCAATCCACACAAATTCATTCCGGGTTCGAACGAAACCGAAGGCATTATCTCGTTACACTCATTTTGGAATCACCCTCATAGTTAACGACGATAACCCTTGCACTTTGAATCTTCATCTCGAATCTGAAAGTACTACCCCGTTAAACTCGTATTGGAATCACCCTCAGAGTTTTAATGACGAATAGTCCTTACACCTCGAGTCTTCAATCTTCACTTGAGATTCACGACCTATCGTTAATTTGGATCGATGTGGTTTTCGGATATCCAAATCTGAAAACCCGATCCCGGTCTCATCGAAATCCAAAGCGTATCTTTTAAGGCTAAGTTGTTTTAAAGTTTAAAACAATTCGATTTTATTATCTATATACACACAGATAGATAATTCACATACCACAATAGATAATCAACATTATCATCACAACAAATAATCCATATTATCATTATCAAAAGATAATCCATATTATCATCAAAAATAGATAATCCATATTATCATCATAATGCAATCCAAAGCATCCACATCACACAGTATTACTTATCTCATATCTGAGATCTCAAACCATTCAAGGCAACTAATATCATATCTTCATATATAAGCAATGATTAATAATCACACAAAATATAATTAATTTAAAATGAATTAAATCAATTACATCATTTCTAGTTAATTTAAAGTGAATTAAATTAATTACTTCATCAATATAAATCTTGCTTACATATCCATTAATTAATTACAAATTAATTAACTAATTATCCTGTAATTAATCACCTTTGATTAATTATCCTTTAATTACATTCAAGTAATTATCGTTTAATTAATTTCAAAAATTAATTACTCTTAACCAAAAATAGTAATTAACCTTTATTACTTCATTAATTAATTAACTATAATTAATTACATTTATCCTTAATTAATTACATTAATTAATCACTCTTTAATCACTTTTTAATGATTAATTAATCTTAATTAATCAATCCTTAATTACATCATTAATTATATTAATTAATGATCCTTAATTACATTTGATTAATTACTTTATTAAAATTAATTACAATAAGTAATTAATCTTTAATTAAACCACAATTATTAAGCACTTTTAATTAATCACATTCAGTAATTAACTACCCTTAATTACTCCATTAAATAAATCAATTACTCCTTAATTAATTATCCTAATTAATCCCTTGATTAATTAAAAAAAGTATTATACTTAAATTACTTCCATTATTAAATCATCTTCCACTAATTACCTCCAGTAATTATCATTAATTACCTCACCGAGTAATTTCAATCCATTAATTACATTAAGTAATTATTTATCAAAGCATCCAGTGTTTAACTTAATTAAACTTGATTAATTAACTTAAACAAATTACATTTAAACTTAATTAATTACATTAAGTAATTAATTCCATAATTACTTCCATTAAGTAATTAAACTTAAACAATTTCACAAATGATTATCATTAATTAATTAATCTAATTAATTATTAAAATTAATCATCTTAATTAATTATTAAATAATCTTAAGTTAATGACCATCATTAACAATTCTTTAATTACTTCCTAAAGTAATTAACTTACATGAGTCATTATAAATTACAAATTTAATAAATTTTTAATAATCCATTAATTAATTCTAATTATTTAATTAATTAAGTATGAACTGTAACTTAATTAATTTTTAATTACTTCATTATTTAATCTTTAATCATTAGTTTAAAATCTAATCTTATCCCATTAATGATTTCTTAATTACAAATTAATTATTCTAAGAATAATTAATCTAAAACTTTGATTAATTAATTTAAAACCATTACTTACTTTAATTATTTATCCATTTCATTAATTAATTAAATAAATTAATTATCCATTTAAATTACCTTAATAATTTAATGAATTACAAATCATTAAATTCTAATTTACTTTAAGATAAAACTTTGTTCTTTTTAATGATTAAGTTATCATTTACAAAGTATTTAAAAACAATTTGCTTTAAATTTACTTTCAAATTTCATTTTAAATTTAAGATTAAATTTAAGATTTAAAATGAATAAAAATTTATCTTAAACAAAGTTTAAAGCAATTCAAAAACACCTTTTTATTTCACATGTTAGAAATACATACCTTATAAAAGAAGCTTAAAAGAATTTTAATCCAAATTTATTTTAAATTCAAACTATATTTAAAAATACATTTTAACATTCAAAGTTGTTTAAATCAATTTAAATTTTAAAACTTTCATTTATTTCAAAACTGGAATACATATTAAATCTTGATTCTAGATTTAACTTAGATTTTAAAACCATTTACATTTTAAACTTCATTTTTAAAATTCAAACTATTTAAACAATTTAAGGTTGTTAAAACAACTTAATTTTAAAAACTTTCTTTTATTTCGAAACTAGGATACAAATTAGATATTGAATCCAGTTTAAAACTTTGATTTAAACTCGGTTTAAATCCCTACTTTACACTTAAAAATTCAGTTTTAAATTTAAAACTGACAGGTTTAAAAACCTGTAACCCAAATTTTTTAAAATTCAACACATTCCAACAATTTAAAGTAGTTAAAACAATTTAAATTGAAAAACAAAAATAAACCGAGATTCAAACTAACTTGAATCAGATTTAAACTTAGATTTAAACTTGTTTAAACTTTACTTTTCATTTTAAAACATCAGCTTAAAATTTTAAAACGCTACAGGTTTGTAAACCTGAAATCAACATTCTACCCGAGCCACTTCAAATTGGCTTCGAGTCAAATCCAAACAAACTCGAGCAAAACCCTCAATGACTTCGAGTATAAACTCGAGTAACCCTCTCTACTCAAAAACCAACAGCAACATCAGAAACAAAGCGCACCGTAAACATGCACGGTGACTTTGATCGCCTCCGACCATCTCCGTTGGTCTTCCCACAACGGCAAGCAACTTCACCACTAACCACGTCATCAGATCGAACTTCAATTCTCGAAAACAAATTTGAGACCCCAACCCCAAACCTGGAATAGAAACCTAAATCAACGCTCTAACCTGGAAACTGCTCGAACTCATCCCTCCGATCATCAAAGCACCAGCGACTCCAGCCATGAATTTGATAGCCCTCCTACTTCCATCCTTCCAAACGCCACTACACTCGATCAATCATAGAAACCGTGCCGACCAATTTACTAAGCCTATCAAAAACTAGGGTTACAGAAAAGAAATCACCACCACTGCCTCCTCGATGAAGTGCAACACCACCCGCCATTTTTGCCATCAACCACAATCACTTCTCCATCATTACCCAAAATTCCGACCTCTCCAAACACTGAGATCACTAGAAAAACCCAAATTCTCATTTTCAGTTCATTCCCGTACTGCACCTAATTCTCATTCCTAAAAATCTTGATTTAGTGTTAAAAATCATGATCTGGTTTATGTATTCAACTCATAATACTGAATCTATAAACTTCACAGTTTGAATTTTTATTTATTTTGAGCATGCACTGATGTTTTGGTTTTACAGGAATACTCAAGCTTTAATTTAACTTGATTAAAATTTTAAATCTTAGTCTATGATAACTCAAACAACATTGTTTGTAAATTAAGTCCTAACAAAACTAGATCAGGTGGTAAGGAATTAAAAATAAAATCTTGAGCCTGGGAAACAATATAAGAACAGAGCACACAATCACAAATGCACACCAATACATCCATATAAATATACAGAGATATACTTATAAATGCATTCACAAACATATTTGTTTTCAGAGATAAACATGCAACATAATTATACTTAAACCATTTAAATTGTGATGTTACTCACCAGATTTTGAAGAAGATAGAGCCTCCAGATTTAATTTGAAAAATGGATTCCCTTTTCTTTAAACTTGATTTGCTTGTTTGTTTAGAAATTGGAATGTTTTGTTTAAATCCCAGGTTTTCTTTTGCATGCAGCTTGGTTCCAGATTGCAAAAAAATGAACTACTTGTTGATCATTTAATTTATAAACTACATGCATGCTCTTGTTTGAAAAGATGCAGACATAAGACTTGATTTCAAACTTGCTTTGATAAAACCCAGGTTTGAAGAAAAAGAATGCACAGGCTTTTGGTTTTGAAGATGATGACAGGTTATAGTTTCTGGAAATTTGAAAGTGGTATGCAGGCTTGATTTTGAAAGTGGATTACGGGTTTTAATGCTTCAGGTTTTAATAATGACGTTGAAATTTCAGGCTTGTTCTTATCTGGTTTTATGAAGTATTGATTCAAATATGCTTTTGAAAATGAAAATAGAAAAAGAGAAGAAGATAAGAAAACATATGTATTGATAAAGACTCAAATTTGATTTTATTAAAATAAAAGAAAAACTAAAATAAATTGACACTTGTATTAAATCTTTACATTTGTCATCTTAAGATGATTATTGGTTTACATTTGTTACATTAGTTGCATAATTTAACTACACTTGTCCTAAGAGTAATTAGTATTTATTATTAAGTGTTAATAAAAGCTTTTAACTTAATTAATTAGTTTTTAATACTTAGTTATACATATATATAGATAACTTTTAAAGAATAAAACCAATTATATTTATATATAAAAACAATACATATATTTATTATTTGAAAATAACACACTTGACAATTTTATATAATTTATAAATGAGATTATAAATTACTTATTATTTAAATGAATTGATGTTTCATATATTAATTTTAAACTTTCATAGCTAATTTACAAATCATATTTATTAAACAATATTTTTAAAAAGAATGTTAAACAAATCATTTTGCAAATCTTATTTAAAATCTAAATTAAATATTTTTTTTAAAATAAATACTTACCTTAAGTATTTAAAACCATATAGTTATTTATAAAGTAGCTTTTAAGGAAGGACAACCATGGCCAGGTCTATAGTGGGATAGAGGATGGTGTGGCAGTTGGTTTCAGGTCATCCATGGGTGGTGGAGGTGGAGTAGGTGGCGGCCAAGGGGTGGTTGAAGGTGATGAAGGCATAGGTGTTGGCTATGGTGCATATAGGTGAAGTTTGTGTAGATTTAGGTGGAGTTTGATCAACTATTGGGCACGACCAGTGGCTTGGGGCTGGAGAGGAGGTGGTGGGTGGTTCAAGTAGTGGAGGAGGCGGCCATGGTGTTGGAGTGGTGGGGCCATACCTGAAGTAGAAGAGGAGGCAAGTACAATTAACATAAACAAGTAGAAAAACAAGAAGAAAAACAATGAAAATGAAAAAATTTTACCAAACTCATGGAGATGATGGAGGTCAAATTTTTTTATCAGATGGGAAGAGAAATGTTTTATGTGAATGAGAAAAAAAAAGGCGGCTGAAGAAATGAGGAGATGTGGCCAATTGAATGAAAAGTAAGGTTGAAATGTGAAAAGGTGGGAGATAAAGAGCCATTGGAAACCAAAAGTCAAAACCTTTTCACATTACCTTTATTTATTTATATTAGTTTAAATTACTGAAAATAATAATTATCTCAGTCACAAATTAGAAAAAATAAAAAATATATAAAATATATATAAATATTTATTAATTATATAAGGTAAGAGAATAAGAAAATAGCACAAAATTGCAAACTAGTCTAGAAAAATGAAAAATAAACAGAATGAACTTTGGAAAATTTATATGGACTTGTAAAAATATTTATAAAAAAGATAATAACATAAAAATAAAATGCATTCACAAATAAATATATAAATTTTAATTTAAATATAATTTAAATAAAGAAAATAATAGAAAAATGGAAACTAGGCTTTAAAATTTGGAAATAAATTCAATAAGCTTTGGAAAAATTCAAACATCACTTTAAAAATATTTAAAAGTAAAAATATACATAATATAACATAAATATACAAATTATAATAAGATATATATCAAGTAAAAATATCATTTATATAAATTAAAACAAAGAATATTGTTAAATAACCCTATGTACATACAATATTGTAAAGGGTATAACTTTCACAATTTAAAACCAATTTCAACGAAACGAAAAGCAGTATTCATGATATTAAATATATTTTCATAATAAAAGATAAAATTCTAGAATTCAAATATTTAAATTTAAAATTCAAAAGTCAAAGTTTGAACAGTTTGACCAGAAATTCACTTTACAGTAAGATATTCAAATTATACTAATTTGAACTATAAATCACTTAATAATCATCATTTATATTTAAAAATGAAATGTTTGAAATAAAACGAATTTAAAATAATTTAAAAATAAAAGAAAGTCCAATTTAAATAATATACAAAAATCTAGGGTTGTTACTCTCTCCCCCACTCAAAACTTTTCGTCCCCGAAAAGGAATGAGGTACGAGAAAGCACAGAAAAAGATAGAGTGAAATAAGAATAAGATAAGATGACAAGGAGATTTAAATTACACCTGATAACTATTGTTATTGGTAAGTTTCATAAGGTGGAGATGATCTTCCCAAGATTCTCCAGAATCAGGAACACAAGCACGAAAAGATCCTTTAGAATCTGATTCACTCTTCCCGCTTGACCGATGGTATGTGGATGGAAAGCAATGCTCAGATTAAAAATGAGTACCAAAGATTATTAAAAATTATAGAAAGATGCCTATACCAGTCTATAGTAAGATGAGGAAAATAAGGACAACTAAAGACAATTTGAAAACAAAATAGGATAATAAGTTAGAAAAACAAAATAAGATAATAGGTTTGAAATTTCCATGGTTTCAACTTAAATTGATAATTAATTAATTTTTTTTACACAAATTAAATAAATCTTAACTATCTCTAATTTCATTATCTTATCATCCAATTTTCTTAAACTAACAATTTTCAAAAATCATGGATTTGAAAAATCATCATTTATTATATTCAAAAATGTACTTAATAAATTTAATTCTTCTTTATCCTAATTAAAATCCTCTCAATATATTTTATCACCTATGTTAAACATACTTACATTTATTATAACTTTTTTAATTTATTTTTGATTCCTTTAACATCATTTATATTGTAAATTATTCAATTAACCCCTTTTTCTATATTTACCTCTGTCAATCTTTTATAACTAAAATTTAAGTGTATAACATTTATTATAATCACTCAAATTTTATTTATAAAACTTTTTATATTGTATATTATCCAATTACATTGTTAACTTCTAAAATTTAAGGTAAGTTATATTTGAATGCAATTGAGTATTATACAGATAAAACTTTCTAATTCAATCATTTCAAGTTTGAATCATTTATTCAAAAATTTAAATTTTCTCTTTATAATTAAAATTATTATTTAAGATAAAATGTAAGAATTTAAATTTTCGATTCCCTTCAAAACATTTAGATATAAATAAATATATGTATAAAATATGTTAAATCAAAATTAAATCATATATCTATATATATAGTATAAATCAAATCATATTTTAGAAATTCAAATCAATTAGATTTCCCAAAATAACAATGTAGCAAGTCTACAGAACGGTCTCTTCACTTCGAAACTCAAAAATGAAAGTCGATGATGCCGCGGTTCATCACCGAAATTATTTTCCAGCGACAAAGAGAAGAGCACAAATTTCTTTAACTTTTCAAATTCTTTGGAAACAAATTTCTATTCAAAAATTCTTTAAATAAGATGTCCTTTTAAAACTTGAAAATACAAGGTTTGAAACCATCGGAAATTAAATTCTCAAATTCTTGATTTAAATTCATTTCAGTTCCTAAATCAATTTATAACAACTATTTATATATTCATTTATAGAACTATAAATGATAAATCAAGCATTATCATTTCAAATAATTAATTTAAATCAATTTATTAAGTTCCATAAATTTACTTATATCAAAATTTATTTTGTTAACCAAATTTTAAAATAATATTGTGTCAGTTTGTTCTGTCAAAGTGTTTAGAAATCCTATTGATAGCGTTGATCAGACGAATCAATCGGAAACCCAAATCAACATCAACAACTCAAACAACACAATATAAAACAAATAATTAATATTGATTTACAAGTACAATTCAAAATGTTTGGAAGATAGATTGAAAACAAAAGACAAGGTGATTGAATAACAAAATAGGGAGGTGGATAAGCTTAAATAAATCACGGGCAACCTTAACCGGGTCAACTGTGACTTAAAGAATAAGATCGATGTGGATTTTCTAGGGTAAATCTACATTCGATCTAAAGAGATAGAGTTTGGAACAACGAAAGATATTAGCATCTAAACCAAGGATATATATAAATCTCTGGTGAATTGATGCTAATTGTAAGGGAGTTTCACCCCTTTACAAGTCATTAGAATATTAGCGAGGCCGCCAATTCACTATAAAGTTCATTCGAAGTGGAGTTATGGGATACTCCAGAATCAAAAGGAGATGAATAGTGAGGGACACGAATGAATTTTGGGACCGCGGGGAACGTTCCAAAATTCAAATGAAATTTGAACCAAAGAGGAAGAGATTCAAGTTTGGATGAAAGTGATTCTGCAACTAAATTTACCATACATTCTAAGTTTTGCCTCAAAGCCAAAGCTCTGATACCAACTGTAACGGGCCGCGCCAGTGGGGTAATGCCCACCGTAGCATACATTGGTACCTTTGTTCTGCCTTTACGGCCAGCCTCTCGACTGCACCATCAACCCCCGCGGGGACATGTAGGAGTAAGAGTCAACCGTTCGCTACCAAACCAGGAAGCAAGAACCCCTTATCATGCTGCACCCTCCAAGTGCAATGGCAGACATACATGTCGGACTTGAATTGCTCAAAATACCACGTTGTAAATAAAATTTGGCAAATCTCAGAATATACAGTAAATAATAATCACAGATCACAGACACAGAATAATAATAGTGCAGCGGAAGTAAAAGGAATAGTTGTTCATGAAGCTACTATGTAAATATATCAGAGTTAAATAAAATACAACAGAATAAATAAAGTACAACGAAGTCTCAAGATGATAACCAAGTACAAGCTAAATAGAACAACAGAACTAGAATAGATAAAACTAGATAAGCAGATAATCTCCAGCAATTTCAATCTCCAGAAAGTGGAATCCAAATCTATGAATAACTCAGGCTGACCCAAGTGTAAATAAAAAATACAAACGCTCGAGTCAGGACAATATATACTTATATAATGTAAACCAACTCAAGTGAACTGTAATAAGGTATAAGTAACTTAATGGATGCCTGGGACCGCCCATCCTCTAAGGATCCGTTAAACTATTTACTATATAGTATATTGCGCTATTATAATAATGTCTACAGTAAAATAAGCTTACTTTTAAATAGCGTTCCGGGCTACCCATATCACCCTTCACACATAATAGTCCCAGCAGTCCATCCAATATCATGACATCTCCACACCGGGTGACTGTCAGAGAATACCACATGGGCTACGGGAGAAAAACAAACTCGTAGTAAAGGCTCGGTATGGTAGGTGACACGGCACACAAGGCGATGCCAGGGTAGATATACCAATTACGCACACGGGCTGGTGGTAACGCAGCAGCCACATACGCCCACCTCGGAACACACTCGCATATCGAAATTGGAGGATGGACATTTAATCAATCACAAGTAAGAGAATAGTATCGAAGGAATGTGTCCGAACGGAGGAATGACCTCACTTGGCCCGAGATCGCTCATGTTTTAGCCACCTTATGCCAACTCACAGGAGTTGGGTTCACGTAATATACCTCAAGAACGTCACCACCATCCTACTTCATTCTGGAATCTCCACCGCGTACACGGTTGTCAAAGTGGTTTTCGGTATTGACAGAGAGTATGCCAGATATCCGATCCCGGTCTCTTTGCCAACTAATCGTTATTATAACCGGTAGTTATAACTTAAAATGGTATTTATACTTCAAAACAGAATATCATTTCAAATCCAAATCTTTATCAAAATAAAGATTAAATTAATTCCAAACCATTTCAAAAACATCATATCTTTCCAAAACTTCATGTAAAATCATTTCAATATATTAAAGTATGATATCTTTACAAAACTTCATTTCCAATCATTTTAATATATCAAAATATCATATCTTTACAAAACTTCATTTCAAATCGTTTCAATATATTAAAATATCATATCTTTACAAAACTTCCTTTCCAATCATTTTAATATATTAAAATATCATATCTTTACAAACTTCCTTTCAAATCATTTCAATATATCAAAATATCATATCTTTACAAAACTTCATTTCAAATCATTATTCATTTCATTCAATTTAAAATACCATTTCAATTCACATTTCAAAACAGTTTATATTTCAAAAATTATTTTTAATCATTAAAATGAAGTCATTATATTTAATAATTAAATTTTCAAAATTTTCAACTTTCAAAGTTCATTTATTCACTTAAGTTTATCAAAACAGTGAAAATTCACTTTTCGCGGCATTTAGAAAATGCTACGGAAAGTTACATTCAAAACCGTTCACTTTAACAAAAACAGCATTTTAAAAATGCTGTAATAGGGTTTACTTAAATTTCAAATAAACTTAGTTAAATTCTACAATTATAGCACTTACATAAATTGCTATAATAGCCTTTAATTCAATTTAGCTTTTTAGTTCATTATCATCAACAACAGCATTTACAAATGCTGAATATCATTTACATTACAATTAATAGCATTTCAAAAATGCAGTTAATTAACTTCAAAATATTCAATATAATTTCGTAACCAATTATATTTTTATTTAAAACATTTTTAACTTATAAAATCATATATTTCACATTTATAAACATCATTGATTTTCCTTAAGTTCATGATTTTATAAAGTTAAGTTTCCATTCAAAAATCAAGATTTAATAATAATTCACTTATTAAATTTCAACGTTAAATTTTAAATTCATTGAATTGAATTTCAACTTAACACTTAAGTTTAAAATTTCAAAATATAACTTAATTTCAATTTTATTTACTTAACTTAAAATTCACTTTTAAGCCAAATTCACAAATTCTTATTTCAAAATTTCAACTTAAATAATCATTCATTTCTTTATTCAAAAATTATTAATATATTATAAAATCACTTTAAATTCATTTTAAATTCAAATTATCACAAATTTATCATAATTCCATATTTAATTTAATTTCCAATTATAATTAAATCAAAATTTACAAAAACTCTTACATTCAAATTTTCTAACCTTTCCATAATTTATTTAACTTATAAATTTCCAAAAATCAATAATACTTTACAAAAATTATTTTTAATTAATTTTAAATCAAAATATTATAATAATTACATTTCTAAAATATTTTAAAAAATTTAGAAAAATATATTTTAACTACGGGTCTGTATATAATTTTCTAGCCTAGGTAAAGTGATACGGGTAATACATCATTTCAACCCGTAATTTACAAAGAAAATCCGGGTTTTATCATTTCAAACTCGCAGTCCCAAGTATATGAAATAAATTGAAAATCGCTCAGGCCTATCATTTCAGCCCATAACGATTTTCCCCTATTCTAAAGTCCGTTCGGGTATGTATCATTTCAACCCATAGTGATTCTAATCTAAAGGGAACTTGAAGTGTGGTAAACTGATAAAAATAACAGAACAGCATAATATAATAGTAACATACGATTTAACAGGTGTTTATGCATGGGTGAACATCATATGATCATAATACAGCAGGTGTAACATGATAATGCATTTTACAGATTCAAAAGGGGTCAGTTTACTAGTTATATAAGTACAAATCGTCTGGTGAGAATTACTCACAGTATAAGCTGGAGACGACAACTGAAACACACAAATTGAGATCTTCAGAGGCACGATAGAATGAATATGATTTGAGAGTGGAGAGCCAAAGATTAATAGCCTTGGATACATTCAAACAAAATAAATATATATAACATAAGTTTCAAACTCAAATATACAATTAAACAATGTTAGAGATGAATGCATAAATCATCTCCAAACCACTTGCACTTGCCTTCTACCACCTATGCTTCAGATATAAGTCAGGCTTGCACGGCCAAAGCAAGGACTAGGATCTAGTTTGGGTTCATAAGAGGTCGGCCTAGCATAGGAAAAGATGGTGCAAAGTTGATGCAAGGATATATGTGCATGAATTAAAACTACAAGGAAAAATAACATGAATTCCATGCAACTAAGGTGACGGCCTAAGGAAGGACATCCATGTCCAGGTCTGTAGTGAGATGGAGGATGGTGTGGCAGTGGGTTTCAGGTCATCCATGGGGGTGGAGGTGGAGTAGGTGGCGGCCAAGGGGTGGTTGAAGGTGATGAAGGCATAGGTGTTGGCTATGGTGCATATAGGTGAAGTTTGTGTAGATTTAGGTGGAGTTTGATCAACTATTGGGCACGACTAGTGGCTTGGGGCTGGAGAGGAGATGGTGGGTGGTTTAGGTGGTGGAGGAGGCGGCCATGGTGGCTGGAGTGGTGGGCCCGAACCTGAAGTAGAAGAGAAGGCAAGTACAATCAACATAAACAAGTAGAAAAACAAGAAGAAAAACAATGGAAAACGAATTTTTTTACCAAACTCATGGAGATGATGGAGGCCGAAATTTTTTTCAGATGGTAAGAGAAATGTTTTACATGAATGAGGAAAAAAAATAGGCGGCTAAAGAAATGAGGAGATGTGGCCAATTGAATGAAAAGTGAGGTTGAAATGTGAAAAGTTGGGAGATAAAGAGCCATTGGAAACCAAAAGTCAAAACCTTTTCACATTACCTTTATTTATTTATATTGGTTTAAATTACTGAAAATAATAATTATTTCAGTCAAAAATTCGAAAACACAACAAAATATAAAAAATATATAAATATTTATTAATTATATAAGGTAAAAGAATAAGAAAATAGCACAAAATTGTAAACTAGTCTGGAAAAATGGAAAATAAACAGAATGAACTTTGGAAATTTATATGGACTTGTAAAAATATTTATAACAAAGATAATAACATAAAAATAAAACGCATTCACAAATAAATATATAAATTTTAATTTAAATGAAGAAAATAGTAGAAAAATGGAAACTGGGCTTTAAAATTTTGAAATAAATTCAATAAGCTTTGGACAACATCACTTTAAAAATATTTAAAAGTCAAAATATACATAATATAACATAAATATACAAATTAGAATAAGATATATCAAGTAAAAATATCCTTTATATAAATTAAAACAAAGAATATTGTTAAATAACCCTATATACATACAATATTGTAAAGGGTATAACTTTCACAATTTAAATCCAATTTCAACGAAATGAAAAGCAGTATTCATGATATTAAATCCATTTTCATAATAAAACATAAAATTCAAGAATTCAAATATTTAAATTTAAAATATAAAAGTCAAAGTTTGACCAGAAATTCACTTTACAGTGAGATATTCAAATTATACTAATGTGAACTATAAATCACTTAATAATCATCATTTATATTTAAAAATGAAATGTTTGAAATAAAAAGAATTTAAAATAATTTAAAAATAAAAGAAAGTCCAATTTAAATAATATACATAAATCTAGGGTTGTTACATCGGAGCTAGCTTTCCAGACTTACCCAAAACTTATAGCTCCTTTAGATCGGAGAAAACTTATCCAAAATCAAATCCTCGACTCCAGAATCCAAATTCTTTCGTCTCTTATCCACAAAACCCTTCGGATGATCCTAGTCTATCTACATTCTTCCTGATTAGCTCACCTTACGCCGATGCCTCTCGAAACAAACAGAACCAATCAACTCAACAAAATGATCCTCTCATGATCAATCCAAAATTAAGAACACAAACTCTACTCCTCAAACAACAGAAGACTGAATCATACTTCTTGTTATCCAGAAAAAATAAAAAAAAAGCACTTCCAAACTGTTTCCGCTGCACAACTCTGATCTGAAGTAGATAAGAAAGTTGATAAAGAACACGAGCACAAACTAGACACCACATCCCAGAAATATGGTTCAACAGATCCATATAGACAAAAAACTCAAAAGTTCCACCAAATCCAGAGTTGCTTCATCAAACTCTATCTCTAGGAACCATCCTTCAACTAAACTGAACCACCGTTTCCACTCCTGGAATCCAAGTCGATAAGAAAAAATCAATCTCCAGATGCCTCAAGCAAAAGATAACCCAAGAGAAAATTCAACTATCGCAAGTCACTTTTGCGATCAACCCAGATCAAATTCCAAAGAAAACTATTCTCTCTTTACCAAATAGAACAGCTTACGCTGGTCTAGCCAATCCATCGAAGAAATGGATCCACTCTGCTGCTTTTGAACTTCTCCTCCAGAAAAACTGCTTAGCCAGAAACTTCCTGCCAACACAGAAAACTCCAACCTGCACTGCTGACCTAGATGTCAAAGACTTCCTAATCAAAAGCTCTTCGAGAAACTTGGGCCTAAAAGCCAACCACAACATCCTGCTGAACCCAGCCAGAACACCGAAGCAGACACACTTCCTAAAACTTGTTCCAAATAAACATCTTCGGGCACATCCATAATCAGAGCATCTCATCACACAGCTACTACTTCCTGAGGTATCAAGATGCCATCAATCGCTTCTGCTCAGCCGACAAATCCAAACTCTACTCACCAAACACCGCACTTCAAAGATGGACTCAGAACCTTAAAAAGGTTTCCTTCAAAGATCGATGAAATCCGTACACCGAGCTGCAAAGCTCACTCGAGACAGTATTAGGTCTACAGTCTCGACAAATCCACTTCCAACCTCAAACACTCAGAACTCCAACCATTGGTAGTAGTCATGTTACAAACACCACTACCTTATCTACCTTTATAAATTATACTGGAAAACCCAAATAGGTAACCCAACAGATAGGTAGAAATAGATAAATATATATATATAAATATATTTAAAATTACAAATACGCTCTCTCAAGAAAGAAAACACTCCAAAGCCTAGGTATTCACTCAACCTAGTGCTCTGATACCACTATAACAACCTGCCAATCATCTCCACAGAATGACGCATCATTAATAAGAAAGAAAGGGATAGAAAAGAGAAAGAAAGAGAACAAAGAAGAAATAACATCAGAATCTCAACAGCGGAACGAATAAACTATATTAATAACATAAGTATTACATAGTATACAATCATTATTAGAGTTACTCAGATTATACATCACATACTAGACAGTTATAAACACCTGTCTAGTTATTACAACTCAGTACAACTCAGAGAAAATACAGAGATATCAAACAAAACAGAACAATATAAATCCGCAACGCTGAAGCCTCCTGCTCCAATGCTCCTCCATAATTAGTCAAAGCTAATCCTGAATCCCTTAGCTACTCGTAAAAATTTGAGTACCTAAGAGTTTAAGAAAAACAGAAGATAAACTCCGGGTCAGACATGGGTCTGGTGTGAGTAACATGTTAAGGTTGCTTAACTTTGAAAACCTTTAAAAAGAAAAGGTATCTCGTAAGACTTCCCATACATAAACATGGAAAAAAATTTACCATACGCTAACCAAAACATTTGATAGGAAATCAAGTCATATTATATAGGTCTAGGGTTTTCAAGTAAATATGAAATAGCCGAAATTGTTACATGATTAAATTCCAGCTACTAGCCACAAAAGTGGGTAATACAATCAAAACCGATGGCACTTATTGGATTTTGGATTCCATAAAATGGCAGGGCTACTGGGGTACCGCCCGTCACAGTACATGGCCTAGATCAACGTACTGAGGATCCACCCTAAATCCCCTGCAACACAAGGCCGGAACCATCCCTTACTGGACAGTCCCGAACAACTCAACCCCGCAGTTGGTGCGCATATCCAACTGCCCACTAAGCCAAATAAAAAGGAACCTCTAGACAGGGGAAAATCTCATCCTACTTGGGCATGACCCACTTAGCCTTGCTGCACCACCCCTGTTTTATCCATCCCGGTTGGTAAGGCTTGAGGCTACGATTACCTTTAGAACACATCTATCTTAGAATGCTTATCGTCCACCTGACGATGTTCTGAAAGCATTCAATCCATACAAGTTCGTTCCGGGTTCGAACGAAACCGAAGGCATTATCTCGCTACACTTATTTTGGAATCACCCTCATAGTTAACGACGATAACCCTTGCACTCTGAATCTTCATCTCGAATATGAAAGTACTACCCCGTTAAACTCGTATTGGAATCACCCTCAAAGTTTTAACGACAAATAGTCCTTATACCTCGAGCCTTCACTCTTCACTTGAGATTCACGACCTATCGTTAATTTGGATCGATGTGGTTTTTGGATATCCAAATCTGGAAACCCGATCCCGGTCTCATCGAAATCCAACGCGTATCTTTTAAGGCCAAGTTGTTTTAAAGTTTAAAAAATTCAGTTTTATTATCTATATACACACAAATAGATAATTCACTTTTACCAAAGATATATATATATATATATATATATATATATATATATATATATATGAAAACATAACCCAATTTACCAAAGATATATATATATATTAGAAAACAAGATTTATTTATTTATTAAATTTAAAACAAGGCTTATCTATTTACAATATATACATTTCTATATACATTTTAAATAGAAAACAATTTATTTAGCTTTAAAAGATAAAATCTATCAATTAAATATTTATTCAATTAGATTATTAAATTAATTCAAATTTTATTAACAAAAATTATCAAATCAATTTAATTTTTAATATAGATTATTAAATTGATATTGCCAAAAATTCCGAGATATCACAAGCCCGATTAAGAGAATACTTGTTTCATTATCGATTCGGATTATATTGTTATTGAATGATGCCCTTTAGACTAAAGAACGCATGGGCAACCTACCAACGACTGGTAAACACAATGTTCAAAGATCTGATGGGGAAGACGATGGAAGTATACATGTATGACATGCTTGTCAAATCGCACGTATCAGGGAATCACTTAGACGAACTAGCAGAAATGTTCGAAAGATTGCGAAAATACGAAATGAAGCTATACTCATTGAAATGCCCCTTCGGTGTCGCTTCTTGAAAATTCTGTGGTTTCATCATGAATGCAAGGGGCATTGAAGCTAATCCAAAACATGTTACTGCCCTAAGGAATGTGAAATCTCCCACGACCAAAAGGGAATTGCAAAGTCTAAATGGAAAGATCGCAGCGCTGAGCCGATTCATTTCCTGAGCGATTGACAAATGTATACCATTCTTAGATGCGTTAAAGAAGGGAAAGGAGAATTTCGAATGGAACGAAGCCTGCCAAATAACCTTGAAGAATTACTCCATTACATGGAAATCCCGTCGGCCTTATTGAAGTCGATAAACATGGAAGATTTATTCGTTTACCTTGTTGTATTGATTCATGCTCTGAGTGCAGCATTGGTATGCGAAGAGGCTAGGTCCAATGACCCGTCTAACATATCGTAAACGTTTCACCGAAGCTGAAAAGATTTACCCGAAATTGAAAAAACTCGCATATTGCCTATCGATCGCGTCAAGGAAGCTACGACCGTACTTTTAGGTTTATCCCACTTAGGTGTTGATGGATCACCTCTAAAATAGGTGCTATATCACCCAGAGACAACATGTCAACTTTTGAAATGGAATATCGCGTTAAGACAATATGAAATCACTTATCACCCATGAAAAGCTATTAACGGACAAGCTCTGGTAGATTTCAACGTCGAATTTACCGAGTGGGACGGCAAAGAAGAAAGCATTTCGGACATGGTGCCATAATGGATGTATTTTTGTCAATGGTGCGTCAAATGAATTCTGTTCAAGTGTCGGGATGGTAATTCAAAGCCCCAAAGAAGATCTGCTTGTTATGCTTTGAGAGTGAAATTTCCTACCACCAACAATGAAGCAGAATACATGGCTTCGATCGCAGGATTAAAAATCATCAAAGAATTAGGAATAAAAGCTGTGCATATTTATAACAATTCTCAACTAATCATCTTTCAAGTGAAAGGGGAGTACCAAGCAAGGGGCATCCTCGCCCTCTACTTGTCAAAAGCATGGGAATTGCTGAAGGACATTGAGCACTACAATTTAAGTCACATTCTGAGGGAATAGAATATGCAAATGGCCAAACTAACTAGTTCGGGAGATGCTCAGTTAATGGGACTGGCCCCAGTTGAAACGTGTACATCACCCTACGTAGATGATATGGATATTGATTGGATTATGAAAACTATAAAGCAAGAACGATCATGGATGATGCTGATCAAAGATTTCCTGATCGAAGGTACACTCCATAGGGATCAGAACGAGCGAAAGAAGCTACTTCGGAAGGCACCATGGTTCATCTTATAGTATGGAATTCCTTACAAAAGGGGATTCTCTACTCCCCTAATCAGATGTGTAACCAACAACGAAGCCAAAAAGATCCTCAGGGAAGTCTATGAAGATGATTGTGGAAACCACATTGGAGGGCAGACTCTACAGAAGAAGATCCTCCAATACGGTTACTTCTGGCAACCATCAACCGTGACACAGCAGACAATGCCAAGCGATGCGTGCAATGCCAAAAGTTCGCCAAAATACAAAGAACTCCATCCATAGAAATTGCACCAATAATTAGCCTATGGCCATTTACGGTCTGGGAATTAACCTGATTGGCATCCTCCCAAATGCTAAAGGAGGAGCCGAATATGCAATCGTTGCTATGGACTACTTCACAAAATGGGCCGATGCAGAACCGCTGGCTACTACACTAAGAAAGTAATTAACTTTTCCACTAAAAATATTATTTTTAGGTTTGGAGTGCCACAACAAATCATCACTGATAATGGAACTCAATATGAAAGCGCTGAATTCAAGGACTTTTTCAGGCGTTTTTGCATTGAAAAGAGTTTTTCCATGCTGGCACACCCTTAAGCAAATAGGAAAGTAGAAGCATGTAACACCCCTAATATTTAATAACATTATTCTGGAGATTTAATTAGATAAATTAAACAGATTAATGTAGAACGATAAGAAGATTGAGAGTGGCAAATGAATTTTGTGGTAGTGCATATTAAAATTAAAGGGTTATAAAGAGTTAAAATGATAATTAAATTGACAAAGGGCATTAGGGTCATTACCGCCTATATCTCATACCGTTATACTTTTATCGCTAAACCATTCATGTTCATTTTTATCATAAGAAAAAACAAATGAAAGAAAGTTAAAGCCAAGCCGGACGTCAGGAATAAGAAGTGAAGAGAAAAATTCAAGTTTAAGCTTAGGATTCAAGCTAGAAGAATCAATCTCATATCAATCACCAATTTCCTTATCCAATCTAAGGTGAATAATAACCAAAACATCTCTATTTTGATTTTTATATGATCATTTGATTTCGGATTTAGGATTTAATCCAATATGATGATTTTTGATGATATGCTTGTTTTAAATGAACGATAGATTCAAACAAGGTTGTTTGCACTTGATAAATACGGTTTTGAGGGCAAATTCGTACGTTTTGGTTGTAGAATGCCACAGGAAAATTATATGTTATGAGAAACATGATTTTGGAGTTGGGTTTCAATTTTTATAATTTTTCAAGCCACGGAGAATTATTTATGAATTTTTAAAGGAAAATATGTATTACTGGGTTTAGAAATTCATTTCGGTAATTATATAATGAATTTGGGTCTGAAATTTATATATGTTAGATAACATATTAAAAGTGAATTTCTGTGGTTTTTGAGGATTTTACTAAGAGATTTATTATGTATATTAATTACTTTGAAATAAGGACCTAAATGATTTAATTGGTGTTAAATGGGGAGGGCTTATTTGTTAATGTTATTCAGGTATTAGATATGAGAAAATGCGGCAATTATTTGAAAAATAATTTAAAAGATTAAGATAACCAATCAAGTGTTTACAAGTGGACAAGCTAGTTACAAAAAGATTACTTTAATTGGTAAAAACAACCCCTTTACTTAGTAAAGTAGGTTCCCCACTTTCGGAAGGACCCTTTCGACTCAGACCTTCCACTATCAATCAGGTCGAAACCAATGAATCCAAAACCAACACACATGGTTATACATAATTGGTACGAAGTGGATTGGAGAAAGGCGAAAGATAGGGTATCGAAACATAACTTCTGAAGGGGTCGAGACCTTTGGTTTGTTTTCTAAAGAAAAGCGCTTGCTTGTTTACAAAGTGGTTTTGAAGGAGTCGAAACCAATGCTTGCAAAAGTGTATTTTAAAATAAGCTTTTTATGGAGAGCTGCGGTCATTTTAAAATAGTAGCTTCCAAAATAGTTACTAAGTTTTAAATTAATGCTTTCGGAAGGGGTAGTTTCGACCAAGTCGAAACCCTTTGTAACTTTAGGCATTTCGATGGTGTTGAAGATAACAATGTTGTCGAAAGGTACTTTATGTTTTTATAAATATAAGCCACTTCCTATAGCTTTTGAAAGGGCTTAGGAGTTTCGATGGCAATGATTTTGAATGAGGTTTCGAAGCCAACCTTCAAATATTTTATCCATATGTTTTATGCTTTCGAAAGGATGGTGCCAACACCATCAAGTTTTAGCCAATACTTTTATGAGATAAGAATGGTTTCGAAAGAGATGCCTTTGCTTTTATTCACTTAACCCAAAATGATGTTTAAAATATAAATCTAATGGTTTCGAAAAGGGGACTTTCAATGCTCTTGAAAGGGTGACTTTCAATGGTTTCCAAAGGGGGACTTTCAACTAGTTTCGAAGCTATGCTTCTAAAGTTAACGTTAATGCTTTAATACAATCTAAAGGTTTTGAAAGAATGATTTTAAAGTATTCGAAAGGAAGGGTCCTAAAGTTTTGAAATTAATTTATATGCTTTCGAAGGAGGTCATCTAGTGAGGTCAAAAGCAATGTTTCAAAGGGTTCGAAAGCTTTGGCTTTTCAAAACAAGTAAACCCATTCTCATTTTTAAAAGAAACTCAAGGCGAAGTAAATGAGTTTTGAAATGGTTTTAAGAAGAAGCTTTCCTTGATTAAAATAATATGTTAAAGGGATTAACCATGTTTTATATTAAACCCCTAGGAATGGTATTGTTATGCTACGTTGTTTGCTTGTTCAAATATGAATATATTCACATTATAATGGACCCATAACTACATTTTGGGGATAAAAGGGTAGAGAAACCAGTTAGGTTAACCCAGTAGTGAATATAAATTGATTAAACTCCTGAATGAGTAGAATTACATCTAGGAAGTTAGGGAGACAAGAATGCAGGATGCCTAAACCTTGAAGTTGTTAGGGAGATAGGTTCATAGTAAACCTATGAAAACTATGAGTTGAAAGTTATTGGTGTAACCAATAAGTTCATAGTGATTCCATGAAAACAATGCATTAAAGATGGTTGGTAGGGGCTAATTGGTTTGTAGTAAACCCATGAAAACTGTATCGGGATTAAGTTATTGACAACAGTCAAAAGGTTCCTAGTCAACCTACGAAAACTAGGATAGGTGGGAATTATTGGAGGCATCAATAATTTTATGAGAACCTATGAATTAATTAAGTTAATTGGCATGGGCCAATAGGTTCGTAATTCACCCATGAAAATAATGAAATAGGCCAGGGAGTCCATATATTATCTAAAGATTATTATTAAGCCCATGAAAACTAATAGGTTAATAGTAGCCTTAGAAACCATAAATATGACAGGAAGTCGTTAAACCGGGTATGGGAAATCCAGAATGTTTTAATATGTATGCATATCATCATAATATTTTGAAATGTTATGTTTTAACCATTGTGGATGCATGAGCACAATATATGGTTCTGTAAAAGGTTTTATGACACTAGTGAGAAGAAAACCCGCTAAGTGGCGTGGTCTCACTAGATATCTATATGGTCTGAGATGTTAGATTATTATTCATACTAGGCTTTTCTAACTCGATGTTTTTCCCCTTATACTCTTGGGTACTCAATTGATTTTGAGTAATTCGAGATTTAGGGTTTCCAGATTCTCTTTTTAGACGAATAAAGCTTCCGGAGGCATGCAATATGCAGTTAGCAATTTAGAGTTCTTTTTCATTTGATTCCACTATGTTATGTTGTAAAGGAAAAGTTGTTTAGTTTCCTTATTATATACTCCGATCAACCAAGGGGGCATCTTCATATGTCATTCTTGGCATATTTGTAATAATTATATATTTCTGAACGTGGTTAGAAATTATGGGATTCTATAAAGAATGTTCAAATGGTTTTTGGAATGGAATGGGAATGTTATTTTGAAATTTAAATTTTTTTCCATATCCATGTGTTTCTATGTATCAATGAATCTACCACCGCCGTATTTGGCCGTCGAGGATTAATAACTATGGATGAGTGCATCATCCGTAGCCGTTAGTTTTCGGCGTCCAAGTAAGGGGATGTTACAAGTTGGTATCAGAGCATAGGCTTATGAAACTTTAAAAGAAAGTTAAACCTAAAAGCATTTTCAAACATAATTCCTATTAATCAGAACTATGATCGGGGTTTGGGTTAACATTATAGGAATGTACTTTTATTTGATATATATGTGTGTGTGTGTGTGTAAGTACGTGTTCCTCACTCTCTTAGACTATTCTTCTGTATCTTATTAAGGCTTGTATGTAGATTTATGAGAAAGAAGATATGGAAGTAGGAAACAGAAGAGGAAATCTAGGTGGAGGAAGACCACAACCAACGAAAATGCTCGACCTAATACTCGGAGGAACTAAGGTCGATAGGCTAATGCTAACCAAAGCAATGAAGCCAATATGGGTGTTGGAAGTCTGCCAGTAGATGCGGGGATGGTCTATCAGCTTTTAGCCAATCTTTTGCAAGCTGGGGTTGCTGGTAATGTGGGAGAATCTAATTCTATGGCTCCAGTTAGGAATAATTATGCTAAGTTACGCAAAGACTGCACTAGTCTGGGTGGAAATACGTTTGTTGGAACGGAGGATGCTGTTGAGATTGAAAATTGACTATTGCGCTATGAAAGGATCTTTACTGATCTAGGCTTGGATGATGAGAAAAGAAGGACGCTAGCATCTAAGCAGTTGGAATGGGCAGCGCTTCATTAGTGGAATAGTGTGACAGCCGGAGTTTCGGAGGAAGAATTGAATTGGGTTGATTTCATAGGAAGATTTGAGAGGTTTTTATATGAAGTTGCCAAATCGGCATTGATGAGGAAGTTCATGGATCTAGTTCAGGGAGAGATGTCAGTAATCGAGTATGCTGCTAAGTTTAATGAGCTATCTCTATATGGATATGTCGCCGTTGACACTGACATCAAAAGGAATGAAAGGTTTATTCAAGGATTGAGGCCTGAGCTCGCAAGAATAAAACATATCCAAGAACCTTGTAATGTGATGGTGGAGATGGTCATTCGCATGATGAGATGCTTGATGTTTCTGCCAGGGAGAAGCCAGTTGAATCCCAGAGTCCTCAAGGGAAGTAAAGGAAATTCTTAAAGAAGAAGGGAGCCCAGAAAGGGGATGGAGCAAAGAAGGCAAAGGCTAATTTAGTGTGCTTCAAATGTGACAAGAAAGATCATCATTCTCACGAGTGTCGAACAGACAAATGGAAGAAGCCTGCGGAGATGAAGAATGTGAAATGATTCAACTGTGACCAAGTTGGGCATTATAAGAATCAGCGTCCCGAGCTAATCAAGGTGGAAAAAAGGAAGATTTTTAATATAGGACCACCATCTTCTTCTAGGCCTACTGTAGTAGGCAAAGGGGAAACTGTGATGCAAGGTACACTTTGGATTCAGAGTATACCAGTTAGGGTACTATTTGATACCCGTGCATCACATTCATTTATATCACAGTATTTGGTTGATAGGTTATGTATATAACCCACATATCTTGTTACTTTCTTACGGGTTGTGAATCCAGTAGCAGGATATGCAACTCTAAGGATGAGATTTGACCAATTAGAACTTGATTTGTTAGGTCGTAAGTTTGCATTCATTTTGTATGTTTTCGATTTCGTAGATTTCTAGATAATTTGGGCATGGATTGGTTGGGTCAGTATGAGGCTGGGATATTTTTCCATGATAGGGAAGTAACATTGAGACACCCTGATAGTCATAACCGAATCATCTTTTAAGTGGAGAATTCCAGCAGAGTATATGTGCTTTGTTGAGTACCACAGAAGTGGAAGAAGAGTCAAGTCAGGTTCATGTAGCCAGAGAGTTTGCAGATGTCTTTGAGCCGGTTATAGAATTACCATCGAAACGAGCTATCGAGTTTCTGATAGATCTTGTACTAGGAGCTAAACCTATCAGTAGACCACCTAGCAGGATGACACCGATTGAGATGAAGGAATTGAAGGTGCAGCTAGTGGATCTAGAAGGAAAGATTTTTATTAGACCAAGCAGTTCACCTTAGGGAGCGGCCACGGTGTTTGTGAAAAAACCGGATGGGTCGTTGAGGTTGTGTATTGACTATCGTTAGTTGAACAAAAGAACGATCAAGAATAGGTACCGTCTACCGAGAATAGATGATCTTTTTGATCATTTGAGTGGAGCCAAGGTGTTTTCCCAAATGGATTTGACAATAGGTTTCCATCAGTTAAGAGTGGTAGAGGATAGTATTTTTTGATAGCGGTTCAGACTAGGTATGGTTCGTACAAATGGTTAGTAATCCATTCGGGTTGACAAATGCACCTGCTTTCTTTGTGGATTTAATGAATCGAGTCTTCTGAGAGTATTTCGATAGATTTGTGTTGCTGTTTATAGATGCATTTAAGTGTACTCGAAAGATGAAAGAGGCCATGAGATTCATCTTAGAGTGGTGCTTGAAATGCTGAGGTAGAATCAGCTGAAGGCGAAGTTTTCCAAGTGCCATTTTTGAAAGAAGGAGGTTAAGTTCCTTGGTCATATGGTCTCGGAGAAGGGATTGTCAATCGATCCAGCTAAGATCAAAGTTGTAAATAATTGAAAGAGACCAGAGATGGTAACCGCGATCTGGAGTTTCCTTGATCTTGCTGGCTACTATTGAAGATTCATCAAGGATTTCTCTGGATAGCAGCACCTTTGACTAAGCCAATTAGGAAAGATATGAAGTTTATTTGGTCTGACAAATGTTATTTTGATAATATTATTTAGAATATTTAATTCTGTAAATCAAATAAAATAATGTGTTGATTAAGAGATTGATATTTGAATTATAATTGAGGGGTAGCAGTTCCATTTAAACTATGAACTAAAAAAAGAGTTTAAAATAAAATAGAAGAGGGGTAAAATAGGAAAGAGACCATTCCTATATCTATATCCATCGGCCGTGTATCCCATACACATTCTTTTCATTTTATTTTCAAAATTTAAAAAGTTAAGGCCGACCACCATTACAAGAGAAAGGGGAAGCTTAGTCAACATCAAATTCATTTAAATCTCGTAACCTTAATCTCTAAATCTAAGGTAAATAATGTTTACATCCCTCATTTTTTTATGTTTTAGGTTTTAAGGAGAAAACCGAAATGTTTGCCATGTTTTTGAATAATGGAATGATTATACATACTTGTTAATGATTTATTATTGTTCATATAGATTTTATGACATGTTTTGATAAAAAACTCTATTAAATGACATCTAAATGCCTTGCGAATTTTTATACAGACCAGAAATAATATTTTAGAGATGGTTCAAATTTTCAAAATTTTCTGAATTTTCGTGGATTTTATATGAATTTTCTAGTAAAGAAAATGTTAATTTGGGTTATAAATTATTTATGGTTAAATAATAAAAAGTTTGGGTCTGAAACTTTTATATGATAGAAAATATGTTAAAAGAAACTTTATGGAATTTTTGTAGATTTTTCCTAACTTTTTAAATGGATATATAAAATTGTTTAAGGTATGGAACTTAATGTTTTATATATTTATAAAAGGAGAAGTGGCTCTTTGTAAATAATTCAAATTTGTTATTTTCTGGAAATTATCAGCACTTTTGAAAAAGTATAATGGCAACCAATCAGATTTTGACAAACAAGGCAGGTTAGGTAAAAAGAAATAGTTTAAAAGGACAAATATAAACATGCTTTTCACTTTTTTGATGCTTTTGGCACACCGTTCCGCCTCCTTACCTTTGCCTCTGACACTATCGAAAACAATGCACATGGTATTAGGGAACTGGTACATAGTGAATTGGATGTAGGCGAAGGTAGAGAGTCGAAACCAAGCATTTCGAAAGGGTTGAGGCGCTACTTTTCTTTAAAAGAAAATGCGTCTGCTTACTTTCGACTAAGTGGCTTTCAAGTAGGTTGGCTTTGAACCAGGTTAAATGGTTTTAAGAGGAAAGGTTTCGATTGGGTTGCGCCTTATATTTTAAATGATTGCTTTTGTCCAAGTCAAAACCTTTTTGCTAACGTTTTTTAAATATCGACCCAAAAGATTTCAAAGGGGTTATTATGTTTTTCTAAAATTTGATCATTTCTCTAATGCTTATGAAGGGATGGTTTTGACACCGTCACTACTGTACTTAAGGAAAAATTTTGAAACAGATGCTTTTGACTTGAATGATTTAATGACCCTTTTGCTCAATTAAAGTATATTCCAAAAGGTTTCGAAAGAGTCAGTTTTGAATGGTTTCGAAAGGTGTTTTTCCACTTGTTTTAAATTGAACCCAGGTGCTTTCAAAAGGCTTTTGTTTTCACGGTTTGATGCTTTCAAAATATTTTAAAAGATGGTTTCGAAGGGGTGGTTCCCCAATGGTTTCGAAGGAGTCCAAAAGTTTGGTTTTTCTAGTTGTTTTGAAATGATTAAAAAGAAAGGTTTTCCAAAGGTTTCAAAAGGTTTGAAAGGAATGGTTTCTCCTATGTTTTTGAAAGGCAATATTTAATGTTTTCAAAAGAAAGATCTCTAAGGCTTTTAAGGGTTTCAAAAGAAAAGTTTTCAACGATTTCAAAGGGTTTTTGAGAATGGTTTTGAAATGAAGGTTTTGGCCTTTCGACCAAGACAAAAGAAAGGGTTTCATTTGGTTTAGAAATCGATACTTTCAATGGTTTCGAAAGGGGTATTTTCAAAAGTGATACTTTCAATGGATTCAAAAGGGTACTTTCAGTAGATTTGAAAGGAGGACTATAAAAGATTTAAATGTTTTCATCAATTAGATTTGGGTAAAGTATATATAACATGGTAATGTGATTTTGAGTAATGCATAAAGATTATATATTTTCCTTTTTTGAGTTTGATTTAAAGGTTTTAAATCATCTTGAACAGGTTTTCAAGGAAAATTTTTATGTAGGTATCCCTAAGTAAAATGACTCAGATATTATAACACCAGATGGGACTGGTATAGGGTCATATCTTATACATTAGCTATTAGCCCCAGCTAATTCGTCCAAAATTCCAGTGTGTAGGGCTTTGTCACAGACAAGACTAAAATTATGAATACACATAGAAAGGAATACATGTTTGCATGCAGACAGGTTATTGGTGAGCCCACAAACCCATTAGGATCAGGTGACCCTAGGAGATGTTAATTTAAGGATAGACCGTTCAGAATAAAAGTATTAATAGGTAGTTAAGGACAGACCGTTCGGAAGAGGAGTGTCTAACAGATGTTAGATAAATTTTGTTATATTGTCTGGTCGACCCGAGTCACCCAAAGGTTAATAGTTGGCCAAAAAAAACTAAAGTGTTTGAATAGATAGTTCATTTATTACCTAATATGTATGTTTTTCATAATGGTGCTTTATAGATTTTAACAAGTTTTGCTTGTAGGAAAAGATTTTCAAAAGATATGTTTTAAAAGGATGTGAGTGAGGGGAAACCTGTTTCACTAAGCAGCGTGGTCTCACTTAACATAAAATATCCGATATGTAACAGTATTATTAACACCAGGCTTTATGTCTAACTCAAAGTTTTTGTTTCCCCTTAAACTCTCGAGTGCTCAAAAATTGATTTGAGTAGGATGAGGGTTGAGGTTTTCAGGTTTTAGTCATTTTGGGGAATAAAGCTTCCAAAGATGAGCAAGTGGTTGGCGGATAGCTATTTAGGAGTTTTATTTTGTTTTGACTCTGCTGTGTATATTAAGTCAGATATGACTATATTTCTCTGATCAACCAGGGGGGCATCGCCATATGCCGCTCTTAGTATATTATTGTAGAATAATATTTGATCATTACCTGGGAAATGTTTTAGGATTATGTAACTTGGATATGAATACTTGTTTTAAAATGTAATAAGTAAAATGTCCTTTTAGAAATCTGTGATTTGTTTATATTCAAGTGCTTTTGATATTACCATTAGTATTATCGTATTTTGTCATTAGGAGTTAATACTATAGATGATTGTAGCATCTGTAGCGTTTAGCTTTTGGCCTTTAAATACAGGATGTTACAGAAGGGTTCCTTAGGTTGAAGCATTTTTCGACCAACCACCAGTATTAGTAGTTCCAGATGAAAACCAAGGGTTGGTGGTGTACACTGATGCAGGTGGGACTAGATTGGGAGAAGCGTTAATGCTGAAGGGTAAAGTGAGTGCCTATGCTTCACGACAGCTTAAACCGCATGAAGTGGGATACCCTACTCATGACTTAGAGTTGGCTGTGGTAATTTTTTCCTTGAACATTTGGAGGCATTATCCCTTGGGAAAGAGATTTGATTTTTATACCGATCATAAGTATCTAAATATTTATTCTCTCAAAAGGTACTAAATATGAGACAACAGAGGTGGTTGGAGTTTTTGGCTGCTTATGATTCTGGTATAGAGTATACATGTAACGACCCGCCTTTTTGGACAGTTTAAATCGACGATCAAATACACATGCCGATTCTAAACCATTCAAAAGGGCAGATGGTTATTGGGGTAAATAAGAAAAGAAAGGAAAGAGAAATAAGGGAAATGAAACAACACAGAATCTCGCAGCGGAACGATAAAATATAATAGTCAAATAAACAGTCCATGAAGCTGTTTACTATACTTTGACAATTATTTATACAACATTTATCAGAGTTATACATATACAACAGAACAATTAAAATAATGCAGCAGATAGCATGATGCAAGGGTAATAATAGTAATAATATACCAAATCTTCGTCTTCATCCTCCAGAATAGATCTTCAAAAAATCTGAAAAACTCAGGACTGACCCAAGCGTAATGAAAAGACAAAACACTCGAGTCAGGACTAAAATATCCTTATGAAAGTTAAATCAATCGTAAATAAATATGAGTGTAACGGCGTCAGAAATGTTTACGGGGTTTGACATCTCATATCCAGTGTCAACGTGCGTGCGATAACTCAAGAGATGTTACGGGATTTTCCATCTCTTAAGGATCCGTTAAA